>CM053751.1:12646966-12702032 GCA_028658305.1 Pachyuromys duprasi
CTTGTATTCTATTGTTGATGCTTACCTTCGTGGTTCCTGATGTTTTCTCTAAGTTCTCCAGTTCCAGGTTCTTCTCCCTTTGTGTCTTCTTTATAGATTCTAATTCCGTTTTCATGCTTTGTACCGTTTCCTTCAACACTTACATTTTTAAAGAAGGAAACTTGCACAAATCCAAAACAACAACAGCAAAAACAAGACTGTCTAATGAAAAAATGCATTGTAGGGGAGAGCTCATATGGGGTTTGGAACATCAAAGCAAGGTAGTACTCAGTGTTTCCTGGCATTCCAAGGCCCATCCTCCACTTAGGGCAGATGACAACCACACCCAGACATGGAACAGCAGTGAAAAGCAGCACTCTGGCTTCCTCTGGCAGATTTTGGCTTGGGTGTTAGGACACTTGCAGTGTTTCCCTAGCTGTGTCTCCAGAAATGTGATTCCCAGCAAAACATGCCTCTGGATTCTCATGTGGCTTTTTACGTAATGTAGAGGTGGGTATTAACTAGGCAAGGGATGTAGGATGCTCAGCCTAGCTGATGGTCTCCACCTCCTTTTGTGGCCAGATGCAGGAAGAAAATGCAGAATGGTCTGTGGAGCTTCCGCAGAAGGAAGGCCATGAGAATGTGCTCAATCCTCTAAGGAAGAGTTGGGCAGAGGAAACGGGAAAGTCTTTTCCCCTGAAAACACAAGATGAAACCAGGGCAATGTAATGGAGCTTTGAAAAAGCCTGTTGAAGAGTATTACAGGCATGTGGAGGAGACAGGATCAGTCCTTCATGCCTACACACATGCAGCAGGATCCTCCAGTGCTCTCATCAAAGTCTGTGCATGTGCCTTCACATGCATGCGCTGTCCTCTGCACACACATGCTCACCAACTCATGAACTCCCACCCAGATGATCTTGCACATACATATGGTCTTACACTCTCAATTGTACGTGTTCCCCTGTTGGAAGACCCTGCTAGTAAAGTTGCAGTCCACCATGCCCGGATAGCTCTCCAAGCCTGGTTACAAAATGGAGGACTCTGTTCCTCATCAGAGTGTCCTCTCCTGTCTGTGGAGAGCGTCTCTAGGCACAGATCCCTGACCACATTCGGAGTATGACCTTGCACAGGATCTCTGTGACTCAGTGCAGGAGTTCCGCTCCCTTGTCTGCCCATATTAGACACTCTGATAAAATAACATGATGCCATGTTCTGCCCAATCAGCCTTCCCTGCCCATATGATAATTAGGTACTATGTTATAACTGATCAGTCCTTTCCTAAGAACCCTTACATACCTCACGCCCGAAACAATAACCTTCTCAGCCCCTTGAGCTGTACTTCTAACCAATGTATCTTTTCACTTCCTCAGCCTTGAAATATGAATTTATCAAAATTTCAAATATCCAGTCTCTCCCAGTCGCCCAATCCCTCAGCCTGCTCATCTAAACTCCAAAGTACAAGGAGGTGCGGCATCTGGGTAGGGAGGGCACTAAGTATCACTAAGTATATGTGTACACTTTCACCAGCTTTGCACACAAACTTTGTGCCAGGCCAGTCACTGCAGGACCTTTATGTGGAGGCAGAGAAGGGGACAATATTCCTGATTCTTTATGATATTCCTTAATGGAGTGCATTGAAAAAGAGAGAGAGAGAGTATGAGCTTATTGATTGACTAATGGACTAACCCTAGCAAATACTTGGCCAGCATAAGTGGTATTTATCATCAAAAGCAACCATCTAGAAGAGGTTGTGTGGACCCAAACCATAGGCAAAGTGTGTGGCTGCTCAAGAGATGGAGTCTGAGGTGAGGGGTGAATAACACCATCTCAACCCCCTAAATATATTTTACTGTAGTCTTCTTGTTAAAATCCCACCCTAGGAACTCTCTGGGTTATTTGTTTTGTTTTCCATTTACATTGCTGACTGCAAGGGTGCCCAATGGCAGGCTGTAGTGGTTTGAAAGAAAATGCTGCCTGTAGGCTCATGCGTGTGAACACTTGGTCCCCAGTTGCTGGCATGATTTGAGGAGGTTTTGAAAGGTTCCTGCTGGAAGAAGTCCAAAGAAACTCTTTCTTCCCTAAGTTTCCTTTGTTGTTATATTTAATCACAGAAACAGAAAAGTAACTAATACATAGGCCCTAGGCTGGATTGAGGATAGAGGAAGTAAGATGAGTCTGTCTCCTCTCCTGGAGCGGGGGTAGAGACAGGAACACAGACTAACATTACAGGGAGCTAGGGTGAGGAGTGTGCCAGAGGGAGGGAGATGCACCTGCACGGGGTGACCATGAGCTGGGCCCACTGGAAGGAGTTATAGCAGCCATGCTGGGCTCTTATCCTACTGGGCAGAGGGTTTTAGAAGGGGAAGTTCTTGTACAAAAGAGCGGTGTCATCAAATTTGTGTGAAGTAACTGTAAATCAGTATGAAAAGGAGCAGATTGGTTTCTGTGACCCATTTTGCCACTCTAGTTCTAACAGTATGAGCAGCCTTAGAAGAGATTTGAAGGATACTGTTCATTTACACATAGAGGTGTGGGAAACCCCTGCAGACAGCAGGTGGGAAGGTGTCAGGGAAGAAAATGGACCCAACTAGAGAAGCATAGTCTAATAATTACCTTCTTTTCATCCATCCAGCTCCAATAACAGGAAGCAAGGATTTTGGATAAATTCACTCATTTTATTTTATGATTTTGCAGTGTCAAACCCGGGTACTCCTTTTTGCTACATAAGCGCACTACACTTATCCACACACACCCCTTTATTGCTTTTCTTATGTTGGGAATTGTTCTTATGTGAACTTAGGACTCAGATTTAATCAATAACAAAGTATAGCTAGAAGCCATGGCTTGAAGAAACTTTTAGTGCAGGTGCTGGCTAGTTTTATGGCAACTTGGCACAAGCTAGAGTCATTTTGAAAGAAGAAATGGCAGTTGAGAAAATACCCCCATCATACTGCCTGTAGGCAAAACTGTGGAGCATTTTCTTACTCAGTAATTGCTGTGGGAGGGCACAGCTTACTGGGTGGTGCTGTGGCTGGGCAGATGGTTCTAGCTGCTATAACAAAGCAAGCTAGTAAGCAGCATCCCTCCATGGCTTCTTCTCCAGTCCCTGCTTCCAGGTTCCTGCCTTGAGTTCCTTGAGTTCCTACCCTGACTTCCCTGGATGATAGACTCCAAGCTATGAGATGAAAATATCCTTTCCTCCACGAGTAGCTTTTGGTTATGGTGTTCATCACAGCAATAGAAGTCCTAACTAAGACAGTGTGCTTTGTTTAGGATGATACTGTTACCTTAATTTAAAAAAAAAAAAAAGCTGTTCTATTTACTTATTAAGATTTGTGTGTATATAAGATGTGAGGGAGAGAGGATGGGGAGGGGAAAAGAGGAGAGGGAGAGAGAGATGGAAAGTGAGAGAGAGAGAGATGGAAAGTGAGAAAGAGTGCTATGCCCAGTTTGTGAGACCCCCAAAGACCACCAGGAATAGACTCTACTGCAAATATGTGAGAGCTTATTGGATATGTGCTCAAGCCCATGTCACAAAACTTCCTGTGGAAACAGAGGAATGTGGCAGGGCTGTCTAGGGGAACAAGGTTTGAAAAGGGAAAACCCCGCAAGTGGTGGATTATATGCCTTGGTGTTACATGATTGGTAAGGGAAATTGACTTTTGAAATGATTGGTTTACTTTAGGCACCAAGACCATAAATGCTTCTGGCCTGGCCATCTGGGCTGGTTTCCTAGCAACTGTATCTCTAGTGGGCAGGAAAAGAATGCGGTAAGGCTAGTTCTTCTCCGCAGGTAGCTGGACATGGCTCTACCTGGCTGGCCTTTGTTCAGGTTGTGCTTTCAACTTTAAACCAATACCCAAAATTCTTTGGTCTTTCAAGAGGTGTTCATGTAGAGATCAGAGAACAACTTTGTGGTGATGGGTTCCAGGAATTGAACTCCGGCTATGAGACTCTTGCAGCAAATACCTTTACCTGCTGGATCATCTCACGAGTAGCCCCTTGGGTTTTTTTTTTCCTTTTTGTTTGCTTGTTTGTTGTTTGTTATTTTTCTTTTCTTTTTTTTTTATTTTGAGATGGTGTCTCATGTAGCTGACTTTCAATATGTAGTCAAGACTGATCCTCTCCTTATTCTCCTGTCTCTGCTTCCCAAACGCTGGGATTACAAGTGCACATCCCCATGTTCTACCTACAAAATCTGTATTGAAAGGAATAGTTTGTGTTTGTCAGGTAACTCTCAGTCAGTCTCTGTTAACATGTTTCAAAGTGTTGGTTTCCATAGAAAGTAGACCTACTTTAATGTGGTAGAGGAACAAGAACGCATGCAAGGGTTCTGGGGACCAAGAGTAAGCAGGAGGGACCCAGTCTGAAACCTGGTGGTTCTCGTACTCTAGTGAAAAAAGTAGACATTAAATAACCAGGTGAGCGGACAAATAAAATGACACTGTGAAGGGAAAGTCAGGGGAAGGACAACAAAACAGGATGATACATTGACTTCTATTTCACAAAGAGGTCAAGGGGTACAGCAGAATGGAGCCTGGGGAGGATGAGAAGCGGAGTTAATAAGACCAGCAAGCGGAGCAGGAAGGAGAGAGGCTGAGGTAGAGAGCAGCCACATGCAAAGAGGCAGCCAATCCCTGCCAAGTGTGACATAGGCAGGGATGCAGAAGGGTAGAAGCAGAAAGCCAGCAGAACAGTGGGGAGTGCGAAGCAACTGTCCACCCTGAAGAGTGAGCCAGCACCGAGGGACTGCTGCCAAGGGGGATTTGCTCTCTGACAATGGTTGGTGACACTTTAGCCTATCTTTGAACACTCAGCAATTAGCACAAAAGACCATTCCCCAGGCTGCAAACTACTTTCACTTTGGCTATTGTAATTTGGGGAAAACAAACAAAGGAAAAATGCTGAGAATTAATTCCTAGTGAGCCAATCAATAATCCATCACATCACCAGCAAACACAAAGAACAAAATACTCTGGGTGTGGTGGTAGTAGGCACAGGAAATCTGGATAAATGACAGGCCTTTTTATTTTCCCCAGAATTAATGACCTTGCATTGCAATTTAGTTTTAATTTTATCTCAGAAATGAAGGATTTTTGTAGTTATTCTATTTTCCTTCATAAAAAAAGGGAAACCCTGATACAACTATCTAGGTCCAGGCTGGTATGCCCTAGGGAAGGGCTCCTGAGCTGCCAGGAGGTAGGAGCTTCCAAGGGAGTAAGTAGAGCAGAAAGGGCTCTGGAGGCGCAGACATCATCCTGCATCTGAGATCTACTGTAAATGGAAATAAAAATATACTTCGGGTAATGATAGAAACAAATAAGCTCTGATCGTCTGCAGTTGCACCCAAGATTTCTCTCACTTGGAAAAACTCCAGATACTGTCGGAGTTCTACCTGGACTCCTCAACAGGCTCTAAGTGTTCTTCCCTGCCTAGTATCTGAGCCATTGTTTCCTCAAGGCCAGCAGCCATAAGTTGCAACCAGGTCATAGCAAACATTGGTGCTGTCAGGCCTATTTTTGACCATACAGGATAGAAGTCACATCTTTTCATTCGGATGTGACCACAAAACTGACAATTAAATAGCATTCTATGGGAGTTATAAGGAAATCACATGAAGAAAGATCTGAATTTATTTCTTCTAAAATGCTTCCTCTGGTCTTCCAAAAATCTTCTGGTTTCTCCTTCATGGTAAGATCATAACGCATAACCATCCATGAGTCACTCTGATTGACAGGGTGGTGCTTCTCGTTTCTAATGGGCTTCTTCAGGAGAAGGTTCCCTGGGTAGAGAAGACCCAACCTTTTTTTGGAAGGACTTCCCTGAACTCATCCCATTTCAAAATTTAAACCCCACCACATTACATCAGCAAGGAGCTTGGAGTTGTTTGCCATCGCCCCCTCTCAACATCTAACGTCAGAATAATGAAGAGCTCCTGTGCTTCTCTGACTGAAGGCTGACATTCTGTCCTTCATGGATAAGTTACTTGCTGTAGAGGGAAATGAAGAAATAATTTTCAGAGTTGCTATTGATCTGGCATTGCATTAACTGTCTGCTGAGCCAAGCTATTTATTGACTAAGCACTTGCAGGCCACTTCCAGTTAGCTCAGCTTTCCCCAGCAGATTTTAGGGTGAGGTAAAAAGACAACAGAACAGAAATTTCAAAACTGCCATGGTGCTATCTGTATGACCCCTGAAAGTCTTCTTATTTTTTAATCACACTTTAATGCCCAGATTTGAGTTTTATTTGTGATGGGAGAATAATATGAAATTATCCCTTGAGACAAACTGTTCAACCACATAATTCAATGTTTCTTCTTTGTGCAGAATCACATAGCAGAGTGCATGTGTTAAGACCACATTATTTCTATGTACAAATCCACTTTCACTTCTTTTGTTTTCCTTTCCTTTCTTTTTTTTTATTAATTACAGTTTATTCACTTTGTATCCCAACTGTAGCCTCCTCTCCATTTCCTCCCAATCCCACCCTCCTTCCCTCTTCTTCTCCTATGCCCCTCCCCCAGTCCAATGATAGGAGAGGTCCTCCTCCCCTTCCATATGACCATAGTCTCATCAGGACTGGCTTCTTTGTCTTCCTCTGTGGACTGGTAAGGCTGCTTCCCCCTCAGGGGGAGGTGATCAGAGAGCAGCCAATGAATTCATGTCAGAGATGGTCCCTGGTCCTATCATTGGAGAACCCTCTTGGATACCGAGGTGCCTTGGGCTACTTCTGTGCAGGGGTTCTAGGTTATCTCCATGCCCGGTCCTTTTTGGAGTATCGGTCTCAGAAAAGACCCCTGTGCTCAGATCTTTTGGTTCTGTTGCTCTCCTTATGGAGCTCGTGTTCCCTTCAGGTCTTTCTATCTCCCCCTTCTTTCATATGATTCCCTGCACTCTGCCAAAGTTTGGCTATGCATCTCAACACATGTTTTGATACCCTGCTGGGTAGAGTCTTTCAGAGGCCCTCTGTGATAGGCTCCTGTCCTATTCCCTGTTTTCTCCCTCTTCTGATGTCCATCTCATTTTCTTTTCTGAATGAAGATTGAGCAACTTACCCAGGGTCCTCCTTCTTGATTAGTTTCCTTAGGTGTACAGATTTTAGTATGATTATCCTATATTTTATGTCTAAGATAAAAGCTTAACACATGCTGGATAGGGTGTGGAGAAAGAGGAATCCTACTCCACTGCTGGTGGGAATGTAAACTCATACAACCACTTTGGAAATCAATCTGGTGCTTTCCCAGACAAATAGGAATAGTGCTACCTCAAAACCCAGCTATACCACCTCTAGGCATATATCCAAAAGATGCTCAAGTACACAACAAGGACATTTGCTCAACCATGTTTGTAGCAGCTTTATTTGTAATAGCCAGAAGCTGGAAATAACCCAGATGTCCCTCAGTTGAGGAATGGATACAGACATTGTGGTACTTCTACACAATGGAATACTAGTTAGCAATTAGAAACAGAGAAACCGTGAAATTTGCAGGCAAATGGTGGGATGTAGAAAAGATCATCCTGAGTGAGGTATTCCAGACACACATGGTATATACTCACTTATAAGTGGATATTAGACATATAAAATAGGATAATCACACTAAAATCTGTACACTTTCATTTCTTATAGGACTTGGGCACTGGAGCCAGGTCCTTGGGTTGCAAGGCAAATGCCCTCCTACAGGTCCTGCCATAGGTCCACATCTCCAAACCTTCCCATTTTCCCTTCCGAGATTAACTTAATTTAAATAACACTGTTGGAATCCACTTCTTTATTCACATTCACTCTGTGAAGCAATTTAGAATCACAAAAGAAATCAAGGAATCATCCATTTTTGCCCAAATCCTATGTGCACTTCTACAAACTGTATTTCTACAAACTAATCACACCCATGCCCCTCCACACAGGTCAAGGAATGGCATTACAGAATCCGAAGTGTAAGGTCTCTTTCCCCTACAAGGATAACTACAATATAGGTTAGCTTCCCCATCTTTGATCTTCATATAAATGGAATATCATAGTATGTGAGCTTTCATTCCTAGCTGTCTTGATATTCAGTCAAGGTCAGGTAAGTACAAGGTTATACCTGCAAGATATGTACATGCATGTATGTGTATGTAAATATACATATAGAACTGTTTTGACAGGCACTCGTAAAAACCAGAGCTTCAACCCTGATCCTCTATTAAGAGGGGCTCAGCAGGCATCCTCAACTAGTACAGACAATGCAAGGCAGCAAGCTTTAAGTAGGAACTGCAGGTGGAATTGCTTTAGGAACACTTTCAAAAGGCTGTGTGAGCCCCAGTCCTGCAGAAGAATAGTAAACACTCGCATGATTTCAGGCTTGACACAAACGCACTCCTGTCTGCAGCATTACAGTGACTTCCTCCTTTAGAAACTTTGCAAACATTTTCTAAGCTTCTTAAATTCCCTGCAGCCTAGAGCTACTATATAAATATTCACAGGATTTTTCCAAGGCAAAAAAAAAAAAAAATTGCTTCTCTTCTTGGCTTCCCATGAACAAACCAATGAGAGACTTTACTGCAGCAAGATGCAGAGCACAATCATATTTTATTTGTACATCAATTTTAAAAGCAACTCTTCATAATTTCTAGAACTGGCAATCAAGGAAGCAGAATATTAATGAGATTCTTTGGCTTTTATGGTAGGGATTTGCTTCTCCTCCTGAAAATAAAAATAACCTGTATAAAAATAAGTTTCCCTTCCTATTGTACAATAAGAGTCAAGATTACCCTTTGTAACAATTAAATCATGCCTTCCTATTTTAATAAAAGAAACTTTTTTTTCTCTTGCTTAAAAAAGTGGGGGGGACAGTAGAAAGAGACCTAGAGATAAGCTCCTCCACTCTGAACTGGTGAAACTGTACTGATCTGAGGCAAAACCAAAAGGAGATGGAAGACCCAACAGCAGCATAGTTTCAGTGCCTATCTGAGATTCAGTCAGTCATCAGCATGGAGCACAGTTTATTTGCAAGAAAACCGTTGTTAATTCAGTTGTTCTTCTCAAAGCTCTACTGTGGATTACCTGCACATCAAGTGCAGATTGGAAGCATTCTCCCCATAGATGATTCCTGGTCATTAGGTACAAAGCTGCTCAACTGGAGCTGGCTGGAGGCTGCAGGGACTGAGCTCCTCTGAGCTGGTAGGAGCCATTCGCACACATGGTTGCCTTTGGGGGAGGGGGAGGTGGTTACTGTTGGAAAATACAAATCTAAAACAAAATGAATACAAGATGAACAGTGCTGGGCCTTACCTGTTCATCAGAAAGAACCATGTTCCTTGTGAATCCTGCTGTTCCAAAAGCCCATGGGTGGCATCTCACCAATTCCAACACTGCTAAAGCAGGCGATGATTTTGCAAAGGGATGCAAAATGACCAAAACAGAGCAAACATTGACTCAGAGCATTGACTTCGAATGGTGCCAATAGTCCTGGCATCTTCAAGCCTCTGCCTGCGCAACTGTGCTAGGAGGTCTGAAATTCCACAGTATTCGTCTTGCTAAAATGGCAACGTCCCCTTGGAAAGCTTCAGGTGGAGCTCTTGATATAACTTGGCAGAGTGAGCAGAACACCGGGAGAATGGTCAAGGGTGAGATCCAATGGTAATCATCAAGCGGACAAGAGGCTTTAGAGCTCATCTATTTGTGCACCCAATGATACCACCTCTTTCAAATCTATCTATATCACCACAAATCACTCCTAAATCGATAATCCCTCTGAATATAGACTAAGATAGCAGGCCCATTGGTTGCTCTGTGGTAGCAGACTTAACACTTGGTCAGTTGTGCCTTGCAGGGAAGAGACAAGAATCAATATGGCAGCAAAGAGGAATCCATTAATTTTCTCAAATAACACTTTCTGTGACTCACAATTGCTTGAACATAATGGGAAGTGCCCTGAGGAGTTTTGTGGGGATCAGCAGCTTTGCTATTGTTTCCCAGAGGTTCGTGAGAACCGTCTGCCCCATAAAAACAATGTAGCGTAAGTCTCAACATCAAACTGCATAATCAGGGAAAGATGACATGGAAATTGTAAGATGCAACCTTCATTTATAAGGACAACTGAACAGAAAGATATAAGAAAGACCCAGAAGGTCAAACATCACACATCCTGGTTAACAGTAAGCTAGCTTAACGTATTTTTATATAGAAACTCGGGCATGGATTTTTGCAGCTCTTTCCTCCCGCTCCATCACAGCACATCCTCCAGATGCAGGGACCTCATATTGATGTTTTTATTGTCCTCCTAAGCATCCTAAAACTTACAGCCTGGTTATAGCAGATCAGAATTCCTCCTGGTCAGCAGTAATTGGACAAGAGAGCTGTTCTAATTTCACACCACTCTTTATAATCGGACCCCAGCTCACAATAGACCCAGACAATGCGTAAAACTGAGCATTGGCAGCCAATAGCAACGCCACCAGTGCCCTTCAGAACACCGGTATGGAGGGACATTTCCCCCACACATGCCACCACCCCAATTTGTAATTCCATCCCAGAGAAGCATAAATTGTGGCAAATTTTCTTTTTCTTACCTCAAAATTAATGTTTTAAGAAGACACTCCAATTTCTCTCAAGGCTTTTCTTTTTTCTGCAACAAAAGTTTCCAGGAATTGAGATTTTAAAGCATTTTTAGTTGTGTGGTATCAGCTGACAGCAGCTGACATCAGCATGGCTCTGAGAGCAGTTGTCATTAGAGTCCCAGAGTGAGAAATGGGGGCACCAAACGTAAATTGTTCAGATATAATTGGAGGTCTCACAACACCAGCTATTTCAGAAGAGACGGTCAGGAATACTTGTTGGCTGATGGAATGATTTTGGCTGCCACAGAGAAAGATGCCTTCATTTACCCGTTTATGTCTATATTTTCCCATGCAATAAAGATCTAAGTTTGTAAAACTACAAACATTAAAAAAATAAAGAATGAAAATTTGTTCTCTGTATTCAGGCATGTAAAAGAAAGAACCACAGCAATTATTTTATGCAGATCTTTCTGAAATTTTTTTTCTGCTGTGTGTGTCTGCGTGTCTGTGTGTCTGTGTATGTGTGTGTATTTGTTTGTCTGTGTGTGTGATGTGTGTATAAGTGTGTATGTGTGTGGTGTGTATGTATTTGTGCATGTATATGAGTATGTGTGTGTGCATATACCTTCCTAACACCTTAGACTTTAATACAGTTTCTCATGTTGTGGTGACCAACAACCATAAAATTATTTTTAACTACATCATAACTGTAATTTTGCTACTGTTATAACCATAATATAAACATATGACATGCACACCCATGGTGGTTGCAACCTGCAGGTTGAGAACCGGTACCATAGATGCTCAAGGTTTTATGCAGAGTCCTAATGTTGCATATAACCTGCACACGGCTTCCTTATGTATCAAAGCATCTCTAGACTACTTGTAATACTTAATAAAATATAGATGCCATGGAAATGGCCTTTTCACTGTATTGTTTAAGAGCATAGAAGAAAAAGATCTGTACATAGTCAATGCAGATGCAATTTCATCTTCAATATACTTTAGTCCATATTTGGTTGACTCCAATGACATGCAACTTGTGTTTCAAATCACTGATAACCATCTGACTTTTCATGTATATGTGTGCATGTGTCTGTACATGCATAAACATACGTACACTGTGTTTGTGTATTTACAGGTACATATATTATACCAGACATCTTTTCATGTTTGTTCTTACAACTCTATGAATTTCTGTTACAGACTAGACAGAACAAACCCTTCTTTGGATGCATGTATCTTGTGAGAGATAACGGGATAAACAGGGCGCCAGTTCACAGATAGACAGACAGATGGGTGTAAAGAATTCTTGTCGTCTCCAGATCCCAATCAACACCAAACAGTTAGCAATGTCTGAGACCTTTACACTTGGAAGATTTTCGGAGGGAGGGTTCTGTAGAGTTTAGACAGATTCTCATTCTGTAGCTGTGGCTGACCTAGAACTCACTCTGTGCACTTTGAGGTGGCCTCCAACTTGCAACAGTTCTCCTGCCTCTGCCTCGTTGGTGCTGGCAGTGTGGGTGTGGACCACCCTGTGCTACACCTGGGCCTTAAAGGTAAGTCTCTTTCCAAGGCCACTTTCAATGCATTCCCGTCTCTGGAAATAAGTTGCAAGGATCTCTTTTGAGAAGCTGGGCTGTACCAACTGTGGATATTTTTTTCCAGCTGCAGTTAAAAGGGACACACAAATAATTGTTACACCACAGGGGATGGTCATTCATCCCTCCAAAAATAAAACCAACTCACTAGGTTGTCTGTGTTCCACTTGTCGGCAAACACTCAAAGAGAACCAATGATGCATTTCTGTAGATTAAATTCATGTGTATTTCTTTAAGAAAAGCAAGCTTCTGAAAATGATATTCATTGCTCCCTAGTAAATGGTGGAGGACATTATACATACTTTATTCCCCTAACAATGAGAACAGTTATTCTTTCAGAGGAGTTTTGAGAAGGGACAGTTAGGGCTATTGCCAGGCTGGAGGGTGGGGCTCCAGCTCACTAGCCCCAGCACATGGGACCCCCACTCTCACATCTGCGTCTTAAACACCATGGTCCTGTATGCAATAGGTAACCTATGACATATCCGAATCTCCACTCAGATCCCCCCTTGGTTACTCCAGATGTGATCTCCACCTCCCTCCAACTTCCTGAGCCTATAGCTCGAGCCCTCCTTTCTTGACTTGTCCAGCCCATCATCCCTGTTACGGTCCTGTCCATTTCTGTCTCAGTCCCCACCACCGGCCCAGACTATCCTGTTACAGTTTCTCAGAGATCTACAAGCTTGGTCTTCTAGCTAGAGCTAGTACCCCACCTCATCTATTTGTCTATCTGGCTATCTATCTATCTATCTATCTATCTATCTATCTATCTATCTATCATCTATATGTGATCTATATGTCATCTATCTCTATCCTTTCTCTCTCTCTCATAATCAGACTTTCTCCATAGTGGCGTAATCAGTGCTTTCTTTGCTCTGAACCAAGGAGTTCTGAACTTTCTTCTGATTATGCCTCTCCCAAGCAAACTTTGCACTGTGTGTCATCTCCAGCCTTGCCTCTCAGACCTTGAGCTGAGCTTATCTTACCCAACTAGCTCGTGGTCACAGCCATCCATGTCACCCACACCTGGGCCACCTGTTTCCAGAAAATCCACAGCTGGACTCCAACCACATGCCATCTTTAAAACATGGTGGTGGAACAATCACTGACCCTTCTCAGAGGGGTCTGCTGGTGTCAAGGTTGAGGTGAATCTCACCTTAGTTTCTCCCCACAGAAGCTCCATCTATCACAGAGTGGAAAAGCGAGGGAAGAAGCCATGTGGATACTGTGGAAGGAGCACAGGAAAAAAAAAAAGAAAGAAAGGAATTCTGTGCATTCTTAAGCGGCAACAAAGTGGGCAATAGAACTAAGAGGGTAGACATTGTATCTTAGTGGTGCCTGAAGGAAGAGTAGAGTGCAGCCTGGTGATAGAGGGGCCCCTGCAGACTGTCTGTCCCCAGCATGAGTTTAATGCCTTTTCCAGCACTCTTCTGTGGCATCATTCATCCTTGCCTGCTATGGTCCTCCAGGGCATAGAATTCCCCCTTCAGCTGTGTCTAGTCCTCATAAGTCATAAATAGTTTGTCCCCTCTACATGGGCTCAGCATATTTGAGTAGACTTCTCCCTTGAGTCAGATGCTGAATCACGAGCTGTGTGTGGAAACAAAGAGTAAAAGACCTTGTTCCCAGGGAACCGATAACCTAGTCTACTAACTAGCAAACTCTCACCCTTGGATATTACCTTTTTAAAATTATTGTAAGATTTTGATTGACATTCATCAACTGTACATTTTGGTGGATTCATGTGATGAGCTGGATGCACTGACCAAATTCAACCTTGGCTTATCTAGCCTCCCCACCCAACTCCCTTCCTAATAATTAATAATCACTAGTCACATGCAAGTAGATGTGTAAGAAAATGCCTTCACGCTTGAAAGAGAACACATGGGGCTTTTCTTTCCATGTATGGGTCACTTCACTTACCATACTGACCTGTAATTCTATCCATTTCCTGCCAATGACAATAATAATTCTTATGGCTGTATAATACTCCACTGTGTACATAGAGCACATTATCTGTCTTCACCCTTCTATCCAGGGGCATCCGAGGGCATTGCAAAGCTTACATATGTGCAGAGTGCCTTGACACAGGGACACAGGTGCATATCTCTGGCTTACCAAATTCATGTACTTTGAATATATACCCAGAAGTGGAGTATTTGAATCACAAGAGAGTATGATTTTAGGTGTTGGAGGAAGGTCTAGATTGCTTTCCATAATAGCTGTTTACTAATTAATAATTATTCCCACTGTGTGAGAGTTCCTTTCTCTCGACACCATCACCAGCACCTGTTGTTATTTTTATTTTCTAAGAAGTATTTTTGTGTGTATGGTATTATGAATAAAATCTGGATTATTTAGAATTTATTTATTATTTATTATAATTTATTCACTTTATATCCTGGCTGTAGCCTCCTCCCTCTTCTCCCCTATGCCTCTCCCTCAGTCTACTGATAGAGGAGGACCTCCTCCCCTTCTATCTGACCCTAGCCTATCAGGTCTCATTTTGATTATGCTAAGAACTAGTTCTACTGGTTTAACCCCCCCCCACCTTATTGTAGCCCTTGTATTAGGCATACTAATTGGGGTGAGATGGTACCTATGAATAGTTTTGGTTTACATTTCTTTGATAGTTAAGGACACTGAGCAAATTTTTCATATTGGTGTTGATATTTTTCGTATTGGAAAGTACTATTTGTATATCTAATTTTCAAATCTATTACTTCTCAGTTTTTGCTAAGATTTTTGAGATCTTTGTGTATTCTGGATATTACCCATTGTCAGGAGTAGTCGGCAGGTGTTTCCTTCTTTTCTGGAATCTGTCCTGTTATGTTGACAATTCTCTTAGCTTTGCAGTTTGTATTTGGTGCAATTCAATAATTCTGAGTTTGCTTTGTCTTGCTGTGATCTTTGGTTAGCTAGATGTTGTTAATGCTTCACATACCAGTTGACTCACTGGGCTCCCTTGGCATCTTTCTGCTTTCTCTTCCTAGTTCCTGTCCTGATTTGCATGATTATTACTTGGGAAATTCTTGTTTTACCTCAGACTATTCAATCATTGTATTCTTCCTCTAACTCAGTTCTAAGTGTTTCAGGGCAAGAGACCTCTTCTTTGTCGGCACTGCACAAAATTCCCAATAAAGTGCTCAGTTTAATATTTAATCTAGAGCATTTCACAGGTTTCGGACATTCACAATGAAAGTTCCTAGGCCTAAGGGTCTCCAAGATTCCTGGAATAATCAATCAAGTGGGAAAAGATAGTAGAGTTACTAGACACCCTCTATAAAACTTCGAATGATGATACTTTTTGTTGTAAAGCAGATGAATGAATGTTAGTCATTGGACCTACATTTCCTCCGGAGCACCTTAACCACCACTCATTCATGGAGAGAAGTCTACTGCTTTCCTTGGGTATATTTTCCTGTCATTCATGTACCCCTGGAGTTTCTAATGATCAGATCTGGACTAATTGGTACCAGTTACCCCCGAATTCAATAAATTCTTTCCTTATTAAGCCAAAGCTACAGTGATTTAACATAAGGCCTCATATCATTTGGCTGTCATCTATACAGAAATTATAAGCATGTGAAGAAAATATCTCATTTTGTGTAAGCAGTAACAGTGAAGTTTAAAAGTAACTAGACAATATTTTGGAGAGAACTAGTTCTTGGGTTGTTATTTCCTTCCCAAAGCTGCAATAAGTGAACCCAATTAAATAGAGATTTTATGTTATAATGATGTAAAAAAAAAGAGAACTATTTCCTTTTTACTTCAAAATAGAAATTTAAATTCCATAGAGTTCAGGAAATATCTCTGGAAGTTTACACCTTGTGTGTGATTGAAGATTGCTAATGAGTTGATATTTTAAATTACATTAATTGAAACAAACAACAACAACAAACAGCTCAATCCTCTGGATAATTACCCTTGTATCCAGATTTGAGAGAACCTTACAGGCAGAACCTCAAGAGTGGGTACCTTAGTAACAATTCTAGACATGGTCTTATCCATGGAAAACTTATCATTTCAGGGAGATATGGAAAATGTCCCATTAGGTACAAAGACAGACATGTGCAGATATAGATTAAACCATTTTGAAACAAAACCAACGGCCTCACAGTCACCAGAACATACTGCCTGATTTCTCTCTTGTCTGTCATTTCTTCTTCTCTTCCTCCTCCTCTTCCTCTTCCTCCTCCTCCTTCTCCTCCTCTTCTTCCTTCTCCTCCTTCTTATTCAATAAAAACACTTACAAAATCAGCTTCAGGAAACACTGAAAAACAGCCATGGGAGGTGAAGTAGCCACAGCTTAGACTTACACTTCAGTAATGCCGCCCCTTGAACGGAAAATATCATTTTAAGAAAGTAGAATTGCTGTGAGAGGAACTTCTGCTTCTGTGTTTATAAAGCAATTGAAAACATTAAAAATCCAATGGACATTATTCAAAAGATAACTGCCTCACGAAAACATTTCAGGGTGCCAGCTTTGTTTGATTACTAGCAGGGTCACTTCAGCTGCGGTTGTTAAAACTCAATTCCCATTATCACCACGGATCAGAACGCAGAGCCCCACATGCTGGTGATTTCGACAAAGTTATGTCACTGATAAAATGCAAGTCATATTTGTCTGCATCCTGATCATAGGCTATCACAGCCTTCACAACTTGAGAGGTGAATTTTGTTTCTTTTCAGAACTCCGCAACCTCGGGGGCCGTATTTTCCCTTCTTCTCTGGATCAGCTTCAGCTCATGATCTCTCCAACTGCTCTGTAACACATCTACAACCCTGAGTGCAGTTGATAGCGGGGAGCAAGGTTAATTGGATTGATAACATGGCAATATCCAAATGGCTGCATATTTTAGCATTTCATTTACTGGAAGTTTAAAAGCACTCTTCATTCCCTACCTCATTTCTGATTAGAGACTATCAATCCCAAAGTTTTAGTGTTTGACCTTGTGGATCTGACCTCCTCCTTCAATCCCTTAGACATGTTGGTACTGGCCAAGGACTAATTCAGATGACATGGCAGGGCCAGTCTCATTTTACTTTATGAGGAGGGAAGGGAGAGACGATTTTCCATGGTGCAGGACTGGTTAATTTGGTTTTTGTTTTGTTTTGTTTTGTTTTGTTTTCTGCGATCATTCTGAAGCTCTGTTCCTTTAGTGCCCAGGGAAAGGGAAGGGTCATTTCTGAGCGGACAGAATAGTGGGCGAGCAATGGGGATGTCAGCGCCAGGTGCTCACCGAACACGGCTGCCATGTGAAAATGGGCAGCCCGTTACAGCCAGGCATCTGCTTATCCAGTCTGTGGCTTGGTGCGTGCATTAAGCACCCACCTCTAATCGGTTGCAATGAGAATCTGGCTCCAAAACCCAAAGCTATATTCAGGCTTCCCCAGACTGCCACCATATTCTAGCTGCCAATGCCATCCTAACCGGAGAAGGTGGGCACATTAGCCTGCCTGTTATCCAGCCAATATCTGTGGAGGGATTTTTAGCTTCCCAATTCTCAGTGTGAAAAGATATAGATGGCTCAGCATCTCCCTTACAGGAGTTCAGATCTGAAATTTCCACGATCAGGGCCTTATATTATGTTGTTCTGCTTGCCATCAGGAACACTTTAGAATAACCTTCTGGCATGCATGGTGTCCTGGAAAAAAAGGAGACAGAGTAGCAATGAACAAAGAAATCACTATATAAAGAGGTCTAATTAACCTGTTGAATGCCTTCTCCCAGTATGTATCTAAAGGAAAACTTGGAGGAAGAGTTCAGAGTGACTGTGGCTATTGAGATGATGGTGATACCCATGCTATGTCATTGCAGTAATCAAAATAATTGTGTAGTACCATACTTTATGGGTTACTTTTCTTACTGCCTTGACGAACCTCATAAAGGATGGGCCATTTCAGCTCACAGTTCAAGGGTATAATCTGTCATGGCAGGGAAGTCACAGCAAATGGAGATCATGGCAGCTGGTCATGTCTGCAATCAGAAAGCAGAGAGCTTGCATGTTTTTCAGGATCCTAGCTGATGGAATGGTGCCACCATGCTATCCATTGCTGCGGTACAGACAAGAAACAGAGAGGCAGTAACTTCCCTATAGTCTCACTCCTAGGAACTGTGAGGATTGTGCTCTGACCTCTAAACCGTAAGCCTTCATTGTTCCCTCTGACCTATGCTGCCTCCACAAAACAACCCAAAACATTTTCAACAGCCATGAGGTAGCTCCCCTCCAACCTTGCTGACTCAGCTGATCAGGATGACTCCGAAGTCACCCAGGCTGGGCAAGCACTGGTGTCTCTAGTCAGCTCCCTTATTTTCCGTAAGCTCGGTCTAACTGGGCAGTTAGACCGCTTGCTCCTCCAGTCTTGCCAATTTAAAATTATTCTCCTTCTCCCTCAAGCCACTGTCGGCTTTCCAAAGACACTTCGCCATCTTGCAACCCAACAGGCTCTTTCCATATCCTTCCTGAAGACTGCTGGTTCCATCCCAATAGTACAATCTAGTGGTGAACCTCCTCCATCTAACGTTAACAATCAATTGCCGCATTAAGCTTTTAGTATGACATATCTATACACTAAAGCTATGGTGTTTGCCAGTGGAAATAACCGTGGGAAAGTGACATTTTTATTTTCTAGAGGGTCGGTGCGATACTAATGTCCATTTCTTATAGTAGTTGCAAGCACTTTCATGAAGAGAACACAGGAGCCCTTGGTACCAAGGTTTCCATAGTGTTGGGCATCAGGTTAGAATGGAACAGCACTCTGGAGTCCTACAGGGATTTCGAAAGAGAAGCCTTTTCCTCTGTGAGTCATGAGGTGGTCTGGGATACAATGTATAACCAGTAAATGTTGTCTCTTTTCTCTCTGAAAGCCACTCTCTTTGGAGGAAAAAAATCACACGTGGCACTGAGGGGTCAAGAGAACATCTGCATGCTGTGAATGGGAAAAGCTGACTAAGCTATAATGACTCCACATATGAGTCGATGGCTGAGGGAACTATTGTGTAGAAAATCAGAGGCATCGTCTGAAAAATCCACTGTTTTGCGCACTTGAGCATGAATGAAGTGTGTGAGGAACTGAGACACTCAGAAGTTCCCAGCTGTGTGTAGGCAGTGGCTCCTAGGTGTCTGGCCTTCCTTCTCTTTGGAAAATGAGCCATTTAACTGACAGCGTTCATTTCCACACACTGTCTTTGTTAAGAAAAAAGCCTTTCGTATTTAGTAGATGTTTGTTGACAAATGCATTTTCTCAGTACTCCCCAGTGGGTTCACTGTAATGTCAGAGAATTGTCTATCTGATTAACAAGGTCTCTAAGGATCTAGCAAGGACACTCAGAGCTAACTTCCAAGCCAAAGTATTGTAAACTTCCCATTTACAGTTGTTTTACTCATAGCTAGTTACTTAGTAAAGATACATCTCTGACCTTCTGACCTCAACAAGGTTGCTCTACCTTGTGCCCTTTCCTTTTACAGCCAAATTGCTTAAATATGGGACCTGTGTACCTGCTCTCTGTCGTGTCTGCTTCACAAACTTTGCACAGGAGTCTAGACCTTCTTCTAGCACTGTTGCCCGAGCCCTCTTACAGGCCCTTACACCTCTTATCATTGGCATGTCTCCAGAGCTCAATGTCCTCATCATTATCATTTCATGTTACCAATAGCTTCTTTCAAGCTGGTCTTGCCAGGTCCAAAGAAACACCATGTAGAAAAGGAAATCTGTCACATTTAAAGGCTACCATGTTTACAGCCCAAATTAATTAGACCCCAACATAAGTTAGGGAAATAAAGTACAGATACGGATCCTTGTAATTTTGAAAAAAAAAAAAAAAACCAAAGATTTCTTAGACCAGACCAAAAATATTACTATCAAAGAAAATGCCATATATCAAAATACATCAAATTTTAAAAGCCTCTCAATGTGAAAACATCATTAAGAACGTTCACTAGCAAAGCATGGGCTCTGAGAAAATGTTTCCAGTAACCCAAGACTCCTACATAACAGAAAAAGAACTCTCACAACTTACTATAAAGAGAAAAAAAATAAAACAAAACCAAGTAAAATGTGAATGAATCATTTGCATGTCATAAATCACCAGGGAAGAGGGAATTTAAAACCTAAGAGTAACAATGTAAGCAATGGGAAACCAGTGGTCAAAGGGATGTGAGATGGTATAAGCATTTCTGAGAACTTCCAGATAGGAAGTTATAATGCTAAACATAGCAAAGTCAGCGGTCCTACTTCTCAGTATAGCCCCAAAGAAAAAGCTCATATATAGTCATATATGCATATATGTAGATATCTTAAAAAGTATATCTGTATGTGAACTTATATATTAAAAAGTTATATATATTATATATGTGGTAATATGTGTGTATATATATACATGACCATATGTATATATGGACTTATGTGTATGAACTTATATGCATATATACATATGTGAGGCAAGACATATATATAGTATATATGTAGTATATATATAGTATATATATAGTATATATATATATATATATTATACACACACATTTTATAAGAACGTTCGCTCTGCCAACAGAAGACAGAGCTGAGCACTAGGCAGAGAGGACCAGAAGCATATTCCCATTTAAAGGAGATTGGCTTCTTCTCAGAATGAAAAGGAGTAGTGCACACAGCACAGATGGCACTCAGAAATGCTGAGTGAACAAAGGAAGAGCAAGTCCTTTGTGATTCCATTTGTCAGTTCAAAATTAGTTATTACTGCCGGACTGCAATAGGAATAAGACCGTAGCGTCTCTGGGTGGGATAAAGGATCAGAAGTGGACAAGTTAGGAGCATGAAGAACTTTCTGCAATAATGAATATATTCTGTATCTTGATAGAAGTGTGAATTCCATTAGTGTATGTTTTTGTTAAAATTCATTTGGCCTACACAAGTAAGAATTGTGAATTTCACTGAAAACTATAATTCAACGAAATGTTTTTTTTTTCGAAAGTAGAACTTCCTCTTTTGGTACTATCTATTATCTCCTGTAACCCCTCAACCTTGACCTTGAATCTTCCCACTTCTTCCATCTGTGGACTGCTACACATTAGTCTTCCTTGCCTTAACCTTTTGCCTTCTCATTCTAACAGTCACTTATTCAATGCAATGGCATCTGCACTCAAGACTCGACAGAGTGAAGTTATTTCTCAGCAAGGAAGGAAAGCAATCTTTCCACAGCCTGAAGACTGTGCCTCAGGGGTTTACAAGCTGCCTCTGCCTTCAAGGACTCTACCCCAAGCTTCGGGAAGCAGGTTGCCTCCTTTGGTTTCATTCCTGTCACAGGCAGATGGTGAATTCACTGGAGAGTGGTCACAGCTAATTCTGGTTTCCCAGGAGCATCTAAGAGCATGGCGATTGCTCAGTGAATATTAATAAATAACAACTGCACGCTTGAGGAAGGGAATCCAGCCTCTAGCATGGCAAAGTCAGAAAATGCAAGCTTGACACAGTTTTCAGTTAAGACTAGAAAGCCAACTAACTCTGCAAGAAAAATGGAGTATCATGCTCAGACCTAGAGCTGCCTAAACTTGATTATACCAGGTCCTGTGATTTCTTTCTTTGCATTTTGAAGAAGAGTTCTAACTCAGACCCATTAGAGACAACTGGCAAACGTACAATGCTTCCCTCACAAACATGCTTTGCTCAGTGGACAGCTCTGGCAGTGTGCAAAGGGGTCCAGCCTTACAAAGAACATAACAAGGGTCTGGCTGAAACATTTCCCACAGGTATTACCCATGCCAAACACTTTTATTGTCCTGGCTCTTTTTTGTTTTCTTTTTTAAACCAAAGACAGTGAACGGCTTGTTCTAACTGCTGTGAGCGCCTCAGCCACTCCTGAAGATCAGTAACTCCAGTTCCGGTGTCTGCCTCTGTCCTCCTCAGGCACCAGACACAAACAGCACACAGACATGCATTCAGGCAAAACACCTGTATACATACACCTTTTAATGAAGAATACGTATTTACCTGGATGGTATATAGGTAAGTCACTAAGTCACCAGGAAGTGTTTCGCTAGAGTTCAGATGTAGAAAACCATCTATAATAAAGGGCAAAGGACAGAGAAGCCTCACAGAAAACACGTAGTTGGGTTCGGTTTTGAAGGGTCATTTGATCTGTTATGTAGCTACTGAAGGCACAGCCTTGGCTGAACAGCTAAGGCGGACCCCCCTCCCCATCCCGCACACCCTCAGGTTGTCCCTCGTGTTTATGACTGACGCCATTCTCTCAGCATTTCCTCGCTCCAGCCTTCCATGTGGTTCCTGCTCGAAGGTCATTATCTAGACTCTCCTAATCCTGGAAAACCCAGAATGAGCAGTCCCTGTTGCTTTAAAACTTCCTCTGTATAGCACCACTGCTAATAAAAAAGTGCTCAGCTGTCGAATTTCCCGTGAGAACTGAACACTGTCTGACCATTCATTTCTGTACTGTCAGTTTCTGCAGTGGTGCCACCAGGAGTAAGTGCTGAATTAATTAATAATTTATTAATTTATTAACTTATTAATTAATGAAGAAAAGTGCAAGATATGGATAAGAGCTAGAGCACTGCAGACGGCTTAGTTTAGACGCAAAGAGAGTTGGAGAGGTTGAAGACAAGAGGTTGTACCGAAGATTGAAATGGCCTTGGATGCAGGTCACTGAGCTGACGACAAGGAAGGCCCTTGCTGTCTCTGTGAATGCAGATTAAAAACAGTCGTACATATATTTTGATACTCTGCTGGGTAGAGTCTTTCAGAGGTCCTCTGTGATAGGCTCCTGTCCTGTTCCCTGTTTTCTCCCTCTTCCGATGTCCATCTCGTTTGCCTTTCTGAATGAAGATTGAGCATCTTAGCCAGAGTCCTCCTACTTAATTAGCTTCCTTAGGTGTACAGATTTTAGTGTGATTATCCTATATTATATGCTTAATATCCACTTATAAGTGAGTGTATACCATGTGTGTCTTTCTGCTTCTGGGATACCTCACTCAGGATGATCATTTCTAGATCCCACCATTTGCCTGCAAACTTCATGATTCCCTTGTTTTTAATTGCTGAATAGTATTCCATGCTGAGATTCATAGCCAAACTTTTTGCAGAGTGCAAGGAAGAAGGAGGAACAGGAGCTCCACAAGGAGAGCAACAGAACCAAAAAATCTGGGCACAGGGGTCTTTTCTGAGACTGATACTCCAAACAAGAACCATGCATGAAGACAACTTAGAACCCCTGCACAAAAGTAGCCCATGGCAGCTCAGTGTCCAAGAGGGTTCTCCAATAATAGGAACAGGGACCATCTCTGACATGAACTCATTGGCTGGCTCTTTGATCACCTCTCCCTGACAGGGAAACAGCCTTACCAGTCCAGAGAGGAAGACAAAGAAGCTAATCCTAGTCTATCAGGTCAGATGATAGAGTAGGGTCAGATGGTAAGGGGAGGAGGACCTCCCCTATCATTGGACTGGAGGAGGGGCATAGGAGAAGAGGGAGGGAGGGTGGAATTGGGAGAGGAGTGGGGAGGGGCTACAGCTGGGATACAAAGTGAATAAACTATAATTAATAAAGATTAAATTAAAAATTAAAAAAACAGTAGTACATAGGGGTTAAGCATGTACCTTAACAAGCGGATACATTCTTTGGACTTCAATTGTGACATGCTCATAGCCACACTTGAAGGTTAAAGTAAGCTTAGTGAGGGCATGAAGATAATGGCAAGAACAATAGTAGTTAGGAAAACACTGATGGCGACCAGCAATTACTGACGGCTTCCAGGGAGACACAGCTAGTGAGACCCCCTCTGCACCCCTCACCAGCTTTGCCAGCAAATTCATGGGAGAATAACTCCTCAGCCTACAGAAAATAAAATTAAATAATTGACAGGTTAAATATCATACTAGTCGAATAAATGGATGATGAAAATTGTGGGACGGGACAAGAGCAGGGGTCACTAGCAAGCATTTCGCAGCAGACAGTTCTGACCATCTTCCCAGAGCACTCTGGGTAGGGTTGGCTAAGAGACCGCTCGGCTCATCTGAACGTCACACGTCCAGCATGCATGGATGATTTAAAAGCCAGTGTTCGATGTACCTGAAGTCCCCTTTCTTGTAGGTGGCCTTTGTGAAGCCTGAGCCCGGGAGGGTTTCATGCATGAAGACTGTGCCGGGTCATCCTGTACTGAAACATGTAGCCTGGGCTGCTTCACGCCACTGCAATTGGACCGCATGAGGTAGCCTGGCTTGCTTTATCCGGGAAGAGCTGTTAGGCTGCTCCTCAGAAAAACGGTGTCTGCAGCTGCCCTGGGTCACTTCTATGCAAAGCATGTGAAAAGCTGAAGCGTAGCTGTCTGGTGTTAGCATTAAAAAAAAATGTTTCTTTCTTTTTTTTTTTTTTTGACAGGTTCGTACATTGAGCTAATGAGTTATAACCCTTTAATTCACTCCCCCGCCATTACCTTCTCCTACCCTTCCTCCTTCTGCCGACTCCTGCGGGGTAAGTGTTCCTGTGCAAGTGTCTGTGTGAGTGTATGTACATGTGAGTGTGCATGAGTGAGAGACAGAGAGGGAGAGAGAGAGAGACTCACGGAATTCAAAAAGGATGCGCATGAGAATCGGCCCATCAACGTTTCATCATGAAAGGGAGAAGGGCGCCTGAGACCCCACATCTCCCCTAGGGACTATTAGCAGTGAATGGTGACTAGAAAAAGCAGTGTCACTTTCTTCGCTGGTGTGACCGCTGATGAGTTGCCCCAAGCTCTGTTAAATACCGTCCGTCCCTGATCACAGGAGTAACCCTAACAGCTCAGTGGCTACGTCCGCATCCTTCCCCGAGCCCCTGCGAGAAGCTGACGCACAGAAGCAGGGCCTCCTTCCTGATGCCGCTTTCTCTCAACACCAGCTCACGCAGTCGCCGTTTTTATACTAATTTTCTCCCGTTACTCTGATCCCAGGATATATTTAACTTTAAATACGCATGGATCCTCGTGGAATATTTTGTTTTTCCTTTACGTCACTGGTATGGTGGCATCATTTTTGCCCGAAGTTGCTAGATCATTGTCCTGACTCCACACAGTTGGTTTCTTGGTATTCCAGACTGGGATACCCACCCGCCATTGGTGCCCCAGGCCAAGGTGACAGTAAGGTGCAAACATTACTCAGGGATAGGATTACTAACCTTTTAATTAAGCCCTTAGAACCTAAGTTCCTCATCTAAAGAAGATGGAAATTTCTCTAGTGCAGAACCAGAGTGTTAAAGAAATAAAAAGGTAAGGGTGAGGGCCAGTGCCTAGTAGTTGATGGGGGAGAGAGGGATCAGAAACCAGATCTCCCTCAGTGACTTAATGAAGGATTGCATCACACAATGAACTGGCCAAACCAAAACATGCAGTTCCCCTAGAATCGAGTCATGGTCTGCTCAGCCATGCCCGTGACTGCCAGCTTCATTTCAGGACAGAAATTGCTACTAACCCAGGGCTGTGATTTAGAGCACTAACCACCATCCTAACCCACCCATTCTACTGGTTCTTACCCCTCACCCTGATCTCTCCATCTACACTGAAGAGCATGACTGCAAAATCATTACCTTGCCAGCTTTGAGATATTTTTACAGAGTCCACCTTTTATTTATCTTTTAATTAAATTTTTATTTTTTATGTTAATTACAGTTTTTATTTACTTTGTATCCCAGCTGAAAGAAGGGGGACTTAGTAAGACCTGGAGAGGACAGGAGCTTCACAAGGACCAAATATATCTAGGCCCAGGGGTCTTTTATGAGACTGATTCTCCAACCAAGGACCATACATGGATATAACCTAGGACCCCTGTTCAGACATAGCCCATGGCAGCTCAGTATCCAAGTGGGTTCCCCAGTAAAGGGAACAGGGACTGTCTCTGACATGAACTCAGTGGCTGGCTCTTTGACCTCTCTCCCACCCTGAGAATCCACATTTTAAAATGTTGTTTGCCACAACAGAAAAACTAATCAGTGTGGTCTTAGAAGACAAAATCCATATTCATATGTTTAAGAGAAGTAAACAATTAATGAAAAAAGAGGGCATGGATCTGAAGAGAGGGGAGGAGGGTATGGAGGCTTTAAAGGGAAGGGAAATAATGTACTTATAATCTAAAAAAATAAAAGAAATAATTCTTTAAAAAAACCATGAGCACTGTAAATGAGAGCACTTTGTATGCTGGTCTTTGAGAAAGGTCCTCTTTATAATTGGGCTCATTTTCTATCTGATTACAAGGCCGTGCTTTTCTAGATAAATGGGCATTAAATGAGGACTTCCTGTAAGCCCTTGGCCATGTTATGAATAAATCTCCAAAAATACATGCCAAGTGATATAACTCAGAGTCAAAAGAACACATATTAAATATTTCAAAAGCTTAAGGCATTTGTTGATAGATGGCAGAAGTAGGGGTTACCTAGGGAAAAAGAAGTGTAGCATTGAGGGAGGAAGTCCAACAATTCTGGGGGTGATTCTAAATGTTCTGCCCAAGTAAAACCTCCACTCCAATGTCACTTTAAACAAACCCAATGATTTGAGCATTTTTGAGCCCCAGTTCATGTGCTAACACCTCAGTCCCTAGTGTGATGTGGTGGAACGGAAGATGATCTGATCATGGGGAACTGTACTCAAAAGGGGAGAACACGGTTCCCCAAGAACTGGGTCAGTTCCTTCAAGACTACAATCCTGAGGAAGTCCCACAATCTTGACCCCTTCTGTACATAGCCTTCTCCTCTGCCTTGGAGCCGGAGCCAGACAGCATATTTTATAATCGCAGCAGAGCGTGGACCAACACTGCAGGTGGTCTTTGCGGTGGTGGATTACACCTCTAGCAAGGCAGTAGATTACATTGGTGATCCGAAGTGTGAGCAAGCTTTCCGGACATGTTCACCGCTAGCATTTCCAGCTCTGACTCTACACAAAAGTCACTCCCTCACCTCCACCACCATCAACCCATAACTTCTGTACCTGAAATTTGCACCCCTGATTTCCTGCACTCCCAGCAACCCACCAGATGACATCACAGCACAGACTTCACACTGTACTGTACACTACAGAGAGTAGAATAATGTCCCTTCCTTTTAGCTGTCACAGCATGGCTCTAGAACATGTGTGATTTGACTCTGGGGAAGAGAACAAAGGGCATATATTTTCAAGTTCATATTTTGGCTTCAGCTGGTCTTTTGCCTAAAAGCATGAGGAATTTGTCTAGAATCAGCCAGGGCAGGAGCCGGACATCCACCAGAGAGGGCTCTGCCTTATAAAGCAGTCCAATTACAGACTCCGTCAACTGAGGAGGGCTGGCACTCTTCAAATCCTGAATCTCCATTCTAGAACATGGATGGGGTTTTTCCTCAGGCCATTTCTCCCTTTCTTCTGGTTTCAAAGGGTTTAAAAGCTTGTTTATGAATTGCTTACTTTTGTGGAACCTATTAAATTAGAAGTCTCTTCTCATAATTTAACAAGCAGATTAAAAATTGAGTAATTTCATGGTCTACAAAGATGGTGAAACGTTTGTTTGATTCAGTAAGGCATTCTCTAACATGAATTCAAAAACCAAATGCGTGTTTGCCTTGAGCACAGAACGACTGTTTGTTGCCAGGAGGGTGACGGTGGAGGGGGTGCTGGCAACCTTGTCCACAAATAATGAAGCCACTCCCCACATGCTCTGGCTCATGGGGCAGAACCAAGACCTGCATCAGGGCAACTGAGTTCACCGTGCGAGGACAGCTACTGTTCAGGGTCCTAATAAGCCTGCAATGAACATGGCACAATCCACAGCAAACATTCACTTCACCACTCTCTGCAAGGCCAGGACTTGTTGCCACCTGCTGATTATGACTGATTACGTTCATGCTGTGAGCTGGGCACTGCCAGAGCCGCTGTCTAACCGAATTCTCACAAGGGCACTGAGATCGATGTTATTTCAGGGGCTGATGTTCATTAAACATTCAAGAAATCTAAAACGTTTAATATCTTACCTCCATGCAGAGGAAACTATTATTTTCTATACTCCAGTGATGAAGTATTTGAGGTTTAGGGGCCTTGAAACTCAGACATCTGTGAAGCACAGGGATTGACTCAAGTTGAGTTCAGTTTAAAAACAGAATCTCAGGATTTCTCTTACCTACCTAGGTATCCAGGCTCCTGTCACCACCAGTGACAGAAAAGAACAACAAGATGGGGATGAAGTAAGGGCTGAAAAAGTTTTCTCCAGCGACAGGGTCAGGGTTAAGAAGAAAGGGGGTGGACATGAATAGGTCCACGTGTGAGAGCCTGTGGTCTGTGCTGCATTCCTGCTGCTGCTGCTGACAACCATGGCTGTGTGTTGTGCAGGAGGGTGGTCTTGGAAGGGTCCTCACTTATGTTCTCATTTTGTCAGCAGGTATCCCATTTCCCTGATGTCTGGAGCCCTGCCACTTCCTCCCAAAAAGTGGATTTTTCTCCTTCCACAAAGTCACAGTGTTTGAGCAATATTACAAATACATTGATTAATTAGATGTTAATAATATACTAATGGAGTAAGTTATTTTAAAATGTACTGTTATCTGACTGGAAATACTTTGAAAAGATTGTCTATATTATTAATTTCCCCAAATAAAACACCAACTTCTAGGTGGTCTGAGTGGTGCCAATCCTTGTAAGAACCACCCTGACAATGCTCACAGTCCGAGAGTCTTGATGCGGGTAGTCTCTGACAGCCTCTGACTGTGTGTAGACAGGGTTGGACAGGTGATGCCCCCAGGAGCAGCCTCTATCCACCAGGACAGGAGTGACCTCCTGTACGAACTTATTCTACGTGCTGTCCACCTGACCCAGCAATTCAAGCTGCTTCTCCTTTACTCTCTTGTATGTCCCATTCCTTACTGGGCTTTCTTTGACCTGCACCCAAAGAAATCCCCACCTTGAAATCCTCATCTAGATTTTCAGCTTCTGACAGAAACACCTGCAGATGGGCTGGAGGAGGGCTCAGCTGGTCTAGCATTTGTCACACAGGCAGGAGGACCTAAGTCTGTCTAAAACACCCATGTGGAAAGACAACCATGCACCTCTGAAATCCTAGCCCTAGGAACACAGTGCTGAGCAGATAACCTGGAGCTTATTGCCCAGATAGCCTAGCCAAATAAATGAGCTCCAGACCGAAGGTAGGTGAGGAAGAGAGTCAAAGAAAGATAACATCCCAGCCACTCAGAGAGGAATGGCGTGCTTTGTCCCCTCTGTGGAGAAGTCTGAAAAATTCGGGTCTTACCTGGAAGCTTGCCCTGTGACCCTGTGGACCTTGAACAAGCAGGGGAGCTGCTGTTTTAGATAACATGAACCAACTGATCTGACTGTTACTTGATAACGTTCCTTGTTTTGGCTCAGGATTGAGTCACTACAGGCACATCTGATCTCCTTTGTTACCGTTGACTCCTGGAAAAGGCTCTCTTGACACCTATTTCCACCATCTAACCTCCAGCTTCTCCAGCACATTCCTCCTACTGTGACAAGGAGAAGAGGTAACTGCTGTCTCAGAGAGTCTAGAGAAGGTGGGAAATAAACTCCGGAAGTGATCTGACTAAATCAGAAGACAGTGGAGAAAGGCGATGCTGTGAAGATGTCAGTTCAGCTTGAGAGTCCTCTATTCAAAATATTTGTGGCAAGAAATATTTCTGGTTTTGTATTGTCAGACTTTGAATAATTGCATACAGATAATGAGATGTTTTAAAATTCATCAACTTACATACCCACGAAGGTAATTTTATATTCTGTCCTTTGGTAGGCTTGCATTTTGGTGGCAACCTGTCACAGTACAGAGAGGGTTGGAATTCTCCATTTGTGATTTGTTGGTCATGTCTATACTCTAAAGCTTTTGGATTTCACAGTGTTTTGTTGTTGTTGTCAGATTAAGGCCACTCAACGGATAGCAGCAAAGCCTAAAACCTTAGGATCCATTGTCTGCTTTTCCCTTACCCCAGGAGAGAGCCCTGCTTTCCCACAGTTATTCTAAAGGGAAAAAGCAATGGTTCACTCAGAGAAGTCACTAATCTGTCCTGCAGCCCATGCCCTGAGTCACAGTACCTGAGAACTTGTGCATCTTGGAGAATATGACATGGAGGTCTTTAAAACCTTGCTGCCATGATTGTTTAATATCTGGCAAGACACTTTAGACTCTGGGTCTTAGATTTACACCATCCGTTGTCCCATCTCTTTCTGATCATTATTTTTTGCTTCCACAGATTCTTCATCAGAGACACTTGTTTACTAAACAGTGAGACAGGAGTCAGAACTGGTTAAGATTTGAGTGTTTGACTACAGTGCTCTCTCTTTCTCTTTCTTTTCTTTCTCTCTCTCCCTTCCTCCCTCCCTTCCTCCTTCCTTCCCTGCTCTCATTCTACCTTGCCCTTGGATTAAGCCCCAAGAGCCAGCACATTACATTAACCTTTGCTCTTGAGGTCTCTGGGCTTCATAGACACTGGGATTTCTTAGTGATACAGTCAAATAGAGAACTCATCAGAATGTCAGTCCTCTGGGACTCAGAGATCAATGGCCTCCTGATGAACACACCCTGGCTCCTATGGTAATGGCCTGTTGAGGGGGTGGATTTTGCCTTTGGCTGACTGTCTACTGGTTCCCAGGGCTGTTAGCAAGTACATCCCTAATGCTAATGGAAGGCTGTATCTTGGCTGAGAGCCAAAAAACAGTGGCCTCATATTTGGTCTCTGTATGAGTTATCAATCACATTAAAGACATTTTCACAAGACAGTGATGCCTAGACTGGCCACAGGAGGAACAGTCAAGTTCCTGAGACCAGTCTACATTCTCTGATCAGAAGTTTTGTTTGCTCCATTGTGAGTAGCTAAAACTGTGCCTTCTGGGCTTAGAAAATAATCACCATGTAGCTATTGTTGTAGCAGCTTTATTTGTAATAGCCAGAAGCTGGAAACAACCCAGATGCCCCTCAATTGAGGAATGGATTCAGATATTGTGGTACATCTACACAATGGAATATTACTCAGCAATGAAAAACAAGAAAATCGTGAAATTTGCAGGTAAATGGTGGGAACTGGAAGGGATCATCCTGAGCAAGCTATCCCAGAAGCAGAAAGACACACACGGCATATACTCACTCATATAAACATATGGGATAAGCCTACTAAAATCTGTACACCTAAAGAAACTAATCAAGAGGGAGGACTCTGGCTAAAACACTCAATCCCCAGCCAGAAAGGCAAAGAGGATGGACATCAGAAGAAGGAGAAAACAGGGAACAGGACAGGAGCCTGCCACAGAGGGCCTCTGAAAGGCTCTGCCCTATAGACTATCAAAGCAGATGCTGAGACTTATGGCCAACCTTTGGGCAGAGTGCAGGGAATCTTATGAAAGAAGTGGGAAATAGTAAGATCTGCAGAGGACAGAAGCTCCACAAGGAGAGTAACAAAACCAAAAAATTTGAGCACAGGGGTCTTTCCTGAGGCGGATACTCAAACCAAGTAGTATGCATGGAGATAACCTAGAACCCCTGCACAGATGTAGCCCATGGTAGTTCAGTCTCCAAGTGGGTTCCATAATAACGGGAACAGGGACTACCTCTGACATGAACTGATTGGCCTGCTCTTTGATCACCTCCCCCTGAGCCGGGAGCAGCCTTGCCAGGCCACAGAGGAAGACAATGCAGCCACTCCTGATGAGACCTAATAAACTAAGATCAGAAGGAAGGAAAAAAAGACCTCCCCTATTAGTGGACTTGGGGAGGGGCATGCATGGAGAAGGAGGAGAAAGGGGGGGAGAGGAGGGGAAGGAGGAGGGAGCTACAGGGGGGATACAGAGTGAATAAAGTGTAATTAATTTTTTAAAAGTTTAAAAAAAAAAGAAAGACTGGAGCGCAGAAAGAGGAGTGGGAAGCAGCCTGCTTAACTGAAGAGAACAGAGCACAGGGCACTGCTCTGTCAAGTGCTTGTGCTATCCCAAGAAGCTTTCTGTGTGAGACAGAAGATGCCCACCATCTTCCAAGAACTTCCTTAGGACACAGCGTACTAGCGATTCTAACAAGATTCCATAATCTCAGTAGTGGGCGGGGTATTGCGCTAGACTACCTGAGTTCAAACCCTTAGCTTGTCACTTGGGACAAAGCAATGATTCTTCCCATGCAAAAATTCTAAAATAAATTTGATCTTATTGTGTTTTAGACATATCAAGATGAGAGCTTCCTTTAGTATGGGAAAACGGTTTCAGTTAAGTAAGAAAAATGTTTCAGAATATTAAATATGCATATGTGTGAGAGAAAGAGGGGGGACTGAGTTAGAAGATAATTTAAATGAATGCATTTGAAACCAATGGAAAGAAAACACAGTGGATTTGAAATGCCAACATTAGTTGTATTAAGCATGAACTGAGAAGTCCCCTGAAGAAACACTGTCCACTGCCTCACTCAGCTACCTCCTTCATATATTCCACCCATCACCCATTCACAGCACCACCCATGATGGGCTGAGTATTCCTGAATCAATCATCAGTCAAGAAACTACCTCACAGACATGCCCACAGGCCAACTTGATGGAGGCAATTCCTGAGTTGAGGTTCCCTCTTCACACGTCTAGGTTTGTGTCAAGCTGTAATATCCATGGTATCTACCTTGTATATGACCACGGCAGTAGTATACTCATGTCCAAAAGCCATGGCATGAGCACCCTGCCTTTGTGGCTGTAAACCATCAGGGAGACCATTCATGCACACACATTCTATACATGCTCATCTGGCTTCACCTGGGTTTTAAAGAGAAGTTCCCAGGAATGGGCAACATCCTTCTATTTCTATCTCCTTGTCTTCCTCTTTCTGAAAGTTTGTTGTTCAAGTACGGCACCATTGCTGCTGCAGAGCACAAGAAGAATGGTCTCTTAAATACTTCTTTACTGAGTAAACCATGCCTTACCATCCTGTGTCTTCACTCACAGTGCATGTGATTCTGGCTTTCTTCCCAGAATCAACTCTAAAGAAAGCTGAAAGGAAGTACAAATTCCACGTACTATTTTTTTGACATGGGAAAACCTTGGTTACATTGAGAACGTTGGATGTGTTGAATTCCAAACACATTAAAAATGTCCAGAAATCCTTGTGTTGCGCTGATGTATATGGAAGGCAGGAATGAAGGAATGGTGAGATGGAAATATCTGGAGGGTACCACTCACTTCATCCTTGGTTTTCCTGAGACTGCCCTTGCCAGCTCCTTCTTCAAGTTAGTGGTACTGATGCCCAAGTCCCTGTGTCATCAGGGCACACACTCAGGGCTGATGAGCAAGAGAAATGAGGTCTGAGCCAGGTCTGTCACAACCCACAGCTAAAATTCTAGACAGCCTATTGGGTGGGGTCCAAACATGCCAACCTGCTCAAATGCTTGTCGGTGACCACAAAGACAAAGACACTGCTGAGTTAAATAGTCCGCAGAGGTCAAATAAACACAAAATTCTAAACAAAAGCCAAACTAGTAAGGACAAAAATAGGATGCTTAGTCTATCAGGTCTAATCAGGAGTGGCTGCATTGTCTTCCTCTATGGCCTGGTAAGACTGCATCTCCTCAGGGGGAGGTGATCAAAGAGCAGACCACTGAGTTCATGACATGAAAGGGAAGGAGGACCTCCCCTATCAGGGGACTGGGGGAGGTGCATGGGTGGAGAAGAGGAAGGAAAGGAGATATTGGTAGAGGATGAGGGAGGGGGCTACAGTTGGAATACAAAGTGAATAAACTGTAATTAATAAAATAACAAATAAATTAAAAGTAAATAAATAAATTTAAAAAAAAAACAAAAAAAATGGGATGCTTAGGTTTGAAACCAGCAAAAGAACACTTAGTCTTTCTAGGTAAACAAAAAAGGAAAGAAGAAAAGTAGGATAAATCCAAATAAAAGTGAAATTGGGTGGCCGAAATGACTTTTAATTATAATAGAGGTCTGTAAGTGTATATGGGCCAAACTTGTCAAATAATAGCAGGTTTAAGTCTGGGTTTAACAGAAACAAGTTAGTATTATTCGCTCTGCAAGAAAATACTTGAAACAAATAAACACCAAAGAGAAAGTGGGGAATAAGTGAAAGAAAATTTTGAAGTGAGAAAAATCCTAAAATCTGACAAAATATATATCGCAACAACCAAAACGGTAGTGGGGGCTGGGGAGATGGCTGAAGGTAGTAAGTGATTGCCTGACAAGCCAGAAAAGCCTGAATTTGGTCCCAAGAACACACACTCACATACACACACACACACACACACACACACACACCAACTGTAATAGCATGCTGGTAATCTCAGTACTCATAAGGCAGAGGTAGGTAGATCTCTGGGAGTCACTAGACAGCTAATCTACCCTACTTGGTGAATTCCAGGCCAGTGAGAGACCTTGCCTCAAAGCCACACTGTGTACAGCTTAGGTCACTCTCTGGTCTCTGTGTATGCCTACGCACACATGATACCCATGAAGAAGGGCAATGTTGGCATGTGAAAAGTAAGACCATACACAAGTTACAGCACCTGCATATGCACATACAAAATGAAACCACACGCTGTTCAAGCAGACATAGCTGAACATTCAATACAGCAATAGTTTTAGTTGCAACTGAGACTAAATAGTCCCAGGCTGTAAAAATCATCATCTGCAGATTGAAGAGGATATAAGGAAATCCTTACAACAAATACAAACATACATCTCAAGTGGGAGTGCTAAAAACCATATAAACAAAGCAAGATCCCTGTCTTCCTCCAGACTGGAAATCAGAGGACAGCATTGCCAGAAAAGCTTGCCATTTGGATGTTAACATTGGCAAAAATAGCCCATCCAAACGAAATATGCAAACAACGATTCCAACAGACTCCTGTGCAATAGGAGACACGTACGTGCTCAGTAAACACGTTTAAAATGCCTGCTGTCATTAGCCATCGGGAATATGAAAGCAAAAACCACAATGACATGTGAATTCATGAGGCCAGGGTGATAACACATACTTAAATGTCAGGCCTGAGTGTGCTGAGGTTGCAAAGTGACTGGAACCCTTATTAATTTTTGGCGGGAATATAAAATAAGATACATCTGACAGTTTTGGTGGGGACAAATTTGGAGTCTCACAGTGTGTATGTGTGCGTGTATATGTGTGTGTGTGTGTGTGTATAGGTGTGTGTAGTGTGTGTGGGGGGTATTTAGTAAAATTTAATATATGTCCAGGTGCAAGTCATTTTATTTACAGATATCTACTCAAAAGAAAGAAATCGGGTGTTTACCAGAAAATTAAACAAGCATATTTCAGTCTCTGTTTCTTTCTTGCAAACATCAACTGCGCCCGCCTCCCTCCTCCCCCGCAAATAGTGTGACTTTCCACCAGTAATGGGATGAGAAAATGAACGGACAAGCACAGTGGGGTGCTGTGTCAGAGCAATCGTGGTTCCCGCTGTACTTGCAACCGCATGGACAAACCTCTAGAAACACTATGAATGCTTTCCGCAGAAGGCTGTACACTGTGCATTCCCGAGATCTTAAAACTTCCCTGAAATGAGGGAGAATGATTACAGCTCATAACACTGAAAAAACACAGTATTGCGACGATTACTAAACTTTAGGAATCAGTGGAAGATTTTTATGACTAAATGGGGAGACAGCCCATGCCTTGTTGTGAAATGATACATGATGACAGGAATTCTGCCCATGTTGATTTGTTGATCTATAAATTAAATGGGATTGTGGGGGGGGGAAATGTTCCAAGTATGTTTTTAATTCAACAGGTTTGTACTGAGTTTTTGTGTAGAAGAATACATATTCAAAGGGAACTTAGTTTTGAAAAAGAATAGAAAAAGCATGTGCAGCAGAGTTCTTACACTGTAGCATAGCAATAAGCACATGACAGTAGCCCCTTCCTGTATCCACAGAAAATGTCTGCCAAGGCCGCCAGGGGATACCTGAAACTGCTGTAGTATTGAACCTATATGTACCATGGCTTTATCTCCACACAAGCACCTCGGAGTTAGGCACAGGCAGATATTAACGATGATAACTGTCGATGAAATCAAACAATTAGAAAGACACACTAGAAAAAAAAGACTATGTGAATGTGGCATGTCTCGGAAAGGAATCAAGGCAATCAATGGTACTTTTAAACCACGGTTGAGTGTGTGCAGCTAGGCACATAAAGCACACCCAAATGTAAGGGAGGACTACTGCAATAATATATACCGTTAGTGCAAGAATAAAAAGTTTTCTGAAACAGAAGGCTTTAGGGCAGGTCCATACGCATATTCAAAACAACCAACTATGGCAGACACAGACTCACAGACCTCCTGGGGGAGGGGGAGGTGTTCAGTGGATGGTGTTTGGCATTGAAGATATCTAAGTGGGGTAAAAAGACTAAATCCCCCCCCCCTTAATACCATGTACAAAGATTCAGGCATGTCAGATGTGAACTTTAAAAGCAATAAATAACAGGCATAAATCAGCAGGCTGGGTTTGTGGGCCAAAGGACTGAAGATTTCTTACCCAATGTCAAAGCTCTAACAGAAACAGCCATTTCTCCCTGTGCCCTGTTTCTGCTTCTGCCCCAATGCTCTGTGACCAAGATTTCCTTCCATTAAATCAGCTGCTCAATTCAGATACTTAAGAGTCAGGTGTCCCTTCTGTAATATGTGTTTAGAGCAATTCCCGGTTTGGAATCAGCTGAGACTCAGTGCCATTTCATGAATGTATATTTATAATGTATTTAAAAGAAAACATCAACATTGTTTTAAAAAATATTGGCTTCTACAGTCAGCCTTTGGGATCCACTGGGGAATACTTCCATAACCTTTTGAATATAAACACTTGTAGATATTTAAGTTTCTCACACAAACTGTCACATTATTTGATATAACCTGTGCACACACTCTCATATTATTTATGCCATGGCATTTACTCATAATATCAAATCCAATGCAAAATCTGAATGAATACGGTTTTTTGGCTTACTATATTGCTTAGAGAATAATGACAAAAAGTTTGTATAAGCACAAAATAATCATGTATTTAGGATTTCCTGTTGGTTGATTTCACAAATATAGAACTCACAGACAAAGAGGATGGACTTAAAACTCATGGCTGGCTGGCTTAACTCATGCTCAAAGGTGCTGAACAGGCTTCTGGTGGAAAAACTCATTGATGCTTTCATCCGGCTGTGGATGACGTATATTCGATACCAGCCTATCAGAGAAGATGTGTCCACTTGTGCAATAGTTGCATAACTGTTATCAGGTAACCAACCATTCTTTGATTAGATTTGAGGCCTGCTCCACAGGAAGAATTCGTCCCTTTTCTCAGTTTTGAGGAAATCAGAAACTATTGGTTTGAACTTACCAGTGTCATTCTGGTAAGATGACATGGCATTAAAATGCTTCCAAATATATATCTTTATACCCTTAGACAGACAAGTGCTACTCTCAGTTTTGACAAAAACAAACAAACAAAAAAAGCTTCTCTTTATTGTTAATGGTGGCGAATACAGAGACTCATGGCTGGTCAAGATGCTAATAGGTGGCTGTTTGATGTTCAGCCCTAAATATGACATTTATTCTACCCCCTCTAAAACTCAGGAAACATCAAGCAAACAAGCAGAATGTTAACAGAGATGGTAAGAAGAAGAGCTACAAAACGGTAACTTCTGGGTGTGGCACAGGCATTGCAATCAAAAACCCATAGCTGATGAAGCTGTCTTCACTGGGTCTGTAGAAGACTGATCCTTCTACCAGTTAGTCATAGGAAGGAGGATGGGGGTCTGTGACTCTAAGGAACTATTGGTTATTGATAGGTATCTTTGCCTTTACTTGTTTGAGTACCCACTGGTAAGCCAACAAGATTTCAATAGGTAGTTCCACACCCAAAGTCATGTGCACAAGCCCTGGATATACTCAGGGAGTCACAAAGTGAAAAAAAGAAAAACACACACACACATGAGAGTGAGAAAGGGACTTATAGAAAGGAGGGATTGACATGGGTGGAAGACTCTGTCCTGGTGGATCCATATACTCTGAGAATCCTAGAAGCTCAGTTTTCATGGGCATTTCATTCCAGCTGTTTTCCCATAACTAGGAGTAGAATGGAATACTTGATTCTATCTAAAACATGTCTTTAGTTAAATGAAGTCTTTCCTTAAAAAATAAAGAGTACGTGCAAGTGTTTCCAACAAAATATATTATCAATTATAGATGTAAAAGTTCCCGCTTGTGTTATCAGATTTGAAATTGAGCAAGCAATTCCGAAATCAGTGGTCATATAGTTGACATTGGTAGGAATTAGGCACCAGCCAAAGCCTGGGCTCCATTAACTCTGCTGTGTAGATTTGGGTAAGTAATGTCTTAAAAACAAAGGCTTTGTTTAATTTGACGTGCTTTCTTTCCAAATCTGCATTTGGGAAGAGCACTCAGACGCTTTATTTGTGGACAGAGGTAGCAAGAATTAGAGGGAACAAAACTAGATGTGCAAATGTAGGTACTTTTGCAAGACATAGCATCCCTCCAGAATAAGGACAGCTGCATTCAGCATCTGGTTTTTTGTTTTGTTTGGTTTAGGCATTTTAATGGGTTCTTAGGCTTCAGAATAGCTGTGGCCCCTTCTCCATCTTTTATTACCCCTCCTTCTTCCTGTTTTCTCCCTCTTTCTTGTATTCTTTTATGATATGAGTGTGACAACTCTGTCTGCATAACAATCTACAGCCTGTTTGTTTTAAATATTAAAGAGAATGATTTTTTTTCTTGCATCAAGGAACATTGATCTAATTAAACAGTATGTGTTCAACCCTGGCACATGTGCACACGTGCATAGGGGAAGGTTAAAACCCAAGCAAACAACGTAAAAACTCACTAGCATTAAATTACAAAATGGAAGAAATTCTACAGGACAGATCAGGTTGAGCATTTCTTTTCTGAAAAATTCAAAAAAGATCAGTGCCCCCAAATTCAAAACCTTCTAAGTATTGTCATTCTGGGTGGGTGGAAAATTCCAAGGCAGCCTTGGTGACATGGGCCTACAGTCCCAGCTACATGTGGGCTGAGTCAGATGGATCTGATTCATGGACCCAAGTGACAGAGAAATTTCAAGTCCAGCCCAGACAAGTTTTAGCTCTTGTCTCAAAATTAAAAATTAAAGATTTCCTAGGGATATAGGTCTGTGATAAAGCACTTACCTGGTGTGTGAAGTCTCTAATTCGATCTCTAGTACTATAAAAATAAAAATTCCAAACCATGAATCTCTCCCATATCTAAAATTATTTTGTTATGGTTTTTTTGTCGTTACTGTTTGGGTTTCTTTTTCTGTTTTTTTTTCTTTTTGTTTTTGTTTTTCCCGGACAGGATGTAGTCTTGGCTGTCCTGGACTCTGTAAACCAGGCTGGCCTTGAACTCACAGAGATCTGCTTGCCCCTGCAGCCCCGTGTGCCGGGATTAAAAGCATGCACTACCAGAGCTCCACAAATTATTTATTATTTAATACATTATTTCAAATTACCTTTAAGTTAATGTGTATAAGGTATATATGAAACAGAAATGAATGTATGCCTTTATTTGAGTCCTTTCATCAAAATACAGAGTTATATGCGTACAACTATTCCAAAACTCAGAAGACATCCAAAATTAAAAATGTTTTTGTGCCCAAGCACTTTGAATAAGGAATACTTAACTGATAACATAAATAGTCAAATTAAATAGATGATATGTCAATATACCAAAGACTTAAGAGAGCGCTCTTCGATGGGGAAGACTTTTTGCTGACTAGCTAGTTATGCAACTTGAGTTTAATACAAAAGTTAATTTGAAGCAGAAATTATGCTTCACTAAAACAGATCACACTTGATGCTTGGGCAAAGTTAGGTACTAACAAAATGAGGTAGTGGGTGGCCACTGGACATGGCCATAGTGATCAGCAAATGCATGCAACGGATCTCTGGGTCAGGAGCCTGTTCAGGCAAATGGAAGGCTGAGGTAGGTTTGGCAACTGTCTTCTCTGTCCTTGTGAGTAGGAATGCAGATGGAATATGGACAGGAGCCCAGAGGGCTAAAGTGGACAAGTCGTTTTAGATATGGTATCACATCCAAATACGGATGTTTCCAGAGTGCTTATGGCTGGCTTCTTTCCTGAACCCAATTGATTCAGCCATTAGAATTATGAAGAAAGAAAAATGCTATTGGGGTCTGTTTCTGAGACATGGCGGATGGTAATTTTCATTGGGTGCTTATTCGACTCATGATTTAATGAGATGCAATCATGAAATCCCTCTTTTAGTGTAATCATATTCCTTGCATCATTTTCCCACAGTGAACACAAATTGAAAACAACTGATTTACAGGAAGTGTGGAGTGGTACATTTCCCCACATCCATGCCTGAAAGTTTTAATTCTATATAGCCTAAGGGTAGTTTCTAGAAGCTATTAAGCAGCCATGGCTGTACAAAGAAGCTTACTAATTTAGCAAAATTTCCCCAATGCCCTATCAGGCCCGTCTTAATAATATAAATCAGCCTTGCATTAAATGTCTAACTGAATAAATTTTAGTCAGTCATAAAAAAGCATCTGGAGACTGACTTAGAATACTTTATACTCTAGATAAACTGAAAAATCAACAAGCACAAAAATACTATCAGTATTTCAATACATTGCCATTTACACACTGGACATGCATAAATGGCTTTTCCAGTGCGTGTGTAAGAAGATAAGCTGCTTTGCAGGAACAGGACAGCACCACGAACTTGCAATTGGAAGGAGTGGACAGACCGATCATCCATTGCAGATAAAACTTCCTACCAGCAATGGACTTCCTCAGAGTCAGGATGGCAAATGTGTCACCCTCAGAGGAAGTTGCTGTGGCTGACACATGCCATGCCTTCTAGCTGAATCTGAACATGGCCTCAGACTCCTCAGCATGGTGCTGCAGCTGATAGTACTGTTTATAAGAGTCGCCCTAAGACACCGTCTATTTGTCATTCTTGACAGACACCCATAGTTGCAGTGTGCGGATAGTAAATGACTTGATGCAAACATGGAATGGGAGAACTTTATTAGCCCTCTGGAACAATCCACATCTGCCCTGGTGTTATGAATTCCCTCATCTTTAGAGCAGATGACACAGATCTGCAAAGGAGCTACTAGGTGTTGGGGAACAAATACTGTGTGCCTGCCCTCTTAAAACACACACCCCAATATATGAATTTTATATTCTCGACATATGTGAGATAAATATGAACTAAAGTCAATATTGACCACTGAAGACTGTGCAAACTGTAGTGATATAAATAAAGTATAAAAGAGATCATGGTGTGGGTCATGTTGGGCCAAGAGAGGTCTGAATACTGTGGTTTCATATTTAATCCACTGTTTGGCAAAAATGGTCAGTTTCTCCTTGAAAGATTGGCATTTGAACCAATCACTGAATAAACGGGAAGATCTAGGCATCCAGGGACCTCTGGAAACAAGTTCTCTATGCCCGATGTTGGTACAGAGGATCTAAAGGGACAACACAGAGGGTGATAAGACTGCCGAGGGCAAGTGGCCAAGCCACAGGGTCTGGTCTTAGATGAGAAGTATCACCTTTACTCAACCTTCCATGAAGGGCTTTAGCAGGAAGTCAAGTGATCTGATGGAAAAATGAGATGTTAAAAGGTGCATTGGCTACAGTATTGGTGGGTGGATGAGAAATAACAGAAGTAGAAAGATAGCTCAAAAATATTTCCATATATTGGAAATGTTCTTCAAAGATTCGTGTGTTGAAAGTTTGGTCATCAACTCTCGAAGATGATGCAGCTTTTAAGAGAAAGAACTAGGAAAACATGAGGTACTGAGGAGCACTCTTGAAGGGCATAGAAAGACACTAGTCTCTCCTCTCCTCTTGCTAACCACCCTCACTTTCCTCTCCCTCATCCTCCTTCTGCTCCTTTTCCTCCTCTTTTTCTCTCCTTTCCCCTTCACCATCTCCTTTTTCCTTCTCTTTTCCTTGTTCTAGGCCACCATGAGATGATTAGGTTCTTTTCCACATGTTACGTGAAAAAGAACAAAAGCAACCGTAGAACACAAACTCCAAAACTGTGAGCTAAATTTATCATTTCAGGATTGTTACAGTGTCAAAGTTGATACAAGTAACAATGCATGAGAGTTTCCCCTTAACCATGCTGGTTATGTTCCATGCCTCACAGCGGACAGCAAGCGGTAGCGAACCTTGTGTGTGCTGTGCTTACTCTATACAGTTATGCCCATGTCAAAGTTTAGTAAGTAAGTTGGGAGCACTTGAGCAACCAGCAAAATCAATAAAGTAGAACAAACTTTAAAAACTAGATTATCTGAGAATGTGAACTTTCTGGAAGATAACTCTCTGTCCTGTACTAGCCTTTCTTCGTGTGATGGTGGGAGACAGCACAAAGATTATGTGATAACCTGAGGAGTGAGGTCAGTGGTGCAGGGACTGGGACAGCGTTGGGACTACATGATGCTACTTGAGCACAGCACTGCGCTACCTTAGAGCAACTGTGGTGCCTATTAAGTACCGAAATGGCAGGCACCATGGGTGGTATGGCCCTGCTAGACAAAGAATGAATCACATCCTTAGAGGTCAGAGTAGAGTGGTAAGAGAATTCCCCATCCCTCAGCAGGGAGCGCCATTTAAAACTAAAATCTGAATTATTTCTGGAGTTCTCCATTGAATGCTTCAGTTGACTGAAGGTAATTTCACCTTAGAAAGTCAACGTGTAGAGTATAGATAAAGGATATATTCTGGTTAAAAGGTAGCTACTGCGATCAAGCCAAGATCCACACAGTGTTTGAATTGAGATTGTGGCAAAGAGGCAGGTAGGGCTAGCCATAGTCAACATGGTTCAACATCCATGTTACGGCTCCTGCCCACCAGCATCATCATAGCAAGGGTGTAAAATTACAGTGGTAGCTATTACAAGTAAAACCCAAAGCAGCTATTGGCTGTCAAATGTTTGCCAGGTCAGGTCCATTGCTAGTCATTTTGATACACTGTTTCAATTCGCACAAAAGCCTATAAGGCAGACGGCTATTATCCATATTCTTCAGATGAGAAGAGCTCAGAAAAGTTAAGTAACGAATCCAAGAACACGTGGCCAGTAAGTACTAAAACCACCATTTAACATAAATTCCTGACTCTAAAAGCAGAGTGGTCCTGGACCCTGCTTGCTCCTCCACATCAAACCAGAGTGCACAAACATGTGAGATGGATACAGAAGAGGAATGTTTCTTTTCTTAACCAACCCCCCAAATCCTGTAGATGCACTGATTTGTCAATCAAGAAAAGCATATACTTCATCCATTACAGCTTTCTACTGGTCTCTTTTCCATAATGCTTAAACCCTCACACAGGTGTGATATTAGTGTCTGTCTCAGTTTCTTCAGAGTGTGCAAAAAGCTGTACAAAAGGAACACCCACAGCCATGCCATGGAACGCATCCCATATGTTCACCTTTTATGATCCTATGAAGTTCTGTGATGCAGATTAAGGTTTATCCTGGGTGATGATGCTCCCTCATCCAATGGGAGGGCCATTTTGAGCTGAAGTAAACTTCCAGCAAAGGTAAATGCAAGAAAAGAACTACCATCTAAAACAGGTAGAGTAACTGCAAGGCTTGCTTTGACCAAGTGGTGAGAGGATCCGCATGGACAGTGAAAACTGCAAATACACCATGGTTAAAAAAAGCTCTCTGGCACAATCTATAAGATTTCTCTACCTGCCTGAGGTATGGAGAGGCCCAGAAAGGCCCTTTCCCAGCATTCTTTTAGCCTTTCAACTTTAGATTCAAAGGACACTCTACAGTTTGCCTTTTCCCTAGAGGTTCATCTCCACTGCTCACTGTCAAGTCAATGTTCAGTGACTGTTTTGAAATTTCAGAAGTAGAAAAGGGGAACAAAGGCTAGCTCGTGTTAGTGCCCAAGGATACACCACTGTGCCCCATAGTCAAGTATATATATCCTTCCATTAATCAATACCTGTCCTTCAAGAGAAGGATGAACTCGGGACTCACATTTATATAACGCTGAAACCAACTTTCGCGAAACAGTTGTTTGCAAGCCTCATGCAGGTGCTTGATAATGCTTATCTGGTATGAAAACGAATGCTGCCACCAAATGACATCTTCCCACCAAGACTCTGGGTTCCCTGTATTATAGGTTCACAGCTGACGGCAGCATTAATTAACTCATAGCGCTGGGAGGTCTTGGAACTTGATGAGTGGAGGGTCATAGAGATCTCAAGAAAACCTTGATTGTAATGAAATGTTAACAGCTAATTACACATCTGAACAGGAAGGATCAATATGACACCGAAGAGCTTCACCCCCTAATTGCCCACCACAGCAGCAAAGTGAGAGCAACAACACCGGAGTGTGACACCCGAAGGAGGCCCAAGGCCACGAAGGCTGTGTGCTACGTGGACCGTGGGTCGAGTTTTAGGACTGTGGTCCAGTCACCTGTCAAAATCAACCACTCCTTACGTAGGAGCATCTCCAAATCTGGTTTTGAGTGCATAGCCTCCAATTTTCATTGTGTTGCACACCGCATCTGTCATTGCTGTCTAAGCCAGAGGACTTTATGAGTAGTGTGGCTTTTTTCATAGATGTCTACAATTTTTAATGAAGCCAAAATGAATCTGAGCAGTAGTAAGACGTGCTCACTGGAGAGAAAACTAAGATCAAGACAGCAGCACCAGGCTAGTTCCCAGGAAATTGTCTTAACCCTGTGACTGGGACATCACTCTGCCTGGCCTCTTTGTAATGTAGGAGAGATACGCAGAGGGTCGAGCGACAACCCCTGACTACTTAATGTCCACAGGTGCCCACTGTCAGCCGCCGTAAGGTGAGCTCTTCTAGTGTGTAAAGGCTGAAACACATGATGCTTATGGATAAGGTCTATGGAGCTTCATCCAGAGAGGTCACTTCACAGCAGTGTTCAGCTCATTTGAAGTCTGAGTAATATTGCACTACCAGATAAAGCTGGTGTATTCGGCTGTACACAATGGCCCACGAGAACCATGTCGGGACTCAGTGATAGGCAGAATGGTTTATAGAGCATACTGTGGTTGCTAAGGGCAACGGTCCTCAGAAGGCAGGGACTTACATTCACAAGGGATGAACTCCTGACTTTCTTCACAGTTCTAACTATGTGAGCAGTTGGGGTTTGTTCTGCTCTGTGAAGAAAGCCAGACTCCTTCCATCGAATGGCTTTACAACCCCTTAGGACAGAAGCCTATCAAAGGCACCACCACTGTGCATTGTGGGGTGCTCATCAGCATCTTTGGCCACTTTCATTCCATATCTAAGTTACAACCATCTTCTGGAAGTCAAAGTCACCTCACCTTTTAGGCCCCATCTTTGGCTAAAAGCCCTCTCCTTGATTTCTTATGTAGCTCATTGGTTGAACACTTGCCTAGTACTTGTGTAAGTCTCAGTTCTATCCACAGTACCTCAAAGCAAACACAGCTATTGCCCTGAATTAGGCTGCCCCACCCCACCGTCAGAACTTGGCCAGCCAACAAAGTAATAGAGGTGAGCCATGTGTTCCTACTGCCTAAGCCCTGCAGTGACACGCTGTGTCAAGTCACACTTCACAGCTTACACACACTTACCTAAAGTAGACTAGATAATGAGCTCCATCTGAAACAGAGTCTTCTCAGAAAGCGCCATGCATGGAGAAAAAGAAGCAAGAGGAAGCCAAGCCCAAGTGAACAGCTCTTGAGCTACCTAACATCACCCATCAACACGCACAACTCGTGAGAATGGCTTTAGTCCACTCAGGGAGGAGGAACCCTTGTCTCCCAGATACTACATAAGGTCCCACCATGTCTCAGAACCACATTCAAACCAAAGAAGGTATGAAGAACATCAAGGGACAACATGAATTTAGAACAGAGGCTGATGAAAGCAGTTGTTGCCCAGCCAGACAGGAGTCTTTGAGAACTAGAAGGATCTTCAGTTTTCTACATAATTTCTGCCTGTGTTAGTGGCAATTCCAGAGTCTATGCAGCTATGGGCTTCAGGATTCTTAAAGGTGAAAGGAAAAAGAACAAGACCGAATCTCCAGGTAAGTGCCGGAACATGCTGTTCACCCTTAGATACAGGAAGGTGTTAAATTATTAGAGTTTTTAATAAACAGCTATAACCATTCACTCAAGCCTAGCACTCCCTTTATTTATAGAAACATTCACACTCAGGTTGTATTTAAACTTGAAGCAATAATGAAACAGTTAAATATACTTTAGTCATGTTTTCCTAAATGTACTCTGAAATTGCCAATAGTGAGAACTGCTAGGAGAATTTTAATCATAAATATTGTACTTTCTAGTAGGCCAGCAACAATTTATTTGCCTTTCAGTATCAGGGATAATGATTCCTCGTCCCTCATTCTGTGTTAATAACTGATCCATTTGTGGTGATAAATCGCAATTATTTTTCCTATATACCCTTATTACTATGCAAATTTCCCTCCTATTTACTTTCAGGTAGTGACAATTGCTTGGACAACCCACATGAAATAATATCATTGCTACTTACTAGTATTAAATAATGACAAAAATATGTCTTGTAAAATCAATGAAGTAATGAAAACAAAATATCAGAAAGCCCCATGCAACAAAGGAATATAACATAGAAGTGCTTAGTTAAAAATGATATATGGCCCCAATAAAAGTGATTAGAAATTTTGAAAGTAGAGCAGGATCTATTCTCTGAAAATGTTTCCTCTATGCACCACTGAAGGGAGTCACACCCTGATTGTGCAGAGCTTGGAGATGACTTATGGGGTACAGCATTAGTTAGGCAAGCATGAGAAACCAAGTCCAGAGAACTCACATGAAACCGGGCACAGCAGCACATTTCTGTAATCACAACGAGCCTTCGGTTAGATGGGAGGAGGGAGACCCCTGCCAGTTCATGAGCCAACCAGCTTGGTGTATACTTAGGGGTCAAGTCAACGAGACCCTGATTCAAAACCAGCACCCAAGATTGTCTGTCCTCTGACCTCCACATAAATGTTGTGGCATGCAGGTGCCTGCACTCATGGATACAATGTGTATGCAACGCACGCAAATGCATAAACATCGTACACACATACCACACACAGGAATATGCTGCCTTGCTTTTTCTTGGATTGCCTTTGAAAATGGAAGCCTATGGTTCTGCCAGTGTGGGGATTACAGACTCTCCCTGATTCCGTGTCTAGAAGAGATCAGGGAGAGTCATGTTTAATTCAGCACTTGCAGGCTTGGATTGGTAGGCACATTGCAGTGTTATTGATAATTTGGAGTTTGATCTTTCAAACTATTCTGACAGTTTTGCTGTCTGTGTCTGTTCTAATGGACATCTCAGGAGAAAGCTTCTGGATTTTTGTTGTTGTTTTAGGCTTTGGGGTCTTCCTGCATCTACCTTCTAATCACCGGAGCACAGGTGTGCAGGGTTTATAAGAGATAATTACAATTTGTGTTTAAATTTAGAAAAAAATATTTAGATCCTTACAAAGAAAAGAGCCAATCCTAAAATTAAGTGACTTTATAGGCTTTGCACATATAAATAGAATTTAACCTAAAAATATCATTTTGTTAACAAACTGTACAAAAATGAAGAGTGTGCCACAGGAATATTGCCAAGACAAAACAAGAACCGATAAAATACTGTTGATTAATATTAACAGTGGTGTAAATACCCTGGATTTTAGAGAATTTTCATTTTTTTATAAGTTAAAACTGAGAGAAACTTATATACTTAAAAATACCCCTACAACATTATAGTGAAACTTCAAATATCTCTGGGAAATTTAAAGTTTTGACTATCCATTGTGATATCTTTGTAATGTTAATTAGATGTTAGATATATAGATACATATTACAGATAGATGATGGATAGATGACAGATACTGAGAAATAGATAGCAGAGACTGACTATAGATGCAAAGTGATAGAAGTAAAAATAGATGCAATATATATGTATGTTTGCATATATGTACAGATATTTTTTCAATCACAGAGAGCTTATGAAAGCCCTCAATGAAATGAACAGGAAAAATTTGCATCAGAATTAATTAGCGTATGAGCCACCCATGATTACATTTTAATTGTGGTCTGTCTAGTGTTTCCCATGTATTCTAGTTGACAACCCTTCCTATCTCACATCAGAAAGCTCTCTAAAGAGAAGAAAAAAAAAATACTTTTAACATTACACTGCTCATCCTGGATCTCACTTTCTTCATTAAGACGTTGAGACTAGCTGCTCTAAGCAATTTGGTGACTGTAGTTTTACCAAGGTTTGAAGCTATAAGAGGGCAAGGAAAAGATGAACCTGATTCACTGTAATGCACACACTTGACTCAGCTTTGAATAATTTGTCCTCTTGATGCTCTGGAGTAAGGGGGCATGGGAGACATGCAGACAGAAGATGCCTCCCTTTGGCTCTTTCCCACGGGATCTCAGAATGAGAGGCAAGGGGGCAAAGGTTTCTAAGCACTGGCGACTGATTATAGAAAATTATGAAATATTTATTGTGATTTTATGGTGCTGCTATGTGTGGTGAGGGAGTAACCTCAAAGTATACCTAACCCAAAGAAGAAAACATAAAATATTTAACTCTTTAAGAAAACAACTAACTCTAAATTTTAACCATAAAGAAAACCTTTCTCAAAGGCTGGCCATAGACTATCATTGTCTCTGGCTGGTTGTCAACTCCTTTGTGAACTCAGCTTCTAAAACCACTGCACTGTGTGTGCACAGCTCTGCGGGGCTCTACTGGCCTGGAACAAAAGGACCTTCAGGTCTTCTCCTTTATATTCTTTTGCTGAGGGCAGGGGAACATTGAGAAAGGCTCTTATTATGAAGCTCAGATTGGCCCCAAACTGGTGAACCTCCTGCCTCAGCTTCCCAAGGGCTAGAATTATACATGTGACCACCACACCTTATTAAAGTCTGAACACAGTTTAGTCTGTAAATGATTATAAGTATATGAATGCCACAGACGGTATCCCACAGACCAAAGCTGTGCTCACAATCAACGTCACCCAGAAGGTTTTGTTTAGTATCCTTAGACCCCATGTGCTCAGAAATGTTGTGAGTAATGAGGATTTTTGTCTTTCTAAGTTACTTCATGGCTACAGAGAAACAAGGAAAAAACAGTTATGGCCTGTTTACAAAACATAGCCTCGTGTTTGCTACCAAGAAGAAGGACCCAGCAGAACACAAGTCTGTGTTTCCCCCACCAACCACATGCCTTCTGGGCTAGCAAGTTTGGAGTACTGGAGCCTAGAGGCATTCTGATGTTGCTCTGCCCTTGGTCTTGGTTGTATCAATTGTTCTCTTGAGACAGAAGATGTATTAGCCTATTCTATCAACTGTAGATGAATGTTAATTGAGAACCTGGCTACTCTGGCAAGAGATTACATCCAAAGACTTTCTAGGTTTGAGTGATCCAGCGGAAATACAAACACACCTTTAATCCAGGGGACAGAGTAAACAGATTTAAGTTCAAGGCCAGCTGGTATAGAGCAAGTTTCAGGTAAAGAAAAGCTTAGGTCCAGGTGTGGTGGTACAGACCTTTTATGCCAAGCAACAGAGGTAAAGTTAGTTTGTAGAAAGAAGCACCCATGTTTGAAAATGATGCCTAATTGAGTGACAGAAAAGGTGACAAATCAGAGAAAGACTTGACAGAACAGGATCTGCCCAACTCTCAGGAGAAGAGAGGGGAAAGGGAAACTACTTAGGGGGCAAAGAGAGAGAAGAGATTTTACAGGAACAGTAATAGAGAAACAGGTTGCAGAGACAGAATTCAGGTGAAGACAGAATGAGCCATAGAACAAGAAGGAGCCAGGAGAGTAGGGCAGATTGCTGGAGTTTGGAGCCAAGCAAAGCAATTCAGAGACTGAGAGAAGAGGTTGAGCCAGAACAGCTGGGTTGAATCAGACAGCCCAGAGCTCAGTTAAGAACAAGTAAGGGTGAACTTATTAAGCAGTAAGTCTCAGAGGCTGAAAACATTCTAAGCCTCAGATGGATTGTATGGAGGCTAGAAGCTTCAAGGACCAGGCCTTGGTTAGCAGACAAGAGGCAATAAGCCTCCCAGACAACAACTGAAGCAGGTTGAATAAAAGTTATGTTTACAATCACGTAGTGAAGCTTCTGAACCCTCTTATGCGCCCATAGATTAGAATGAATCTGGAAACAGGATGAAAGCAAAAACAAAAAAAATGTTTCCTCTTGGTGTTAAAGTCTGGATTTGAGGGACATGGCCAAGAGGGAGCATGCTTCCTTCCTTTGAGAACAAAATAAATAAATAAATAAATACATAAAGAAATACATAAATAAATAAACAAACAAATAAACAGCTAAAGCCTTACATAGGTGCAGTGATAACAAAAGAAAGTAAGAAATTAGGAGGCTGGGAAATGAAGAGGTCAGAAAAGTGCTTGTTGCACAGGCCTAATTCCAACCTCCATCTCCCGCATGAAAAACCAAGGATGGTGGGCTACATTGTCATCACAGAGCTGCGGTGGAGACAAGAGTGGCTCACTGTCCAGCTGCCCGAGCTTAATTGCTAAGCCCTCCCCTCCCCCACGGTGAAAGCCCCCTCAATATAACACAGTGAGTGACAGCATTTAAATTCAGCCTGAGATTGAAAAAAAAAATCACCCACTTGTTTTCTTGTCAAAGGAATAGTTTGTGTATTGTATGGATGCAGCACCTGGCAATAAGGAATCTGATGGCCTATAGCTTAGGCAGGAAATGGGAGGTGGAACATCCCAGTAGGCAGAAAGAATTCAGGAAGAGAGCCAAGCAGCATTCAGGATTCAGTGGGCAAGATGTGAGGAAGATGGATTCATGGTGCCTGAACTCAGGTAGCCAGTCACATGGCAGAATGTCGATTATAAGAATGGGTTATTTTAAGTTATGAGCTAGTCAGAGAAGAGCCTAGCTATATGGCCTTGATATTTGTAAATTAATAGAGGCTCATGAGTTGTTATTGCAGGCACTGGGCAGGAGGGAAACCTTTCCCTACAAGAGTTCCTACTCTGAATGAGTCACCATTGTGACCATCACAGTTCAGGAGTGTTACTTTTCTTGTTGTTGTTGTTAAGAAAAGACATTATTTACACCACTGAAATGGCCCCATACAATAATGTGTACTGTTCATTTAAAAGGAGAGATTCCCTTCAATACAATAATCATATAAAGCAATACTGTCAACACAGAACAGAAATCATATTATCTATCTGCAGGATTGAGCATTTAATCATGTGGCTGGATATGTTTGCCACAAGGGTGTTAGTAGTCAGCAAGGACACACAGCTGGAGTAGGCAAAAATGCTGTCCATGCTTCTGAGAGTAGAGCCAGACAAAGCACTGGTGAGGCTCACTCGGTGCCTCAAGGAGAAAGCCAAGCTTGGTGGCTTCCTGGAGCTGAACCACAAGTACTGGGAGAGGTGTCTATCAAAGAAGCAAGGACAGTAGTTACCTGCACTGACAGTTGAAGATCCATGAGATTCATGGAGGATTGTTTCTTTGCTAGGCATTACCATGTTTGTGCTGGACCCTGAAGCAGATGGCAGGCTGTCTATCTGTGGTCTTCCAATGCTTTGTAAATGTAACTTTGTATTTTTTTTTGAAGGTCAAAACAAAAGTGCTAAAACAAAAAGGTCTCTTTCCTTTATGTTCACTTACTCTTGAAGAAAATGTGTTCCATCATTGATTATTGAGTGTGTTACCTTTAATAGACCAGCACTGACATTTTTTTTTTCACCAGATCAGGCCATTGCCAACTAAACCTGCTCTTCTTTAAACTGTTCTGGGCCTTCAGAGGCATCTCAGTGGAAGAAGATTGGCACTAAGGACAGAGAAGCCACTACCTTATAACAAAGTCCCCGTGCCCCTGGGGTTCCCAGGAGCTCCGTGTCAAGGTGTGAAACAGAAGGTGTGAAACAGAAGGATGTGTTCCTAGGCAGTGCTGCCAAGACAGAACTTCCAGCTTCTGGTGCCCAGATCACCGTGTAAGCCCTTCAGAGAAGAGCTGGCCTCAGAAGCTTCCAGAAGCCCAAAGATTGCTAATAGAAATCCCTACAGTTGTTTGACTGTAAAACTCATTAATGCAAATCTTCCAGTAAATGGCATCCCTGCTGCTCTCCACCTTTATCTTATCCCTTATAGCTTCCAACATTTTATTGTTTACGATTAAATCTTCATGAAGGCCTTATTGGCAGATGTTTGCAAAAGCATTGCCTTGGACGGGCGTGAGCAGAAGTACTCAGACTCTCTCATTACACCCAGCCTGGCTTCTCCTCAGATGAGGCAGACATAGCCTGGAATAAGAGCTGTTTAGATAAGTGATTTGAGGCTCCAAGGTTCCCCAGAGATTTGCAAAAATGCCTCGGAGGGAACCCAGAAGGTCTGTTGAGAAGGTTTTTATTCCTCATGCAGGAGCCTGGTTCTTTGAATCTGCACCTCAATCATCACTTCAGGTGAGAATCTAGGCATCATGGAGGCAGAGATAGGAGGATCAGAACGCAACACTAGTCTAGGCTCTATAGTCAGACCTCATCCTGAAAAACCAACTCACACACACACAAACAAGAAAACTGGAAAGGCCACCCCACTATCTTTTAAAACAGTTTTCTCTCCTTCCCTTCTATTTCTTGTTTTTCCACTGTCCACCATTCTTCTTTCCTGTCATCTGCCCTCCCTTGCTTGTTCTTTCTTCTCCTTTTTTGCTTTAAGCCCCAGAGCCCTAATTAAAATAAAATGTCATTATCTAAATTATTTAATTATAAAGATGGGATATAATTTTTTAATTGATGCAGAGAATGGTACCTGATTAGCTTCCTTCTAGTGTTGTTCTCCTCTCAACTACAGGGACCTCAAGACACCCGTATAGTGTGTATGTGTGTGTGTGTGTGTGTGTGTGTGTGTGTGTGTGTGTGTACCTGCCCAGAGTCACACCTGCACACATGTACACCTGAAAGGACATGTGCACACTGGGCAGTGAGACTCAGCACAGGCAAACATGCTGAGGTTTTGAAGGCTTCCTGAAACCTGCTCTAAAGCCCAGTGCTTGGAATCATTTGGAAAATACCACTCCAGGTCACCCCCACAAGGATTTGGAAACACAACATTTGAATGAGTCCCACTCTCCATTCTGTGCATTTTCTACTAAGTTGGTGAAGATAAAACCTTTTCCTAACTATACAGAGTGGGGGTGGGGCAGATGCAGGGCAGGGGGCATTGTATATGAGAACATGGCTGTGAGGTCAATAGGAGGAGACTTCTGTGTGATGGTTCCCAGTGATGTTCCAAGATGCTGGAGTCCCTGTGGATGTACTGTGACACATGACTTGACCAACATCTCTCTCCTCAGCAGACTTACCTTTTTCTGCCCTGAGCCCGGCAAAACAGATGCCAAAGAGCTCTTCCCCTGCACTGGGGCTCAGTGTGTTGAATGCAGCTCCCTGGTCCCTAGGGACTAGCCTACTCAAAGAAACAGGGTCCCCCTGCCTGTGTTTAAGAGCTCCAGCTCCAGCTCATGAAGCAGGTAATTTAGCATTTAAAAATGCTGCATAAAACATATTATGGAGCTCAGTTCCCTGGCAAAACTGATAAAGACACTTTGCAGCATTTTCTCCCACTCTCTGCAGCATGAGATTTCAGGAGCTCTTTTTTATTCCATTCTGTACTTCAAAGAATAGGTAGCTAATACTAAAAGGTGAACCATATATTTGTCCATTAGGCCATGTTTTAAGATAATGTCCACAATTATTTGCAGGAAAGTAACTTCAGGTTTTGTTTTCATTTCACAGGAATATGTCGACTCCAGACCTGCCCTAGACAAAGCACTGACTGCAGTGAAGTAGAGATGAGCTGCGTCCTGGTGACCAGTGAGGGGCAGAAAATGGGATTCACTACCATAATGGGCTACCCCAGAGGCACTCAGCCTCGTTAGCATTGTTAGTAGTTCCTATATCACCAATGTCTGCATACACCATTATCTAAAGCGTGAGCAGCTTCTCTCCAGCTTCCTCCCACCCCTTTCCACTTCAGAATCTCGCTTTCTCCTATTTCCCTTCCATTGGCTTGGGAAGGTATTGTCATTTCTTTTTGTCCCAGCAGTGGTGAGTAACAGATCTTTGGGAAACCCTGGGCAAAGAATATCATATCTGCTTGTCGCTGGCTTCCAGGTTGGGCCACTTGTTCATAAGGAGTGTGAATTAGACACTAGAGTAGGCCTGACAATCTTCAGGGCTTGCTGTTGACTTATTTATCCTGGAGATTAGGGGGGGGGGAAGTGTGTGGTGTGAAGGTAGAAGGCAGAGGAGAGAATATACCTCCATGTAAGACATCAAAGATGTTTTCTTAAAGGCTCTCCAATAAGGGTAAGAAATTTGAGCCCAATAAAAATTAAACGCATCTAAAAATACAATCTGCATTTTAAAATGTAAGTTTAACACCTACATCATATACCCAAGAGTAGGAGAAGCCATTGAGAAAAAGAACATCAAGAAGGAAGATGGAAAAGTTGCTGATGAGATGCAAGGTCCTGTTTGAGGAAACAGCATCGTGGAGAGAAAAGTTCCATCTGAGAAAGTCTTGGGAGGGAGAATACAAAGAAGCAAAGTAATTAAATGAAAGGCTCTGAGATGATGGAGGGTCCAAGGATGATCTCATTGGCTCCATCAGCTGAATGCATTTTCTTTTCAAAGACGAAAGAGGTGTTCTAAGGAGACACCTTTGTTTTGAGATTCTAAGAAGAATGAGGGAAGTCATATCCTACCTCTCACATTTCCAGAAAGGAAGATAGAAAACCTTTAAAAAACCCTCAGCAGAAAGAGTTCATTGTATTGTTCATTCATTATATTATTCTGAAATAAGCCTATCAAGGTTGTAGTGACAACAGCTGAGAGTCACTGTGCAAATGAAAGACATGTTATGGGTTAAGTCTTCTTCAATCTCACGT
>CM053751.1:12702132-12754495 GCA_028658305.1 Pachyuromys duprasi
TTTTTTTTTTTTTTTTTTTTTTTTTTTTTTTTTGGCTTAATCATGTTCTTTGGCTCAAGAAATTTCACATCATCTGTTGTAATCCTGGCCCACCACCAATTACTAATGGAGATTTTGTGGCCCTGAGCCCATGGTCAGCCTGATATGACTCTGTGTTTTTATGAGTTTGGCTTGTCAACAAATGAAGGGTATGTTAGACCTTCGTTTGTGGGCCTGACCAAATGAGCTATTTCTACAACAGCGAATTACTTAGGAGGCACATGCTCAGTTGGTTTTGAAAGTCTTTAAATCACAGGTTTGTAAAAATGCTGTTTGTCCCTCAGCTGTTTCACTTGCCTCATCTCTTTTTCCCCAACAAAACCATCATCTCTGCTTAAAGATCACGTTATCGTTTATTCTAGTTCACTGTGTAACTTTTGGATAATACAACAAAAACATCTGTCTTTGACAGACATGTTTACAGATACTACACAAATGTAGATTTCCCCAAACATAAAAGGATAGAAAACATACCGCGATTCTTCTAAATCTGCCGCCTGATTTGAATTGCACTTGCTCTGGATAATTTCTATTGCTGATGACATATTTATTTTTATCCACAGCACTATGATTTTCAGTTATTAAAGAAGAGAGACTTCATGTTTAAATACATGCAGAAATCTTGCCTAGTAGTATCTTAGTCTGTAGAGCATAATTTGAATAAATATATATGTTTGTGAGATCCTCTTAGAAAATAAACCTTCCCTTGAGAACTCTAATATTTTGAACTGAACAAATACCATGTTTGCACACATAACTTAGTAGAATTGGTATATTTAGCAAGTAAAAGTATAAGACACCTAGTAGAATTAGAATTTCATATAAATAGCTAACACACTTAAATGTAACTGTGTCCTTAAAATTACAGAGCACACATAAACTAAAAAATAAAAATAAAAAATAAAAAATCAGTGTTTACTGCATGTTTGTTGTTTAAGATCCACGGTGAATCTGTTCTCTGTAATATGCAAAGCACTACTACGGCACCCTCAATATCTCACACACACTCAACACCTGGACAATTTAATTTAAACAATAGTCCCTTTCTCTATTTGCAGACAGCTTTTGACAACACTCTGTCACTTAGTGTTTTGGCAAATGAGCATGGACACCATCCTTAAAGGGTAAATATCCTGGGCAGATACTACGTATCTGGGACCCAGAGAAAGACTTTGTCTCTGGCTCATTGGTGACATGCACAACAGAGCAGAGATCCAATGTTCCTCTCAGTGATCAGACAGAAAGGCTTGGAGTTCACAGCCATTCAAATGCTCAGGCATTATCTAGCAGAAATAGTAGGTTACAGAGATCTTCAAGAGGTCTATGGCTGGGATTGTAATATACTCTAAATTTGTGTCTTTTGAAGCCATTTCTGTAAATTGCATTTGACAGAGACAAAAGGCTCCACTTATATTCCAAAGAAAATTGCTTTGCTATTAGATAGACCCTCTTAAGCCTGTGTCGTTTTGCAAGGGGAAGCTGAGGAGAGCACTTGATGTTCTTTTCCTAGGTTGTAAGTTCCTCCGCATGGCAGCTGACCTTCATTTCTCCTTCTCCCTCAGAATGAAGAAAAAAAAAAAATCTCCACACGTGCATGAGTTCATTTGAAGACCAGAGATGGGCTCAATTAGTAGAGCCTGTGTCATGTGACATCCATATCCCTCTAATTCTTAGAATTAGGTAATCTACCATTGCCTCTCAAGGGATGTTAAGGTGATCTGCAGATGCTAGAGATTGAGCTACATTCCCTGTTCTTGCAGGCAAGGAAACTGTCCCTCTTTGGGGTCTGGTAACTCCTTTACACAGCCTTCTGAATCTATTCCCGCAACTATGTCTGTTGTGCTAATTTACTCTACATGCAAAAATAATTTAAGAACAGAAAGGAGAGATGGTTCAGTGATTAAGAACACTTGCTCATTCAGAGGACCTGAGTTCAGTTCCCAGCACTCCACATTGAATAGTTCACTCAACTATAACTGCTGCTCTGGAACTATGATGCGCTCTTTTGACCTCTATGGTTATATGCACTCATATGAACACCTCTCTCTCTCTCTCTCTCTCTCTCTCTCTCTCTCTCTCTCTCTCTCTCTCTCTCTCTCTCTCTCTCACACACACACAGAGAGAGAGAGAGAGAGAGAGAGCTAAAAATAAATCATTTTTTCAGGAGAAAAAGAAAATAACCCAAGGTTTTTATTGCTTTAAACCAAAACAGCAGTACACCCATGTCCACAACAATGATATTTGTAATAGCCCAAATGTCTACTGAAAACTAAATGGCTAAACAAATACACAGCATACACATGATGAAATAGTATTTGGTTGTAAAAGTGAAGGACACATGCTACAGAATAGATAAAATTTGAGGACATTTTGCTACATGAAGTAAGCCAAGGACAGCTGGACAGATAATAATGTGCACTCCATGTACACGCAGTACCAAGAAGAGCTACATCCCTTTCTGTTGTTTTTTATTTATTTTTTTTTAGTAATTACAAACAAGAATGCAATTCATTTAGAACACACGTATCTCCATGGCCCCATCCCTCTAATGCTGTCCACACTGCCCTCTCACACACATTCCTTCTAACAACCAGATATTCTCATTCTTCTACAATCCACTGAGTCTAATTAGTGCTACGCATCGACATGTGAGTATTGGCCGATTCACTGGAGCTCAGACAACCTTCTATGGACCCCATCACTTGGGGGGAATGGCTCTTCCTCCAGCAGGCCATCATTTACCAATGGTTCCTCTGTTAGGAGTGGAGCCTCATGAGGCAACCACAGCTACCATGAGCACAAGAAGAAATAGATTCTTAAATCTAGAAAGAATGGGTTGAGGAGGTAGTTCAGTGGGTAAGGTGCTTGCCATGCCAGCTGGAGGACCTAAGTTGAACCTACAGAACCTACATAAAAAATTACCCATGTGTGGTGGTGTAAATCTGTAATGGCAACACTGGAAAAACAGAAAAGGTTGGCTCTCTGGGGTTCACTCACCAGCCAACTGAACTGCTCCTCCCTGCTCAAACCAAAAGAAAATAAAGTGAACAGCTCCCAAGGAATGGCCCCTCAAACTGGCTTCTGCCTCACACATGGGAACACAGTACTTGTACGTGGACTCACACAAACAAGCACACAGGCATGCACAGGGAGGGAAGGGAGAGCAAGAAACAGGAAGAAGCTATGTTTAATCAGGACAGAGATGGAAAGAACACTGTGGGGCTGGAGAGATGGCTCAGTGGTTAAGAGCACTGTCTGTTCTTCTAAAGGTCATAAGTTCAATTCCCAGCAACCACATGGTGGCTCACAACCATCTATAATGTGAACTGATTCCCTCTTCTGGCAGAAGTAAATGCAGATAGAACACTCATATACATAAAATAAATAAAACTTAAAAAAAAATAAAGAACACTGGGGACAGGTTCAAAACGAAGACGTTGTGTTCAGCCCCATTCACTTATAGACTCAGAAATAATTAAAATACTAAACCGTGTTTTATGTATATTCTGCCACTATCTACAATCGGCAACAACAAAACCCTCATTAGCAAATGAGAGGGGAAAATCTCAATTTGTGAGAGTATAAGATGTTCACTTTAGGATTTTGCCAATGAGAATTATGTTTGAAATGAGAATGGACGCAAAACATTCAACAATGTGATGTTTATAGAGATGATTAAGGGATTTGTTTCCTGACCTGATGCTGGTGACTGTTAAGAAGGGATGATGAAACATTTTATTAGACAGTGGGCAGAACAGGGAGCTGTAGGCAAGGTAGCAAGGGAAGACACCAGCCACAGAACACCTCCTCACACTGCCATTTCATTCAAGAGATACAACTTAGACCACTAGATTAATTCTTAAAATGCAAATACCCTTATATTTTTGGTTGTGAGTCTAGCCTTTAATGCCTGAGCCATCCCTCCAGTCCACAGAATCAGCTAGCCAGGGCTCACAGGTTCTCACAGAGATTGAACCAACAATCAGGGAGCCTGCATGGGTCTGACCTAGGGCCTCTGCATATATGTTATGGTTGTAAAGCTTGGTGTTTTATGTGGGACTCCTAACAGTAGGAACAGGATTTGCCTCTGACTCTTTTGCATGCTTTTGGGACCCTTTTTCTCCTACTAGGGTGCCTCATCCAGCCTTGATGTGAGGGTTCATGCCTAGTCTTCCTGAAACTTATTATGCTGTGTTCTCTTGATATTGCTGGGAGGCCTGCTCTTTTCTGAAGGGAAAGGGAGGAGGAATAGATCCGGGGAAGATCCATTGGATGAGGAGGTTGTTGGGGATGGGGAACTGGAAGGAGAAAAGGGAAGGAGACTAAGGTCAGGTTGTAATGTATCAAAGAAGAATAAATAAATAAGCTAATTTTAAACATGCACATACCCCAAACAAGACAGTAAGACTTCTTTTGCCAGTCGTTGTTCGATCTACAGTCTCCAATCTATTCTCTGCAGCTGAGGCGGCTGTTTACAACCCTAGCACGCTGCACTCTGCATCAATGCACCTAGCAATGGCTATGATTTATGTACTCCAGCCAATGCTTGGTATCTGTCTACCCTAAACTCCCCGAAGGTGGACACGGTGTCTTCTTTGTTCTCTATGACTTAGCATCCAGCTAAATGTTCAGTATAGAGCAAGCACACAGTGACTAAATTCTGAAGTTTGATTCAGTCAATAAGCGACTTAAAAAAAAAAAAAACCAATAATCCAGGACTAGTCCAAGAGTCTACATACAAAAGAGCAGTGATTAACAGAGGGTATGAAAGTGAATACTTAGGTCTCCCTCCTATCTGCTAAACAATTCTAAATGGACACATTGCTACTTTAAAAACAAAATCGGGCTTCCTACAAAAAAGCACTTAAAATCTAAAAGTAGCATAAGGAATAAATGTATGATTTTTAATATATGATAAGCTCTCGTGAAGCCAGGATAATATCACACTTCTTAGTTCTCCAGATCTCAATACCTCTTAACAAACACAACTAAAACACTGTTAACTTTTCCTAGGTGACACTTAAGGTGAGCTATCACTTTTCAAATGAGTTACAAACAACCACACTTTCAGGTATTTTGGCAAAATGCAATCACTGTGTGAAGATATGGGCTGTTTTCAAATCACATTTCGAGATTTAACGTAATTTGTGGCTTACTGTTGTACGGTTTTATTTCTGTAATGAGTCACCATGGCCATGGCAACTCTTATGAAGGAAAATATCTAATTGGGGCTGGCTGACAGTTCAGAGGTTTAGTCTATTATTATCATGGTGGGAAGCATAATGACATACAGGCAGACATGGTGCTGCAAAGGTTCCTGAGAGTTTTACAGTTGGATCTGCAGGCTGCAGGAAGAGAGAGTGAGCCTCTAGGTCTGACTTGCACTTCTGAAACCTTAAAACCTGCCCGCTAGTGACACGTTTCCTCCAATAAGACCACACCTACTCTAGCAAATGCACACCTTCAACAGCGCCATTCCCTGTGAGCCTGTGGGGCCTATTTTCATTCAAACTGCCACGTCAGAACATTTAGCTTGTTTCTAAACTAAAAATGTCAGATAACAAGACCCTGTATAATTGCTCGTTCTGACTCCCAACACCCTGTGCATACTCTCTTTAGAAAAGGAGTTGGATCTTCAGACTCCGCATCAGGCGGTGAGTTTCTAGATTAGCTGCCATTTAAAATGGAATTTAAACCCATACTGCAACTCAAATGCCTCCACTCTCTTTTCCTTTCACAGGAAAGAAAAACAAAGCTACTGGTTTATTGTGTTATGAATTATATTAACCAAAGCATTCCACTTGGTCATTTTTCTACTATTAAAAAATACCAACTTCAAAGCTCCTTGTCTAAGGTCAAAGGCTGAAAAGCCATTTGGAGAACCTTGTTTTAGATCTTGAAAATGTACGGTTTAAATTTTTCAACATAAACTGGAAAACACATAGTTTTACACTTTCTTTTTTATGACTGAATAAAATACCCAAGACTTTATCAAAAGTTGACATAAGTCTAAGAGGAACTTCTAACGAAAACAAAACCAACTGATCTACCAATCCCCTCAATAGAAGATCTCACTCCACACATAGCCCAGGCTAGCCTCAAACCTAAGCTATGGTTCTCTGGCTTAGCCACTGCATGTCAGCATTACATGCAACAGCCGATGTACCTGACTCCAAATTTTCTGTCGTCCTTTTACCTAAAAATGAGTGGATGGATTTGGTAGTTGTTGTTGTCAATAGATTCCATCCTGGAAAGACATCTGACATTTTTCTCCAGAATTTACAAACAGTTCTTCTCCTCGGACTTCCTGTTTCTTTTTCCCATTGCTGAATGTGAGCGCTTGAATCAATGCTGACTCTGGCTCCTGAGATTCCAAGGAGATGGTGCGACACTATGGGATGCAGGTAGAAAGACTTGGACATAGGCCTGAGAACCACATGGGCCGTCGCTGGCTCTGAGCAGCATAATCTGAGAGATTTTCCAGCCGGATGTTTTAGAAGTGAAAGCCAACATCTGCACTCCTTGGGATCAATGCTAACTTCTCTTTACTCAGCAAAAACACAACCAAACAGAAATGCTACCTTCTTGTTCTTCCCTAGACAGCTTGTTTTTAACTAACAAGAAATACTTGCAGCAATATTTATAAGGCAACGATTTCTGATTCCTTGATTGATGCTAATGATTTCCAGATGTCTTGGTGGTTCTTCTTTTCTGGCTGCAACATATTACCATTTTCATCAGTATATTTGGAGGTTTGTGTTCAGACTCCTTCCTTCAAGAAATGATTAACGGGTCAACCTCCAGTATTGACACCAAGCTAAAATACAGCATTGTGAGTAATGCACTACCTATTTATGTATCCGCTGCAACGTGAGACATGAACAAAACTAACATAATGCAAAAATAATCTTTGTATGTGTGAAAGTTCACCCCCCAAAACAGAATGGTGAAGGCTGGGTGCGCTGAGACACACTTGCAATCCCCGTGCTCCAGAGGCAGAGACAGGCCATCTTGTTCTATATAACAAGACTCTGTCTCAAACACAGTAACAGCAGCAGCAATAAAGGAAAACGACAACAGCGATGAGTTGAATCCTAAAAATGTTAATTACTATTGGACCCAACAACTTCATGTCTGCAAACCCAGAATAATTCAAGGAAGAGTCAAAAAAGGAATGTGTTCATTCAGATTCATTCCAGAGTGATTGATTAACCAGAGCCAAAAAAATTAAAGCCAACTAAACCTCTATGGATATAGAAATAAATAAGTTGTGTCACACAAGCATATACACACACACACACACAACTGGGGCTGGGAAAGAAAGAGAAAGAATGCTTTGGGATCTTGCATAGGAAAGGCCATTCTGCTTTGCTTTTACAAAGGAGTGACTTAAACACACTATACTAAGTGAGATAAGCCATTCACAAAAGAACAAACTGGACATGATTCTACAAATTTAGAGACTGAAAGTAGAAAGTTTTCTGTCATGGGTTGTTGGGGGATGGGTGGCAAAAATGATGGGCTATTTAATGAGATAATTTCAGTGTTAAATTCTGAAATTTTTGTGATTTGGGTGGTGGTAACAGTTGTACAACAAAGTAAAAACATTTAGCATAATAGAATGTGTGCTTGGTTAAGATGGTCAGTTTTATATTAGGTGTATTTACCGCACTGTGTACATTTTAATATTTTTTAAGATATGATTATTTATTTTACATGAGTGCTCTATCTGCATGTACACCTGCTTGCCAGAAGAGGGCATCAGATCTAAGTTTAGATGGTTGTGGACCATCACCATGGTTGCTGGGAATTGAACTCAGGACCTCTTGAAGAGCAGACAGTGCTCTTACCTGCTGAGCCATCTCTTCAGCCCTGTTTACTGCACTTTTGAAATGCTCTCATTTATCATGTTCTCCTGTGGAGCCAATTAGCCCCATTTCCATCTGTAGGTTTACAAGGCACACTAGGATGGACTCAAGCCTGGTGTGGATAGAGGCATGACTGGCTTATCCAGAGGCTCAGGAGAAAAGAATCTATCCATGAGTCTCTAGCCAGAGAAGCGAGCACTAGTCCAAACCGCAGAATTAGATATAGACGGAAAACTTCAGTGGACAGAGACAAAAATCAATTCAGAGGCAGATGTAGAAGGAAATTTAGATGGAATGCCAGTCTGTGCCATGGTTTTAATAAGAATGGCCCCAACAGGCTCATTAATTTAAATGCTTGACCCCCTGGTTGGTGCTACTGTTTGGGAAGGAACAGGAGGTGTGGCATTGTTGGAGGAGGTGTATCACTGGGGGTGGGCTTGAAAGTTTCAAAAGCCCTTTCTCTCTCTCTCTCTCTCTCTCTCTCTCTCTCTCTGCCTCCAACTTACAGATCAGATATAAACTCTCAGCTGCAACCCTTGTACCATGTCTGCCTGTCTGTTGCCATGCTCTCCACCATGATGACAGTAGACTAAACCTCTGAAACTATATGTCAGCCCCAGTTAAATGCTTTCTTTTATATGTTGCTTTGGCCAAGCTGTCTTGGCCCAGCTATAGAAAACTGACTAAGACTCTCTATAGCAGACACCCTGAAAGGTCAGCAGCTGCAAGAGCGCTGTGGCCATGGGCCTCCAGCTTATGAGTGGGACCGGCCGGAGCAACAAGGAATACCTGTCCAAACCTCCTGAGTCAGGCTTGAATTCGAGGAAGGGGAAGACCCTCAAAACTACCCCAATGTATACCAAGAGCAAGAAGCTTCTGTGGCTAAAATTCTGGTGTATTTGCTGTCTACCTTGTACACCTCATTTCACCCTCAGACTATTAAGAACAGTGATCACTTGTAACACGCTTAGGTGTGGCCTGTGTTTCAGGAAGTCTTCCACAGAACTTGACGTACTGAAGTTTTCTGACCCTGCGATGCCAGTGCTGTCATAAACACTGTTTCTCAGACAGGGAAAGAGAGTCACGGGAGGGAAATGACCAGCACACTGAGGGCTGGAGCCTCTGCCTCCTTCACCTCAGGCAGAGGAACTCATAGCTAAAGAGGTTCAGGGGATTGAAGTCACAGACTAACAGGAGGGTTGAACATCAAAGCTGGGATCCTAATTCCAGAGCCTAAGGCAAGGCAGTTCTTCCGGCTACAGTGGCAACCCAAGGAGGCTTAGAAAAATGCTACAGCCCAGTGAGCACACAGAGTCACTGCCAGGACCCCCACAGGATTGGGCTGTTGACCTCAAAGCAAATTCAAGGCTCACCCGGCTCTCCCAGACTCAGTCGCTCTGAGCCCAGCCACTAATTTCTAAAGACTGGATAAAGGGAGCAGACATGCCTTTGATGCCACTGGGAAAAGCTGTTTCAGGCAGAGTCATTTCTGTTGATGAATTTGTTATAGCAATCAACACGAACAATAGGAATTTAAAATTATCCAAGTGAAGGCATTGTTATCTCTCCAGAACGATTGCCCTCCTTCTTTTTGAGGTTTTGTGTTTGATTATCCTCAGAAAACCAGTCCTGAGACACCACTAGCCCAATACAGAATTCTTATATAAAAACATTCCATGAGAAGTACAATTCCAGGATCTGGGAACACAGGTCAGTGGTAGAATGTCTGCCTAATCTATCATGTAGAAGCCTTTTTTAATACTTCAAAGAAAGAGAGAAGGGGAATGAGAAGGGGGATATAAACACACATAGAGAGAAGAGAGAGACAGAGACAAAGAGGCAGAGGCAGGAGGAGAGCTGACGAGATATGTCAAGAGTGGGTATCCGTCTTCTCCTCTTATGGGGTCCTTTCTGCCTCCACTGTTCTCCTCTGACTATGACCCAGCTCTTGAGGAGCAGATTTCAGCATCCACAGTCATGGTAAGAGCTCTCTTGATAAGCAGGATGGGGCAGAGACAATGGTGACATGATTTCCAGCAGAAACCAGATTTGCCTCCACAGGCTCGAGGCAGTTAGTTCTGTGCATGTTAAATTCTGTGTGTGGCTCAGATCTGCTTCCCAGTTCCTGGGTCTGAAGGTGATCAGATATACATTGGAGTGTTAAGTCCATTATCTGTCATCAGAAGAATTTTTAATGTGCCTTATGTAACTCTTTAGAAAATGACACCAAGAATAACCTGCAAAACTACACTCTTAGATTTGCCTAATTTCATCCAAAGATAGCATTATGCTGATTGCGCCTCTCTCATATGTCTTGAAAGTTTCCAAGTTTGGTTTCAGTGAAACAATAAACATTATTGTCTCCTTGATGATGGTGTTACTTGAAGGAGGTGTTTGCTATGGTTTCTTGTAGGTGAGCCTATCCTAGGGGTGCCTAGAAGGTGTTTCCAGAACCTTCTACAATGCCTTTTTACAAGCACCGAGACGCTACTTGAGGTAGGCTCCAACTCCCTCAGAATCATCGTGCCCCATAATTCTTATGGTCACCCCAGCAGTAACCACTGGCGTTCTATGAACATCGTATTTAGTCACTGTGGTGGTGAATCTTGGTCGTTAAGTTGACTGAATGGAATAAAAGATAAGCTGTTGGGCACATCTGTATAAAATGTTCTCGATCAGGTTACCCAAAGTGGGAAGCCTGCACTAATGTGGACTGCATCTTTCGTAGCACAAAGGTGAAAGGAAGTATGAGGGGAAGCTTTGGTTTGGCCCCTTGCTTGTCTTTCCATCTTCTTCCTGTTGTCTTCATGTCATGCCAACAAGCTCATCTACTCTGCTGCTGCCACTGCTGCTGCCATTCCTTCTTGACATCAGAGCCCAACTTCCTTCGTTGACCAGTATGGTCTGAATGCCTTAAGATGTTTAGGTCCTCAATGCCAGACTAAGCTGACTGAGGCACTGAAGACAACCATTGCTGGACCACCAGACCATATTGCTTAAAGCCAATACAAATACTGCCCTCCCCTGTATGTTCCATTTCTCTGGGGAACCCTAACTGATTGTGGCATGAAATATTTGTAAACCCTTCAACATGGTTATTAAGTAACAGGGAACATGGGGAAATGGGAGGGTTGCTCCTTAAATTATTCCCCAAGGATCTCCTATCTTTTGATATAAGAAAAACAAGGGTCAGTATAGTTATTTCACTCCCTTCCTGTAACTATTTTCTTAAATATCTGATTTGAGATTGGATATCACTTTTAAAAGTCTAGTGTTGCTTTTGGGGGACACCTACGAGTGAGCACTTCCAACTTGTATCCCTAATATCTATTTCCAAATTCCTAAATCTGTTTACAGCTTAGGCATATAATACATCTTAAAATATCTTTAAAAACTGTCTCCAGAGTCTCTGAACAGAACCTGAGAGTACAAAGTGTGCATCAGAGGTGCTATGCAACACAGACTTGCTTTGTAATTCCTTATTACATCATTTTTTAAAACAGCTGCTTTAAGAGAAGTATCTTCTATTTCTCCTACTTCTTATTAGAAACTGTTTAAAATTCTCAGAGAACTGGGGAATGAAAAATCATAGGAGGCTTAAGCTTTTCAACAATGTAGACCTTCCCTAAAACAGAAAAGGTGATTCAATTCTTGGATGAGCTTATGCGTCTCAAAAGCATCCACTCCCCTCCCACTCTGCCCCTACACATGCATAAAATAGAACGCGAGCTTGCATTGTCATGGTGAAGATCCAGCCTGTAAAATGAGCATGATATGCGGGCATGATAATGTAAGAGCACAGAGTAAATAATTATCCATTCTAGAGGACGAGTAAGCTAAGAAAACATTTAGCAGAATTCTCACTCAACATAGCATCAAGATGAACTAAATCAAACGGCCTATTCTCATGCAAGAAAAAAGGTATATCAAATCAGTTGTTTTACAGAGTTAAGCTCTCTGCTTCTGCCAGCAGTGAAATGGCTGGGAAAAACTTCAACACAGATATGATAAAATCTAAACAAAGTAAAAATTATCAAACAGCTATTTAGAATACTTGAAACGGCCCAAAGGAGGGTGACCTTTGGGAAATCAATTCTAAAGCAAGCATGTGATTCTCCTCAGTCCTCATGTGTGTGCACAGCAGAGCTGGGCAGCACTGCTAGCCCACTGTCTCAGGGGACAGAGTTCTGGGAAACCCTGGAAAGAAAGGAGCCTTCAAAAGGGAAAGCAAAGACCTATGTACACAGCATAGTCTTTCTCTTGTTAGACATCTAAGCTGACATGTGTGAAGGAGCCCTCGGGGGAAACGGACAGCACAGGAAGTCCATGCTAGAATGTAGAAGAACCACGCAGAGGTCTCTGGCACTCTCTGTCACTGGGGAGGCAACGGAAAGCTCGCAATTAGTGAGAACACTGTTCTGTAGGGAAATGAACAGAACCCAGGGTCTCTGCAGCGTGTCAGTCGTAACACCCACGGCTGAGCCAGGTATCTCCAGACCAGAAATGAAACGGAAAATTGTGACACATGATTTTTTTTCTTAGTAGTCACGGAAAACAGACATGAGAAAGAGCACAGCTCTAATGCTGTAATATGAGACAAGACTAGTAGACAAAGAGCTAGAGTCAGGGCTTAGCAGTTAAGACCATGTACTGCTCTTGCAGAGGACTGGAGTTCAGTTCCCAGCACCTGTACTTAGGTGGCTAACAAAGGCCTGTAACTTTACCTCTATAGGATCTGGCGCCCTCTTCTGGCCTCTGTACATAAGCACATACACATAACATACACACACTTTTAAAATTTAAATAAAATAACTTATAACATTAGATTTGTAAGTAAATGTCCACATCAGAAAATATATATATATATATATACACACATATATCTGGTCCAATTTATCACTAAAAATTATAGTAACTAAACTTCAATACTTAGGTTTGTCTAATCACTCCCACAAATAGAAAGGTCTCAAACCCAGTTCTGAATTCAAGGTTTACCAACTAACTCGAGCTGGGTGACCACACACAAGGTGTTCTGGCCGCTTACTCCTGCTTTCTCACCAGCCCTGTGGGGACTGAACTTGTGTGGGGCAATGCCTCCAGTGCTAAGACCTCTGAAGACATGCATGAATATAGAACCACCAGGGTATCACAAATGCACACGCAAGCATCCCAAGAAGAGATAAAAGCAAGTGAAAGACAAACATCGGCAATTCTGTCATGTCCTCCCTTCACCTCAGAAAATTATCCTGAACATGCTGGGGTGCACGCTCTCCCCACTGCAAGCCCCGTTCCCTCACGCTGCCAAGTCATCTCACGCTGGCGGCTCTCCTCATTCAGCTTATCCTGTGCCTCTGCGGTGCTTTCTTCTTAGAGTTTTATTTTACGTGTAATGTGCACATAATGCAATCGCACAATTCTACCTCATAATGCTCCTTGGACTTATGCATAAATTACACAGCGACTAAGCTGGTGTTGTACATAATAGGTGTGTAGTCCCTTGACAGTGTAATGTCACTGGGGTGCACTGCACTCAGGTGATACGTCCAGACTTTGAACTTGTTGGTTCTTGCTGGATTGTAGCTCCTGGCCACCGTGTAAGAAGTAGGATGGTAGAAGTGCAGGCTAGCCTAGCCTCAAAGGAATGTCAGGCGGTCCATGTGCCTGTTATCATTTGAGTAGCTCTTATGAACCCGGGCATTCCACAAATCCCTCCTAATAGTTTTCACTAAAATAACTCACCAATTCAGTGAGTTAAAAATAGGTGGTCCAGTGAGGTGGCTCATTGGGTACAGGCATGTACTGCTGAGCTTGCAGAACTCAGTTCCGAGCTCGAGTCCTGCGGGTAGAAAGGAGAGAACCAGCACCCACAGGTTGTCCTCTGATCTCCATAGGCAGGCTCTGGAGCTCATGTGTGCATATGGATTTCCATACAAACAAAACTGAATGAATGTAAAGACAATACTAATTGAAAGGAAAAGAACACATGCCCTTTTCATGTCTTACCCATATCTGGAAGTCAGGTGCCATGCTCTGAAACAGTGAACAAAGTGAGAGGCAGTAATCTGTATACAGACCAATCTCTAAAAGTCAACATCATATTTAAAATACCTTTTCCTGAAAAAAAGCTCCAGTCCATCACTGCCCAGATAATGACCTTGATTATAAAACTCAAAGAATCCCATTACCGAGGTGTGCTTTTTTTCCCCTTTATCTTGTGTCAGCTTCACACCTCTAAATGTACTCTTATGCTATGAAAAACTCCCAAAACATCTCATTTCTCCCCCTCTGGTGATGACTGGAAGGCGGTAGAGGCATGTAAGTAAAACTTGTCAGTGTTGACACATTAGAGAGCAGCAGAGGGTTCTAAGAGAGGGAGATGATAGTGAGGAAATGCGAAGTCACACCATTCTTAACAAATAATAAGAAAGTGTCTAGCCATTGTCATAACTGGCTCATCTGAACCATTAACAACTCAACTTAGGCATGTAATAATGCCAGCAGAGAACACAAAACCTGGTAGAGTCCTTGATGGGAAGATGCCAGGGAGGGGAACTGACCCCATTCGATTTCCATGAGGAACAATGGATGCTTGTACTGAAGCCTTAGTGAAAGAATGCTCTAGAGCCATGCTGTACTCTTGTATATCATTTGTGGAAGCAAAGCCTCACTAGAAACAGGACTCTGTCCTGACTCCACCCCCCACACCTGGAGAGCCATGTTAGGATGTTCAAACATGGAGGTCTTCCACGGTTTATCTTCTGGTCCAACATCAATCAGTTAAAGCATCTGAGGGTACCTGAAAATAACAGTGGTGCTCTCATGGGACCAAATCGGTACTTTCCGTTGGACTTCTGAAGCTGTGTGAGGGGACAGACCATAGAAGCATCATTATCGCCATTACCAGAACATGGCTTTTCATTTCTGTCCCATCTCCCCTATCATTTCTCAAGTGAATGACGCTGGTTGAAACCATCATTGTGAGCCTTAGAGTCAACATCAAAGCAGATATTAGCATATCACTCCCAGACAGAGGGGGGGAAAAGATTTTCAGAGAATGAAGGAGAAGAAGTTGGCCCGGAGTCACACACTAGTAAGTGGAAGTCAGGACAATCCAGTTTGTAGACTGTATTTTCTACTTCCCTGGACTACTTCTCCACCACAGCAGACTAGCTCCTGATTTCTATGTCTCTGCTGTGAAGAATGAAGCTGCCCTCTCCCCAGAGCTTGTCCAGAGCCAACAGCTTTCCTTTGATTTGTGCTGTCATTACTAGAGACCCCTTCCGGTTCTCTGTGGCTTCGCCTTAAAGCCTCCAGCAGTATGCACCTCAGATGACGTTATCCCGAGATGCTGCTGACATCCCTCCTCCCAATGAATGTCCGATAGGGTGTTTCCTCCTTATCTTGAATATGCATTAAACACTGGCTCAGATATTCAGAGACCATTAAATGAACCTCGGTTATCCTGCCATAAAAAAAACGCATTGTGCTTGATGTTCGTTTTTATCGGCTGTTTCTACAGTAAGCATCTTTAACTAAAACTGAAGACTCTAGTCTTGACAGAATACTAACTTTGTGAGACGTAGGAGGTGGGAAAAAATAGACACCTAACACAGAGAAAAGCATCTTAGGGGGAAAATAACTTCCCTTTCTAAGCACCTTTCCACCTACACTTCAAGTAAAGCACAGTGTTACCAAATATCTTGTCCTGAAGTATGTCTTTTGGAATCTGGGAAATAGTAACATTATACAGAGTATAAGGAGCTAAAAATAAATGAGGATTGGTGCTAGGCGACTGCCTCTCACAGCATCGCCCTGGGGAGGCGGAGCATGGCTGCAGCCCTTTCCCAGGGCTTTCCTCATACAACTAAGACACTGTTGACCCTCCAGTTTCCATGTGCTTATAGGTAGGGTACACAGTGGTACTCCCAGGGGGTGCGTGGCATGCAATGGTGGCATAGTTTTGAAAGCTTACATTCTAAATTTGGTTTTTAAATTCTCACTTTCACTCTCCAATACAATAAATAGTGATATAACCCACTGAATACGGAGCTCTTCGGGATTCCCGCTAATTTTTAAAAGCAGGAGTCTGTAGCACACTACCACAGCCTGGATGACTGATGAATGACTGTTTTGTAGACCCTGGTGTCTGGAAGCTCAAGGCCCTGGAGATTTGGCATTCTGTGAGGACCCTTTTAGAGATGTGTGCTGGCAGTGCAGATGGAAAAGCAAGCCCAGCAGGCTTCCTGGATAAGCGCCAATAGCAGTTCTGAGGTAAGGGCTGTGCTCTGATGACCTGCGCATGACCATCTCCTTGAAGATTAGGGTTTCAGCATATGCATGAGGAGGTGCATAAGAATTCTGATCACAGCAGAATCTAGAGGACTGTGGAAATGAATGGTTTGAGAGCTACTATTCCTGTCCTAACAGTTACTCAAGTAGAATGAATGCTCCATGAACTCTCCAGAAAGAGCTCTCCAGGATGGAGGCATGTGGAGGTAATACGGGAAACAGCACACACTCCACTTTCCACACGTACTATTCAGCGTACGTCATGCTGCAACACATATCCAGAACATTCTCCTCACACAGAAATAAAAGAGAGGCATGGAGAAACAAGGGGGTAACTTTCTACCATTCTTTATCTGAACACTCACTGAGGGCTGACACATCACAATAATGAATGGTTCACCACAGAGAATTCAGATGAAAACCCATTTCCGTATTGCTGAGTTTCCCTGCTGGTCCTTCGTATATGCACAAGAACCTGAAAAGTCCTGACTCATGCCTGGCGATTGCGGTTCTCGTCATGCCTACCTGTGCTCAATAAAGGGTAGAAAAGATGGGAATATGGAGGGGCTGCGGAGCACCAACCGCTCAGTCTTGTTGAGAGCTGAGAGTGTCCTTCTGTGGCAAGTGCTTGCGTCCAGCTGTATTGCTTCATTGTGTGTCTTGCGAAGGCAGAAATAGCATGATTGGTATCCTAAGAATAAACGCAATTCCACATCGGTAGCTGTTTGTGCCCAGAATCGCAATTATCTGATAAAATATGAAGTTATGCAGATACCCACTGCCTTGGAGCTCTGTGACATTAGGAGAGGAATGAAGTGTCCATTGGTTGTTGGTATTGATCCGGGTACTTAATCCCAGAGGCTCCCTTCCAAGCATCACACTTCTGAGCAATAACTGAAGAACTCACCACTGTTCTACACAGTCATTTCAAACAATACTGGAAAATATTTTGTGTAGAATGGTGTTTCCAGTATCCCAGACTCTCAAATGTTTCTGGTTAGCTATGTGATCTTATCAGTCACTGCTGAACAAAGATGCCAGAAGCAAAGGGACCCTTGTAGTTCAGCCTGGTATCCGCTGCTCAGTAGACTCAAGCCATGGCGGCTTAACATTACAAATGAACTTGGCCAGCTCAGCTGGAGGCTTAATATGGTTAAGCAGGAAATGCTTGTGTTATGTATATTATACTGCTAGCAAAAATATGTATGCGACTTCACATACAAAAATGTACATTTATACCACAATTAAAAAGCTAACACAGTAGAGAAGCAAAACAATCCAGCCCTGCTCTGAGCTGCCTAAATCATTACAATGGCTGGGTTAGGCAGGCAGAATGTGCAAAAGCCAAACTGCTTCTGTAAGGCCTCATCACAGCAGGCAGGAGGAATCCATACTTGGGCAATAAAATGGATCTCGTTCTCTGTACTTTGAACACCAAGATTATTTTAATCACTATATATGCAGTTGTGAAAAAAACGATAGGGTGATAGGCTTGTGTACATTGGACTGCCCTATACTATACTGCCTTGGACCCACTGGTGAGCTCCCTGCAGACCTGACACTGTTAGATGTCAGGACACTGTGCAGCAATGGTTCTGGTGAAAACTGGACTTGGCTCTAACTACCAGCTCTCAGAGTCAGCATTTCATCAGTCGAGCCCTTGGGAAACACGACCTACCTGAAAATCCAAGCATCAAGGCTACGGGTTCTGGGGTTTGTTTCTTTGTTGTGAGTTCCATGTCTGTGGTCCTGGGGATTGAGTGTGTAGCCTTCTGCATTCTACACAAGCATTATACTAGGCCCTATTTTTAAACTGTCAAGACTGGCCTTACACGAAATCTGTAACCAAGACAGGCCTTGAATTGAGAACTTTGTCTCTGCCTCCCTAGTAACTCTTATTACAGGCCCCACTGAATGTCCAGAGCTATGAATTATTTAAAAAGTGAAGATTATACTTCTGAAGCAGTGAAGATTTCCATAACACTTACTAAGTTAAAATAACCAGGTTACTAAGCAATATAGATAGAGCAAAATTCCATTTTTACATTAAAAGTATACAAGAACAAGACTGTTAAATTTCAAACAAAAAATTTCATAGTGGAGAAACTTGAAGATAGAAAAGAAGGAAGTTTTGAAAAGACAGACAGGCTTATTTTGAAAATGGAATGGAATTTAGCAAATAAAATGGCCTTTCATGTAAAGCAGTTCTATACATCTAAATTTAGCCTGCCAGGGATAATCCAGCCAACGACTCAGGACATTAATTATGTTTCAGCCTTTTTTCTAAAATAGGTATGGGCTTGATTCACTAAATTAAGGTGTAATTTTATATACAAAAGCCTTTTCAAACCCCAACAATGCAGGCAAGTAACTTATGCCCCCAAGAGAATTAGAAACTTGGCATTATAAAGTGGAGGTTATTTTTCTTAAGTGTTCAACATGAAGGTTAACGAATATAGATGTCCCTTTAAAAAGCAAATAACTAATGTAAGAACTGTCCAGAAGATAGCAGAAGGACATTACAAGAGTCCTCATTCTTTGGCTCAGTTCAAAGGTAAATAATCATGTCCAAATTGTGACTCCTAATATGTGAGCAGAGAAGGCATGTCAACGTGATTTTCTAAAATTTGTGAACTGAAAAAATGGCAAACATTTTGTGTTTATTACTGACCAGCACATTATAGAAAATCACTAGCAAGATGCACAGGTCTTAAACAGAGACATTGTGGGGCTGGAGAGATGGCTCAGCAGGTGAGCACACGAGAACCCTGTACAGAAAACCCGGAACTGGTTCCCAGCACCCACAGTAGTTTCATAGTCACCTAGAACTCCAGTTCCAGGGATTCTGACAACCCTCTCTGTTCTCTGTGGGCCTCAAGAACAAATGGGGTGGACATGTCTACGTGCAGGCAGGCACTCATCGAGGTAAAATAAAAAATACATCCTTAAAAAGAAGTGCTGCGACTAAACAGACAGCAAGACTGGAGTAGAGCACAGCGCTGTTTCCCACTGTTCTCTCGGCCCAAGGTGTGGATTTGTTCATCAAAGCAAATCTCGAGGCAGGCCATCAAGACGGCTCTCTGGGTGAAAACGCTTGCCATGCAAACTGGGAACCTGAGTCTCATGACCCAGGCAAAGGTGGGAAGGGAGAATCCGGCCTATAAACTTGTCTTCTAACAGCCACATATAAATCATGAACAAATAAATAAGTAAACCCCAAAAACTGAGAGCAAAAATACAGGAAGCTAAACTGTCCTTCTACAGTTTCTCTTGGCCTCAATCAAAATACCATCAGTTCTTCCTCTGACTTTATCTATGGCAACATTTCTAATAAACGCATTTGGATAATGAGAGAAATTATTTGAGGGAAAAGAAAGAATAAAATATTGCTTCTCTTGGGTAATAAATGGAGTATCCCAAGCCTTGCTTCCATTTTTGTTCAGCAAAACAAGAATCAAATTTGGAATGCTGTGGGAACCACTATTTAAGGTCTTGATTGTCTGGAAGGCAGAGGAATTGTCAAGAACATTCACAGAAACCAACATGGGTTGATGTCTTATAATTTTTAAGGTTTGTTGTTTTTTTTCCCCCCTTTCTGTTATATGCATGTGTGTGACCCTGTGTGAGTGTGCCATGGACATTCAGGAGCTCATAGAGGGCAGAATGGGCACAGGTCCCTGGAGCTGGAGCCACAGGCAGTTGTGAGCTGCTCAGTGTGAATGATAAGAGCTAAACCCAGGTCCTCTGCAGAACCAGCAAGTACTGTTTACCCACTGAGCAGCTCTCTAGCCCTGTCCTCTCTTTCTTGATGAAAGAAAAGTTACAGTGATTTATATTAAGTAGAAGAGTTTCATATTCTCTAGAGCATAGAATTTAAATCCAGGAAGAGCATACAGCTATCTCTCTACCAATATTTACCTGTATGTGGCATGAAAGTAGAAGAGGAAAAGTAACTAGCAGATGGGGAGGAAGGACAATGGACGGGAATTGGGAATGAATGTGAGCAGAGCCAAATAGTGTCTGTGTATCAAAACACCATCATGGAGCCCATTGTTAATGTGCTAATTGAAGAAAATAGTAAACAAAGAAGTATCTAAAACAAGAAGTGAGTCTGTGAACAAAGTAAAATAAATTTATCCTTTCAATCAAAAATATTTGTCCAAAGACTGTCTGCAGAGACGGTAGTTGGCGCTGCTTACTACTTGCCTGGAATTTTCTTGATTACTTGACAGACTGACTAAGCAAAGCCTCACAGTTTCTCACTGTGAAAGGAATCTGTCATTGTCCCTACTGGAGGAAGAAGAAAAGAAAAGCCCTAGAAGCACAGTTCCCGTGGATCCTTTCTGCTTTCAGGGAACTTTGACATTGACATTAGGTATGCTTGAAAATGAAACACGAAATTCATCGCTTTGTATGCCAATCAAAAAAAAAAAAAAAGGCAGTAAGGTTGCCACTGGTTTAATTTAGGACAGGACTAAAGTAAAACCACCTGGGAGAAGCCCTGGGTTGGAAGAGCTTTGAGGTCCTGGACCTCAGTCTGAGTCCTCTCTGGAGGCCATGCTAAGTGAAAGAAGCTGAGTTGCTGGGTGTTCTGAATTTTTAAGATCTATCTCAACTCAGTGGACGGTCACTGGAGCGTACTGAGTCAGAAAGGGTCAGCCCAGGGCTGGAATGTAGAGAATCAGCCAGGGGTCATTCAGGGGGTGAGGAGAGACAGGAGGCTGCTGGTAGCCTCACCCATACCGGAGAAGAAGGGTTTGGAAGTTCCACTGAAGGAAGAGATGGCTTGGGCAGGTGTGACCTAGAGTCAGAACAGAATAAAGTTCCAAAGCTCCAGGGAATGCTGAACTCCAAGGAATCTTTGTCATAGGTGCATAAACAAGGGACTGAAAACAGAATCCTTTAAAGAAATGTATTTTCTTAGAGATTTTGAAGTCTGGACAGTCTTTGACAAGTACGCCTTGTTCTTTTTATGGACCAATGGCATGGAACATGTTAACACCCTAAGAGGTTCCTTGAAATGTGGGGACTGAGCAATTCTCTGGGCAAGCCTGTCCCTTTAAAACATCACTCATAGTTTCCACTTAGAAAACTTTGTAATACAGTTTCTCTAATTTCAAAAAATTCCAAGGTGTTTTCCAGGACAACAGTGTGATTCCTATATACAAAGCCCTATAGGGTCCATTCTGGCAGTCTCCCAGTCCACCAGATGGATATTAGCCCAATTCTGTGGGCTATCCTATCAGCTAAAAACGGCTGCAGCACCTCAAACAGGACCAGCTCATAAAAGGGAGGCTAGGCCAAGAAAAAGCCTGGCAACGGCTCATTATCATGGTTATAGAATCCTGACACTGTTTACACTGGCCACTCACTGACCTTGAACTATCCAACATCAGCGTATGAGAGCATTAAGAAGATGCAGTGGTTGGCGATGACCCCCACAAGTCCATTTTGGATCTACTGAATGTCTACTCAAGCAAAAATCCTTTTTTAGATCAACTTATCTTCCTCCTTCTTTCTTCCCTAAGTATAAGGAAATGCAAATTTCTGATGCCGCAATTAAATTCAGGGACACCCTCCAGGAAGGAATTCCTGAAAATACTCAGCAACCGAAGACTGACTAAGCAAAAAAACAAAACAAAACAAAACAAAAACCAGCTGTCATTAGAATTTGGTGGGACCTGAAAAATTGATACATGACTTCAAAGGCCCCCAGTATTAGGAGGGCAAGTGAGGCAGCAATCCATCTAGTGATTTGCCTCAGACACAACAGTTGTGTACCGTCAGCAACGCCTTCTCCTGGAAGGGACACCTTGCTGAATTTTGTGTTATTTGGGCCAGCAGCGGTCTTGTACTTTAACCCCCGAGAATCACAGTTAAACTTCACCTTTTGTCCTACAGAAACAGAAAAAAAAAAAATGCATGTGTGAAGAGAGAGCACACATTAAGCAGGGTCTGAGCTTCTGAACCTTGCTTTCCAGCTTACAGAAAGGTAATAGAAATCTCTTCCCATGAAAAATAAAAATAGAAATAGCCCAATGTAAAGGAATGAGAACAAATACCACCAACCAGAAACAATCCTGAGTCTTCACACACACTGTTTGCCTATAACTTAAAGGGAGAGAAAGCAGCACTAGATTTCGTAGTCCAGTTACCAGCACGGAGCAAGCCGATACGGATGTCAACAGCTGCCAACCTTCGACCAATCTTATCTTATATCTTGATAACTTCTTTCTTGGCAAAGGCTTCACTTCCAAGATAATTAACTTCAACTTACTGCTGAGTTCACATGCATGCTCCAGATCAGAAAATAGCCTAGGCACTCTCTCTCTCCAAGAGAGCTCTGCTCTCAGGCTGGAGCGAGTTGAGCAGAGAACGAGGCAATGTCAAGTGTAAATCTCTGTAGTGACTTCATGATCTGCAGTTATAGGAAGGCTTATTGATCCGCAGCTGCTGTGTGAACATTTTGTTTTCTGCAAAAGGTGGCGGTGGGGGGTGGCTTATTCTGGAACTTTCTGGGATCAGAAACCAAGCTTGATTTAAAATTTTAATTCAGGGAATGATTTTTTTAAAATTCTCTCTAGAGCTATTTTAAACCATGACATTTACTAGGTTCTAGAGGCCAGGGGAATCACTGAGGATGTAGTAATCTTAAGTATGAAAATAGGAGCGGGAAGAGAGGGAGGGATCAGAGCAGAAAAAAAAAAAAAAGGGAGAGTATCTTCCCAAGTGCATTCAAATGATGCAGCATTACCTAGCTTTTTGAAGAGGGAGGTGAACTGCCTGGGTTTCAAACTCTTTTTTTTTCCAGCAAACAATTTCCCTTACTCCTGCTTGTTCTCTGAGGTACATAATGACATTCTCAATTTATACAAGAAAATCAAGAGAGAAGCCGAGCTGAAACCACACAGCTAGCAAAAGAACTTTGGAGCCACTTCCTGAATCATAACTTGTTTGTGTTTTTGCTTAGCATTTGGAAGAGTTCAGCCTTAGTGCAGCAGCATCAAGGAGATGAGATGTGTGCTGTGCAGCCAGGTCCCTGGTCATGCCTGGGTGGACACAGGATACTAGCAATGAGCCAGCCAGCCTCAGAGTGAGCAATGATAGCTCCTTCAAGAAGACATGCAAAGGTCTTCCGATCAACAGATGCTCAATGCATAGACCAGGTAGCTGTTTTCCCAGAGACCAAAATTCATTCTGAAGTTTGCATGCTGACATGAGAGAAATAACCCTTTCTCAGCCATCCCTTTATCCTATTAGGATTAGCTAAAAATCTTTAAAAGTCAGAAATAACTTTCTCTCTGAGACATCGCTCTCTTTTGAACTGCAAGGGTGTGCTGAAATGTGCACCTGTATATATTTGTGGGGACTTACGGGAAATTGAAATAATGAATTTTGCAGCTCCAAATGAAACTGCTGTACCTTTCGTGTGGTCACTGAGCAGACTGAGAGCTTCCAGTCTGGCCACCGTGATGCTGGCTAATCGCTTTTCAGATGTGCATGCAGATCCTTCTGAAGGGTGCAGAACCTGATGATGAATCAATGCTGCAAATTTGCCAACATCTGTGAGTTTCTATTTCATTTGTGAAATGTTTTCCAAGAGCTTTTGGCCTTTAAAGGGCCAGGTTGTACATGGTGCTTTAATAATACAAAAAGAGCTTTATTTCCCTGGTGGGCTGAGTGGTCACCTTACCAAAGAAAGTACTAGATCTAAAACCTCTTGAGCCTCTTTAATGTATCCACTGTGCTTTAAGAAACTGCTGTTTTCAGATTAAAAAAAAAAGTCTAAAATCTTTCTGTAGAATACCTGATTCGGAGGCTTCTGTTAGGGAATATTTTCAGTGCCTAGTGGTATATAATTTAGTCTTTGATTTGATAAGTGATTGGTTAATACCTGTTGCCAGATTTCGTATTTATCAAATATATTGTCTATTATTTCCTGTGTTTACATTTGGGGGAGACTTTTACTATGCCCTGCGTTTAATGTGTATAGGATTCCTCTGGCTGAAACACTATTTGGATTTAATTTCTCAAGCACACTGGAAACCACTTAGCGTGTAGCTATAGCTATAGTTACTCTTAGATGTGTTATATCTCTGTAATTTCGGCCATTCTTTAGCCATTTTTTTCCTGGGTGTCTATTGTTCACCAGGCTCTGCCACAAGATTCAGAGATTCAGTAAGACACAGGATAGGATAAAGCTCACTCTGTTCATGAAAGTCTTCATATAAAGGTAGAAGGCTTAAGTGCAACTAGACAAGGATAGTATACAGTCCTAACGTGTCTGTGCTCTTGAAAAGCATGTTCTTGAAAAGAGCCTGTGAGAGAGGAGGCAACTTGGAAGAAGGGGTGCAGAGGAGGACACCCCTGAGCAAGGATCTGAGGTGGTGAGAAAGCAAGTCACAAGATTTCAGGGTAAGGGAGTCCCAGGTGGAAGGCAGAACACTGAAGCCAGTGTGCCCTGAGGGGCAGTGTGTGCACAGATATGCAGGTGCCTTGTCTGTATACATGTGTGCATGTGGAGATCAAAGGATAGCCTTTGGTGTTGGTCCTCAGCTACCATCCCTTTTTTGGTTTTTGAAACAAGGTCTCTCTTTCATCGGGCTAGAGCTCAGCATGTAGGCTAGGCTATTTGAGCAGGGGAGCCCCAGGAATCTCCCTGTCTTTGTGGCCTCAGTGCTTGGATTGTCAGCTTGTGCCACCAGGTCCATCTCTTTACATGGAGTGTAGGAATCAAACTCAGGTCTTTGTGCTTTCAAGGCAAGCACTTTGCCACCTGAGCTCTCTTCCATATCTCTCCTCTTCAAGTATTATTTAGGCTGTTGGTTGAAAGTAGTCCCCAGGAGCCTGAGAAATGGCCATCACAGGGGAACGACTAGGAGCTAGCACAAAGTTGAGAAGAGGATGCTGTTGAGACAAGTCTGGTACAAGTGGTAAAGAAGAGTTGAATGGTGGACCTATCTGAAAGTGGAGCCAACAGAATTTGCTATAGATTAGGTATGCACGTAGTCAATGATAACGTCAGGATTTTGCACTTTAAGTACAAGAAAAACGTTCTGGAAGGGATGGCCAGTATCTAAGGAGGCAGTGGTAGGATGTGGACCAAGAAGATGGAGCGGAGAGACTCTGGTAGGAAAGAAGCTCAGTAAGAAAAGGCAAAAGGGCCACAGAGGCAAGAGTAGGCCAGAGTTTGTAGGGGTAAGATTTCTAAAGAGACATATGTAGCAATAAGCCAATATGCTGAGGGAATGGGAGTCAGGAATTGCTTCTGCAAAGAAAACATTTACAGAGAAAAGAGGAAGATAGAAAGAACCATAATGTCTTGACTTAGAATTGGAACTACTGGACCAAACTCATGATGTGGATATGAATATTAGTGTGCAGATGGATATTAAGATAGCACTAAATAGATACATGCACACATATAAGAATAGACATGTGTGCATTATTATGTGTAAATACGTATCGTTTATTCCCTGCTTCATCCTTTAAGAAGACCTGGAGTTTACAAATAATGAATCAGTTAGAGGAAACAGTCAGGGAAAACACCATTTCTGAGTGACACTCTCTAGCAAAAAGGAACCATTGCTTCTTGGAAGAGACAGGTTCATCCCAGGACTGAAACAATGAAAGTACAAGGTATAGAACACCTTGTGGTACCTGTCAGTAGGTAGGTGCTTAACGATCACTATCCTGGCTTAAAGGGACACCCAACATCAAAATCTGGGTTAACATGGGCACCAAAACATATAATGAAGGTAATAGGATGCAACCCAATGAATAGGATAAAAATTAATAAATCTTTGTTAGGATAAATATATGTTAAGAAAATGTGGGTGAGTTATTTGTGAAAGATTGAAAAATATTAAACACAAAAAGAGATGCATTGCACCTTCTTAAGATTCATGGCCATGATAGTCATAGACATGAATCCCACTAGAACTCAGTAACAAACAGTGTATACAACATGATGCCTAGATTACAAAGGAAAAAATGATGTTGTATAACATACAATCCCAGTATTCACCAGTCTAGCTGATCTTATTACCACAACCAACAACGGTGGGAGAGTAAAATACCATGTTCTTTGAAATGGCTACACTCAAAAGCACAGGGTCCTGTCTTTGGTATTTTATTCAGGGATGCACTGGGTGAAATATGAAGACTCCAAATGGATCTAAGTTGGAAAATAGCCTTTGGGTATCAAAATTGGGAAAGATGAAGAAGGACGCAACAAAATCCATGCATTGAGAGTAAGGAAACACAGCAGCTAAATGCACTGTGTGATTCTCTATTTGATTCTGGACCAGAAAAGGGAGAAAACTAGCATTGGGAGACCAAATTGGCAAAATATGAATGGACATTCCAGATGGTTGGTTGATGACATTATCCCAGTGTTAGGTGGTACTTACATGAAAGCATGTCCTATTTGGGGGAGTGTGTACATCAGAGAATTTGAGAGTGCTAGACCCTTAAGTTTGCACTTGTTCTTCAGTGTGTTAGAAAAGCAATAGTGACCAAGAACAGCTACCTATCTAAAGATCATCCAGTTAAGGCTATATCAAATATAGAGTAATAACAATTGCTAAACCAGGCAAGGTATAAGATCCTCATATTCTACATTTGAAATTATTTTAAAATAAACTACTGGCATGGGATTTTTTTGTTTTTTAGTGTAATTCTCCTTTTACAGAAAACATTAGAGGGCAAACTAGGACTTCCTTAGACGTCATGAATAAACACTACCATCCAAAAAGATTGAAAAATTTTTTGGTGTGTTTCCTCATTTTGCTCATTTTAGGCAGAGTGTCTCTACATATCCCAGACTGCTTTCGAACTCGGGCTCCTCCTGCTTTAGCCTCACCCTGTGCCACCAGGCCTGGTTTGGGAAATTCAGAGTGTATCAGGACTGTAATGGCCCAATGAGAACATGTATAGAGGCCCATGCTTCTCCATAACAAGTGTTAACAGTGGTATTTTTCTGAGAGGGTGGGACTGAACACTGTATTCATTGTTCAGAGGAGAGTAAAGGTTGGTAAAATACTATGAAAGTCACATGAGGAGAGGCTAAAGGAATAGGAGCAGATGTAGCCTTAATAAGACAAGTCCTCCAAGACAGCTGTCATTTGTATTAAAAACTGTGGGTGGCTCTCTCATCCAGTGACATTTACTCATTTGGATGGCCACCACCCATAGAAACAGAGCCATCCAGTACAAAAGCTATTGACACACTCATCATCTTCAACGAGGGGACCATTCAGAGTAGTGAATTCTCAGTCATAAAGAGTAGATAGCAGGATGGGCTCTAGATTTTGTTTAAAAAGTGTTGGCAACAAACAGCACAAGTTATAGGCAACCTTTGAGCCCTTTAAACACTTCTTGATAAAGTTACACTACGAATTGGATGGTCACCGTATGTCGTCCTAATTAATCTCTAAACAACCCTACCCTGTAAGCGCCTGTATCTCCTTTTCATAAACAAGAAAAATGAAGCTTAATAGTGTCATACATGCACACCTACAGCTGACATACAGGAGTGTAGTCGCCTGGATTAAAGGGCATGACTGCCGGCTCCTGAAGCTGCCTTTCTAGTCTCAGCTTCCTCGAGCGAACGCCTCTAAGGCCCCAGCAGTTCCTGCTTTCTGCTCTGTCACCAGCTGGAACCACTCAGCATTCTAGCATCTGCTAATTTCTCCCGCTATCAACAGGCACTTTGATTTTCTCTTCTGATTTGTTTCTATTTCACACCAGGCTTTTAAAAATTTAGAAAGAAAAAAACCTCTTCTGTGGTTACAGAAAAAAAAAAAAAAGTTTCCCTGAGCAAGAACTTTCAATCACTTCCATGATTGTTCCCAAGCACCTGGCAGAAATGTTTCCTGTCAAGTTGTAGCTCCTTCCCAGGGGGATAGTGTGCCAGAGGCATGATGGTACAGCCACCTAGACCCTGCCCTTTCCTCCACGGTATGGTATCAGCTATTCCCCTGGGGATTAAGCAAACCTGGACTCCAGCTTGTAAAAGCCGCACCTTCATTCTGTTCATTGTTTTACCCAATCCAGGTCAAAGGTCAAGTCTCCATGGGAACCCTCAGCCCAGGTGGCTGAAATATCTTGATTTGAATGCTTCACGGCCTGTCCCTGTTGCCTGTGATTTTTGGAGCCTGAAAAGGGCTGAGGGTCATGACAGTAAATACCCTCTGTGGGTAGCAAGTGGGTGTTCTCTGTCCCCAAAGTGGACTCATGGGGTCTCATGAAGCAAATCTTTACCGTAAAACTTTAGAGAACCGTTGGTACAAAATAGCACAAATTAACCAATGTTTGACAGGAAGTCAACTTGATTCCTGCCAGTCGTCCCTCAGGCACTCCCTTGTAAGGACCTAACTCCTGACTTCCTTCATCTTTTCCATCACTTCACTCCACAGAGAATCTCACAGAACACGTGTGCATATTCTGGTTACATGGAACAGGGTCACACCTGCACTCTCAGGCATGAGTATTTCCCTAATGGACCATTAAACGTGCTATTTGGGCAGTTAATTTTGAAATGTTTCTGAACTAATAGGCACTTGGCAGTGTCGCATGCTCACATAGAGACACCCAAGAGTCAGACATTTCCGGTTGATTGGATGGCTCTTCAGATCTATGCTCGTCACGCTTTAAAAAAAAAAAAAAGTTTTATAGCTTTTATCCTCGGGAAAGCTTTATCAAATCAGCTTTCCAAAACGCTAGGCTCCAGGAGCTGCTAAGAAACAAAATGCATGAGGGACGCACCTGAATGGCCTGGGCAGATTGTGCAGGTACACTGGGGGTTAGGTCCGAGGTAGATGTAGAGACAAGAACGCAGATAATATGCCTGCTGTTTGCCCTCAACGGGCGAAGGAGTCCTAGAAAGTAGAGGCTACTTGAGAGCCTGGGCGTGGGTCATCAGTTTGCATGGCTGGGACCTCTTAAACCAAAGACAGGCAAGATGCTGTCCATAGTCTGCCTTCAGGGTACCCGTGAAGAGTAGGAAAGAGGAAGAGCAGCAGCTCTGTGCTGCTTGGGGATGGAACTTACTCAAAGGCATCCCCAAGCCAACTTCCAAATTCCTTGACTCTTTGTGGCAACGGTATTAATGCTTTCCAGAGACTGCAAAAATGTAATGCCTCAGGACAGAAATCACTTTACTTGTTCAAACACTTGAGTGCACGAAGGGGTGGGGGGCATTGCTCACAAACCCTTTCCTTCCCTCCGATCTTTACTTACATAAAATTGTGTGTGCACTTGCGTGCCCAGGTCTATATAGGAAGGATTCTTCCGACCTTACAGAGACTGCTGGCTAGGTAAGCCCAGGAAGGCCTGAGTGCCTTAAGACTTTGCAAGAGCGCTCAGCGCCCAGGCCGGTATGGGGCGGGGCCGAGCATAGGGTCCGCCCAGACGCAGGGCGCAGCCAACTAGCGCGCCCCGAGGGCGGGCCGGCTGGGCTGAGCGGCACCGGCTGTCACAGGCGCCCGACGCGCGCTGCAGGTGGCAAGTTGGAGGTGCTGCCGCCACCGGTGCAGGAGGAGCCCGGGTCTGGCAGCCCTTTGCAGCCTCCGGGAGCTGTTTTCCTCCGCTGAATTCCAGCTCAGACCCGGGAAAAGCCAAAGGGAACAGCCGCTGTGCAGGGACTAAGGAGCAGAGCTTTAGCTCTGTGCCCTTGCGCTACTTTGTTTTCTCCCGGGAAGGTTGTGCCTGGGGGCTGGGAACAGGAGACGGAGAGCAAGGCTTCTGCTACCCAGGTGAGCCTCTTTCCACCCTAAGCCCACTCCCCCTTCCCCGCAGCGGGGGCCAGTACAGAGTGCCAGTTCGTCCCTTGGGCAGTGGCCGGGGAGAGGCGCCTGCCCTTGGCTGAGGTCGATCCTTGAGAAGCGTCTAGAGGCGAGGCTAGCCCGGGTTGGAGGCTACCTGCCAGCGCCCTCCTGGAATGCGTAGGTTCTACAGAGCAAACACCTTGAGTCCAGAGATCGGCAGAAAGGTGTTTTGGGGGTAGCCTGAGGGTTTGCACTCTAGCTTGGACTAGTCGGACTCAGTCCCCAGTTGGCCGCTTTGGGACCCGCAGCGAGAGCGGGGCGCGGTTCCCCAGCGATCGCCTTCCCCAGACCTAGTGCGCTGAACCGGGAGAGCTCGCGGATCTCTGTCCCTAGGAGCCAGAGGCTCAGGAGGACGTCATCTCTCTCTGCTCTGGCAACTCCTCCTCCGCCCTCTCGCCTCCACCCCTCGGCACTGGCTGCCTAGCCAGCCGGTTCGGAGATTCCGTGCCAGTGACAACGCGCGCAGCGGTGGCTGCTGTCACTCTGCTCCCTGCCCTTGCAGGAGTTGGACCCCTGACCCTCCGCCGCCTGGTGTGAGCCAGAGGCCGACTAGTTCTCTGCAAGGACTCGCTTTCCAGTGCTGTCCGCGTCCCCTCTCCCGTTGCCCAAACCCTTTGCCCAAAGACGGAATCTTGGAACCTAGATCTTGCCCATCTTGGGTGGAAGTGAGAAGCCTCCTAAGAAGGTGCCAGCTTTGGATCGGAGGCCAGAATCCCAGCACTTCAATGCGCCGCGAGTGGGTAGTGGATTGACCTCCGTGTTCCTGGCTCTCCGCGTGGAGGGCGCTGAAAGAATGAGAGGGTATGCTTGCTTTCCCTGTGCTTGTGTGTGTGTGTGCGCGCGCGCGCGTGTGTGCGACTCTGTGTGTGTGGTGCGTTCGCGCGCGCCCGTGTGTGTGTGTGTGTGTGTGTGTGTGTGTGTGTGTGTGTGTGTTGGATTTCCCAGGAGGCAGAGACGCAGGAGCCCTCTTCCCTTGTCCCGCAGCCCCCGTGGGCCCCCCGGCGCCCTTTGCAGCCAACTGCAATGAGGTATCCCAGCCAGTTGTTGGGGTATCTGAACAAGGCGGAGCTTCTGGCTCCTCTCCTCCCTCTCGAACTCCGGTCCCCTCCACCTAAGCTTGCACAGGGACGAAAATCTTCTGGTTGGAGACTGTGCGATGAGGGATCCGGGGATTCGAGAGGCGAATTGGGCTGTTCCTCAAAATGCAGGGGAGCGCCCCTCGCCAGGCATTTCCTCTGCACCGGACCGGGCTGTCAGGACCTCAGCCGGTGGTAGGAGGGGGTTGACCGCGCTCCCGGGAGGGCGTCGCATCATCGGAAAAGCAGAAGTTGAAGCTCAGAACTCCCTAGGGCGCGCCCTGCTCCGAAGCGGGAGAGCCAGGGGTGCGTGGCCCGGCGCCTAATGTGCCACCGCCCTGGGGGGTGGCCCTGCAGAGGGGTGACCAGGGACTCCTGGAGCCCCGATCTGTGAGCAGAAACACGAGTGTGGGGACTGAGACTGGTACGGGGGTACCCGAATCGCACTCGAAGTTCGGAACCAGGTCTGCGCCGGTCTTTGGCCGCCTCTGCAGCTTTAGAAGCCGCAGCCACACGGCGCATTTGACTGGAGCGGCCGCTGGCGGCTTTTGCTTTTCCTTCTGCAGAAAGGAAGCCACCAGGGCTTTCACTCGCTCTGAGCCTCTTCTAAGAAAGCGTGGATCCGGGCAGTGAAATCCTCCTGGGAGAAAAGGGCAGCCTCCAAGAGGCACTCAAGGGCACAGGGCATCCATGACCCCACGTGCAACTGAATCTCGAGAGAGCCCAGGGGAATTATGGTCAACCCAGTCCAAAGGAGTGGTGACCCCGCCTTGGGTTCTCTCCTAAGTGGACTTGGTGTTAGTCATACACCCTGCCTCACCCACACCAGGCTGGGGGACCACGCATGTAATTCTCCCTGAAGTGCATTGGATTAAGACTGGGCCAGAAGAGGGCTGAAATCCGCGAAATGAATGAAAGTAGAAAGGACTGTAAATCCCTGATCTGATTGCATTTTAAATCTAAATTCCATTTGAATACAGATTCTGTAATCTAGTAGAACAGTTCTGTGCATGGGCCCCTACACTGCGTTTTGGTGAGTTACTGGAGGGTCTGTTAAGGGTTGCACAGGCCAGAATAGAAACCTGCAGCCTAGGGCGCCAGGGAAGATTAGTAGCTGGGTGAACACGACTTGGAACAGGAAAGATTCCAGCTCAGGCTGGTTCTGAAATGACCAGGTTGGGGATCTAGGTCTCCACCTTACCTTGTTGATCCTTGCATTTTCCGGTTGCATCCTTAGCAGTTCAGACCTACTGAGGAGCGAAAGACCACTCTCCTCTGGAGCAACCCTTTCACTGAGGAGTCTTGACTGGGCGTCTAAACTAGCTTGTACCCTTAGGGGAAGCATTCTTTGTGCTGAGAAGCAGAGAAGCTATGCTTAAACCTTGACCCCTCAGTCCACACAAAGGTGCTATCCCTTTCACTAGGATGTAAGCTGTTAAGAGCATGGCATGACTCTTTCTCACACAAGCAATTGTCTAACCAAACACTCACTTGAACTGGTGCTTTCAAATGGAAAACACTGACCTCAAACGACACGTAACAATTTCTAGAATCAACTTTAGGATTAATAATTACTAAAATAAGTTTTGACTGTTGACAATAGTTATATTGAGGACTAATGAGCACTATTTAGTTACATATTTTAAAAGTCCGGGTTGGTATGAGAAGACATGGAAAGGCCAAAACATAAAAATAAAAACAAGATAATATGGTTGCTTATAGTCTGTCTGTAATGGTCCCTGGTTGAATGTCTCTAGAAATGGGGATCTCACTACTTTAGGGTTCATCATATTCCTGTCTGGGGGATAAACACAATAGTCCAAGGGAAGCTCACACTCTGTGTGGCTCCACAAAAGAAACATGACCTTCATGCTGTTCTATAGAGATTAACTGCTCTCAGCACTGTGAGCAACAAGAGTTGGTTGGGAGGTTGGGTCTTGTGGTTTGTGTCCTAAGGAGGGAAAGGTCTCTTGGCAGACTACACAGACAAGCAACAGGTACCCCAGCCTTTGTTAAAGCTAGCCCATATGTCCAGGATTCCATGGCCTGGTCTAAAATACTAAGCCTTCTGGTGCTTTCTGTGGTGGCTTGAATAGTGGTCCTCACAGGCTCATATGTTTGAATGCTTGGTTCCCAGTTGGTGGAACTATTTGGGAAGGATTAGGAGGTGTGGCCTGTTGGAGGAGATAGGTAACGGGGTGGGCTTTGAGGTTTCAGAAGACGGGGGCATTCTCCGTGTGCCTCCTACTTGCAGATGTGAGCTCTTAGCTCTTTCTGATGCCATCATGGACTCTGACCCTCTGAAACTGTTATCGCAATTAAACGCCTTCATCCATGAATTATCTTTGTTATAGTGTTTTGCCACAAGACTAGAACAGCAAATAATGTATTCTTCCCATGCCCCTGCTCTTCCAAACCAAAGCCATAGGTTCTTCATATTATCCCATCCTTCTTCAAACAGCTCCAAGGAGTTTACTGTCCTCACAATATGCTACACTATAGCACATTTTGGGGAAATAAAAAGAAAAGAAAAGAAGATCACAACTAAATCAGGGTGTGATTTGTGTAGGATTTTTAAAGTGAGGGCAGGCTGGCTGTGAACAGTTCATTAAAAAAGATCCAGCAAGTGGGATGAGTCACAGTCTCGTCCAGACAGCCATTTCCTCATCTACAAGGAAAATAATAATTCCCCTACAATTCTGCCTGTAAGAATTAATTCACAATTTCAGAGCTATCTGAGACACTTAGCAGGGAAGTGTGAGACCTAGCAAATGGGGACAGAGGGTTTTCTGAGTCAGAGATGGCTTGCTAAGGTAGTGAGAACCACCATTGGAAAGATGGGATGTCTGTAAACACTGAATGTTCTCTCCCAGATGCGGAAGTGGAATAATTGAGCTCACAGAAGTAAAAAGTAACAAAGTGGTCAGGGAAGGGAGGAAGGTTGCTCAACAGGTGGGAAAATGCATCTCTATCCAGGTCTCTCTTCTAAAGTTCTATGACACAATAGGATGACTGTGGTTAAAAATGAGTTGCTGTATGTTCCAAAGTAGTAAGAGACAATTGTGAATGCTCCCAACATAAAGAAATAATTAATCTTTGAGGTATTGAATGCCAATTACTCCACCTTATCTAATGGTTTCTTTTATACATGCATTGAAAGATCACACTCTGGCTGATAAATCAACCAAGGACCATCCATGGAGAGGACCCAGACCTCCTGTTCAGATGGGGCCAATAGGCAGCTCAGTCTCCATGTGGGTTTCCTAGTAAGGGGAGCAAGGGATGTCTCTGACATGGACTCAGTTGCCTGCTCTTTGATCACCTCCCCATGTCGAGGTAGACTTACTAGGACACAGAGAAAGAGGATCCAGACAGTCCTGATGAGACCTTATAGGCTAAGGTCAGTTAGTAGGGGAGGAGGTCCTCCCCATCAGTGGACTAGAGGAGGGACATTGTGGGGAAGAGAAAAGGAGGATGAGACCAGGAGGAGATGAGGGAATGGGCTACAGCTGAGATACAAAGTGAATACATTGTAATAAATAATAATACATGAAGAAACAATTAAAAAATAAAAATATATTACACTCTATAAGTAGGTCCAATCATGGTCTGTCAGTTTAAATGTAGACAAATAAGTGGATGAAACTATAACTTCGTCAGAGAGCTACTAGCTAATGAGACTACTGATTTTGAAAGCCATTGAACCTAATCTCTACAGTTAAGATGAAAAAAATCTAGATAGTGAATAGGCAGAGCTTATGACCTGTCATCTCACCAGGTCACTGGTGGCCAAGGAGAAGAAAAGCATTTGTTTTGGCTTAATGCTGGCTGTGTAGCACGTAGACATTTTATGCAGGAGAATTTAGCACTTTGATGGCGTAACATAAACAGAAAGATTGATGTATGTCCAGAATGTGTCTGACAAGCTAACTGTGTCACAGCTGAGAGCTAATGCAAGGGACAGTAAGTATCCTGTGGAAAGACTTGGGCACAGCCAGCTGAAGGAAGCCTATCTTAGAATGCTGCATTATGAGGGCGTGAGCAGTTAACTAGGTGAATAGCGGTGATGATGCAGGCAAATGGACCGAGTACAACTGGAAACCATCTGAGGGGATTTCAGGCATGTAGAATTCGGGCAAAGGAGTGCATGCTGGTCCTTCACATTGAGAGTTCTGCAATGGGGGTGGGGGAGGGAGAGACAAAGACAGAGAGAGGAAAACAGAGAGACTATTTTCTTTATGTGGATGTCTGAAGTGGTAAGGCTGTTGATGAGCCTAATGTTACTAAAGAGAGAGAGAGAGATCCAGAGTTCCTCGCTCCTGCCATGGTCAGAGTTGCAGTCTGTAAGGAGTGTACAAAGAGGCTTTCGAGAACTCAGTGACACACTTGAAGGTGCAGCACCTAGTTCCGGGCTTGGCCCTCAGGTTTGCTCCCAGAAATAGGTCACGCGCTTCCAGAATGGGAAGAAGGTCTTGGCTGAGTGACAGAGTACCAGATCTGGGTTGTAATTATTTGATTTCCATTAGGAAGCTAGCCTCACCCTTCTAGCTTCCAAGTGAGTATTCCACCTGGATTTTCCACAGGAGTCGGCTTCTACAGCCACCTCAACTGAAGTGAGTCTAGACATCTCATCCTTTCTACCCTACCTCAAAATCTCCAGGTCCCAAGTCACCCCAGACAGAAACCTGGTCTTGATCTTTCACGGCTTCCTTTGCACGCGCCCTTCCCCAAATACACACACACTACAGAAATATCAGGGCCACAGGACAAGGCCAGCTACCCCAGTCCTGATCACAGTGCTGTGTGGTCTGTGTCCACTCTGTCTGTCCTGCTTAGACCATAGACTCTTTGGCAGCGATGTTTTGACTAGATCACTTCCTAGTCTGAAACTCCTGCTGGCTTCTTAGCTTTGTCCTGGACATCCTGAATTTACTCCGCTATGGCAACGTGATGATACTGTCTCCATTGCTCCTATAGGAGGTCCTGAACAACTCTCACAGACGCCTACGCATGCGACGTTTCATTTCTGTGTTGTCTTCATATCCCTCTTCTTCAACTCCTCTTGTCCATTTTGAGCACCTATCAGTTTGCTAGATCAAACTCAGGCATCACTGCCCTTGTGGAGTTTCACATTTATAAGGAAGAATTTTCTTTCATCTTTCCAATGCTATGGCGTTCATGCTTGCTTTCCTCGATGCACTTTCACTAGGTAGCCCAGACTCTGTTTATGTTCTTTACCTTACCTTTCACGGAGTAGTGCCCACCGTAAGGGTTCCTCATAAGTTCCCAGGGAGCAAGTGACTATCCAGAGATGTTTTGGAAGATGTGATGACACAAGAGGGGAAGAACATCCCCTACCCAAGTTGTATCAGAATAAGGATGAAAGAGCCAGCCCCTGAGCAAATCCTGACAGAGATGAGCCGTTATTTAGAAGCTTCAAAAACCATCCTCTACCTTGTTTGTCTAATTACATGGATAATTCAAGCTTCAAAAACTGAAAGAATCCCTTTATTGCGGAGATGAGAGTATGGTCACGTGAGCGGCACAGCATTTTCAAAAGCAGAGCAGACATGGGCAGCCAAGATGATAGTGATTAGGCTGAAAAAAAAGGGGGGGGGGATGCCAGGCAGGATGCCCATGAAGTGTGGGCTGAACCCAGAAGTGCTGGAGAGGATTCTTAGCCTGGGGGCCTATGGTTTGTCTCCTCTCCATTCATTCTTTGGATGCTTTTCATCTGGTTTACAAAGTAGCATCAGGCTTGTGTTTGCTGCCTTGTGTGGATGCTGAAATGCTTCAGGACCAGATGAAATCCTTTATTCCAAATTTTAGAAATGAGGTATTTCCTGTGATTTCATGCCCTCCCCCTTTTTTTTGGAAGAGTGAAAAAATGAAGCCATTTCTCATGTGCATATTAAAAGTCTGAAGTCAAGTGGGGAAATTATTGTGAAAAAGATTGCTGGTTTCAATATGCCAGCAACAAAAAATCCTTGCACACAGTCTCAAATGTACAAACCTTCAAACTTGAGTGAATGCCTCTACGGTCACCAAATGCCTGCTAACAGTGATGATGACTTGAATGAGAATGCCCCCCGCCCCATGGCCTCATATATTTGAATGTACAGTCACCAGGGAGTGGAATTGTTTGAAAGTTTAGAAGGATTAGGAGGTATGGCCTTCTATGAGGGTTGGCACTGAGATTCCAAAAGCCTGGTGCCCTTCGACACTCTCTCTCCCCTCTCTCCTCTCTCTTTTCCCCTCTCTCTTCCCCTTTTCTCTTCTCTGTCACCTCCCCTGCTCTCCTGCTTGTGGATTAGGATGTAGCTTTCAGCTATTTCACCAGCACCTGCTTGTCACCATGCTTCCTGCCATGATGGTCTTGTACTAATCCTCTGAAACTGTGAGCCAGCCCCCAGTTAAATGCCTCCCTTTTTAAGAGTTCCCTTGGTCATGGTGCCTCTTCAGAGCAGTAGAACAGTGACTAAGGCAACAGTCCATTGCTCATGAGGAATAATGTGTGCGTGTGTCCAGGGGGAGGGGTGATGTAGTCTAGTCACGAGGCTTTAAATACGGTGAAACTAGTAGCCTTATTATAATGTGAAAGTCTGTACTCAGACCTGTCCTGGAACCAGGGCAGTTGTATGGCTACGAGTGTGTAAAACTGCTTTATCTATGAATCAGCACTGGACACGTGGTATTTGTAAAGCGCATATAACTGCAGGAGAATGGAAATGATGCCGTCTGCTCTCAGTGTGCAGACATTTGGCTACACGTGTGTGGCTCACATCAAAAAGTCCTCTGAAAGGTTACTGAGATTCTCGTGGACTCGGCTTCCTCACTGGCAAATGGCAATAACTGAATTTCCCACATCGCATAGAGGATATAAAAACCAAATGACATCTTATTTGTGGATGTGCTTTAGTGATGATAAAGTGAGACACTCACAGCATCTTGATTGCTGGTTTGATGCAAGTTCAGCAGTATGCCATACAGCTCTCTCCACAACCATTCATAAAGCTACAACGGGAAACATTTATGAGATTGAATCTGAGCTCCAGTACGGCCTGAACCCATGACACAAAACCACCTCTAAAAGACAATCAAAACCCGAAGAAGCAAAAAGAAGAAAACCTGTCCATTTCTCTACAAACTGTCACTAAATTCTGCAGTTAAATAATGAGATTGGGAGCCTGTTTGGGCTCCGATTGTTTTAATAAGCTAGAGGCCTGATGTAAAAGCAGAATAAAATACGTTCTCATTCTGCCTAAGATAGATGTTTCTTTGACTGTCAGGAACTCCTTTAAGCTTGCACTGAGAATAAGATAATACCATACGCAAGTGAGAATGTGTAAGCGTTCAGGGGCTTACTATGAGGTTATGTCCTGATGGCTGTAAGTTGAAAATAGTCTAAGCTGGCAGTAATTTTAATGCATCTCGCCTGAGGGCACCACAGCTCAGCAACCCAGTGCACTGCATGGCTGACTAGGGCAATGGCTCCTCACCCTGCCCAGCATCTCAGGAGAAGAGCATGCCACATCATCATTAGCCCTGAAAGAAAAAAATAAAAAAGAAGGATCAAACTCAAATTCTAGTTCCCACTGGCTCTGTATCACCTTGGCCTCATCAAGCTGAGCACTTGCCAAGTTGGGCTTACCTGTGCCTGGCCTACAGACCCTAAGAGACAGAATTGATACGGTGATGCGATATTAAAATGAGCAATGTGGACTTACTAGCATGTGCAACGCACAGCGATGTCGCACACTAGCTGCCACTGTACCCAAGTGCAGGCATTCACTGGCTGTCTGAAGCATGTTTCCTAATCCCTCAGAGCTGCTCTTTCTTCTGTAAAGCTGGTCTGGTCATGCCTGCCTGCGGAGCTGCGGTGAGAAAGAGGAGCACCCATGAGATTACTTAAATACTACACACTAAGTACTCACGCAAGCAATACTTCTCTCTGCCCTGTGAGATATGCCGTTGATACGAAATTCACTGTGACAATTATTAACTCTCACTGTTTATGTTTCACCCTTTTTTGATTGTGACCATGTTGACTCACTTTTAGTCATATTCAGAAATCAGCTTTAGCCCTGGGTATATACATCGGATGATCCTCGTGGAAAGCATTTCTATGTGTCAAAGGCATGCGGCTATTTTGTATTTTGTTGATTCACTCATCCCTGTATTTCCAGATCGTTTGATTTGGAGAGAGTGGTAAATCTCAAGGATCAGCTCTCTATGGGAAAGCAACTTTGATCAGTGAATCTAGTCTCTTTGATCTTGAGTATTTAATTGCCAAATAATTAGATAAAATTTCTGTACTTTCATTTTTTTTTGAGTGGATGGGGCTAGTCAGATATTTTTTTGAAATAGTACTTTTTTTGTATATTAGAAACTAATGTAACCAGGCTACAAGAATTTAAGCTGTTATACACTCGAGTTCGTGGGGCTCCTTCTTCTATAGTGATGGTAATTCTAACCATAGTCAGATTCTCCCAACCTAGTTTAGGAATTTCTTCCTTGACTGTGAAATGGAAATGTTCCTGTGTTAAATGCACCCCGTCTTTTTAAGATGTTCCTGTTCTGGTCACCAAAATAACACCTCACATCAAAGAGTCCAGAGGCATCAATGGGTATCAGAAAGTTCATGTGGCTGCAGTTCACCAGCATCAGAATTGCAGGGAGTTCCTGTTGCTGACTTCCCTATCATCGGGATGTGGGGAAGGACCCAGGGTCACTGTTTTCTGTGACACTGTGAGGTCCAGTGGCCCTTATAAATGCCAGAACCAAGATATAGGACAATTTGGTATTCTTGTGGACCGGGGAGACGAAGATGATTTTATAAAGAAGAACCACTGGGGAAGTTAGCCCAGGGGAAGCAGTGGGGTGGCCCTGGATGACCAGAGTTCAGAGAGGGCCAGCCTGTACTGCACTGCACCCTACAGTGACCTGGAGCCACTCTGTAGGTCTTAAATCCTTCTCCTTTTTCTGCTTTTCCTCTTGGACTAGCAAGGCTGAAAATACAGGGTTTTTTTGTTTTGTTTTGTTTTGTTGTTTTGTTTTGTTTATACATTTATTTGTATTTATGTTGTGTATGTTATTGAGGAGGGGCATGCACGTGCCTCGGCACTCCTGTGATGGTCAGAGGGCAACCTGCAGGAGTCCATTCTCTCCTTTCATTGTGTAGTTCCTAAAGTTCAAACTCAAGTCCTTCATCTTGGTGACAAGAGCCTGTGCCCACTGAGCCCTGTGGAAGGCCCCAGATGTTATTTTTTTTTTAATGGTCAGACACCTGGGATACTTTCCTCCGGGAGAATGTGTGAGTCTTGGGGGATACCATCGTGTCTCAGCATCTTCCAGATTGTATTTATAAAGGATGAATAATTTGTGCTATTCTTAGCTGCCTGCTTCCTTTTGAAAAAAAAGAAGGATCAAAGATTGAAACGAATTAGGTAATGGCACAGTGAGCAATGTCAACAAGTGCACAGGGCACCACAGCTGCCAAAGCTCCTTGCTAAGTGAAAAGCGTTGTGACGCTTTGTTTTGTCTTTCCTACCTTCCGCGTTGAGCACAGGTTACTCCACACAGCGGGGCTGTGCGGCTCTGAGACATAGTTCGAGGATAGCTGAGTGTGTTTCAGGACAGACGAGCCCAACGTTGCTTTGCAGGTTGCAGCCTCATCATTGCTTAATCTCCCTGGGCAATAGTTTAGGCTTCCTTATGGTGCAGTCACAGCCTCTGAAGCTTTCAGATCTGTGGTCCTCCAGCACGGCCACAGATGATAGAGCTTGAGCTTGACTCTTTCTGCAGCCTAGTGTTGTTTGGATGGAAGGGAAGGACGGCGTCACTTTGCACACGTTGTTTTTGTTGTTGTTTTTTGTGGATTTTTGCTATGTAAGATCTACTGATGAATTCTTCAGCATCGATGATAATTGCCGGTTTGGGTTCTGTTGGTTGTTGCCCAGTGGATCCAGCTGATGGCTGCTAACACATTATCATTCTGACTTAACTCAAGCATCGTTGCTTAGTATGTGTTCTGAGGGGCTCTATTAAACACTTCCCTTCACCTCTCTTTCGAGGTTTGGAGGAATTCAGACATTTCAGGATAATGGTTTGTTGTTGTTTTTCGAAGTACAGCAGGAGGAGTTCTCTAGAATAAATTAAAATGGCCGGGAAATGGCTAGAATCTAGCACATCCTTTAAACTATTCCAGCTGGCCTCCATTTTGGCATAAGAAAAGGAGTGCCTGTGTCATGGGACAGTTAGCCTAGAGGAAGATAAAAGGCCTCCAAGGCCCCAGGAGGTGGCAAGTGGCACACTCTTGCTGTGCTCCCCTTATATAAGGCTTCAAGGAACAGTTGGGCTGAAGGACCAGGGCCTGTAGAGATGGCTCACCTGGAAGAGAGCTGAGCTGGGGAAGAGTCTCTGACCTATAAGGTGATTCCTCTCACCAAAAGTATCATTTTACCATGATTAAGGAGCAGACTTGGCAATGGAATGAAAAGATATGAGATGGAAGAGAGCACCCCCACCCCCCACCCCATTAGACTCTGCTGGCCTGCAGCTGGAGGAGTATGAGGTCAGCGAGTGTAGCAGACATTCAGGAAACCACATCACCTTGTGCTCTCTGGACACTAATGGGTCAATTAAACATTTCTCTCCCTAAAGGTCAGTCTAGTTCCAATAGTTCCACCAGCTCACCACCACCTCTGAAATCTTTCTTAATAGCCATAAGCCACGGTGGGGCTGCTTTTTTTTTTTTAACATAGAACACGTAACAAATAATTCATAAATATGGCTCGTTTTAGCAACTTGATTTTGCACGGTGCTTTAGAATTGAAATGGAGCCCAACAACAGTTCTGTACTTTTCAAGACCGTTTAGTGGCCGAGTTGACCAGCCATGTTTTAAACATTTCTGTCTTCATCATCTCCCCCCACCCAGCCATACTAAGCCATCAATTTGATTGCACCCCAAACAGCAAACAGGGAATCTCTGATTATGAGCATTTTACCAGTTCCCAGTATTCACTGTTCCAATCACAGTTATTTTCTTGCTGGCTGGAGGGTCTCTTAGAGATAAGCTGATTTGTGCAGATTGGGTTGCTTTGTGGTGATTGATGGGGCAGCTCTTAAATGTGTTCTGTTGACTTGTCTGTGTTCACAAAGATACACACTGGATTTGGGAATTTGGATTTTGACATTGACCTAGTAAAGTATCCATTTGCATGTGATATAAGCAAGCCAGCACCAGGGAAGACAAGGCCAGTGACTTCAAAATGTTTGGAAGGCTTTTGTTTTCCCACCAGACTCGTGTTGGGGAGAAAGTTGGTTCCAGTGTCGTGTGCCCTTCTGACACAGGCTGAAAATGTTGCTGACGTAGTCGTTCCCGCCTTAGCCCATTGTCTTCTTTAAAACTCAACATTGCCCCTAAAGTAACATCTCCTTTTTGAGTACTTTTCAAAGCAGAAGACAAATCATGGTCAAACAGTACTTCGTTCAATGGATGTTGCACACTTTGTTTTCTAGAACATGAAAATGCCCCCCTGGATTCGGCCTCTGGCTTCTCTAGCCTTTGGGGTGAAAAGCCTGGGGTGGTGAAAGGCAGAGACCTACTTTCTGAATATAGGCATTCCCCATGTAGAGATGACTTGCTTTTTCCAAAAGTAAGCTTGCTACAAGTTTGTCCACAATTTTTTTTTAATTCTTTGCCTGAAGAAGTGTTAATAATCTTAGTTCAGTATTGGGCGAGTTGAAACCACTAGTATCAGTTGTGAGACCCTGGGACATGAAGTCAGACTTGTCTCCACAAATGGAGGCTATTTAACCATTTATTCTCTGATGAAAAGAGCTTAGTTTCACACGACCCCTCCTTAACACTTCCTTCCTCTTCTAGAACAATACTTCAGGCTCACACACACTCTACCGTAAGCCAAGCTACTTTGCCTTTCACGATACACTCCTTACACAAAATTTGTTACTTCCTTTATTTTTTTATTAAACAAAACAGCTAGAAGGCAATCTGATTTAATTATGTTTACAGGAAAGATTGATAAATCCAGAATTCTTCTACTTCATTTGTATAAAAACATGAAATACCATGGGATTCAATCAAGCGCGGGTTGTAGTGTGTCCTTTAATTTGATATTTGTGAATTATATTTTATAAGCAATGTGGTAACAGGTGATATGGGGATATATGTGCAAATAAAAAATGGAATGATATTCATCATGTTACAGGGAGACCTAGCAATTAAAGGCAAATTAGCACAGTTATCAGAGAAGCTTTTAAGAAAATACCAAATATCACATATAACTTAAAGAAAATAATTAAATTGTTATAATAGCACTGAAAACCAATTGGGCATATTGCCCAACAGAGGAATTCTGCAAAGTTAGCTTCCAATGCCATAACAAAATACCTGAAATAATTAACTTACAGAGAAAAGTTTTATTGGAATCCAAAATGCTGAAGATTTTTAGCCATGATTAAGTAGACCCATTGCTTTGGGGCCTGTGTTGAGGTGGTACATTGTGGTGAGAGTGTGCTATAGTGTGAAGTGCTGAATGCATGGAGTGGAGTGTAGCGGTTCCCTTTGAGAGACCTGACCCAAAGACTTCCCACTAGGTCCCACCTCTCAAAGGCTTCGTTCCTTCCCAACTACCCATCCTAACAACCAAGCCTTGATCACGTAGGCCTTATGAGAGCATTTAACATCAAAACTCTCTAAGTTAAGACACCTGGCTCTGGCCACATCTCAGTGTCCTGGCTTAGATTATGTCCTGTTCTTTCAGTGAGGAGAATTTCCAGCCGCCATCTCTGGAGAATGTAGGTTAGTGAAAAATGTTGCCACAATTAGCCTTGTCCCTGGCTAATTCAGTACTCTCTCTTCACATACTGCTGACCCTGTCAGGGCTAGCTGTTTCTCTTTGCTAACATACAAACCTCCATTTGTTATTAAAATCATAATCACCGTTTCAGGTGTGATTTATTCCTGCAGACTGAATATTAAAAGAGCTATTTTTAATCCTCCTAACGCCAAGGTTCCAAGTCAAACATTTTGCTATCACTGTGCACTGATGTTTTCTTCGTAGTTTCTTGCCCCTGGCTTTGTCGAGGAGCTGAAACTGAGTGGATTTTCTTTCCTCTTTCTTGAACTCAAGGACCTTGAGAACAGATTAAGCCTGTAACAGCTTCTGAGGGGAGAAGTAGGAGAGAACCAAGAGGAAGGGCACAGGGTGGTTTGCAGAAGTGGCCGGCTTCCTTATGCTCTGTGGAGGATCCCCCAAGCAAGAGCCTTGACCTTGATTCTGCCTGCACAGGAACACAGGAAGTAGTAAGAGAGGAAAGGAAGCTCATCGAGATACATGTTCCACAGGTTAGCCAGAGGTGGTATCAATGGAGTTTCAGTTCCCCATCTATCTGATCATGCAGCAGAAGTTGTTCTTGGAGTCCTTGAGATGCATTCCAGGGAAGTAAAGATTTGTTAATCTAAGCAATTGTGTGCTGATAATTCCAACAGCTCTTCTAGCTGAAGGAAGGAATTACTGTAGCTCACCAATGGTTGCAAAGAACTGGTTTTTATTTGTTTTTTGTTGTTGTTTTTTTTGTTTGTTTTGCTTGTTAACTACACTAGGGGACTGCTTAGGGAGAACTTTAATATTATTTCATTTGAACGAATTGTAAACTGTCAGTAATAAATTCATTCTGTCTTCATAAAAACAGTTTTCAAGGCTGACTGTGTTTTCCACAATAAAAACAAATCTGAGTAAAAAGTAGCATTGTAGAGAGATACTGGAAAGATGTCTCAGTGGTTGAGAGCACTGGCTCTTCTTCCAGAGGACAAGGTTCAACTTCCAGCACCTACTTGGTGGCACACAACCATCTGTAACTTCAATCTCAGAGGACTGACACCTACCTTCTCATGGCCTCTGGACAACAGGGATGCCCATGGTGCACAAACATGCATGCAGCCAAAACACCCACACACATAAATAAAAGCTTAAATAAAGAAATTAAATTAAAAGAGTAGCATTGTAAATCTGGCGTTTTTTCTTGACTGTAGAGAGTTTCATGTCTATTTCTGCATTAAAAAATGGAAGTTAGGGTAGCACCTTGCAGCTTCTATAAATTGCTACAGTATGCATGAGAGAATAAAAGTGAACAGGCAAATAATGTCTAAATATGACCAGACAAATAGTCTGGCCTCAAAGCTTTCTTAAACATTTTAGGGGTATCCAAGACCCTGGGCCCTACCTTGAGCACCAACACTTAGGCCTATGGTCTTTGATTAAAAAAGGGATCAACAGTGGCCTATGGCCAGCCCTGAAAAACATACAAGTGGACAGCATTATACAGACTGAACAGCTTATAGTTAGCAAATATATACTTATTTGTGGGCAGCAACAATGAGAAAAAAATAAGAAAAAAATAAAGAAGCCATGAATTTGAAGGGGAACAGGGAAGGGCTTACTTGGAGGAGAATTTAAAAGGAGGAAAGAGAAGAAAAAATTATAAACTAAAGAAAGAATTATAAACAAAAACAAACATAAAACCCGACACCTGTGTGTCGGGTTGACACACAGAAATAGGAGAAAATGCAGTTTTCTCCTGGAGGAACTGGAATTTCTGTCAAGTGGCTTCTTTACGTTTTTTTTTTAAATTAAGTTTTGTCTTAGTTAACTCTCTGATAGAATATATTACTTTTACATTCCCCACAGTGACTATAATAAAATAGCAGAAGCTAGATAACATTTAGCTCACAGCTCTATACCTTCAAAGACTTATATCTTTGTGTGTGTTTGGGGGCTTGAGTACATGTATGTATTTGGGTATATATGCACAGTGTGTCTGTATTTGGATGTCCATGCACACATGGGGACCAATCTCCCTTGTTTTTTTGAGCCAAGGCCTCTCCCCAGGACCTAGACTTGCCACAGGCCAGCAGGTCTCTGGCCTCTGACTCTCCAGTTCTAGAAAAGTGGGTGCTGGGGATTGAACTCAGGTCCTCAAGCTTGCATGTGCAAGGAGCAAGTTCTTTACTCCTCAAGCCCCACTGTGCCCCTCAAAAAACCGACATCTTAACAAGACCTTCTTAAGAATCTCTGAATCAGACAGAATCCATAGCTCCCTGTGAGAAGAATCCTTAGTGTACCACATGAGAAGAGAACAGAACCATACTGTGTGTTCTGATGCCCCTTTTCCTTCCAAAGCTTCTGACTCAGTCCTGGGAGCACCACCCTAACACCTTCCCTAATCCCAGCTAAGTCCCAAGAACCTGTAATCACCAGAGCCTGAGTAGATTTTTCTATCTTAAACCCTCACAATAGAGGTTCAGCTCCTCCATGTCTCTCTCTCCTTCCCTCTCCATCTCCATCCAATAAATCTCTTTCATACAATATCTGTTGTGTGCATTATCAAAATAATAACACCAAGCCCACTGGAATGCCCTCAAGCCAAGCAGAAACCACAGCACACCCTGCCCTGCTCCGACTCTCCCCCTCTGAGGGGAAGGAACTGTGGAGAGGCTGACGACAAGGACATTCCAAAGTCCACCCTGCCTTTCTGTTGCCTTGTGTCGCTCAGGGGTCTTCTGGGGCCTCCCTTCCAAGAAATACTCGGAATCTACTTTTCTCCCCTTTCACTCAAGGAATTCTGATGTGGGCAGTGGCTTGCTGGAGGTCACCTGGCTTCTACAAGGACCGCTGAGCCCAGGCCTCTCACTCCTGAGCCCTCCCCTGGGGATGTTAACTCCTCTCAAGGAGATCAGCCTGCTGTGCGGGAAGCCCTGGGGTTTGCAAGTGGATATTTGAGCTTATCTCTTCTGTGGCAACTGCTGAGTCAGCAGGTGCGCCAAAGGATTTCCCTTCCCGGCCCAAGAGCTTTGTTTTTGCCTTTTTTGCTTCATTTTGTTTTTTCCAGACTCATCTGAAGAGGATCCAGGCAGTCCGAAAGAGACTTGATAGGCTAGGGTCAGATGGTAGGGGAGGAGGGCTCCCCAGTTTCTGAGAAATAGGGGAGGGGAAAAGGGGGGGGGAAGAGTGAGGGGAGGTGAGACTGGGAGGAGACTAGGTGGGGGGGCTATGGGATGTAAAGTAAATTATGAAGAATAAAATTAAATAATAATAATAATAATAATAAACCGACTCATCTGGCTTCACTCTATAGCCCAGTCTGGCTTTGAACTCAAGATCTCCCTGCCTCTGCCTCCTGCGTACACCGCCGCTCCCAGCTCCCCAGCTCCAAAAAAATACTATTGAGTAAGAGGATCAACTGTGCCATTTGTGTGACTTCTTGTGCCTGCACAGTAAAGAGTAAAGTTTGAGTTCCAGGAGGAGGGGGGGAAGGGAGAGAAGGAGAAGGAGGCGGGGCGGGAGGGGGAGGGAGAGGAGGAGGAGGAGGAGGGAAACAATGGCACTGTTCATTCATTACCTGAACAGAGGGGAGTGGATTTAAAACCAAAACATTCCACACACTGAGCTTTAATAATACACAAACGATGTGCAAAAGCCCTCACGCTGGCTGGCCGTTTGCAAGGCATCCCGGTTTGGAGAGGGCTCAGTTGACCCTGAGGACAGAGCGGCAGCTTGGTGGCCCCCCTGTGTGCCTTGAACCTTGCGCTGAGGGGCCGACAGCAGGGCTGACTGTGGGCTTTGTAGACATTTTCATCGTGGTGTTCTCTTACCCTAGCATCTGCTGCGAGTGAAGCTGGAATTTTTTTTTTTTTAATTAAAACCAGGTTGCTCTAGGTTCTCTCACAAACCGAATCTCAACACTTTACATTGAAGCTGGGCCTCTGTGGTGTAGCCTCAGATCTCACTGTCAGCAATTTGTAAGGTTGCAGTTCGGGGGTGTTATGTGCATATATTGTGGCTGGTCCACCAGCACCCTAGACTCTTCATCTTGCAGAACTAAAGCTCTACACTCTAACTCAGACCCCCCTCTCCCTCCCAGACCTGCTCCCCACCATTCTACTTTCTGATGCTCTAAGTGAATCCTTATGTTAATTGAGGTATTATCCGGTTAGCCTTTGGGGTCTGGTTTATTTCACTTACTGGAGTGTATGTGTGGTTTCAGAATTCTCTTCCTGTATAAAGCGAGTAGCATGTTTTGTTCATCCATTCACTCATTGACTTGCATTGCTTCCCACATCTGACTGTAGAGGACAATGTTGCTCTAAGCACAAATGGGCAAATGCTCTTCAAGTCCCTGTGCTAGGGTTGGCTCTGCTGAGAGGGAAGGTTTTGCTTCTGTTCCTGTTTGTGGCTGTCATCTGCCAGCTTTGTCTGTTGAAGGTGTCCAGACCACAATGCCATTAAACCTAGAACTGATGTCAGGACCAGATAGGGACAGTGTATGCTGAAGACAGCCCATTGTTCCTCCTGAAGCATTGGGGTGGGGGTCCTAGGGCACAGGTGGTAGAAGATGCAGGTGTGACCTCGGGCCCAGGGATTTGCCAGATGGGTCCCAAGCCTCTTAGGATTCCATCTGGGGCTTTGCCCCAGAAACTGGTTGCTTCAGATATCCCTAACTTCAGGGGTAGCATAAGATTTCTATTCTTGGGGCTCATGGAGGGGGGGCTGAGTCTGGGCTTCTGGGCTCCTTACTTCATCTGATTGCCCTCAAAAGACATGGGCCCTCAGAAGTGGGCCTTCAATGCACAGGTACTGACATAACAGTGAGGTTTAAAAAAAAAAAAAAAAAAACTTTGTTTTTCCTTTAAGTTGGCTGCAGTTGCTTAAGGAACAGGTTTGTAGTGCACCTCTGTGAAACAGAGGCCCCCAAAGGTGCAGTGCACCCCCTAAAATTAGAAAAATTCCTCTAACATGATCTTGGAAAGTGGCCTTTCACCTCAAACCTGTGACAGAAAAGCTGTTTGGCACAAAGACCTGCTCTAGGAAGCTCCGTCCACCTGACAATGTCCGTGTGATATCATTGCTGGTCCCGAGCACTGATCATGGCTTCTCAGATTAAAGCCAGTTAAATTCTACACACTATGTTTCTAGATTTAATGGCGTGTTAATTTTTTTCCAGACTCCTATAAGATAGATATTAGTAAGTAGACTTACCAGGATCAAAAAGTTAGGAATAGTGTTTTATTCCCTTGTTCTTGTCTCTGAAGGATTTATATATAGTCCACAGCCTGCCTGTGGCATGTATAAGCCAATTTTCATTTATATTCTTTGAGAGGAGTAATTAAAATCCTTTCAGATAAGTTGCACTATGTTTCTGCTTATGGCATGGATGTGGTCTAAGTCCACTTTACAGCAATCTCTCCCACCCCATTTCTAGTCCAGACTTGCTTTAATTACTTTTATGTCCTTATAATGTTCATTCAATTCTTCCCTATTATCTTTCTGGAAACATCTATTGCACATTCAAACACGCCTTGTGGCCATTCTATTCTCACCTGCTAAATTAAAAAGCTAATGAATGGTCCATTTGGATCTCTCCTAAGTTATCTACCTTGTTTCCACAGACAGTTTCTTCTCAACTCTAGATGTCCAGGTAGGGAGGAGTTGTAGAGAGGGGTGGCCATTTGTCATGCTTCCTGAGGGGTGTAACAACAGTCCTTGAGCCATTTCTAACCTTGTCTGTTTTTCTTTTCCACTCATCTTCCTGTCTCGCTGCCGCTGGGGACACGGACCACGGATGGGCTGTCGTCTGGAAAAATGCTGTCATTTGTTGCTGGGATGCGGATAATGTGGTGAGTTAATATTTAAGCATTTGATTTTTCTCTTCGTGGAAGAATATTTGTCAAGTGAATTCTTTGATGATAAATTTTCTTTAGCCTCCACTGCCTGTGTGCATGGAGGCGATACACTTGGGGTCAGAGTTCAACCTCCTGAAGTAAGGAGGAAAGTCCCAAGCTCCAAGGAACAGAAATCAACTGTTCGTATTGACCAAAGCTGATATTTAGATACTTTGGTGGTCTCTTTCCTCCCTTGTTTCTCTTGACTGTATGCTACATTTTCACAGCATCTTACCACAGAATGTTTTGAGTCTTGCTTTCTTCCAAGGGATCAGTTCTCCTATTTTCTAAGGCTTTTGTTGAGTCATACGCCTAACACACATGACTCGGATCTTTAAAATATGTTTGTAGCAGATATAATTCAAGGGACTTCTGTTTGTGCTGACTTTGTGATGGATTGTGCCATTTCTGGAATGGCACCTTGTTGGTGTGTTTACGTTAGACATGATTTGGGCTGTGTTGGTTGGTCTCAGTTATCTCAAAGGAGATGGGATGCAAACTCCATAGTAGTAAAACTGTGACTATCTATGTACCTTGTCCTTTCAGACCTGAGAAGGAACGAAGTGCAAAGCTACTGCTGTCATATCTGCAAGGCCAGGATGGGAAAATGAGAAAAAGATGTATATATAACGTGTGCATGTGCATTTAGGTTTAAACATATGTATTTCAGACACATTTTCCTGGTTTTGAAGGATGATTCAGAGGAAGCCTTTGGTTGGAATGGTATTCGAGGAGAAACCATTCTAGTATCTTCTCCACCTTAATTAGAGGATGGAGGATGGCTAATTGCAAAATCAATCTGGTTAAGACTGACTCTGTTGGATGTTTTTCGTCTTGGTTATCAGATCCTTGCTCCTCTGAGTCTCCCTCTCGGTGCCCTTCCAACTGCCCGGTCACAGCCTGAGCCAGGCGAGGTGCAGGGTGACACTCGCTGGGAGCAAAGGCATGTGTACTGGCAATCTGTTATGTTAGAAATTTCTAAAATTACCTGGAGGTTAGCATGGGTTTTGGCATTTGTGAGTCTTTCTATTCTGGCAGACATAATTTGGGAATCTTTATCTTGGATGATTTCATTGCCCATGAACTTCCTTAGGAGTGCATGTCATTAGGCTTAATCTGTTGAGCTGTGAGGAGCTGATTTGACTCAATTGCCACCTAATCAGCTATTTGCCCGTTATGTTCTGTGATGATTATTCAGCTCGACATCCAAAACTCTTTCAAGGTTCACCCTGTTCATCTCTGGGCCCTTCTGCCTCCTTTTCCTTGTAGGCAGTGATAACCAGCTGGGCAGATGTCCTCTTCCCTTCCAGTGATAATCAGTAGCCAGATTCTTCTGTCTCTGATCAAGAGTCTTCGAATTCTCCATCTGTCTGGGGCCTTGAGTGCTTTCTGAGGATAATGCTTTGCATGTGGGATACTAGGGAAATCCTCGAAGATCTCAGATTCTAAGATCGCAGAGGACAAGCAGTGCTGCGAGTCTGTGCTATTTTCCCCCGGGCTCTGTCACAGGGTATATGGTTCCTCTTTGCCTTCTCTTTCTGCCCTTCTGCTGGGAAATCTTTGGATTTCAAGGCTGTGTGGGTTTCTTGCATATTCTTCCAGCATGCATAGAGAAGGAGGTGCACTGGTTGGACAGTGAGGGGTCCTGTTCTTTAAGAAACAGTGGGTGGATTTCTCATAGGCCAATGAGTGCGGTCATCAATGATTTCCTACTGGCTCCTAGGACCTGGGTTAGAGAGTTGAGCAGAGTCTTATGTTCCTTCAACCTGGCTACTGGAACTGTCATCACCTTACATTCAGGGGAACAGATTGAGGTTCAGAGTTCAGCTTGCTGAAGGCCATGGAGAAGCAAATTGAGGAGCCTGGCTTTAATCAGGGCAGATGGAGTCCAGTGTTAGGTTCCTAACATCTTTTACCTTATACGCTTTCTGCTGACCAGTCTCATGAATAGCTTGACCCTCTGCACTGACAAAGGCAGACCCCGGATGCATTCTACTTGACATTAGGTCATGCTCACTTCATTCCGACTTGTGTCTAGCATCTAGCTAAAAATTCTTCCATGATACGTAAGTGGCTGTGCCTCCGTGGTAGACACAGATAACAGGAGAGATGTTAAAACATGTTAGGAGGCCACATGACCTAGAGTGCTTCTGTCTCTGGATGAGCAGACAGCTTTGCATCTGACTTCATATGTTGGTGCATCTACACACAGGCAGGAGCAACGAGCAAACAGAATCTAACCTTTTTCTAGGTTGCAGTACCACCGTGCACCTACAAATTCCTTTTGGATTTTTTACTCTTGTTATTGAGTGTTAAAGGCCTCGGAATCTAATCATGAGCCCTTCTCTAATGGCTAATTTTCTGCTTTATTAGGCAAGATAATAAGGCCCTTCTCAAAATCAGAGAGACATGATAAGTGAAACGTTATCTTGGTCGACTGCCCCTCCTGTTCCTTCCAAGATCCTCCATCAGCCTGTGCAAGATTGAACCAAGGCCAGCAAGGGGAGCATGCAAGGGTG
>CM053751.1:12754995-12790862 GCA_028658305.1 Pachyuromys duprasi
TTTTTTTTTTTTTTTGCTTTTCGTTTTTTCCAGTCAAACCTTGTGCTGCAAGCGCCACCTGGTGGAGATTTCAGGTTAAGAAAACCCTGTGGATTTTCAAAAGGACAAAACTTTACTCCTTTACAAAAATTGTAGAACAAAAGACATTGCTGCTTCCTGAGCTGTTTTTGTGATTCTGGGCATCTAGGAGATTGTGTTTATAGAGGCATTCTTTTTTTTTTTTTTTAAGCATTGCTGCATACGCTTATTCTGTGTGTGTATGCGGGGATCTTAGAGTCAGTTCTCTCCAATCATTTGGTTCCAAGCTTGGTGGGTAGGGTTAGGGTTAGGGTAAGGCCTTACTCCCTGAGCCAACTCACTGGCTCACAGAAAAGTTCTTAATCAGTTCCTAGTTTCCCCAGAAATTCTTATTTCATATACCTTTCTAAAGGCAACGACTGCATCACTTATGTGTCTCATTTCCATTTTAGGTTGCCGTTGTTACCTTTGCAGTGAATGGATTTAGATGCAATTTTCTGGTTATAAAACAAGAAAGGTGTCATAAAATTAAACAGCTATGAAACAGCTCAACAGCTGACTTATAGAGCATCTGATTTGCTTCATTATTATTGTTGTTGTAAACTGGGATTGTGTTTTGATGGACAATTTAATTAAAACTTTAATAATGTCATCAAATTATATTTGGAAGGCTTCTACATTATATCAAGCTTTATGATTCATATTTGTTTACTTAGAAACCAAATGGAATTATCCTGCAATTGACATGGTAACTTTTCAGATTTGAAAATAGATACTGATTCCTTCCTATTTTCCTCTCACAGAGGGGAAATTCCAATGCTTTGTTGGAATTTTGAACAAGAATGGCTCCCAGAGGCTCATATATTTGAATTCTTGATCTTTAGATGGTGGAGATGTTTGTAAAGGCTTAAGAAGCATGGTCTTCTTTGAGAAGGTGTGTCATTGGCAGTGAGTTTTGGGGGTTTCAGAAGCCCATTCAGCTTTGTTTCTTTCTCTCTGTCTGTCTCTGTCCCTGTCTCTGTCCCTGTCTCTGTTGTCTCTCTCCCTCTTTCTCAGGCTCGTGGGACAGATGCAAGCTCTCAGCAATTGTTTTCATTTGTAAGTGGCCTTGGCCATGGTGTCTCTTCACAGCAATAGAACAGTAGCTTACACAGTGAGTTCCCAGAAGAGAATGTAAATATAGTCATAATGAATTGATACCTTCTGAGAAAGGCACTAGATGACTTTGCTTTCGAGTGACCACTATAGAGCACAAATTGAGATGGTTTCAATTCTGATACCCTAGGCATGTCTCTAGGTGATGTGATATTATGGGACTGCCACCAAACATGACCCTTTAGGTATAAATGTTCTTATGTATGGCTCTAATGTGCTTTAAGCAAGAGTGTGTTTATGGGCACGCCAATATGCAGGTCCCCAAAGAGGCCAGAGGAGAGTGTCTGATCCCTTAGCATGGGGGCTATAGTTGAGCCACCTGGTGAGGATGCTGGAAACTGAACCTGGGTTCTCTGTGAGAGTAGCATGTGCTCTTAACTGCTTAGCCATCTTTTCATCTATCTTAGCAGAGGACAGTTGTGTTCCCATGTGTTTGGGCATTTAATCTGCTATGGGTGTGTGTGTCTGTAACGTAGTGTAGTGTAGTATAGTATAGTGTTTGCATACATGTGCTAGTACATGAGCCTATCTATGAGCTCACATGAGGCTAGAGAAATACAGCACTGTCCTTAACTATCACTGTACACTGTACCCCTCTGAGACTGTGCCTTCTACTGAAACTGGAGTTAAACTGTTGACCAGAAAGCCACGACGCTCCTCTCCTCTCTGCTCCCCACAGCCACAGCTCTGTGATTACAAGCACATGCTGGCATGCACGACTCTTTACATGGTTCCTAGAACCTGAACTCAGGTTCTCACAAGTGTGCAACAAGCACTCTTACCTACGAAGCCATCCAACATATTTCTTTCAGTAAGAAAATCCAGCTTCATGTTGACATGTAGTTAGAAATGGGAATGTGCCTTTCGTTTTTTGATTTTCCTATATAATTCCTTCCACTTAGTAGCTTTGTGAAGGTCTCTGAAGATCCAAGAGAGTCCAGGCCTACACCCTGACAACTGCCGGTCAACTCAAGATGAGGCCTAGTTCTAATTTCAGATCCACAACACCAGCTGGCCATCTAGGAGTTCCTGAATTCCCACTGCACTGTTGCCAGGCACCTAGCACGGAAGAGGTGCTCAGTAAAAAGTCTGAAGCCAGTGGTGCAATGGTGCTGATTGACAAGGACATGTGGCTTCTCTGGGGTGCCAAGTATCCAGAGCCAGAAAAGGAAGGCCCACTCAGCTCGAGGAAGGAGCTGTGAAGACAAAGCAAGAGGCTGCCTTTCCTAGGCTTTTGGCATCTCACATCGGTCTTCTGCCTTTTCCCCAGAATGAGGTGGCCCTGTCGGGTTTCCTGAACTGTGAATCCATGCAGAAAACCGATTTTAGTCTTTGTCTCCGGAACAAAATACAACAAAGGTGGATTTTTGTACTGTACGTCCAAATTGAGTGTGAAACTCAATATTTAATGAACGGCAAAATAATAAGCAGTTTCCCCTAAAATAATAGACAAGCACCTTGAGAGTGAAAACTGTTTCTGGGAAGGCTTTACAAACCCTTGGCACAAGGGCTTAATACCATGGACATTCAACAACATGGGTTGATGGTTCCATACCTCCTCTCATCAGCAGGACCCAGAAGGCCCCACAGTGATATTCTAGGAATGCCCACAGGACCAACAGGCCACTGCAGGCCACACTGGTGGAGGGGACAAGCCCTAGAACAAGGGCATGCTTGTGAGGGCTCCAAGTTGGAAAGTACTGAAGTCAAAAGATATGTCCAGAGTAAGGCTCAGTGAGGCACCAGGGACAAGAGAAAATGGGGATTGAGTGAATCTGATGACATCACACCACTGTAAGAAACAAAGACTAGATATAGCCAAACCCTTAGCATCCTGCTGTAGGGAGTGTGGACGCGGACATGAAAGAATTTGGTCCAAGACAAAGCTTGTAGAACACGCTATGGTCTTGCTTAATGGTACCAAGGGCTTGGGAAAGAGATTTCAAAACTATGGGAAACATTCCTTAAAAGTCACTTTTAAATGTATTCGGAAGGCTTATGGAAAAATATTTAATTATTGAAGCTGTGTGTAATGACCTATAAAAAGAAGTTTTTTTCGCATTGTCAGAAGGATGGTGTAATGCTTTTGTTTTGAAAGAATACTTTAGCCATGGCAGTAAAATAACCACAAATAATTCATCCTTATGAAGTGGGGGTGGGGGAAGGGGTCTGGCTTCTCACGGGTTCCTTGATGGGTTAAGGGATTCTTTTCCCTACGTGCTCTCAGTGGAACCATGTGGAGTTGACATTATCAACAAGTTTGAATGTCTCTGGTTGAGAATCATTTTAATGTCTGTTGTCATCTCTCTCAGGTTCTAACCCTAAGAGAACAGCACCAATCAGAATGTGGTTAGACCCCTGGCCTCACCTTTAGCTATGCTATTTGTAATAGGTTATAGTCCACTATTGAAGGTGTCTATTTGCTGATTGGTAATACAGGAGACAAGACTGGATCAGCATTTCTCAAAAGGTGGTCCATGAGGCACACATCAGGATCACCTAGAATTTGTTAGAAATACATATATGGTGGGTAGAGTCTTTCAGTGGTCCTCTGTGGATGGCTCCTGTCCTGTTCCTTGTCTTCTCCTACTACCAATATCTATCCTGTTTGCTCTCTCTTCAGAGTGAGGATCAAGCCTCTTCCCTAGGGTCCTTCTTGCTGTTTAGCTTCTTTAGGAGTATAGATTTTAGTATGTTTATCCTACAGTACATGGCTAATAGCCACTTATAAGTGAGTTTATACCATGTGTGTCTTTCTGCTTCTGGGATACCTCACTCAGAGTGATCTTTTCGAGTTCCCATAATTTGACTGCAAATTTCATGATTTTCTTTTTTTTAATTGCTGAATAATATTCCATTGTGTAAATGTACCAAAATTTCTGTATCCATTCCTCAACTGAGAGACATCTGGGTTGTTTCCAGATTCTGGCTATTATGAATAAAGCTGCTATGAACATGGTTGAGCAAATGTCCCTATTGAATGGTGGGACATCTTTGGGTATATGCCTAGGAGTTGTATAGCTGGACCTTGAGATAGCACTATTTGTAATTTTCTAAGAAAGTGCCAGATTGAGTTCCAAAGTAGTTGTACAAGGTTACATTCCCACGAGCAATGGAGGAGAGTTCCCTTTTTTCTACAACTCTCCAGCACCCATCACCAGCCATTCTGATGGGTATGAGGTAAAATCTCAGGGTTGTTTTGATTTGCATTTCTCTGCCATTCAGTATTCCTGTGTCAAGAATTCTCTGCTTAGCTCTGTACTCTATTTTTCAATTGGATTATTTGGTTTGTTGGTGTTTAACTTCTTCAGTTCTTTATATATTCTGGATATTAAACTTCTGTGAGATGTAGGGTTAGTGAGGATCTTTTCCCAGTCTGTAGGCTGTCATTTTGTTTTGATGACAGTGTCCTTTGCTTTACAAAAGCTTTTCAGTTTCATGAGGTCCCATTTATTGACTGTTGATCTTAGAGCCTGCGTTGTTGGTGTTCTGTTCAGGAAGTTGTGTCCTGTGTCAATGAAGTCAAGGCTCTTCCCCACTTTTTCTTCTAAAAGATTTAGTGTGTCTTGTTTTATGTTGAGGTCTTTGATCCACTTAGACTTTAACTTTGTGCAGGGTGATAAATATGGGTCTATTTGCATTTTTCTACGTGTTGACATCCAGTTAGACCAGTACCATTTGTATCAAAGGAGATATTGAGACTCATAGCCAAACTTCGGGCAGAGTGCCGGAAACCTTATGGAAGATGGGGGAGGGGGAGATAGAAACACCTGGAGGGCACAGGAGCTCTACAAGGAGACCAACAGAACAACAACAACAAAAAAAACCTGGGCCCAGGATGGCCTGCAGAGACCAATACTCCAACCAAGGACCATGAATGAAGAGGACCTAGACCCTGTTCAGAGGAAGCCCATAGGCTGCTCAGTGTCCAATGTGTTCCCTAGTAAGAAGTACAGGGGCTGTCTCTGACATGAACTCAGTGACCAGCTCTTTGATCACCTCTCCCTGGGGGGTGCAGCCTTGCCAGGCCGTAAAGGAAGATGATGCAGCCAATTGATGAGACCAGATAACCTAGGGTCAGTTAGAAGGGGAGGTCCTCCCCTATCAGGGAACTAGAAAAAGGGCAGAGGGGGAGAGGAAGGAGGGATTTGGGGACTGAGAGGAGACAAGGGAGAGGGCTGCAGTGGGGGATACAAAGTGAATAAATTGTAATAAATAAAGAAGTAAAATAAAAATTTTTAAAAGAAATAAATTTATGGGCCCCTCCTATAGCTACTGAAATATAGATTATAGAAGTGGGCCTGGTCAGCTGTGCCCTGTTGTACTTTACAGATATCTATGCATGCTACCGCTTGGGAGCCACCAAGTGAGTGGCTTTCTGTGGTTCTTTATAATTTTCTCAACGTAGGCCGTAATAAATGTGATTTGAATGAAAATCCTGTGCACACATAGACTCATATACTTGCATGCTTTAATCCCTAGTTGAACTGTTTGGAAAGATTAGAAGGCTGTGTCCTTGTTGGAGGAGATGTAACAATGGAGGCACACTTTTCAAAAATTCAGGTCAAGCCCAGTCTCCCTCTCCCTTTCATATATATATATGAAAATATATATTTTACCTGTGTGATTATATATATATATTATATATATAATATATATATATAATTATATATATATATAATATATATATATAATATATATATATAATCACACAGGTAAAATAATCATCAAAGAAAAATACTGTAAAATTGAGAGCAGGGGGACAGGGGAGAAGTTAGAGGGAGAAAAATGGAAGAGGAAAGTAATGTCATTCTCTTTAAATTAAAATATATATTAATAAAAAAGAAAATATCTGTCACCTAGACATAGTGGCACACACCTTTAGGCCCAGCACTTGGGAGACAGAGGCAGATGGATCTCTGTGAGTTCAAGGCCAGTGTGGTCTAAAAGCAAGTTCCAGGACAGCCAGAACTACTACCTAGTGAGACCCTGTCTAAAAGGAAAGAAAGAAAGGAAAAGAAAGAAAACTATTAAAAATACAGTTAGAGCAGTGATTTCTAAATTTCTTTACAATTATAGTGTCTTTAAATTTTAAAAAGAACTGTAACATTTTCCAGAGAGAGAGAGAATCACATACTAGAAAGTACATCATGTTTACCAGTGGATAAGATATTTTTCCTCAATATCCACGGGCAGTTTGTTCCAGGAAGTTTTTAGATATCCAGATCTGCAGCTACTCAACTCCCTCAGAGAAAATACCATTTGCTTGTATCCCATGCACATTGTCTCATAAATTTAAAAGCATCTACATGTGACAAGCTCTGCATGAGCATGAAAAAGCCATTTAAAGAGCTGGTTCCTATGGCTGCCTGCTGAAACACAGACTATGGAGATGGAATTTTATTTTTAAAAATATGTTATAGCTGTCTGTGTATTTTATTTCAGTGCAAGACCTTACCAAAAAAACAAACAAAAGACAAAAAAAAATTCCCATCTGCCTTTTCATACTGAGTCACACAGTAGTCACACAGTATGAAAGAGTTTGTTATGTTACGTTGCTTAAGAAATAGAGAAGAGAGAAAATGTCTATGTATCTTCAACAGAAGATACAAGGCTTGATGAATGTTAAATCTGCAGTTGGTTGAACCCCTAGATGAGGAATCTGGTTAGGGATGACTGTATAATTTCTACAGGTTTATACCCTCTGCTCTGGCAATCCCTGGCCCTCAACATCATGGTTAAGTAGCACTGACTTATAAAGTGTTTTGATACAAGGTTAGGGAATGTTATGAAGCAGAATCTCATTCTATGAGTTCCCTCCAGTTTTCATTTGCTTACGGAACCTGTGTCAAGCCCTTACTAATGGGGAGGCATGGCAATGGGCTTGGGAAGGACTGTCTCCCTATTATTTGTAAATTTTCTTATTTATAGTTGTGAAAATGGTCAGGACCGACTCTATATGAGCATCAGATTCCTTCTTCTATAGAGAGGCCTTCTTCTGCCCAGGAATTGACCTTCCTGTGGCTCTCAAGGTGGACAGGAAGGGGTGGACCTTCTGCACGCTAAGATGGCCAGAGGCATGGATGGAAATCTCTTTGGAAGCTGGGTTGGCCTTATGAGGAGAGAGTTTTTGTTCAGAATCAATGGAGGAACATTCAGAGAAAACCCTTGGCTCCTGTTATACTGCTAAGCATCTCTAGTGGGGGCGGCAGCCGAGCCTTTATCACATAACCGTGCATTCTTCAAGCCCCTACCTTAGCTCCATGGAATCTCTAGGGGACAGAATTCCTCCCACTGAAGGTATTGGGTTTCCAACAACTAAGCTGCCCTCCTTACCAAGCGAGTTATTGCTGTGTACCCGACAACACTGCCCAGCATTTTGAACTATGGTTCTATTTCATCACTGAAGAAGGCAACAGATCCCTGAGAGTTTAGCGGAGAGGAGAGTAAGGTGCCCAGTGTGAATTCATTAATTCTACATACTTAATAGGTGTTCATAAGGCACTGCTTTACAGTCTTCTAACAAGATTTTAATTAATTCTTGCAAGGGAGATAATTTTCTCATTAATTCCTAGACCTTTCCAATTATAATATGATAGTTTTGTCTTGATGACCTCATGTCACCCAGCGTTGTTTCTTGGTTATTCAATTCTGGAAGAAATAAGGGCTGTAGGAAAGTGTTTTTCTGATTCCCTTAATTGCTTAGCCTCCCTTCACTGCTAGGTTCCGTTAGGGCTCCCATGCTGAGGCAGCCTGCTGAAGCCTGGTGTGAAGGCAGCAAGCCACTTAAAGACCTGGTTCTTATGGCTGCTTTCTAAATGGTTCTGTGAGCTGAGCAGGGGGCCAAGGTCTGTGACTCAGCAGCTTTGGAGGCTGAGCAGGAACACTGCAGGTTCAAGGCCTGCCTGGGATATAGCGTGAGTTCTAAGCCAGCCTGGGCAGCTCTCTTCCAGAGAACCCAACTGAAACTAAAAATGTAGAAACAGAGCTGGAAACAACTCTGTGGCAGAGTGCTAGCATACACAGGGTCCCCACGTTCAATCCCCACACCAATGTGAAGCAAAATACTGTTGTTGTCTACTCCGAAGCTAAAAGACACATAATCTGCTATCAAAATATAGGCTGATATCACTCAAAGTCAAGGTTTTATTTTAAAAAATGCTATATCTTTTTGTGTGTTTTTATTTCAGTGCAAGCCCTACAAGAAAAAGTCCTTCCCTATCTATCTGTTCATACTGAGTCACACAGATTAGAATTCAGTATCCTAGCTTTGTGCTTTATATGCAATTAAGGTGTCAGTCAACAAAACAGGCAAACAGCGAAAAAAAAAAAAACACATGTGATTAAAGTCCACATATGATTAAGTCCCTGTCCCCCAAGCCTGGGCCCTAGTGCTTGCTTTTCTGAAGAACCTGGGTCATATGCAAGTTCGACGATATTAGCCTGTTTTGTGCTTATATGGGGCCATTTTCCTACACTGATGTGGCTGATGGAATAATGCCAACAGATACAGCCAAGAGGCACAGAGTGGTTTTTAATGGCAATTGATTTGGAAGTAGACAGTAGATATAAGCCAGAGATAGCACTGCCCATTCCCAGAAGTCTCCAGATACCCATAGTTCCCTGTAGTAGTTCAAAGATGTGGTTGATAGTACTGCCATGGACTGGGGAACCTTTCTATTGTAGGCAGCCCCACTTACCCCTCCTATGTGAGTTCTCAACACCTGGTCTTAGGCTCTCTGATGTGGAAAGGTAGGCTCCAGGTTGGCTGCATACACAGGGCAGGTGATACAGGATCCGGTCCCTCCCTTTTTACATCCCTGCTTATGCTGTGCAGCTCAGGAAGGATGCTTCCTGCATCTCTCTGCTAGCTCACCAGGACTCCCAGGTGCTTGAAGACCATTCCTGCCATCGACCCTCAGCAGTTCACTGAACTTCATTTTAAAGACTCAGGTGATTTTCCTTTCTTTTTATTTCCCAGTGCTATAATTGTATTTATTTCCCAGTCCTTTGATTTGGAAACTCTGGCCTAGAGTTTGTACACTTTACAAAACTGGCAGCATACTGCTTTTGTATTTAAATTCACTGTACTTAATTTCCATACTAATTGATGTAACAAAATCTAATGTTAAATAAAGTGTGACTTTTAGTTTTGGCAGCATGGAAGGCTGATACCCTGATGGACATTTTTCACTAAAAAACAAAAAGAAAAATGCTAAAATGGAATGATTTTTCTAATAAGACTTTATTTGTAAAATAACCTCTTAGCTGAATTATTGTTGGTTAACTCATTGTTTTTCTGTTTTTAAAGGTAAGACACTGAGGAAAATTTGCAATACATAAAGTATTTTTACATAAATAAAATGTTACTTAGTTTAAAATTCTTTCGTAGTAGACAAATTGAAGATCTTCCTGAGGCCATTATTATCTTGGCAATGGTTTGGCAGTCTTCCCATTTTTCTAGAATATGGAATAGTTGAAAGGAACACATCATACATCCTTAATGTGATGCTCTTTCTTTTGAAAAAAAAGATGGATTAAAATAATTTGAGTGTTTATTTCATTTTTCTCCTCCTCTTGACATTTCTTTTTACCTTTTACTTAGGAGTCAGAGTAGAGAGACAGTTGCATACAAATTTTACAAAAGAAAAATAGCACACCTCAAACATCAGCTGTGGCTGTGTAATGTTATTTCTCATCTACGCTGTAGTTTGAAGATTATGTCTACCTTCAAACTCCTCCATGCTTAAGTCCTGGAATCCCAGCTCCCTTGGCATTGGCGGGAGGTAACAGGACCTTCAGAGAGATGAGATGATTTGATCATAAAGTGAGATCCTCACTTTATTAGTATCCTTATAAAACAGAGGGCCCAAATGAGGCCACTCACTTCTTCCACAATATGAGGTACAGACAAAAGAGCATATCCATGAACTAGAAAATGGTTCCTCACCAGACAGTAAATCTACTGGTACCTTTATCTTGGAATTCTCAAGAATCTGAGAGCATGATAAACTACTATTGTTTATCAGTTACCCAGTTTATGGCGTTTTTTAACATCCCAAACAGACTTCATAAACTTGAAAAATAAAAGAAGCATTATGAATGTGTGGGTCCATTAATAGTTTTAGTTGAAAGGAGAGAGAGAATATGAAAGATGGGAGATGGATGGATAGTAAACGGATGGGTGAATGGGTGGGTGAGTGGATGGATGGGTGGATTGTTGGGTGGGTGGGTGGATGGCTGTTGTATCCATTTTGGATATTTAATTAATTCCAAGCTTGTTTTGAATCTCTTTCTAAATGTGTTTCAATTTTTTATCTTACCTTTTATAAATTATCACACAGAACATTTCATCACTTTTACGTATTTTCGGCACCATAGAGTCCTGTAACACTGACGATAGAAGCCAACCCCATCACTACCCACCTCCCTGACACTGTTCCTTTACAGTTACACCCAGCCACTGGCTCTGGCCTGTGGAGGTCACTGATCTCTTCTCCAAGACCATGGTTTTCAATTCTTTATAGGTTATAAGAGCAGAGTCAATAGCATGAAGCTGTGTGTGACTTTGTGTGGCTGGCTTCTTCACTAAGCACAGTGTCTTTGGGATCCATGCGTGTTGATCCGTACACGAATCAACCATTGCTTCATTGTATACATATACCACAGCGTGTTTACCCACTCCCTAATTCCAGCTCCAGGTAATTATGATATCTTACCACAATCATAAATGTTGAGGTTTTTTGTTTATTTGGCTTGGTTTGGAGTGTGCGTGTATGTCTATAAAAGTGTCTACGTCCCCGAGGTCAATGTCTCGGAGTGTAGGGTTGCTCCATCATATGGGAAGATCTTCATAAGGCCCTGCCAAGCTTACAGAGCAGCTTTTCTAGTTCATGTTCTTCAGTGCCCTGGTGTGCTGTGTCCTCCCAGCACTTGGTATTGGTAGTATGTTTTATTACAGCCATCCTCACAAGTGTATGGCAAACCTAGGCTAGGATTTGTTTTTTTTTTGTTTTGTTTTGTTTGTTTTTTTTTTTTTTAATGTTTGTATGGCATTTGGAACTCAGAACCTTGCATGCTCTAGGCAAGCAGCCTCTTCTGTGTCTGAGCTGTATTCCCAGCTCTGGACTTAGGTTTTGTGTAAGGGAGGAAAAGGCCCTTCCTACTGACTTTAGTTCCTTCTTCCTCCTGAAGAGTCAGGCATATCTTGGATCTTCAAACAAATGCTTATAGCTTTTGTCCTCAGGAACGCCGATCTGGGCATGAGGAGTCCTCTGTGCTGTACTGATCCACTCTGGCCCATGCTTGAAAAACCACGAGGAACGGGTCTGAAGAAAGATTGGACATGACCAGAGGCCTCTTACCTCTGTCTTCATTTTCTCCTTCCTTTATTTTCAGTAAATGAGAGTAAATGGAATGCTGCTTAACTTAACTCACATTTAAAAGTTGTTCCTTTTACTTCAAGTTCCTTTCTAAGGAGCGAAAAACCTCTCTTTACTCCCTCTGAACAGCAATGGGGGAAAAAAAGTTCTAGAGAAACAGTAGCTGAAATAATCAAAGAATCCCTGTTTTTGTGTAAGCACAGTTACCAGCTGAGAAGTTGATTAATGTCCCTGAGTCCTCAGCGTCACTCTCCCGGCGGGAGTGCTTGTTAGCACAGCACGGCAACCCTCCCCCCACGGGGATGGAATTCTGAACAGTGATATACCTTCGTATTTATTTTTAAAATATTGGCAAAAGGTAGAATTTGGAAAATGGTCACTGAAGCACGGTGGTGAGGCGTCTGTCTGGGGCGAACACGCCACAGCAAGGCTGCTCTTGTTTTGCACACGTGCTCTCATGCCAGTTTGAGTGCTCCCATCTCTCCAGAGGTCACAGACCTGCTCATACCAACGTAATCAAATGGACTTACCAAGCCTTGTCCCTTTGCATGCGACAGGATCATGTGTTAAAAACGATAGACTAGGCGGTCTGCTTTGGTGGGCGCATTTTATACTCTCTTATCATGACTACCTTGGGTTAAGAAGCAATTCTTTATCACCATCACCCTTTTCCCCATTTCAGAAGAGGCTCAAGTCATTTCCCCAATACTTTGGCAGGGAGAATTGACAGGGAAAGAAAGCCTGCTATGGTTTGCTGAACACTTTCATGGTTTCCTGTAACCATTAGCATTTCTAAGAGTATGTTGTGTAACGAGCTGACATCAGACCATTAACTTTGAGTTCTCCTCAAAGAAAAGAGGAGATTTTTTGTTTGTTTGTTTGTTTGATGGTTACTGTATTTTTCATGACTTTATCTCTTCTAAACCTCCAGTGTCACCTGCTGAATCACTTCCATATTTATGAGGACACAGTGCACCTATATCCTGCTAAGTACAACATAGCACAGATATTAAAACATCCACCTCTAAAGTAACACTTTCCCATCTGCACTACAACCACTTATTTATTTTTTATTTATTAAACTCGGAAGTCATAAATCCTTAGCTTCCTAGAAATACATCCCAAGATAATTGTCAATGTCTGTTATTTTCTTTCAAAATTAAAGTCACACTTATTAATGAATCCTGCCTTGTAGGCCTCAAGATTTTACTTAGACATGTGTCTTTTTTTTCAGCTGACCAAACATAAAGAAGCAGGAACCTATTGTTTAATCATAATGCAAAGATTATCTTTAGCTCTTGGAGAGGCAGACTCCTAGAGTTTTCTCATAGCTAACTCTTTCACTGTGGGCCACGTACGTACGTGACTTTGTTGTCTCTTATCTCTTTCATCTCAAGCATGCATGTGAGAACAGAACTTAATCCTCAGAGATAGGAGAAGAGGCACTGAATAAGTATTTACTGAACAGAGAAATGGGTCCACTATTGCATTCTTACCTTATGACTCAATATGTATATAATTACATGCAAATTTATAATATCTACATAGTGTATGTATTTCATATTTAAATGTTGAACACATCATTTTAAAAACTTAGCTTTCTCAATTGTGGTTGGGGAAAGGCTACTTTTGTATTATTGAAAGCATTTCAAGAGGCTTCTTTGTTCACTAAGCGTCTTTGCGTCTTGAGGATATTGGTTCTAATATTGGAATGACTTGAGGTCTAATATTGGAATGAGTCTTGAGGTGTGATTGAACTCTATAGTCATATAGCCTATTGCCTATTTTTATTTCCGAGTTTACTGCACACACTTACAGGAGGTTAGTCCTTGAAACTTCTGCCAACGTGAGAATTATTATCTTATTTTGCGTTTCCTAGCTCAGTGGTTGTGCAATACCACCTAACACTTGCTTCATTCCGTATGGCCTTTGTGGTCTGTGGTACTGAAGATGGCGTTCCAGTGCGCTCTTTCAGTGTCCACTTGTGTGGACAAAGTTGCAGTCCTGTTAAGCAGAGCATAGGTACTGCCTGAGGAGCTTATCTCCTTACTCCTAACAGCTTTACATTCATGTGCGGGAAGCATCTGTTGCTTCTCACCTTAGTTCTCATTTTTGCCTTGTATGGAAAGGCATCATTTCATTAAAGGCTTATAATATGCCACATTAAGAAATAGTTTGCTCCCCCTGGAATTTGGGCTAGCCCGGTGGCTGAGCTATTAAGCCCACTTGCTGTTCTAGTTAGAGGATTCATTCAGCACCCATTCAGTGGCCCGCAACCCTCTGCATGTAACTCCAGCTCCAGGAGACTCTCTGCCTCCTGGTTTCTGTAGGCACCTTAACTTATGCAGACATGTACACATACACCGGACATATGAAAATAAATAATTCTCTTTCAAATTAATTTCCATCAGTTCTTTTTATACTATTGGGAAATTCCTAAAAATGCTATCTCAGGGGCAGAAGCAGGAAGGGGATGAGGTTCTTGGCTGCTTCTGGTCCACACCGGCACATGCCATCCCCTGAATTATCTTCTCCCGGCTTTGTGTCAGTTCTAAGACCCACAATCACCAGACTAACCTCCACCCTTTCCTGTCTTACCATGATGACTTCTACCTGCACACAGCTGCATGGCTATAACCCCTAAGAATTGATTTCTGGCAGGGATGATGGCTTATATGGATTTTTGTGTTCAAGATGCACATTTGCATCTATTTTAGGGCATTTTATAAATGCTATAAACCAAAACCACACAACTTTCTCCAATTTCTCAGGCTATGTTAATATATTAAAGTCTTGCTACCTAGTTACACACGTACATGGCTAATGAACTGTGAGTTTTCCGAACAGATTGAAACCTGAACGCTCTAATTACCTGGGACACTAAGGATTCCAAGATGGAATCTGTGTTTCCAACACCTGCCTGTAAATGTGCTGTATTGTCAGGCTTCATGGAGCAGACTGAATAACCAAGCTGCCAAATAATTATCTTCAGGAAGAGCTTAAATTACCACACATGAAATCCTGTTCATTTCAAATAACACCATACATGATCACAATATAATAAAATTCATTAGTTCTTTAAACTCTTTTAGAGTACTTGCTCATGAGTGAGTGTGCATTGCATTTCCCTGTTTAGTATAGCTCTGACAAATAAATTCCTTTAAAAATATGTGCATGGGGTTAAGAGATGGCTTAGTCAATGAAGCGCTTACTATATATTCTTGAACAGCAGTTAGATCTCTAGAACCTATGTAAAATCTGGGTGTGATTGTGTAATCCCTGGAAAGACAGAGTTGAGATGCTTAGGCACACTGTCCAGCCAGACTAGCTGAACTGGAAAGCTTCAGTTTGAGAGTTCGAGAGAGACCCTGTTCAAAATAACTGGTTGGAGAGTGATTAAGAAAAGTACCTACTGTCAACTTCTGGCCTCCATATGCATGTGCACTTATGTGTATACACATGAACATGAAAATATACATACATAAAAACACATATAATCTGACACACCAAAATCTGTAATCTTGCCCTAAAAGTCTTTAAGGACCAACTTTTTTCTCTCAGTTAGTCTGATTTCTGGATGTATCATGCTGACAACTGAAGGCAAGGCAGTCATTCAGCTGTGAGTAGTTGAAAATGTAAGGGACTCACATAGAAGGGTGTGAAGAATGAAACCAGTGAAGGTAGTTTAAGCACCATGAAATTAGTGTAAAGAGGAGCTATTGCTGCCTCCTTAGACCTAAAAGGTAAGGACATGAAATGCAGAGTAAGCAGCCCCCATTTATTGCTGAAGATACAAGAAAGAGGCCATCTTACAATCACTGTCATTTTAGAGGGATGTGAGCATAGGCAGAAATATGCATCAAAATAATGTCGGCATGGAGAAAGGCTGACAGAACATTCCCCTTTAACTCTAGGGAAAGGAAGGCCCTTTTGGATTCAGTTTGTTTGTGGCAGTGTCTCCTGATGTCTGTAAAGGTGGCCTGGAACTCACATCTGTAACTCAAGCTGAACTTAAACTCTCCATGACCTGCCAGTCCCAGTCTCCTGAGTGCTGGGATGACAGGTGGATGCCAGCGTGTTCCACCCTCTCTCTTAATTTTTCTCAAAACTTTTAGGCTCTATACAGGGTCTCATGTTGATTAACAAAGAAAAATAAAGACAAGCATAACATTTTTATGCTTTACATGTACACCATGATCTTCTCAAGAGTAATAAAACATTATACACTTATACTTTCCAGACAAAACACAATAAATATGTGTAGGAATGACACAGTAAGTGGATCTCTAGGCTAGGATAGTAAGTTCTAGGATGCTACTGAGAGATAACAACAACTGCCATTCTCATTGTTGGGATAAAGCCCAACAATGAAAGCAATTTCCAGGTGAAAAGAGTTATGTTGGCTCTCAGTTTACACAGACAGTCACAGTCCATTGTGGCAGAGAAAGCATGGTGGTAATGGGCTGCATGGCAGGAAGAGCATGTGCTGGGGCCTCCCCACCTCTTCACATTCATGCCCTTTACAAAACAGAGAGAAGACAGGAAGTAAGCCAACACACAAACATCAAGACCCACCTCCCAGGGAACCAATGAGGTCCCATATCCTAAAGCCTCTACAGCTCCCAGATGGGTATCAAGTGCTTAACACCTTGATCAAATCCTAACAGAGATAAATGGAAGGGATGTGGGATGTCTCTCACTGTTCAGGTTTATTGCAGCACTAATATCCACGCTTCGATCATCACGGTAGATGAACTTCATCCTTCTCAGGGGGGGGATCTTTACAACCTTCTGTACACAAGACAGCCCAAACGACCTTTTCTGAAGCCACAGCTCACCAATGATTTCAGCCTGAAATAATCAATACCCTAATTTGTCTTATTTTGAGGTGTCATGTTCTTAATGCCTTCACTTTTTATTCCTGACAGTCTTTCCTACCTTTAGCCAAAGTCAATATAAGCAGGAGTGTCTGCAAGAGTAACAGTATATAAGGCAATCCTACCCACCCCCAACTTCCCCACTGCAGGGACATGCGGAGAAACATGGAAAACAGATCTGAGTCCTAGCCAACAGTAAGTCACATGACATACTTTTGAGATTCCCCTTGGGCATAAGAAGTGAGTTCATTTAGAAGAAAGTATAAGGTCTCAGTTTCTTTTTCGATAGATCTGCCACTGCATACCTTGTTTCACAGACTAATAAATGTCTTTTTATTTGTTGATGTATGGGTGCTATATGTAGCAAATAGACAGGCTTCACACATTGGCAATAGTTTTTCCACAGCAAGACTTCAATGTTCGCTTACAACCACAGACTGCAGCCCAGCAAATTGGAAGCTCTGAAAAAAGCAAAACAAAACAAAAAGAACAAAAGGTAAAATATAACCGAAGCACCTTGGCATGTTTGCTTCCCTTTTTGTTTTAGATTTCAGTTTCTGAATCTTCTGTTTTGAACAGTATCAGACAAACACTGGAGGTATAAAAAGGTCATTATATTACTTTTTGGGAAATTGCTTGCTCCTGGAAACAAGGCAGCTATTGACTGATACAGTAAGAGCCTCACAGTCCTGCAATCCAATTTTCTGAGTCATTCTCTCACTCTGCACTTAAGGCTTCGTTCTCATTCAAGTCTGTCTCCTCTTTGAAGTGCTTTGCCTTTGGTTTTAATTTACTGCAGACCCTCGATTTGAATCAGATGGGATAATTCGATACATTGGGAAGTTTTACCATGGATGGGTCTAAGTTGTTTTCAAACGTTTACTAATTACACTGGAAAGAATTGTCCCCTTGCGTAGAACCCTGACTGAGTGCTTACTAAATACCTACCCCCTGCCATGATCTCTTTATATATATATTTTAGTCTTTTCCTACTATCTCATTTTTTTCCAGAAAGAATTCTGAAATGATTTTTGTTGATACATTTTAACCCTTACAACACTGAAAGTCGTGCCCATTCCTCTTCGTGGATGAAGAAAAGCAGACTCAGATAGTCTAATAACTTCGTAGAACCATATCAGGGCCCAAGAATTTAAATGAAAGCTAATAAAAATTAGATCATTTGCTAACAATCCAATGAAATATGTCCTATCCAGTGAGTGCTGTGGGAATGTGATTATTTCATTTACGATCTCTGACCCACTGTGGCAAATGTATCCACGAAAGAATTGTAGATCTGCCCAGCAGACCTACCTTTAGTCCTTATGGTGTATATGCAGGGAATACAGTTGGGTCACTGGCCAGTTTCTCCTGTGCCTTAATTTCCAGTGGCATTGTAGGTAAAGAGGCTGGGCATATCAAGATCAGAAGGATGCTGGCTAACCTGTGAGAACTCTGTTTTAGGGCACACCTCTGTTTTAAAACCACATCTCTAAAAGTCTCAGACCATAAGTTTCACAGATATTTATTTATTAGCCTGCAAAAAAAAAAAATAGCATGACCGTTCTATTCTAAGAAGCGTTATAATTAGTGATGGCCATGCTGGGATCACTACACCCACAGACTCTGTGTTGGTTTCATATCCTGACAGCAGATATGCTGACACATCTGGGAAAAGACAATGATGAAAATGAGGAAATAAAGAATTGCTTCTGCCACATTTTCTGGAGGTAAACTCCACTGTGGTCGGCTGCTGCAGATCATATTCTAAAAACAAAGAGATGGAGCAAAGCCTCTTGGTTTAGAGTTCTGTGGCTCTCTTGAGACTTACATGTGACCCAAAAGAATGGCAGTGAGGGTCAGATGCCTGGGAGTGTGTGGGCAGGCCCCAGTTAGGTAGAGAGTGTACAAAGTCGTCACTCAGCCACACTTAGTCACTCGGCATCTCTGGTCTTCATTTTCACAGTGGGGAAGTGATTGTCTGTTTCGCAGATTTCCCCTGATAAAAAAGCTGTTATTACATTGATGGAGAAATCACGCTGTGGCTCAGCACTGAGGACCTCTGCTGGCTTTTAGTTTAGGGAGGCTAGCATCCACTGGTAGGGGCTGCCACCTTGTTCCGAGGTGGGTGATTCTGAGGCCTTTAGGTCTCAGCCACCTTACCTGGGAATTACTGTGCTAGAAACAGCGGACAGTGTTTATTTGCCAGAATCATCTCTGTCTTCAGCTCTAGAATTCTAGAATCTTTTCAGATTTGGTCCTATCTGTATCCAGCAGCTTTCCCTACAGAGTCCAACAGGGCTGTCTCACTGCCGGGGCCTCTGAGTCCTCCCCCCATCCCCATCCCTGCCAGCTTCCTGGCTGCTCAGTGGCTCCCTGCCAAGCTGTCTGCAGTGGCTGCTAGGAGTGGCTAGCTGCTTCTCTCTGCCACCCTTTCTTTCCCCGGCACAAACTCTGGCTTTGCACCTGGTGCTGCTGAGTCTCTTGGATCTCTGGGAGGAAGTCTTACTTTGTGTTTACACAATTATGATATATACCTTTAAATCCTATGAATCCATTTAAACTTTTAGGAGATTTTAAACATCTAGGGTGAACACTGACACTCAGGTTCTAGTTGCAGCTCAGACACAATTTGTACTTAACCCTCAGAGGCCTGGCTTCTCCCACTCAGAACTGTGGCTTTGATAGCTCATTGCCTTGGACTTTTGCAGGTCTGTTATTCTGTGATAAAAAAAAAATCATTTGAGCTACACTACATAAAAATACCAAGTTTCATCTGCAGCATTTAGAAAACATTAGTTTTAAAATATCCTTCAACATGTACTGTTCAGCATTCAGAAGGGAAACATCTGTTGATTGCTGAAAGAAATTAAATTGTAGACTCCAGATGCAGTTCCATTCTCCGTGGCAGTGTGGATTAAATCACGGCTTTCTAACAAGCCTCGAGGCGGCTGCCATGCTCAGATCCTCCACCAGGGTCCTTCCTCTACCTTCCTCCTCCCTCTGAGAGGAAGGGTGTGGGGTACACACGTTGCTGTGTGCTTCTCCCTGTGACTGCAGCTTCCAGCAGTGATTGGATTATAGTCCTTGACCCATTTGCTGATTTCTGTCATGATGAGAAAATCCAGCGGAGGGACCATGGGGTCCCTGGCCTTGAGATACAGTTTGAGAGAAAACTCTTTGTTCTTCATATTGAAATCTCCAGGAATTTTTCTATAAAAACACCAGAAAAACCAAGACTTCTAGCTTGAGATAAAGCTTTCCATCTGTATTTTCTTTCTTTTTTCATTTTCTGTATTTTTATGTTGACAGTCTGCCTGGGAATAGAGCATCTTTATCTTTAGGAAATTAGATTTCTATGCTGTGAGACCTGTGTGATATTTGATAGACTGTGACAAAATAAACTGTGGTGTATGTGTGTGTGTGTCTGTGTCATTTTTGTCTATGTGTGTCTCTGTGTATGAGAGCACACACACACATATATGTGTTGTCTATTTACTTTTTCCCTGTACAAACTACATGGGTTCTTTCTTCTTTCCATATTCAGCATTTGAGGAGGCTCCTTTTGGGTCACTTGCATGTCTGCATTCCATTTCTTGCTCTTCCCCTATCTCTAGTTACATCAGAATGAATGTTGAAAGAATATAATGGCAACCCCTTCTCTTTCTCTTTGTACCCTTTCCTCCTTGGCTTTCTAGCTGTGTAATGGAGTATGAAAGTCAGTGAGCTTATGTTGGAGAGGTCTGTTTGTCTGCTGGTTTCAGATGCTTCGGCTCATAGCTGATCGGCCTGTGCTTTTGGGTCCATGAAAAAGAATATCATGATGGACGTGCATGATGGAGGAAATTTCTGCCTTACTTAGGAGAACAAGAAGAAGGGCAGCCTGGGAGCCATTACCTCCTTGTGGCTACACCTCCAATGACTGACATATTCTAGACCAATTTCCAAAGAATTAGTCTATCCTGTCCCAATAACACCATCGACAGGGGCCCTCTTTCAATGTGGGAACCTTTGAGAGACTTTGAGAGAACTTTGAAGATGAAAACCATAGCACTGCTATCTGGAAACTTCAAATTTAGATAACCTAAGGGTAAAGTCCCCAGAACTAAGTTTTTTAAAAAAGGGAGAGATAACAAAAGCCAAATGTAAGCTAGTTTCCTAAATAAAAATAAAAATAATAACAGTGTTTTTACTATTTTCATGATAAAAATGTCACTTATTCATTTTGGTTTTGATCTAGCCTATGCCTGCCATACAGAAATATAAATAATTTTATAAGTAAAAAAGGACAAATAATATTGCATAAAATTTCCCCCAAAGTGGAAACCCATGTTTTCTTTTTTTAATTAAATTTTTATTTTTTAATATTAGTTTCAGTTTATTAACTTTGTATCCAGCTGTAGCCTGCTCCCTTCATGTTTTCAAATATTGGCTATTTAGTTCTTCTACGTTGTACAGACAGCTAATGGATTTGGTACTTATTGACCAGAGAATCAGGCACTGCGGTACAACCATAGGCTCCTGTGGTCCCTACTGTGCAGGGACAGACCATGCGAAGGCTTGCATGCTACAAATGCATGGTGGTTTTAAGCAGGGGACCCCAAATGGAAGCTATGAGGCTGAAGGCTTCATGGACTCATACTGAGTTTGCTTTTGACAAGTCTTAACTGTGTGAAATATGGAAATTTTGACAGCAGTTACTGTATCTCTTGAGAATAATACTGAAAAAAATCACAGATATGTTTGTGTATGTGTTATCTACACTTCTCTGTGTGTGAATACATCTATCCATATATTTGAGAATGTTTATGTGTATCTATGTATATTGCCTACTTATATAGCTATAGGTGTATGTATCTGCACATACATATGTATAAATACTGTTAGTACTTATGGAAGTATATAGACCTTCATGCTTGTTCATGAATATGTGTGTATATATGTGTGTGTGTTTGTATTGTGTTTCTGCAGTTTATCTTATTCTTTATGTGCTTATGTATATATCTGTGTGCACCTATGTGTGCAGGTGCCCACAGAGACAAGAAGAGGATGTCTGATCCCCTAGAGCTGGAGTTACAGGCAGTTATGAGCCACCCAAAGTGGGAGCTGGGAACCAACCGCCAATCCTCTGAAAGAGGAGCAAGTTGCCTTAACTTCCAAGCTGTTCTTTGTCTCCATCCTCCAAATGTTTCTATATGTGTGTCTGTATGAAAATATATGAATGTACACAACCTGTATGTATGTGTGTATCAGTGTGTACGCAAGCATAACTCTATGCAATGTGTCTACAGAAATGTGTGTAGGTATGCCTGTGGGTCTGTACACATATGTATGGATCTGTTCTCTAGACAGTTGTGTGACTGTGTATCTATACGTGTATTTGACTGTATATCACCCACAGAGTAATCTGTGAACATTTTGTCATTATTTTGGAAGGCTGGAGACTGTAGGAAGTAGGAGCTGTACCTGGGGGAAGTAGGTCACTGGAGGCAAGCCTTGACGGTCCCACCCAGACCCCAGTCCCTCCTTCACTCTCCACTTCCTTTCCACTAAAAGGCAAACAGCTTCCTCCACCATGTGCTCCCATCTCTGTGGTATCCTACTCCAGCTGGGCATCAGTGGAACCCAGGACTGCAGATGCAGATCTATGAAACCATGAGACAAAATAAATCTTTCAGGGGTTGGTGAGATGCTCGGCTATTAAAGGCACATGCCACGAAGCCTGATGGTTCCTGGAACCCACATGATGGAAGGAGAGAGATGACTCCCCAAACTTGTCCTCTGACGGCTCCATATTCAAGCACATGAGCAAAGACATGCATGCATGCATGCATGTGCACACACACACACATGTACACAGGTACACACAAGCGCACACACACACATGTACATGCAGATATATAAACAAATAAGCCTTCCCTCCTTTAAGTTGGTCATTTCAGGAATTTTTTCACAGTGATAAAGTAACCGTGTCGTTACATATTTGTGTGATTATGTTTCAGCATATACGTGCATCTACACTCATATGTTTTACTTGTATATATTAGTGATTATATGTGCACATTTGTGTATTTGTACTTGTGAGTATATATGTGCATATCTATACAAGTCTCCACATGTGTGGGTCACTTATCTACACATATGAGGTGTTAAGCGTATGAACAATAGAGCAGAAAGAAAAGGTGGGATGAAACTTGTCCAAAATTTATCATAACTATATGACTTTGGGGAAATTTTTTTAACCTCCTTCACTTTCAGGCACTGTTAAAGTTATTTTTATAAAAATGTGTTTGTTTCTCTGTTTTGCCTTAACGTGGCTATCACATAAATAATTGAGACTCACACTTGTTTGATAATAAGCTTCACAACACAATAACTGAGCAGTTATTGCTGTATTTTTAATCCTCTAAACTAATCTGGTTTCGTCCCAACACACAAATCAGGGATACTTGAACTTTGTAGCTCTCTTTGCTCCAGCTCCTCTCCTGATGTCTCTTGGACCTCTTCCCTGGCTGAATCCCTACTTCCTCCTCTAACTTCCTGGCTGGCAGGAAGTCCAGCCCTATTCTCTATCCTGCTCAGCAATTGGCTGTTAGCGGCTTTGTTGGCATAGCAGGGGACAACTGGGGAGCAGTTTCTATACAACATTAAGATAGGAGATTATAGAACTAGGATTGCAACCAGATATGAGGGGTGCAGAAATTGCATTTGAATCACATAATAACCTTATACCTACAAATCACCTCATCTTTCAATTAAGGATCAAAGTATTCATGCCCTGTAGGTTCTTCTAGTGAAATCATATTCAACTCTGTTGCTCCATTTTTGGTTTCTGTGTTAGTCCCAGTATCGTCCTTCGATCAACATATCTAGCCCTCACATTCTGAAGAAACTGAGGCCAGGTGGCTGTAACATCTCCTTGAGTGATGTTGGTGTGAGCTGGTCCGAGGTTTCCTGTCTAGCCTAGTCACTCTGTTGCCTAGCAATATCTTTCTAGACTTATCATCAGCAGAAACTATGTCTCACAGACAGGTCCTCACCATCAAAGAGGATGGCACTGTGTGAACTGTTCTTGTGTGTCATTCTGAGAAAGACAGACTGGCTCCTGCCCTGGAGGCAGCCCAGGGCATGGGGACTGGAACTTGAGCTTGGACATCATCTCTGTATTATGTCTGCAAGGTTTTTGCTATTTATTTTTTAGGACCTCAGATATATGGTGTACTAATGACCTTTGGTCAATGGAACACTCTTACCAGTATCTTCTTTGTGTTTTATTTCATTATTAGTTAGACAGTTTAAATAATGTAATAAGCACTAATAATACTTTCCAAAACAAAACCTAGAATTTTGACAACTTGTGCCTAACATTTGGCCAGCCCCCCACATCCCATTCTCTGTTTTCACCTGACAGAATCCTTAGATCCACATTTGTCTAATGTGTATTTTATTTTTACACTCTAATGGCATTCATGCTATTTTGGAAATTTGGATTTTAAATTTTAACTGTTTTAAACTTTTAAGAAGACGTGTGTGGGCAGAGTGCAGGGAATCTTCTGAAAGAAGTGGGAAATAGTAAGATCTAGAGAGGACAGAAGCTCCACAAGGAGAGCAACAGAACCAAAAAATCTGAGCACAGAGTCTTTCCTGAGATTGATACTCCAAACAAATACCATGAATAGAGATGGCCTAGAACCCCTGCACAGATGTAGCCTTTGGCAGTTCAGTGTCCAAGTGAGTTCCATAGTAACGGAAACAGGGACTGCCTCTGACATGAACTGATTGGCCTGCTCTTTGATCACCTCCCCCTGAGGGGGGAGCAGCCTTACCAGGCCACAGAGGAAGACAATGCAGCCACTCCTGATGAGACCTAATAGACCAGGATCAGAAGGAAGGAAAAGAAGACCTCCCCTACCAGTGGACTTTGGGAGGGGCATGTGTGGAGAAGGGGGAGGAAGGGAGGGTTTGGGAAGGGAGGAGGGAGGGTGCTACAGGGGTGATACAAAGTGAATAAAGTGTAATTAATAAAAAATTTTTAAAAAGACATGTGTGGCTTGTAACTCTTGGATACTTTCCAGTGTGAGGTTGTACCTATGTTGTAGTGTGTGTAGAGAATGTGTTTGCTCCTATGTTTAGTACTGCTATATGTATGTAATATATATTAATTGCTCACACCCTCTCTTTCTGAGGATTGTGCTACTGAGGAGAGAGCTGTTATAGCATTGTTGATCAGAACTGTGGTTTCTGATGCACAAGTCTAAGAGAAGTTGTCTTGGATCAGATAGAATTACTGGACCACAGGGTGTCTAAAATTGCTGCCTTAATTAGGTCATCTTTAGAGTATGGGTCTACCTTCCAAGGAATTGGAATTGTTACCGGCTCTTTGGTGCTTGTTAATTGATGTATGTCAATTGGAATTTTAATTTATATTATTTGATGCGATTACCACTGTCTGAGTTTGAAGTTACATTTCTCTGATGTCTGATGGTGCTGAATATCTCCTGTCACACATGTGCTCATTTCCTTCCTGCCATGAAATGTCTCTTCCAGATTTTCATTAATTTGCATCTGAGTTTCCTTTTTCTTGCATTTTGTTGGGATGTGCTGGGCCATATCACTTGACTGTTTTGAGATATTTCCGTCATCAGTAAAAGATGGAATGGTAATATGATGGTCATAGGGTGACTTAAAATTAAATTAGTGCTTGCAAATGGTGCTTTGCATTCCTCTGTAGAGCATTGCTGAAACAGGTTACTTCTTCCTTGCTGGGTGGGCTCTGCCCTCTCCCACAGGCACCACCCATCAGTGGACTGATTCTGTTGGCGATTTGTCCCATCTGCTTAGTGGAGAGACTCTGCTGTCTGGTGTGGCCAGTGTATTTCTACAGTATTATAATTTGTAACTAAAGTTAGTTCTATACACTCAGACCTTCTTGGAGAATCAATAAAGAAACAAACTGAAAGGCAGAGATCAAATAAAGAGCAAAATTTGATGTAATTATTCTGTTGATTATAACAGCCTGCTTGTAGATTTTTGATATGTGTATTAATATGACAATTGGGAAATAAAATGATTTTGAAAGTACACCCACGAAAATGAAAAAAAAAAAACAAAAACAAAAAACAAAAACCTGATACCAAACAGTAGATTCCATGTTGATGCCTAGAAGCCAGGGTCACGGGGAAACTGAGATGCTTCAGAGCTTCTGTGCCTCGCTGCTAGAATCTCCTTCCACAGCATTTTGGAGAGCACTGCACAGTCACGCAGAGCTGCTACACTGGGAACCCAGGAAAATACCAGAAGCAGAATCCCAAGGACATTCCAAAATGCCGTACAGTTACTAACTGCTGCTGGCTCCTGGCTTGATCATTGAGAGTTGCATTGGGGAGGAGATTTTTGGAAGGCACAGTGAAACATTGCTTTTACCAACCGGATCCTTCTGCGCTTCCCCGAGAGTATTCCTGGAGGAGTGGAACCGCTTGCAGATGCCACGGTAACGCTGACATTGCTGCAGTGCAGGCAGCATGCCCTCCCTCATCTGCCTGTATCTGTGCTCAAAGTCCCTCTTAGGACTTGGAGGTAATTTTTTTTTGCTATTGCTAACGTGAATGTATACCTTTGGAAGTGATGGTGGTTAAGAATTTCAATTGTCATTGAAATCAAAATGTGATAAATAATTAAGCAAATTAACACATGAATTCTACAAGGGGAATCCGGAAACTACTCTTAAAATGTTTGTTTGCTTGTGGCTCTGCGCTTAACTGTCCTCTCATTTGAAACCTGTGCTCGTTAGTATTTAGCAGGGAAATTCAGGGATGAAAGGACATGGGTCTTAGCCACAATGTCACCTCACCTTGTTTTGTTGTTGTTGTTGTTGTTGTTGTTTGTTCTCTTTTGTACACAGCAGTCTGACCCATTTGTTAGGAATTCTCTGCTCTGGGGGAAATGTGTTTGAACAGTCTGGAAACAACTTTCAGCTGTGATGGCAATTTAGCGTTTAGGAAGTAGTAAGAGAAGTTTGAACGCTCTCCAAGGACAAGAGTGTTGTCTACTCGAGAGCTTCGTCTCTGCAGCTCACAAGTTGTGATTCATTTTATTCTGTGCCAAGGATTAAACAGAAGAATTGTGCAATGGAATTTAAGTTTACTTTGTAAGTAATTGCAAAAACAACCAGTAACCCAGTTTCATTGATGCATGGTTGTTAATTCCCTAACCATCAAAGGATGGGGTTGCCTTTAAACCCAACTCAGCTATTTCAGGAGAGAGAGAGAGACTTGTGCTGGGGTCTCTTAGCGTTGGTGTTTCTGTGATCCTTGAAACAGTGGATGTCAACAGTGACTGGGACTAGAAGTGACCGGGACTAGAAGTGACCGGTGAACAGTTTTATAGAGAGGAGCAGCAGAAATCAGGCAGCTTGGGAACTTCTCTTGTTGATAGCTTTAATCTTTCCATCTATTTCACCAAGCATTCTTAATGTCTCACAAGGGACATTCCCATCCTAAGATAGTGTATGCATAAGAATAAAACATCTCTCCCACCAACCATTTGCCTCTGTGTGTGTGTGTCTGACTGTCTCTCTCTCTGCTTCCCATGACTTTCAAAACCAAAGTTGTACTTTGAGAAAGTCTCACAGGGTGTGATATTTTAAGCATTTCTACATTGCTAGCACATTCCATTTTTCTTTACATACCTAACTATGAAGTATTTCTGACACTTTTTCAATGAATCCAGACATTCTTTTTATGGAATTATTTAAAAATTTTCCAAGTTAGAAGGTTTAAGTTGGGAGGGAGTAGGGAGAGGGGCAGTAGTGTGAGAAATGAACGTTTCTGCACAGGGCTGTAAATCAAGATTTTGATGATAATAGTAGTTTTGCATTGTTTTCAACACGACTACGTCATAAATATGGATTGCACACATGACATTTTTATGTGTCGTGTCATTCAAATTGTATGTGTCAGGATCTTAAATGTCACTTTGGGATTTAGTGCAAGAAGTTCCCGGCTTGCCTTTTCTTGTCTTTCCTTAGAGGTGACCTCATAGTCACAGACATACTCTTTGCTGTCACAGAAAGAGATGTCCCTGTCCTTCTCTGGTGTCGCTCCTACCTGCTTTTGTTATCTTAGAGAAGTACTATCACTCTTCATAAACTACATTCACTCATAATGCCCCACATTCACTTTCAAAGCATGCACGTACGTAAGAGAAGTCCAATGTCTTCTACTGCAGAAACTGACAGCGCTGTAAGGAGACAGCCGGAGTCTGGTATCTTCTTATTCCTTCAGGAGTCTGAGTGACAGGCAGTTTAGAAAGTGCCAGTGATGCCAAGGACACTTGTCTTTACGAAAAGGTACAATGACAAAATTTTAAGAGAACAGACAGATCCCCCTAGGCAATTATATTCATGAACATACTTTCCCACCAATAGGAATTATTCATAAGTGGTAACAATTACTCAATGTGTGGTCTTAGTTTAGAATAAACTTAGCTGGAATCTAAGGGTCCATATTCTCAGAGCATTTGAGAGAGGAGGAAGGGCACAATTGTTTTTTCACTGATAAAATTTAGGGACAGACCCTTAAGTGGCTGGTAGCTGTTGCTTCACCTAGAGAGGGTGAGCTCACCATTGGAGATCTCTTTCAAACCAATAAGGAATGTGATTCTAACTCAAGCTATCTTATTTTTATTGAAGTTAATTTGGAAAAGCTAAATATTTAGGCTATGAACAATTCTTTGGGCTTATGAACATTCTTTAGAATGACCTGTCACTAAAGTCAAGTGTGCTATCCAAACTGGAAAACAACCCTTAAAATGCATCATGCCAAAATGTCATTTACTACTTACTCTGAGAGACAAATCCTCAGGAGCTTGGTAGAGAACATATTGAAAAATTGAACTGGGAATAATACTGAAATTGTAATAACTACTTTTCCAACGTTGAAAGAGACAAGGAAATCGCTAGATTGCTTTAATTACTTTTTCTAATAATCAGAAAGCTACACTTCAAAATAGAATTTAACGTGATATTAACTGCTGGTTCCCAGTGAGGACGTTTAGAATCAATGATTGTTTCTAATACTTGGAGTATTTTCAAAAATGTCCACAGCCACTTTTCTTATAGCCTCAGTTTCATAATACCACGCGCTGTTCACTTTAACCTTCAAAGCGGTCTGGTGTAACAGAGAAGCTTGTTACAAAGAGACGCATATTAACTAAAATTCCCCATGAGTAATGGACTCATATTCAGAAAGAAAAAAATGTCTCCAAAAACTTGGCATTTGATAAGAAAAAAATATACAGACATTTAATACAATGAAACCTATTTTATTGCAACGATTGCAAAGCCTGATGGAAAATGCTGATAGGCTTACTTTCCATGACATTGATTTGCTCCTTAACCTCTGACATCTCTGGCCCCATCTTGTTGCCAGGCAACAGCAGAGAAATAAAATGTGAGTAACCAAAGTTCCCAACATAAGAATGGGATGCATTCTAGAAGCTGGCAAGCTGGGTTTTAAGAATTTTTAAATTCCTTTAAAAATGCTTTTAAGCATGTTTCTTCATGTACCCAATAGACTCATTATAAACCTGTACAGTTCATAAATCTCTTGAAACAGTTAAAAGAAATACCTTCACTATCTAGAAAAAAATTGATGAATCTCTTATTCCAAATGCTGGATTCTAGGAAATGAGAAATTCCACTGAACAGCCAAGAGGTGTTATCAAGCCTGTGTGTAGAGCATGCCTTCTTAAGCTCTGAAGTCTAAGCCTATGTATTCTTACTCAGTACATTTTTATGTCTTGTTTATTAATTTAAAGGGTGTAGAGATTGGGATAAAAGAAACCAGACAGACAAAATTAAGAAATGATCCCTAACAGGTAAGGGAGAGCAGAGCCTGAATACCTTCAAGAGTCAAAGCCTAGCTGTCTATTGCTTTTTGCAGATGTAGGAAGCTACTCCTGCCTTCAGAACTCCTGAAAGCTGTGTGTCCCCACAGCGAGAATCATCAAACCTCTGTTCAGTGGGCTGAGGTAGCTGTCACCAAGGCTGACAGCCTGAGACCCATCCCTAAGGAGTCACATGATGTACAGAGAGACTAACTCTATAAGTTGTCCTCTAACCTGTAACATATGTGGTGGATTACACATCCAAGTTCACGCATGCATGTGTGTGTGCGCTCACATAGACACACATGTACACCCACCCACACATATACATGCACACAATTACGCACACGCTATCACTCACACACACACTCCGCACACACACAATCACACACTGTCATAGCCACACAGAAGTGTTGGTATGTGCCTATAATCCCAGCACTCAAGAAACTGAGGCAGGAGGACTAGATGTTTTAGGCTAACCTGAGCTACAATAGTGAATTGCAGGTCACTCTGGGCTATCTTGTAAGTCACTATTAATATTTTTTTTAAAGAACAATCATAACAAGTAAAATTATGTTCTGTTTCAAGATGCCCAATTGTGTACTTTGGAGAGCTTGCATTACTTATAGTTAACATTGAAAACAGCATTGATTACAACCTCTTCAGTTCAGATGAAAAAATTTAAGAGTGCGCGAAGAGACACGTCAGTCTACTGTATTCTTGTTTTTTTCTCTTTCCTGTCAACTTTCCCCATGCCTTCTGCCCACATTTAGGTTGGCTCTCTTCTTTACCCCGGTCCCAGATAGTCTGTATCATATATGTATGACATAATAAGTATGGAAAAACCATAACGAAACTAAATATTTTGCATGCCAGTTTAAAATTAAATTAAAATGCACAATGAGTTGGAGTTTCTCGTGCAGCTACAATTTAATCATACTTGTAACTTAAGCATTGTCAGAGAAATGTATTCTGAATAGAAAGGAGACCCGTCACAGATGTTCCCTCACTTCAGAGACTGCATGCTAACCACAGAAAACAGCCTGCTCTTAGGACATGCACAGTGATGGTTCTCACCTCTGCAGAAGAGAAATCCTTGCCCCCAAGAAGTCTCTAATGTGTAAAAAATTCTATTGTCAGGCCATTTGTCACCAAGGAAGCCGAGGCTGTTCATATCACTCTTCCCCCCTCTTGTCCCTCAAGTGCCTGTTTGCATGGCTACTCACCCACGAAGAATCCCTCCAATTAGGAAGAATACTTTTTATATATTATGCCTCAGTAGCACTTTAATCTAATTGTTCGTGAACCCCGCAGACTCGTAATTACTGTTTTTGTCATGCACACAGCAGTAAGAGTAATTCCAAATTAAAAGGTGAGTGATTGGTACTAAGTGTTTGATTAACTCTATATGATATGTACCGAAACTTTCTAAAAATAATCTCATAAGCCCCGCACCTCCTTAGGCAGCAAACAGCTGACTAAAAACACTGTTTACCAGAGCCAGGCCGCTGTCACTGCTTTATCTCATTTATTTCTGTAGACTGTCCCCATATCAGAAAGACTTGACTGCATTCCAGATGTGCAGAATCTTTCACCATGCTCTGTATTCTTGTTGAAGGAAACACTGCAGTCACATGTACGGACTATCTTTAAGATACACTTCGTAAACTTGGACTTGAGGAAGCCTGCCTTAAGAGACCATACAGGCAGCAGCAAATCATCTTTTGCGCGGTTCTTTGGCTCTGCAGTACTTTGTTTCATTTTGTTTGACATTCTCATCTATCCCAGCCTGGCTCCAGATAGACTATGTAGCAGAGGCTTGTCTTCCTGCTTCTACCTCCACATGCTGGCATTGCAGGTAGGAACTACTGTACCAGGTCATACAGCTCTGGGCATCGAACCCAGGGCTTCCTCCATACTAGGCAAGTACTCTCTCCACTGAGATACATCTCTAACCAACTTCTGCAGGGTTTCTATGACTACAGATATTGAGTTTTCTTTCCTAGGTGTTCAATTTGAGTTCTTGTTGTTGTTGTTTATTTCATTTGCACTTTATTTTCCTTGAGACTGAGTCTTGTCATTTAGCCTTAGCTTGCCCTAAACTCTTAGCATTTCTGTCTCAGCCTCCCAAATGACAGACAGATAGACATTAAGGTGCCTGGCTTCCAACTCAGGTTCTTACAAGAGTCCTGAAGCATGTTTGCATCGTGCCAAGGCTTTTAAAAGATTCTGGTGCAAAATGGTCAGCACAATTTATACATAATAACTTTCTAAAGTTATTTATTTATTCACTTTATACCCCAATCGTAGCTCCCTCACTCCCCACCCCCCCCCATCCCATCCTCCTTCCCTCTTCCCCCTGGTCCCCTTCTCCTCCATCTCAGAAAAAAAATGATGCTCCCTCTACCCATCCCAGCACATCAAGTCGTATCAGAACTGAGCAGGTCCTCTTTCATGATGGCCTGGTAAGGCAGCCCCACCAGGAGGAAGTGATCAAAAAGCAGGCAACAGGGTCCTCATCAAAGATAGCACCCGATCCCCTTACTAGGAAACCCACATGAAGCCCAAGCTGCCCATCGAGTACATCTGTGTGGCAGGCATTCCATGCATGGTCCTCCGTTAGTGCTTCAGTCCCCACAAGCCTCCCTGGGCCCAGGTTAGTTAGCTCTTTTGGTCTTCTTGTGGAGCTCCTGTTCCTTGCGGACTCTTCTATCCTTCTCCCCACTCTTCCACAAAGCTCCCTGCTCTCTGCCCCATGTTTGGCTGTGAGTCTCAGCATCTGTTTCCATCCGTTGCTGGGTGGTGCCTCTCAGAGGACATCTATGCTAGACTCCCGTCCGCAAGCATAGCAGAGTGTCATTAATAGAGTCATAACAACTTCTTAATTTGGAAAAATCAGGAGTCTCAAACGATGAAGTCTAAGAACAAAGCATTTAACATGATTCTTTTGCTAGAGAGCCTGTAAATGTTTTGAATATGCACTTCTAGGGAGCTGCCTTGGGGAGCTCTGCAACTCCATTAGTGTCTCCTTCTGTTGACAAATAATCAGTACCACTCACAGATGTTTTGCATCTAATCAGGACTTGTGTGTGCCCTGTGGGGCCCCTGGTGAATGTGGGTATCCCCTTGGGAAAGCTAGAGCCATGCTTCACATTTACTGTTCCAAAACATTTTCTGACACATCTACAAAGCCTTTGCTTTTTCTTCAACCTCCCCCCACCCCTTCTCTTTCTGAACCATTCCAGGGATTATAGGTGAGACAGGAAGATTTTGGAGGGCAATGGAGGGCTTGCCCTCCCCTGGCCTTTCCTGTTGTCATCGGACCGTTTAGCAGTACTTTAATGAAACTGTATACTCCTTACACATTTAAAACTTCAGGTCTAAATGTTTTTTCTTTAAGTAGTCACACAGCATGTAATTTCAGACATCATGTGTATAGCTTACTTTTTATAGCCAATACACGCCTCAGTTTTTATGTGTCTTTTAAATGCCATAACAATTCATCACCTACCATCATACGCTTTACAAGCACAGGATGATATATTTTTAAAAAAATATTCTGCATGATTTTACCTCCAAAAACTTCTATTTGCATTCTACTTCTTCTACAGAATGCTACCTTAACTTAACAGTTTTTAGCTGGAAAGCATTTTGCTAACTACCTTATAACTTAATGTGATAACATGAACATATGTATTGAAACTTTAATTATTGTATGTGAATAAACACATAAGGTTTTAAAAATAAGTTTTGAATTATGTAACAATCATAATTATTAGTGATTTATACTTTCACCTAAATGATACAAAATATATTACAAACCAATATATATATAAGATACAAAAAGCGAAGCAGCAAACAGTATCAATACAAGCAGAGTGTTCCCTCCTATTTTTTCAAGTGTTTATGGGTAACTGACATGCTGCCAGAATGAGACAGACTTCAACATTTTCCCTCCTTTCTTCCCTCCCTACCTCTTCTGCTTCCTTCCCTCCCTCCTTTGTTCCCTTTCTTCTCTCCCTTCAGTCCCTCCCTCCTCCCTTCCTTTCCCCTCCTTTCTCTCCCTCCTTCTCTTCTTCCCTCCTTCTCTCCCCCTTTCATTTTCAAAGATAAGCACATATAAAGGAATGAAACCAGCCATAGCTGAAGAGCCACGTTATCCATCTACCCTTCAAGACTCTGATTCACTCTATTGCCCATTTCATTTTCTCTTTCAGTTTTGTAGAAAGAAAGAAAGAAAGAAAGAAAGAAAGAAAGAAAGAAAGAAAGAAAGAAAGAAAAAAGTAGTCAGTTGCCTGAGGTGTGCAGGATTTGTTAATTAGTGATGAAAGTAATTCAGATAATTGAAGAAAGCTTTTTTTTTCAAAGCTGGCATCAGAGTTGGAGAAACACAGTCCTCTGAATAGCTAGGATTACAGACCTCAGCTCCTTTAACTTGCATTCGCCCCTCAATGCATTGAGTTACCTTCCAACTCCTCTGAAATTTCTCAGATGTGGTCACTTGTAACTTATTTGCTCTAAATCCAATAAAAATCCTTTCAACTAATTTTTTTTTTTGATGGCTGGGCTCTTTCTTGATCTATGCCTCCCTTACCGGTCCTGAACTACTACTGCTCCTGGGGAATCCATCTTTAGCCAAGTTATTTTTCCCATGCTCCTAAGCTTAGATTTTACCTAGTGCTTGTCTCCTGTGAGCCACACATAAATTTTATTGATTATTTATTAAAAGTATAAATTAAATATCACAGGAATAACTTAGACTTAATATATATCCCATACAGCCTATTAGCTTATCTGGTAGTTTTCCCACTCTCCTTCCAAACGTTTTTTTTGTTGTTGGTGTTGGTGGTTTTTGGTTTTTCAAAACAGGGTTTCTCTGTGTAACAGCCCTGGATGTAGTGGAACTTGCTTTGTAGACCAGGGTAGCCTCAAACTCAAAAGTTCTGCCTGCCTTTGCCTCCCGAGTGCTGGGATTAGAGGCATGCACCACATGGCCCCAACACATTTCTTAATCCACTCCTCTTTCATTAATAAAGGAGAAGATCTGTTACAGGGGTCCACATTTCTGTATCACCGTCATTGTCATGTGTAACAATGATGGGGATCCAAGGACGTGTCAGGCAGATTCCTCTATTTGTAAATAACATAAGAGCAATAATGAAAGCAGCTCCAAGAATAGTTATAAAACCCACATTATCCACCCTAATGTGAACAATTATTTTTGTAAATACAATGTAATAGTTAAAACTAAGAAACTGACATTGGTACAATACTAGTAACTAAAAAATAATAATAATCCACATTTTACATTTCTTCTTTTGTTGTCCATTTTATGTTCCATGGGGATTTTACCTTGCACATGAGATCTCCTGTTCCCCTCCACTCGGCAGCAATTCTCAGTCTCTCTTTTGTCGTTTACAGCTGTGGCAGGGCAGTAGGGCATTTTATAGCCCTTCAATTTGGACTTGTCTTTTGTTGCTGAATGATAGAGTAAGGTGGTGTGTGTTTGGAAAGAGACAGAGATGGTATCTCTCATCCCCAGGCATCTCATGCAGGTTACAGGGCATTCCTGCATTTGATTACTGAGAGGGTTAAACCTTTGGTCACTGGGAGAAGTTGTTGGATGTGGACTGTCTCCACCATACTCTTGGCATGCTTCCCCTTATGAGTAAGGGACATCTGAATGGAGACACTTTGAAAGGAGTCAACTTCAGCTGATGAGCATTCATAGATCTTCCTTGTAGTGATTACAAGGGTGAGATCCTAATGACATTTCTAAATCTGCATTCCTCCTACAGATTTTAAATTAAATCTTCTGTAGCAAAACATGCTCTTTCTCCTTCTTTTATCTATTCAATCATATACTTACAGCAGTATTGACTCGTGGATATTTCTTTATTCTTAAGTTTTGATTCTATGTTCTTCTTATATCACATTTTTGTTCAGATGGCCTGAACTTTGCTATTCGGAGCTCTGCAGGTTACTCTAGAGTCCTTTCAATAAGCCCCTTATTCTGTCATTTTGTTGTTGTTGTTTCTTGGCTGTTCTAGACTTGATTAATAGATCAGGCTGGCCTCAAACTCATCATTTTGTCATTTTTTTGAATTTTTTATTAATTACAATTTATTCAGTTTGTATCTCCCCTATAGTGCCCTCCTTCCTCCCCTCCCAAACCCTTCCTTCCCCTTCTCCACACATGCCCCTCCCAAAGTCCACTGATAAGGGAGGTCTTTTTTTCCTTCCTTCTGATCCTGGTCTATTAGGTCTCATCAGGAGTGGCTGCATTGTCTTCCTCTGTGGCCTGGTAAGGCTGCTCCCCCCTCAGGGTGAGGTAGCAGCTTTATTTGTAATATCCAGAAACTGGAAACAACCCAGATGCCTCTCAACTGAGGAATGGATACAGAAATTATGGTACATCTACACAATGGAATATTACTTAGCAATAAAAAACAAGGAAATCATGAAATTTGCAGGTAAATGATGGGAACTGGAAAAGATCATCCTGAGTGAGCTATCCCAGAAGCAGTATACACGGTATATACTCACTCATATA
>CM053751.1:12791362-12826983 GCA_028658305.1 Pachyuromys duprasi
GCACCGCCGAGCCGGACGCCAGAGCCAGCCGGGTCCCCACGCCGCGGCGCGCCCGGCCTTCCCGCCGCCCCCAGGTAACTTTTCTGTCCTTGGCGGCCGAGGGGCTCCGAGGGGGGCTCGTTCCCGAGGCGCGCGGGGCTCGGGGCTGCGGTGCGCTGCCTCTGCCGCGCTCGGCCTCTGGCCCGGGGGCCTCCCTCCGAGCCCTAACCCCCAGGGGCGACCGGGCCCCGAGCCCCTCTCCGGGCATCGGCACGGATCCCGGGGTCGGGGCGCCATATTCTGAGAGTGCGGGGCTCGGGACGACACTGCGGCGCCAGGCCGGGGGCTGTGCGCGGGAGGGGCCGTGCGTCCCGGGGCTGCGGCTGAGGCTGCGGCTGCGTCCGTGCCCGGTGCGGGAGCGGCGGGGCTCGGAGCATCCCAGCTCCGCAGCGGGGCCGGCCGCTTTTACGTAACTTGCTTCCTTCCCCGAGTGGGCAGCGTCTCCAGGCCGGCAGCGGGCCAGCCAGGTTGCTCCGGGCCTTGGCACCTGCAGGCTGCACGCCCCTGGGACGGCTCCCTGCGCGGGGCGGGAACGCTCCCGGGCCTGCAGACCAGTACCCCCGGGCGGGCGCGGCTCACCTGGAGCGCTCCGGGCTGCGGGCCGCTGGAGAGGGGTGGGGGCGGGGAGCCTGGGGACCGCTACCGTGGCGTGTCTGCTAGTTGCGGCTGGTGCGCCTGGACTCCTTCACCAGGGGACTTGCTTTTTCGGGTTCCCCTCTAATTGCGCCCTACTTCTTCCCACTCCCCCTTCCCCCCCGCACCCGGCGCCAAGTTCACTGCTTCTGCAATGCGGTGGGTGTGGTTACCTCTGAGATTGTAAGTGTGGTCCTTGTGGTGGGAGCTTTCTTGCCCTTTCTTTCTCTTTCTAGATTTACTGATCTGAAGTTTTCTTGGGGGGATTTACTCTCCAGTCTTTGCAGACCAGTGTTCAAGTTGAGAGGAGTGCTGCACAGCAAACCGAATGGTAAAGGGGACATGTGGTATTAATTAAGCATGGAGGCTGGGCAGTCCTGAGAGGGCCAGGCAGTCCTGCTAATAACGCAGTGCTTCCATTACGTGTTTAAGTTGGCTTTCAGCTTTTTATTTTTTTTTATGTTACTTTTATGGAATTGCTTTTGCAGACATCCTTGGCTGTGGTTTTCAGGGGCCCATTTGGGGATCTGCGGGGCACTCAGATGTTCTGGGGTTCTTCTTGGTAGCATGACTACCCAAGTATTGGGGTCATCATATCCGGCGCTGAAAAGATATTTCCTTTTGCATCTTACGCTGCCTTCTGAAGCCTCAATGAATAAAAAACGATGAAACTCCACCTATATCTGGAGGCCACGAACGCAGCACCCATTACGACAAAATGGGGCATCAAATTTGAGGGAACCCTTAGGACAGGGGGTGACTTGATCTTGACTCAGCAATGATGCTTTAATGTTGTCTTTTAACTGTGTGCGCATCGTGGCACCAACTTTTAAAACTTTAATTGGAGTAGCAACGCTATTGTGAGAGGGATTAATTTCTAAATTGAAGTAGCATGCCTCTCATTTGTTGATTTCCAAAACAGTGATAAAATATGCTGGATGCTGAGTGTTGAATTATTTACAATATGATTTTCCAATGGTTGAGAAAAACCAGACAGTCAGAAGCACAAACCATTGCATGAACTGGTTTCGCATAGCAAGTCTGTGCAAAACAGAGCATGGGTTCTAAGTGGCGTATCAGAAACCTGAAGAGTGGCCACTGTAGTTCATAGCCACCCTTAGGCCAAGGATTGTGGTGCTAAAGGTCAAAGGCCAGTGTCCCAATGACGTATTTACATTATGTTATCGTTTTTTCAAGAATTTCCTTAGGCTTGTGTATGGTTTAGATTAGAAAGTGCATTTGTCAGTTCTTGTTAGGTGCTTGGAGCAAGGCCAACTTTGACTTATGTGGATAACAAGATGAGGGTTTATTTTTCTGACTGGATCAGATGTGATGATATGTGAGTGTGTATATGTGATTATGTACGTTATTATATGTATGATTATATATGCATACACGTATTATGTATGTGTGTGTTCATGTGTCTTGCTTGAAAAAAAACAGTGGCAAAGCACACTACGCATGCACTGAAAGAGAAGAGAGGTGACTGCCTGGGTCCTTGGAGAGAGGCTGCTGCTCTTGTTTTTTCTGGCTTTGTTGGAGTGTCTATGGAGGGACGGACATAGCATTTATCTTTTTAAGCCAGTGCCTTAAAGGTTCTACAATTGATGAGTGAGAATGCATGGCTTACATGCCAGTGAAAATGGGCTCCAAGGGCAGCCTGACTGAGGAATAGGTGAGATTCAAGAATGACGAAGAGAATTTTCTTAAGGAAGATACCCTGGTCATCTTTAATTCTGTTCTCATAGTCTTTCCCAAGTACCCACCACAGTTCTCTTTGAATGTCAGCTTTCCTATGGAATTTAGACTCTCCTCTGAAACCCATGAATCAAGTTTATGCTCAGCCACTTCAGGGAGAGAGACCCTCAGCGGTGTGATGGCATGGACCCCTCCTTTCAAAAGGCTCACTGGTTGCTAATTTGTTGGAAATTCATCAGACGCTCAGGGCTTTTGGAGGGCTCTGCTGTCGTGTTTCATTTGTCCTGGCTATAAAGGCTTATGTCCCCAGAAGCAGGGCATGGAGCAGTGAGGTCATTGCTCTGGCAGGGGCTGTGACATCACTATGGCTCAGAGGAAACAAGGGTGGGGCCAGCAGAGCCATTTGAAGCCTAATGCTGCCTTCAACTCTGCCTGGTGAGAGTGAATGAGACTCTCACATTGAACTGCGCAACAAGGTATTGTATGGACATTGGAAAACGTGTCTCAAAGATCAGAGATTTTTGGTGAAGTAGTAAAAATTCATTGACTATTATTTCTGATACATAAGAAAGTACTGTGTTTTTTTTAAGGGTTATTTAAAAATTAAAGAACCAGCGAGTCATATTTTAATTTTTTAAGTCAACAGTTCATCCTGTTTATACTAATATCATTCTACTTATATTTTGGGTTAAATTCTTGGGGTTTTCTTTAAAATATATAGTACCTATTACTTCCTGAGTAGGCAATGCTGTTATGTATTTTTATGTGATGTACTTGCTGTAGGCAACTGGGGAAAAAATAGAAAAGCTAGAGATTTCAAAATTGTATCACTATATCTTTCATGATTCGGGGGTAACTGATTTCTATTATAACTTTGCTTTATTTGCTAATATTATTTTATAGTTTGACATTTCATCAGTGTGTAGAATTCTACTGTGGAGACACGTTTTGTCCAGACCAGTGTGTACTGAGAGAAAAGAGGAGCACTAGGGTTCAGAACCTACGGAGCACATTTGCTGTTGATTATGAACTCAGTGAGATCTCAACAGTAAAGGGAAGAACTGTAAATGAGCCACAGGCATCTTCTGTGTGGGTCTCTGCAAAGATGGCTGCCACGCTTTCACATTAATGTGGTCAGAGGGGGTCAGGGCGGTTATTACTGAATGGTGGGGTATTCCAGGACACACTTCTGAAACAGGGAGAAGGAAAAAAAAAACACAAGAGCAGCAGAGGAAGAGAAGTCTAAATTAGGTGCTAGCATGGCAGATCACTTGTGAAATGTCTTCGGTGCTGTGCTGTTAGGCCTTGAGATGACTGGTTAAATTGCACACTGTAGGACTGGAAGCTTCTATTAGCTCTAAACCCCTAATTCCTTTGTAATTTGCAGGATGGGAGAAAGGCTGACAACTTAATTTTTAGATTGCTGACATTTTGATACATTGTTCTTATAGACTTTCTTATAAACCACACATATGTGCAGTCACATGAGCATATGTACACAAACATACACACACACAGGGAGAGGGAGGTAGTCTTGTGTCAAGCCTAGAAAACAAATGCATTGTTTACCTTTTTTTTCCTGTGTCTGTTTTCTCTTCAATCATACTAGGCTGGGAAGGGTCAGGACTTAATACCTGGGCTTTTGTCACCGAACTGAACAGTTCTAACTCCTAAAGCATTCAGTAAGTGTTTATGAATAAGAAATAATTTTGACGTATTACTTAAAAAGAAAGGCTTGAGAAGAACTGGCACTGTGTGCACCTCTGATGTGCCTGGTCACGTGTGCAGCCGCTATATTTAATAGATCTTCTTCGTGTCTGCCTCACTCCCTGTCTGTAGCTTACATTGTAGAGGGTCCAGCAGGTTTGCACTATCAGAGGAGAGCAAGGTAGTAAGCAGAAAGGAGAATGGTGCGTTTGAGGGGAAGATTGTGGGATGGTTTTCTCTCCCACCAACTCTAACTGGTGTCAAGGGGAACCAGCGTAGGGAAATGCTGACTAAGAAGAGAGGTGGGTACAAGAGCCAAAGAGGTTTAGTACTAGGAGAGGGTATTGTGGTACTGATGCTGCCTGATGCAAAAGAAGAAAAACACACACATATATGTACATATGTGTGTGTATGTATACGTATAACATACAAGACCTACACATACATTATATCTGTGTGTATATACAAGATGCATATGTACAAGATGTATACATACATCCATTATACATCCATTATCTGTATACATACATACATTGGATCTTCAAGTAGTATGGTTCTCTAATTCAAACCCCAAATTTCCTAATTTCTAAAGCCAGTTTCCCCACATAAAGTCTCACGCATTGGCTTATCTCTTACAGTGTCGGTTGTGAGGCAGAGAGCATGTTGGCACTCTAGTTCATGGGTGAGGACTGTGGATTAAACAACAGAGATTGGAGACGAGATGCTTTGACAAGAACTCGGCAGAAGGCTCTGGAACATGCACCCCGTGTCCTGGTGACACACGGGTGGTAGCGTGTATGAATGCATGAACAGTGACAACAGAGTCAGCGTGAGATATAGACTCTGCATGTGGTGATTTTATAAATATGTAGATGATTTTGGTTTGCTCATGGTTTTTTTTTAATACATTCAGTAATTAAATAAGTCCCAAAGTTCTTTAAACCAGTGGAAATTTACGTTTCTGGTTTTAAAAAATGCATGAGTCACAGTTTAATTGGATGAGTAGTATGTAACTTAATGTTATCTTATAACTGTTGATGCCACACCCTACCTAAATATCTTTTGGCGCTCATGAGCTATGATAGTGTTCTTCCTTTTTAAAATTATATATATACAATTTATTCACTTTAGATCCTGGTTGTAGCCCCCTCCCTCATCTTGTCCCACTTTCTCTCTGTCTTCCTTCCTTCTCTCTCTCCCCAAGTCCACTGATAGGGAAAGTCCTCCTCCCCTAATGTCTGACCCTAGCCTATCATGTCCCATAAGGACTATCTGGAACCTCTTCCTCTGTAGGTTGGCTGGGTACTCCCACCAGAGAAAAGTGATCAAGAAACAGGCAACCGAGTTCATGGCAGAGGTAGCCCCTGCTCCCCTTACTTGGATCCCACATGGAGACTGAGCTGGCTATGGGCTACATCTGAGCAGGGGGCCTAGGTCCTCTCCATGCATGATCCTTGGTTGGTGCACCAGTCTCTGCAGGCCCCCTGGACCCAGATCTGTTGCCTTTGTTGGTCTCTTTGTGGGGCTCCTGTCCCCTCTGTGTTCTTCAATCCCCCAACCCCCTTCTTCCATAAGACTCCCTGCACTCTGCCCAAAGTTTGGCTGTGAGTCTCAGCATCTGCTTCCATCCCCTGGTGGTGAAGTCTTTCAGAGGACATCTCTAGTAGGCTCTCCTCCTGTTCCCTGTCTTCTACCACTTTCAGTGTCTATTCTATTTGCCCTTTTGAATGAGAATTAAGCATCCTCCCTAGAGTCCTCCTTGTTGTTTAACTTCTTTAGGTCTGTGGATTTTAGTATGTTTATCCTATATTATATCACTAATATCCACTTATAAGTGGGCATATACCATGTGTGTCTTTTTGCTTCTGGGTTACATCACTCAGGATAATCTTTTCTAGTCCTATCCATTTGCCTGCAAATTTCATGATTTCTTTGTTTTTAATAGCTGAGTAGTATTCCATTGTGTAAATGTACCACAATTTCTGTATCCATTCTTTGGTTGAGGGACATCTAGGTTATTTCCAAATTCTGACTATTATGAATAAAGCTGCTATGAACATTGCTGAGCAAATGTCCTTGTGGTGTGGTGGAGCATCTTTTGGGTATATGCCCAGGAGTAGTATAGCTGGGTCTTGAGGTAGAACTGTTCCCAATTTTCTGAGAACCTGCCAGATTGATTTTCAAAGTGGTTGTACAAGTTCACACTCTCATTAGCAATGGAGGAGGTTCCCCCTTTCTCCACATCTCTCCAGCATGCGTCACTTCAGTTTTTGATCTTAGCCATTCTGACAGATGTAAGATGGAATCTCAGAGTCATTTGATTTGCATTTCCCTGATGACTAAGGACTTTGAACATTTCTTTAAGTGTTTCACTGCCATTCGATATTCTTCTGTTGAGAATTCGGTTTGTTGGTGACTAATTTCTTGAGTTCTTTACATATAATGGATATCAGTCTTCTGTTGGATGTAGGGTTGGTGAAGATCTTTTCATAGTCCCATAAGCTCTTGCTTTGTTCTGTTGGCGGTGTCCTTTGCTTCAGTTTTATGAGGTCCCATTTATTAAGTGTTGCTCTTAGAGCCTGAACTATTGGTGTTCTGTTTAGGAAGTTGTATCCTGTGCCAATGAGGTCAAGGCTTTTCTCCACTTTTTCTTCTAACTGAGAGTGTTCTCTCAATGTAACAAATACCTGAGACAATTGGCTTAAAAGGAGCAAGTATTTATTTTGACTTCTGGTTTTACAGGATTCAGTCCCTGGCTTTTGGCCTTTGGCCCTATGATGAGGCAGTACATTCTAACTGGAGGACTGTTGGAGTGAATTACTTATGGCCACAGGAAGTAAAAGGAGAGATGTAGATAAATTTTAATTCAGAACATGGCTGCTCTGGCAAGAGATCACATTCAAAGATCTTCTAGGTCTGTATGATCTGGCTGAAATACAAACACACCTTTAATCCCAGGAGACATGGGCAAGCAGATCTCTGAGTTCAAGGCCAGCCTGGTATAGAGCAAGTTTCAGGTAAAGAAAAGCTTAGGTTCAGGAAGGGTAGAACATGCCTTTAATCCCAGCACTCAGGAGACAGGGGCATGCAGATCTCTGAGGTCTAGTCAGTCCTGTCTAGGCCATTCAGTTGAGTCATGGAGTTGAGAGGCAGAGCAGTGGAGTTGAGTTTGTGGAATTTCAGAGGCACTTTTACTGGGACAGTTTTACAGAACAGGTTGAAGAGAGAACAAGCTAGAGTCAGGTGAAGACAGAATGGGCTAGAGAATGAGAAGAAGCCAGAAGATTAGAACAGATTGCTAGATGTAATAGGAGGCCAAGCAGAGTGAGAAGCCAGTTTGAATCAGTCAGCTTGGAGAGGAGTTTAAGCCAGAAGAGCTGAGTTGAACAAGCCAGCCAGAATTCAGAAAGAACTAGACAAGGTAACCTTATTCAGCAGTAAGTCTCCGAGGCTGAAAACATTCTAGGCCTAGGTTAGATTGTACAGAGGCTAGAAGCTTCCAGGACTAGGCCTAGGTTAGCAGACAGAGGCGGTGGTGACCCTTCCAGAGGACAATTACATCATGCAAATCAAAGTTCCTTGTACAGAGAAGAGAAAGGATCAGGGTTTCACCTTTAAAAGCATCCTCCCCTCAGACCAGCTCCCTCGAGTCAGGCCCCACTCTTCAGAGTTCCAGTCGTGCCCCAGACCAGGGACTGGTGCTTCAAGAATGCACCTTTGGGTACCATTCCAGATCTGAGCCATAGGCTTCATAAATAAATAAACAAACAAACAAACAAATAATGCTTCAAGAATGCACCTTTGGGTACCATTCCAGATCTGAGCCATAGGCTTCATAAATAAATAAAAGAAAGAAAGAAAGAATGAATGAATGAATTCTTCATTTATTTATTGTTATGTATATGGGTGTTTACCTGCATATGGTACCTGTGTACCATATGCACAGAGAGGGTGTGGAATTCCCTGGAATGAGGATGGTTGTGAGTTTCCATGTAGTTGCTGAGAATAGAACCCCAGTGCTCTGGATGAGCAGTGCTTTAAATGCAGAACCATCTCTCCAGCCCCAGCCTATGCTGTTTTGAGACCTTACCTTATTGTGGCTCTGTGTGTGTTTGTGTTTGTGAGGTGACTGTGCTTGTTAGAGGCACCAACCATCTTGCAGGAAGAATGTGCCCTTCATTTCCTGTTTCTGATTTTGCATTTAACTGGTAGACCGTTTGCTTTTGATTAAGATTAGGCATTGTGGAGACATTCCGGAAGTCAAGTGCCTGAGATTAGTTAAGTTTGTCCTTCATCACAGGAAGTGGTATTGAGCAATGGCTCTAAGGATGGGGGGAGTGGCCTGGTTGTGGAAGACTTGGATTGCTGTGTTGTAAGGAGCCAGTGAAAGTGTTTGGGTAGGCAGAAAGACTTCATTGTGGTACACGCAGGGTGAGCTAGAAGACCGAGGATCTAGAAAAAGGTGGGGTTTCTTATTGAACTAATCCTTTGTGTTTGTTTTGTTTAGAAATTAAGAGTAACAATTTTTTTTTCCTTCTCAGAGACTGACATTTGGCAATTCACTATGTATATATGTAGTTGGAGACTAAATATTACTTCTGGAACATTAGAGACAGAAATGAGATATATGGAAGATAAGAAAAATTTCCTTTTCATTTATCCTTCCAATTAAAACATCTTCAAAAAGTAAAAAAAGAAAAGATCTTAATTTCAAAAATTAAAACTATGAACACGCACTCTTCAGTGTGCTCTGACTGCACTGAACACATGGAGATCTCATCGTCTGGAGACGCGTCCTGGCTAGACGTCTTCCTGAGTCCATTGCAGTGTGTCTAGCTCTCCATCTTTGTGCCCAATAACTATACAGTATCAGTCAGTTCCCTTCCCTTCCTTGTCTCTTTACTCATGTATAACATGTCCATGATATTCACGCTCTAAGATGGGAGGGTTAAATGTTACAACACATGAAAATACTTGTATGCAATGCGTAGTGTGTTGTAAGTGCTTGACAAATGGCAGTAATGCTATTTTTCACACTCATAGATTCGTACATGTGAATAGTAGAAGTTTATGGTCGGCAGACTTTTACCTTTAAAATGGGACCCCTCAACTGCTCTCTCCTTTATTCAGCAGTGTTTCTGGAGATTTTTCATGCCTGTAAGTTTTACCCACATTCTTTCCTTTAATGATAAATAAATATTTTCTCTCCGTCCTGCATGATGGTGGTGAAGGATCATTACCTTAATGATGATGACTGTTAGAAGCCATGTGGTCCAGCCCTGTCCCTCTCTCTCTGCTTCTTGCTTCCTACACTTTCCATCATTTCCTACTAGCCTGCACATCAGAGGGCCTTTCCTGAAACATGCTGGTAAGCACAATGAAACCTTCTAGGGATTATTATGTCTACCTCTTTGCTATGTGTGAACACATTTTAACAAATGAAAACAACCAGACTTCCACTATGTATTTCCCAATTTCTCCTTTCACCTTTAATGTCATCTCTTCTTAGAGGGCTGATCTCACCCTGCTCACTCTAACCCTGAGTTTGGCGATACTCACTGTTCTGTCCCTAACCCTGCACCTCCTGCATGCCCAGAGACCTAAAAGCTTGCCCTGGAACCAGCCTTCCTTCTCTATAGCTTTTTGTTGTTTCTGTCTGACTTCTGAAATCTTTCTTCCTTTGTCCTTGGTAATATGGTGATAACAATGGTCAGCCTCAGCTCTCATTACAATTCTGCAGAGACATTGGCTGCTCTGTTATCCGTGAGTACAATGTCTTCAGTTCTCGTACAGTGTTACCATCTTGAAGTCGTGTTAATAGAATTGGTGCTATAAGTTTCCATTAAAGCATGTTACAGTGTAAATTCACAGGCACACCTGAATTGTCTGCTTTGATTTCATTTTTACCTTGAGTTTCTTACATCATAGAGATACAGTGTTTGGGACAATTAAATACAGAGAATTAGTCCCCGCCCCCATCCCTGTCACTATTGCAGAATACCTAGGTTAATCAGCCTATAAGAAGAAAAGGTGTCTTCCTACTCAAGACTTCAGACTTTGGTCTAGTGTTGCTTGGCCATGTTGCTTTAGGTCTGTGGCAAGGCAGTGCCTTGTGGTGGGAATGCGTGGTAAAGGCAAGTGGTTCAACTTCTGAAGACTGAAAAATGGAAAAGAGCTCATGCCCTTTCCTACCACGTCCCTGCCGACCTAACTTCCTGTCACTAGACTCCACTTCCTAAATGTTCTACCACCTTCCAGAAGTGATACAGGCTGCTATCCAAGGCTTTAGCATGTGGGCTTTGGAGGACATTTAATGCCCTGACCATAGCTTTCTATTTGGGCTAAGTATAGGGTTTAGAGAATGGAATGGGTTTAAGTGTATAGCTAAAGGCATTTGCAATTCTTGAGCTGTAGGTAGTAGCAACCCACAGGGAACAGCTGTCTTGTTGAATAAAGAATGTGCAGTGAGTTAGAGAAGATGCAAACAAACACATCTGCTGACCTGGAGCTGGTTATCAAGTTCACTGCATCTCTGTCACCAGGTTGCCCCCCCCCCAGCTCTGAAGCAGTAATGGTACCTGAAGGGTGACTGGACATCTCGGTGGGTGTGTGGTGAGAGCAGGCATTGGTCACGCTTTACCTTTTCTTTTTTCCAAAGAATAAGACACGATGGATTTCAGACGCAACAGAATCACCTGGAGGAATTAATGAAAAATGCAATTCTAGAGGCCATTCGTCAGTTCTCCTTTAGTGTGGCTGGAGCTGGGTCTAGGCAACCATTATCCAGGAGTCTTTGGTGGCTTCTGATAGAACTGGATCTGGAACACATTTGAGTGATGTTGTCCTAGGGACTCTTGACTCAGCAGCCCTCCAGCTTACTGGCTGTGCTCAAGCATTTGCTCTAGGAAGACATTATACTATAAATGAATAGAAGTGATGTTTAAGAGAGAGAGTAACACACTGAGCAAAGAGCCCTGGCCTTGCACTCAGAATGTCTGGGTTTCGTTATGGATGGTCTACAGTACGTCCACCCCTTGTAACTCTTACTGCCCAGGGAAATTTTGTCAAATTTAAGTTTAAAGAAGTATAGAATAAAGGTTTGATTTTATTGTCTATGGATAGGAATGATAGCAATTATATAGCCAGATGTTCTGAAGGATTAAATGAAAATTGAAAGGAAAGTATATACTCCTAATATGCCTGAAGTTGGAGTTAACTCTGTATGATTGAGAAAGAAGCGAATGATCCTGAAGATGAAATGCCTGTCTGAGTGGATAAGGGGCATGACTCAGTGATAAAGCATTTACCTGTGTTTGAAGCCCTACGCTGTGGACTTCACATTGAGCTGTTTGGGTCTTAAAGATATTTTCAGGTCTTAGAAGCTCTTATATATATGGCACTCAATGGGGTCAGAACATTGCAGATGTTGTATTTGGCATTGTTAGTGCCAGAGGTAAAGTGGGCAGGTTACACTGTGGCTAGCATTTCCCCTTTTATTTATATACAGAAAAGAAACACATAATAATGTGAGTCACACACTGGAACCCCTAAAGTTGTCATATACTATATCCAGGTTGCAGCCGTTAGCCTTAGAATCCAAAGCAGAATCCAGAGGGGGCCTCTCAACACTAGGGAGAAGGTGCTTGAAAGGCCTTGTGGTCAACAGTAAACTACATTCATGTCATGTAGTAGTAAGTTAAACTTCATAATCCTCTTCTGCACTCAGTAAATAGTCCTTGGAAAAACTTTTCATTGTATTGGCTTACCATCACACCTGTTATTTCTGCAGGCTCCCACTTAGGAGTTGGATTTCAATTTGGTGTTTTCCTTGCCTGGGGCTTTTCCTAGCTAGAATTGTAAAATGTCTTCTTTGGTCACATTAGTGTAGTCAAGTGCCTGTATTGCGGGTCTAATAAGAGACACCCCCTAGTCTCCTTATCTGAGTGGATTATTTTTTCTGTCCTTCAAGAGAATCAGAGCCAACTTTAGAATTATCTAGTCTCCAGATGACTAGTTCAAGTGTCTTTCAACCTTAAGACATGCAACCCGAAATAAACCAACCCATCTTTTGATCTGATTTCCTCCAAAGGTAATGTTTCTTTTCAGCCCTTGAACGTGCACCATTTTCACAATATGATTTGTCCCAGTAGGATAATCATTTGACCACTAAAAAAATAAAATAAAATAAAAAATTCACCAGGGAATAGCACAGCTGTTAAAGTATGTGCCACCTCAAGCCTGCCTTCAGGTCCCTGTTAACCATACAGAACCTGGATGTGCCCGTATGTGTGTGTAACCCAGTGCTGGTGGGCCAGCTGACCACTTTGTGAGCTGCAGGGGAGAGACAGACAGACAGACAGACAGACCCTGTCTAAAATAATAAAATGGAGAGTGATTGAGAAAGACACCAGATGTTGACCTCTGGACTCCATATGCTTACACACACACACACTTGTACACATGTCCGTGCACACACACACACTTGTACATATGTGCATACAAACACACACTAGCAGATGCATATATCACACATAGAAAAACAAGTAAAACTCACCAACGTACACTAAAACATACATTCACACAGAAGAAAAATCTACAGTTTGTACAGAAATATAAAGTGATGAGCTTTTGCAAAGCTTTGGTTTTTGTTTGTTTGGTCATTCGAGTACCAATCCAAAGTGTCCATTTCAACCACTATATAGTGTCTTTGCAAATAATAATAATTCCTTACATTACTAAAGGATCCATGTTAGCTTTTTGTAGACGCATGTTTGATAGTGTCACCCAACAATTAATAAACACAGGAACACATACTGGTTCCACCACTGTGTAACTGTGTGAAAAATACCTCATTTTAAAAGCTCCACGTGCTTTTTCTACAGCATCAGAATGCCCAGACTCACCAGCCCCAAACATCCATCCTTAGATAAGCCTGTGTGTAAGCGCTATGCCCCTAGTGAATACTAGTCAGTGGTGGCAAAGCTGTTCTTCGAGGAGGAACGAGGGGTGGCTGAGACGTGAAGAATTCTGTTTGTTTGGAAGGGTAATTTTAAAGCTCAGTGCCATGCTAAGTATAGCAGGGGAGGGGTTGATGACCCTACTTACTGTTCCCAGAGACAGCATCCATAAGGGGAGTTACTAGGGTGGGACAGTTAACTGAGGAGAGGCCAGGCTTCCTGTTGAAGGTCCTGGGGAGTGTCTGTGAAATGATGCCTCGCAGCCTTGTCAGTCTGAGAGCCTGAGACATCCAGCTAAAGAAGGAAACTGAAAATCGTTGAACTAGGAAAGTAACCACAGTCAGGGGAAACAAGCTCACCGGAGATGGGGTAATAGTGGAGGAACAGTGGAAGAGAGGACAGGGAAGGAAGGCATGGGGTACTTATGCCAGTGGAGGAGGCTCAGCTTTCAGGGATGCAGAAGGTACCTGGAGCACCCCTTTCCGTCTGTCCAGTATGCTGATGGTGGGAGACTAGTGCAGGGTACCACACCCATTCTTCCACATTTCTGTCTTCTTTTCATCCTCAAGTCCTTTATTCTTGGGGTGAGCACCAGGCTATTGGTAGCTGAGTGAGAGGAATTCAGGAGGTAGAAACGTCAGTGCACGCAGCAGGGACACCTTTGTAGATGAGGCGTTGTATTTACCGTCAGGCAGCTCAGCTGGGAGTGTTGACCATAAGACTTGATGTATTTTTTTCCCTGAAGCCCTTTTATGCTCTATGTGCAGTTACAGAGAACTGGAGAAGCCAACACACCATTAAATCCCCATAGTTTGCTCTTTCTCTTCATTACAAAAACTATTTGAACAGTAGCAGGCCGCTTCTGATCGTAGCTGGCCAGGATGGTTGGAGTTGCCTTGTCGATGACTTAAAGATAAGTGTAAATCAAGCCATGGATGATCTGCCGAGGGTGAGAGGATGATGAGGTGGGTCGTTGATTCTCTTTGAGAAGCAGTATGAAGAGCTCTACCACACTGAAAGGCTGGATGAGACAATGACAGCTACCTCCATACTTAACACCCCGCTATTCGTGAACGGGCTTCAATCCCCAACAGTCCCCTTCTCCATGCACCACTCCTTCCTGGGAAGATTCTTCCTCCCAGTCTGTGGTTGTCCCAACCGCAGGCTCTCTCACTCTCTTGCTCTTTAAAAATCATAACAGTTTTGTTATAATACAGTTTTGTATATGTGTTTTTTAGGGTTGGAGATAACATGAGAGAGAGATTACACATATAGAGAGAGGAGAGGAGCATGCGTATGACTCATAGGGCCTGCTTATTCTCAGTGTCACTGAACTCTGCATCTCCAGCCCTCAATAAATATTTAAATAAAGCAGTTCCTAATGTGAAAGTCTGATAAACTTACAAAGGAAAATTCTTAATCAACCCCTTGACATTTTCATGGCTCCGTTGAAAACAATTTGACCTTAAATTGTAAATAATGGCTCAGTGTGAGAATCCCCAAGGTGGAGAGCTTGTCTGTGAAGCCTGCGGAAGCTTGTTGGGGGTATGAGAGCAGGACTGTGCTCGCAGGCTTGTCACCTTCAGCCAATCAGGACTCGGGGTGCTCAGTGCTTGTTAGAGAAATCCCCCCTTCCCTAAGAATGAGCATTCCTGATCTAGTACTTTCTCTGCTGAACCATCTGGCCCGTCATACTCTCCCAGTTTTATCATAGCCCCAGGAAAAACGATTTTTCTTACCAACCAGTGCCTTTGTTTTATAATTTGGAAAATAAACTGTATACGTAACTCTCACTTCTATGTTCGGTTGCAGGGAAAATAAAAATGCAGTTGGTTCTCACTACTGAGTTTATCACTTTCACATAGATAAACAAGAGTTTGTTTAGATGTGAGTAATAGTTAAGGAAAAGTGAATACTTTCCCATTTGGACCTCTGTAGGGCATGCTTCTGAAGGATAAAGACATGTGCTTGTGTTTTCTTTTTGGCCAAATAATTTTAAGTTTAGTTTTGAAGAACTTCTTATCCAAAAGAAAATTTTTACTGTTACCTTATTTTTATTTTCTGGCAACTTCAACTTTGTTTTAAATCTCATATCATGTCTGGACTCAGGAGGACACAAATCTGGAATTTCTCTTTAGATTCTGAAGTTCAGTGTATGTTGGTGAAATTGAATGCTCTGGTCTGTTCTTAGACTTGAATTTCATCGTAAACCGTTCTTTTTTATTTTAATTTTATTTTTATTAATTACAGTTTATTCACTTTCTGTCCCAGCTGTAGCCCCCTCCTTCATCCCTTCCTAATCCCACCCTCCTTCCGTCTTCTTCGTCTATGTTTCTCCCCCATTCCAATGATAGGTAAGGTCTTCCTCCCCTTCCATCTGACCCTAGTCTATCAGGTCTCATCAGGACTGGCTTCTTTGTCTTCCTCTGTGGACTGGTAAGGCTGCTCCCCACTCAGGTGGAGGTGATCAAAGAGCCAGCCCATGAGTTCATGTCAGAGACAGTCTCTGTTCTTATTACTAGGGAACCCTCTTGGACACTGAGCTGCCATGGGCTACATCTGTTCAGTGGCTCATTCTTGATGTCGCTTGCTCTCAGATGAGGGTCTAAGGGCTGATGCAGTGGTTCCGTACAACTGGCTTGTGAGAAGAAGTAGGGTAGGAAAGACAGCAAGCTAGATATTGTCTGCTAACTGGAGACAGACTGTGTTGTGTTCCATCTTCCTTGTGAACTGTGCCAGTGCTGAGACACAGCAGAGGGCCTGGAAGAGAACCTCAGGAGCTCACAGTCTGGCGCCACCTGAATCTGGCCTCGCTGATTTAGGATGTCTTCGGAATTGTGACTTGACGGGGAAGTTACTGTGCTCTGAAGTAAGTAGTCAGGATTTGGTCTCGAGCCTGGACCAGCATGTTTGCTAAGAGAGGCCCCCGGGGGCTCCAGTGAACATGAAATCATTTCATGGCTTTTTGTGAGTTGAGCTTTCTGGTAGAGCTGTCCTTTCAGGAGGAGGAGAAGACAGAAAGTGTTCAGGAGAAGGGCAGTGTCACCGTGTGTCAGCAGCATCCTTCCGGATGAAGCAGCCATGCTGAGGCCTCTGCAGTAATTGTGATGAGAGTGTTTGAGTAGAAGAGAGACTTCAGTTGAGACATTCTCTAACAACTGTTGATGCAGGAGTCCTGCTCCACCTGAAGTCACTCCCTTCCAGCTTCTGAACTGTAAAAAAGATACTTGAAATCTATATAGGTTCTGTGCTATTACATGTTACCAATAATGAGTAGTAATCGTATACGTTATATGTATATGTGTGTAATAACTATGCCTATTATAATCAGGGTGGGGCCTTATGTTATAAAAGAGGTTCCAGATGTTGAGGTGAGGTCATTCATGTGGTGGCTAAGAGTCAAAGGAAGATCTGAGAAGATGGAAGAACGAAGGTCGACACTTGGAAAGCCTTTATTTAGAAGCCAGCATAGAGACATTTTGCTTCAGCATCCATTTCTAATGGCACTGACATCACATAATGTTGCATTACCAGTCTGTGAGGTCTATGAGGACTAGTAATGTTATGGCCTGTCCTTGGGGACTGGGGAGATGGCCCAGCTGGCAGAAGGGCTTGCTGCCTGGCCTGATGTCCTGAGTTTGCTCCCTGGGGCTTATGTGTTGGAAAAAGAACCAACTCTTACAAGTTGTCCCCTGAGCTGTCATAGTGCTCTCCACCCCCAGCCCCCACAATAAATAAATGTAAATTTGTTTTTCCATCAGATTTGCTCATTTCCCGTATCTCTGTTTACTGAAGCCTCAAATGTTGTGGATACTTGCTAGGTCCTTGCTATTCCTCTTTAGGTATTGAAATAATTTGACTTATGGTAGTTGTAGTAAAAACTGAAAGCATATCTAGTGTTCTGCATCTGTTGCTTTGTTGTTTTTTTTTTTTCATTTTTTTTAGGATTCCCTCATCCCATTAGAATGGTATTTAAAAGCAACTCTAGTATCCTTCCTCCCATTTTGGTTCATCATTTGTAGGCACTGGTAAGAAAACAAAACAAATACCCAATGACTAGGTGCCTGCTCTGTGGTATTTTGCAGCACAGCATCTGTTGACTGCACCTGCGTGCTTTAGACTGTCTAAGGAGGGAGGAAAGAACAGAAGCCTCTGAGTGCTGAAATGACAAATGTTTACATCCACCTGGATCACAATGTATAGACTAATATTTTATAATTCAACTAAAATGTATTTGTCAAATCAGAGAGGAATTATTTTGTTGGACAGAGATAATACTTTTACTTGTAGTAAATAACCCTATGAGGCTTGTTTACAGTGTTTGGATGCATTCTTGCCACAAAATTTAAAAGGCGGCTACATATTAAAGTCATTCTTGCAGTATTATTTCTATGTATGTATAATATTCTTTTTCTCTGTGAATGTGTGTGTGTGTGTGTATGTGTGTGTGCTCTCGCATGCACACTCCTATGAAAGTCAGAGAGGGCATCAGAGTCCCTGGAACTAGGGTTGCAGACAGTTGTGAACTTTGGGATGTGGTTGCTGGGAGCCAAACTCAGGTCCCTCTTGAAGAGCAGTATGGCCCCTTATGGGCTAAGTTATCCCTTCAGCCCCTGATAACAGTTCTTAAGTTAATGTTGAGACTAGTTACCAACATTCTGATACCCTATGAATGTTTTAATCCAGTGGTATTTTTGAGTGTCAACTGAGATGGTCATTTAATGTTTTAACTACATTTATTCTCTCTGTGTCTCCCTCTCTGCTGTGTTTGTATGTGTCTTTGTGTGTTGTACACTCACATACCATCATATGAGTGTGGCAGTCAGAAGGCAACAACGGAGAAGTCAGTTCTCCGTGGTCCCAGGGATTGACCGCAGGTCTGCAGCTTAGTGAGAGGCAGGCGCATTTACCTGTTGAGTGTCTCTCTGGTGACCTGGGATGATAGTTTTATATCATTCACCAATTCCCCCAAACGTTTCTTGAACACCTGTTGTGTGCCAGAAATTTCTGTGCATGGCAGCAAGCAAAAAGCAAATGTGTGTGCCTCTGTTGAATTTCCATTCTAATGGGATCTTGATAGCCGTAAGCTTACAATATTCTGTTAGCTGTTCTCTGCCTGGTTTCCACAACAGGAAACTGAACTTTAAGGAGTTAAATGCCTTATCCAGCAACATAGGTATAGCAAATGCAGACTAAGAATTTGAATTTGAGATTACCAAATTTTAAAGCAGTTTTTCTCATTGGTTATTATTATTTTTTTTCTTGATTAGAATTCCACCCCCTCCCCCTTTTGGGAGATGTCCTCTTCCTGTGGCTGACAAATTCTATGATCATTCTAAATTTCAAATGTTTCCACTTGTAACAGTTGCAGTACTTGGCTAGCCAAAAAGTAGCCATGTTCACTGTCATGATAGGCAGTTATTTATTAAATAACTGTAATAAATAGCAGTATTTAAATACTGTATCAAATAGCAATAATACAGATACCTCTGACAAGCTCCCCTACCGGTTGGATCAGGTAGTACATGAGATTAATTGGATGAGCTAGTAGGTGAACACAATCAACCAGGATCCTTCCAGTTAGCACCAACCTCAGTCCCCCACCCGCCACCTCCAAACCAATAGACACTCATCTCAGCTCTGGGAAATTCTAGGCAGTGTGCTGTTGCTCTGCTCTGTGGTGAATAACTTGATGAAGAACATGTAAAATTAGTCAAATAATTTATATAAAATGCTTTAAAAATTGCCTGGTGCATTCTCTATCAGCCACTTACTGAAAATACTTAGGTTTGAATAACAAAACAGAGTACCTGTTTATGAATGGGTGTCTGTTAAAAAAAATCTGAAGCATTTTGGAATTGTTTCTGGCAATGTTGGGTAATTTCTCATGACATTTTAATTTTAAGATTTGAGTGACATGTAGGTTGTGGAGTATACAATCTTTCTGTCTTTTTTTTTTTTTTCTTTTCCTTGCCTTCTATTACTGAGTTCCCATTTTGGCAAATATTTTCTCTCAAAACATACTCTATATATTCAGTCTTCTGTGTTTGTTAAAGCTGAGAGGCCTTTTGGAGGTTATTTTACCGAAGGCTTCCAGTTAGGAATGGTGTGAGGAAAGCCCCAGGTGAGCGTTGGCATGCCCCAGACTGCCAGCCTTGTTGGAGTGGAAGCTTTCCCTGCAGCACATCTGTTTGGTGATAGAATCTTCCATTCAGTGCAACGGGATTTGGGTTACTCAGAGTTTTAATTTTTAGTGGTTTTTTCCCCCCTATTGTGTTAATTATCATGAGGTTTTGACGGACACTTGAACATTATAATTTCTCTACCCTGAGATGTTGGTGCCTGGTGCGAATATGATAGTTCTTTGAAGGAGGAAGGCAGCTTCTATTTGGTACCATTTTTGTGTTACCAAATGATAGACCTCTGTTTTAGTATCTTTGATACTGATGTGGTGGCCAAGGCAACTTTCGAAGAAGGTTTTAAATTTGGCTTGTTGATGGGTTTTATCACATGACTTTTAAAGAGGGTTATTAATTTGGCTTATGATTTTAGAAGATTAGGGTCCATGATGGTAGAGGGACAGGTCATGTCTTTATTCACAACCATGATGCAGAAAAAGAATGAGATTTGGGTCTGTTGAAACCTCAAAGTCCACCTCCAGTGACTCACCTTCTCTAACAAGACTATACCTCCTAATCCTTCCCAAACAGTTCCACCAGCTGGGGACCATATATTCAAGCATATAAGCTATTCTTATCCAAAGTTCCACAGCATAAGTAAGAGTGTTGTCTCTCTTGGAAGTGTTGATCTGTGTAACATTAAAAGAAATATTGGCTTGACATGTTGCTATCTCCTTGATAGTTAAGCTTAACAGCAAAAATTGTGTTGAAAATAAACTGTTGTACCTTGGCATTTTCTGAAGAGAGCAGTGTAGTTCACTGGGAAGTGTTTAATCACCTTTGCCTCATTCCTGGCTCCTTCCCCTGTAAAATGTGGCAGGCAGTGTGATTGTTCTCATAGATTAATACTCAGACACATGTCCAACTCACTGAACACAGAAGTAAATCCCATGACCTAGTTTATGTGGCCTTGATTATGTTCTCCTTGATGGGAGGTGTATCTCTTTTGGGGCCCGAGTCTTAATGTGATGTCTTCAAAAGTGACTGTTGTAGGTTAATTTGCATTGTTGTTAGTCAGTGTCCTGAGCCCCAGCAATGGAGTTGGGAAGTTAAGCACAGCGCCATGGTCAGGCTCGGGGCCTCACCTCAGAAAGCAAACTGTTCCAGGACAGAGAAACATTTGCCCCTGTGAACCACACAGATGTTTTAGGTTTGTTTGTGCTAACCAGCGTTTGTGTGGTGCTTGCGATGCCAGTCTGCATTTGCGTGAGTGTCTTGAAAATGGAACAGTACGAGACTGTGGAATAAGGACAAGTGGAGGAAGATGCTCCTGTGATTACTCAGCTACAGCTCCTTCAGATGCACGGAGGGGGCTGGAAGAGCTGGTGACTGCCTCAAAGTAGGACAAGCCCCTGTCCTCTCTGGCTGACACGTGGCTCTACAGAGCTGCATGGGGGGAAGGGCGCCGATTATGCCTTCTTCACCTCCTTCTCAAAAAGGAGTGTGGAATGCTTCCCGGGGACCAACTTCCGTTCCACAAACACAGTTGGCGCTGGCTTTGTGGATGTCTGTGCTGCCTGTGGTAGCAGATAACCAAAGCACTCTTCCTTGAGGATTCTTGTTGAGAGAAAAAAAATAGGAAGCAGGGTGACAATGCTGGGAAGTAGCCTCAATGTGGGCCAGCTCGAATAGCTCTGATGGGGACAGTGGGGTCCCGGCAGATGTCCCCTAGCCTGACAATCAGACCTGAGTATTTCCATGTTCACTATATTTGGACCTTTCTGCCAGGTTCCTATGAAGAGAGGGCCAAAGGCATTGCCAGAAAACAAGGGCATTTTTTTTTCTAGAAATGTGGTCCATGCCTTTACCAAAAACAACGGTTGGGAGTTTGCTGTTGTTTCATGCATTGTTTTCCTTTCTCCAAAGCTTAGCATGAGTTGTTTTCCCTGTAATTTTTCTCTTTTTATCAAGCCTGTAATTTAACATAATAATCCACTGTGGGATGTCACTTGACACAATCCGAGATGCATCTCAACCCAGCAAACAGATTGTCTGTTCGCCGGCCAACAGACATGTTTACCCACTTTTAAATGGGTTTCTGCTTATTCTTATTAAATTCTAAGGTATGTATAATAGAAGAGGAAACCTACCTTTCACATTTTAGCATTCCGTCTTTGCAAATGTCTGCTCAGATGAAAGGCTGTGTTCCTGAGCAGGTACATATCTGGGGAACCCTAGGTGCCCAGCTCCTGAGGCTCGTGGCAAAAATACATCTCTGGGGGCCTGGGGGCAGCTAGTCCTGTGATAACTATGAGGAATCCATTTCGGCTGTTTGATAGAGAAATTGATAGGAAGTGGCATTCAGTCTGTGATCTTTGTCATTTGCTTGTTTAAGGAATACAGATTGCACAGCCCTTGTTTGCAATACATGGGACCAGACGGGTTTTCCATCTTAGACTTCTTTCAAACCTTGGGATGTTTATATAAAATGAGTTATCTGGGCACCAAGGTCGTCCAGATGTAAAATCCAGTTCATTTATACTTGGCAGGTATTTAATGCACAGGTCCTGAAGGTGTAATTTTATGGGATATAGTTAGTGCATCTGATGTGGCCCTTCATGTGAGATGTGCTGAACAATTTTCCACTTGTAGCATGTGGAAGTTTTGGATTTTGGAACATTTTGGATTTGGGATGTCCAGATTATGAATATTCAGCCTATGCTCCCTGAATGCTGGTTTTTAGGAACTGAACAGCCAAAGGATAGAGGATATTTAAAAAAAAAAAAATCCTTGCCATGTTGTTTAAACTACAGAGGTGGGGCACAGAAAATAAATGGAAAATCTGTACAGCATGTGATATCTGGCAAGTATTACAGGGTAGGATAAAGCAGAGGAAAGATCCTGGGTTAAGGAATTATTTAGGGGAAAGCCATGAGTGAGCCCATAAATGTCTGCAACATTCCAGGTGAGGTTCTAGGGACATGTGGCATAGCAAACAAACAACCAAACAACAACAAACACATATGGCAGGGCTGTGTTTACCAATGGAAGATCATGGCCTCCCTGAGAATCTTGGGAAGTTGTTGGAAGCTCTGACCACAGGGATTCTCTCACCCAACCCTATGTTTTTAGAAACCTCTGGGAAGCCAATGGAGTACTGCTTGGAGAAAGGGGATGAGGAAAAGGTACAGAGAAGGTGGGAGCCCATTGTCAGACTGTAGTTCATCAGTGAGTAGAGGGAAGACCAGAAACTCAGCACCTGGGTTCTCAAGAAAGGAACTGATCAATGGGGAAGGAAGTGACAACCAACAGAAGAGGTTGGCTAGGAGCAGTGTGTGTTGGGTCCTCCTCCTCCAGTGCCTCCTCCCCTGTTCCCCTCTTCCTGCCCCTCCTTCTCCTGCCCCTCCTCCCCTTGTCCCTTCTCTTCTTGCTCCTCCTCCCGCCCTGCTTCTCCTCCTCCCATTCCTTCTCTTCCTGTTCCTCAAACTTCTCTTCCTCCCACTCCTCCTGCTGCTCCTCCTTCTGATCTTCCTCATCCCCTTCCTCATCTTCCTTCTTTTCCAGTTTCTCTAACTTCTCTTTCTCCCACATCTCCTCTTCCTCCCCTTTTCCATCTCCTTCCGAATGAGTGTGTGCTGTACACACATGTATGCATAAACATGACCAGTACATCTATTGGAATACCCTCCAAACTTTACATTGTTTCTTCTATAATACAAAACTGGGATTCCAGTAGGGCAAGAAGGGACTTTTCCATCTAAATACCATGGATGGTCTTAAGTGCATATATAGACCATTTCCAAGAAAAAAAAATGCTTGAGTTAACAGTGACCCCAGCCTTCCTTTCTTGCTCTTTTATCTCCTTGTAACTCCTTCAAATTTCTCTGACCATGGAAGTCTTTCAACCTCTTAATTTAATCAGACTTTCAGAACTTCAATCGGGGTAGTCTCTCACCCATGTTGAGTGCCTCATCCGTTCCACTAGTTACTTGAAATGTGACAGAAATGAGTGGAGGAGACAGAATGCCATTGCTGTCTTATGGCATCAAGCTTTCCTGTCCCACAGCTGACTCCAGAATTTAAGGCGTGCTTTCCCACGGGTCTGCGTGACTCTACTAAACACTGTTCACATTTGTTCTAGATATGACTTCAGTGGGAAACCTTTGAGGATTAACTTGTAAAATGGTTGTCAGGAGCCCCAAACTCTGCTTTCACCAGCAGCTTTTCTGAGGCTTCACTTTCTAGAGCTTGTTATCCACAGGCCATGGTGATCCAAAAATGTTAAGTGAAAGTTTTGGAAGTGCATATCTGTAAGTTTTGAACAGTGCGCACTGTTCTAAGTGTTGCCTCATCTGGCTCTGTCCCACCTGAGATGTCAGTCATCCTTCTGTCCATTGAATTTGTGGCATGTCCCCTTCCCTTCCATCTATCACTCAGAGGACATGGCAGCCGTCCGGCCAACACTCATGGTGTTGCAGTGTTTGCATTCAAATAATTTTGTTTTTCTCAAGCAACATTCAAAGTACACAGGTACTAACACGAATACTTCATATTTACCAAAGTGAAGATATAAAGTATCATTCAAGTGAAGAACTGAATAGTTTGTTCTTAGAAAAGGAAATAATTCTGTTGCTGAAGCTCTGAGACCTACTATACAGGGAAAGAAATCCCTGCTCACATTGCTGTCTCCCCTCATGCTGTCAAAGGTGTGGCCTTGATAAGCTCTGTATGGTTGGAATATACAATGTACCAACCAGCTCACATGCTGAATGTCTCACCCCAGCTGGTGGCACTATCTTTTGAGGTTCTAGAAGCCCCAGGAGGCAAGGCCTTCCTGGAGAGAGTAATGGCAGAGGGTATGTCTTTCAAGATTGTGCCTGGTCCCTGGTCCTATCTCTCTGTGTTAGCACAAGGTAAACCACTGCCCTGAGCTCAACTGCATGCTCACACTGCCATGATGCTATTACCGAGTCTTACCATGGGTCCAGGCCAGTAGATTTAAAGATCATGGGCTAAAATGTGTGCCAAACTAAATCATTTCTTATTTTAAACTGCTCTGTTGGAATTTGTTTTTGAGACAGGGTTTCTGTGTGTAGCCTTGGCTGTCCTGGACTCACTCCGTAGACCAGGCTGGCCTCAAACTCATAGAGATTCGACTGCCTATGCCTCCCTGAGTGCTGGGATAGGCAAGCACCACCAAATTCTGTTAGAACTTTTGTTACAGACTCATAAGATCTGACAAACTCATCAGTATGGGAAAAAACGTTAAGAGTCTCAGCCTTTCTCATGAGAATGTATGTGTGTGTGTGTGTGGTATGCCTGTGTGTGTACAGGAAACAGAAACAACATTTACTATATATATAAACCATGGGATACAATATTGTTCTGTATTACCTGAGATTTTTAAGCATGAAACATTTCCTTAAACTGATTTTACTCTTCCTATAAAAATGGAATTTTGGATCTTGGCAGCCATTTTATAAAACTCACTTTGGAACAGTTAACTGGCAAACTGGGGGCTTCCCGTGCTCTGATTATAATTGTCTCTATCAGCATATTTTGCATGTTAACTGGCAGCTGTCAGTTCTCTCCACTAATAGAAACGTGCAGCAGGGTAAACGTATCTATTCTGGTAGTCCAAAACAATTTTTTTCCGTCTTGTTGTTTCACATTGGCTAATCCCCAGATGAACTTATATTTCTCAATTCCTAGCAGCCAGCATTTGGAACCACAGAGTCTTGATGTTGTTGTGGGAATGCTGCAGATTCAGAATCGAATGTTCTTAGTTGAAAGGCAAGTGGGAGTCTGGGAATATTTCCCAAATTTCTAGTACAGATGTTTTTAAAGATTTTTTTTTTGGTGTGGAAAAAAAATAAATGTCTTTAGGAGAAAATTCACTGAGGAACAACCGATGATGGCAGGGACTGGCACATGTGTGCATTTCTCTCTTTTATCTGTGGCATCCTGCCTGAGAAGTCCCCTCAATGGCCAGCAGAAAGTAGGAATAAGAGTACACTTCCTCTAACTGGCATGCTCCTCCCAGAGGTCTGCTGTAAAGGCCTGGTGCCCAGACTGGTGTTGTACAGAGCGGATAGAAACTTTAGGATATTAGTTCTCAACCTGTAGGTTGTAACCCCTTTGGGAGGGTGTTGCATACCAGATATTTACATTACAAAATTGCAGTTATGAAGTAACAATGAAAGTGATTTTATGGTTGAGGGTCACCACGGCATAAGGAACTGTGTTAAGGGGTCACGGCATTAGGAAGGCTAAGAATTGCATTAGGAGGTCCAACCTCTTTTGAGGTCATCATGTCGGTGTAGCCTAAAGAAAGTGGGACACGCCCCCTTCCTGAGAGCAGGTTTGTCCACCACTCATTTCTGCTGCTGTGTCCTGGGCCTTCAAAGCTGGTCTCCCTGATCTAGATGGGAACCTCCGAAACCAAGCCAAAATCAACCATTTTATCTCCGTAGATGATCTCCTTGGGCGTTTGATACAGTCACCGAAGATTATCAAAATACCCGCACCTCTTTGATGAGGTCTGACATTTCCCACAACATAAATGGAGCCATGGTTTTGATTGCCTTGTTCTTTGGGGCTTAAGAACCTAATAGCTCCATGCGTGCGTTTCCAGTAACAGACAGGTATCACCTGCCTGAGGGGAACACCTGTGCCAGGCACGAAGAGCAGGTTTCAGGAGGACCTTCCCTGGATCATGGCTTCAGCCTGATCCTCAGAGCGCAGACAGCTGCAGCACCAAGAATTTGGGGTCACGTAACAGCATCTTACTGTCTGACTCTGTACCCGTTATTGGCTGTTAGAATACTGGCAGGGGTTTTCGGTTTTGTTTTGTATTGTTGGTTTTGGGGAGTCGAACCCGACACCAATGAGCTCCGTCTCTAGCAGATTTCATAGTCAGGGCAACAGTGGGCGAGGAGGACAGTGGGCCCCAGGCTGCTTTCTGCAGTTGTGCTGGGTCTGTGAGTCCCTCTGTGTGGTCGTAGTGGTGGTGGGGGGACCTGCCTTGAGCATTTGTTTCCTAGGACACTCAGGCAGAACGACCACAGTGGAGGTGGCTAAGCTGGGTTTTAAAAATAGCGTCCTTACGTTTTGCTTGAAGAACTTACTCTAACTTAAACTTGTTTCTCTCACTTGTATGTGACTTAACAACAATCTTGAAATCATGTGATACTTTTTCTGGTATTGTGAACTGGAAAGATCTAGAAATCCAGTGAGATTGTGGCCTGACTCTGCTGACTTCCTTCTTGCGGTGTCATTTCAGTTAGTTCTGATGACGCGTGAGAAGGGGAATTACGTAAATCACTAACACGCTGTAACCTGTACAGCCCTGATGCTGCCTGCAAGTTCAAATTAGGAGTTTCTGATATTGCATTGTACTTCCACTTTTCATGTGCTTAGTCTTGATTCCTTTCCCCTGTGTCGAAGCAGACCTTACTCGTTGAACATACTCATTCATAGTAAATGGCTAAAGAATTCACATTCTCCCTGTGCCCAGTGTTTTTGGTTCTGTTGCTCTCCTCGTGGAGCTCCTGTTCCCTCCAGATCTTTCTATCTCCTCCTTCTTTCATAAGATTCCCTCCACTCTGCCCATAGTTTGGCTATGAGTCTCAACATCTGCTTTGATTAACTGCTGGGTAGAGTCTTTCAGAGGCCCTCTGCAGTGGGCTCCTGTCCTGTTCCCTGTTTCCTCCCTCTTCCAGTATACATCCATTTGCCATTCTGAATGAAGTTTGAGCATCTTACTCAGGGTCTTCCTTCATGATTAGCTTCCTTAGGTGTACAGATTTTAGTATGATTATCCTATACTATATGTCTAATATCCACTTATAAGTGAGTATATACCATGTGTATCTTTCTGCTTCTGGGATACCCCACTCAGGATGATTTTCTCTAGTTCCCAAATTTCATGATTTCCTTGTTTTTTAATTGCTGAGTAGTATTCCATTGTGTAAATGTAACGCAATGTGTGTATCCATTACTTACAAGGACCCTGCATGGAGATGGCCTGGAACCCCTGCACAGACATAGTCCATGGCAGCTCAGTATCCAAGTGGGTTCCATAGTAATGGGAACACGGACTGTCTCTGACATGAACTCACTGGCTGGCTCTTTGATCACCTTCCCCCCGCTGGGAGAGTAGCCCTACCAGGCCACAGAGGAAGACAATGCAGCCAGTCCTGATGAGACTTGATAGACTAAGGTCAGCTGGAAGGGGAAGAGGACCTCCCCTATCAGTGGACTGGGGGAGGAGCATAGAAGAAGAGAGAAGGAGGGTGGGATTGGGAAGGGATGAGGGAGGGGGCTACAGCTATAGTGAATAAACTGAAATTAATTAAAAATAAATAAAATTTTAAAAAAGAATTCATATTTTCTATCCAAGCTGAACCCCAAGTAGCGTGATTCCAGCAATAAAGGATTTCTGTAGGGAACGCTGTAAAGCAGAGACCTCTCTGTGCCACCCTGCAGTGTCCATGGCAGCAGCTGGCAAGTCTAATTATAGTGTGGGAAGCCCCTTAGGAATTAAAGAAAGTGTTAGCAAAAGGCCTAAAGTAAATGGCAGCTGTTTGCTGTGGGCACCAGGGAGCCAGAGTCCATGTAGAATAAAAATAACGTGTCCTGTCCAGCATTTGCTGGCTTTAGACACTTGCAAAAATCACTCTACAAATGGCTGGTAATAATAGATTGATGGCCAGCTACTGAAAGAGCTGGCTCCAGGTCTCGGAGCAAGGGCACACATGCTTTTCTTTTATACTTCTGAACTGTTCAGTGAACGCTTTGGCATATGTAATACATGTTAACTTAAAGGTGGCTGAGAAATTTTAACATTACACACATGTTACTTGGAATATCAAAATATTATGGGTGCTGCTGTACCCTGCCTGCACTAGTGAATTTGTCTTGTTTATTTATTTATTAAAAAAAAAAAAAAAACCTCAACCACAAAGACGACCAACAAAGTGATAATGATTCCTATGAGGGAATGCATCCCCAAGTCTTAGCAGAAAACTTTCATAGGAAATTCTCTTAGAACTATATTGTTTCAGTTGTCATTAATGTTTAAGTCTTTTGACAAATATAAAACAGATTTGTATGTTAGTGGTATGCCATGCAAATAAGGCTAGGTTCTCAGGATTCTCATCTAATCACTTTGGATACAAAAGCAAGCATTGTGCTGAGGAACAAGCCCTGTTACTGTGTATAAACGGAGGAAGAACGTGTCAAGAACGTCCCGGTATGGAGCCTATGCTTCTCCCGTTTGTGTCATGTAGCTTCAGATTTGGTTAGTTTCAAATTGCTCAGAAACTGTACAAGAGCATTCGATATCATGTGGTATCAGTGTCACGTACAAACAAGTATTAGCATAGCATCCAGGGAAGATGAGCCTTACACCATGAGCAAGTATTGCCAGATGTTTGGGCATTCTGTTTCAGTTAAGATGGGGCTGGAAATTGGAAGAATTGTTCCATACTGAAGTAATCACTGGATGGCGGCTGATGTCATCTCCGTTGCCGCTGAGGGTTGTAATTTAATATACAAGACATGCTGGGAGAAATGCTCGTTTTCTTCCCCTTTTGCAACCTTATAATTATGCTTCTGCTTCTGTGCTGACATGAATGACGAGCTTGTTACTTTTTTAATGTATTTAAACTTAAAGTTTAAAAATGCTACTCTAATGTGGTTGGAAAGGGGTTCATGAGCCCTTGCCCCTAACTGAGAAGCAATGAACAGTTGATGATCTGGCAGGAAGTTCTTTGAAAGGTTTGGCTCCTGGTAGGGGAACCACATCCAGGGATGCCCCACCCAGGAGCATATAGGCAACACACATCGGAACCAATGAGTTATTTCTTTTTAAACAGAAACAAGGTTGCAGAGCATGGTGGTACATGCCTATGATCCCAGCACTCTGGGAGGCAGAGGCAGGTGGTTCCCTGTGAGTTTGAGGCCAGCCTGATCTACAAACTGAGTCCACAGAAGCCAGAGCTTGTCTTGGAAAAAAGAAAAATAAAGAAACAAGTAGGGTTCTGGGAGGAGTTAGAGATAGATATGATCAAGATACATTGTATGACATTTTGAACGATTTTTTAAAAATTGGAAAAAATGCTTCATTCTAGTTTATTGTCAGATTATTGACTTGATTTTTTTTATGCATTGGGTTTAGAACATTATACATAAATAGTATATATTATCTCATACCTGGATAATATGTGCCATCGATTTTTAAAAAATACATATTGTTTATATCCTTGTCTGATTTTGTAAATATGACTAATATCCCCATTTATCAAGCCAAGGTACAAGGAAATTAATTGCTTACCCTAGGTAATGCAGCTTATTGCAGAGGGAGTTGATTTCCAGTACTTTGACTATAGGGTTCAGACTTCTGGTCTACCCTGCCAAGTCTTTCCCAGGAGTACAGTAATAGGCTCCTAACATCGTGGAGGAGACAAACAGGAGAAAAGGTTGTTCATTTTCCTGCCTACTACCTTCTCTGCTTGTACATTTTCTTCTATTCCAGGTAGGTCAGATTCAACACAAATACAGCCAGCTTTCTCTTTCTCTGTTTGTCAAATGCATGGCCTTCTTCTCTAGTGCAGCCCTGTAGAGCAGACAGGCAATCTGCTGGGGTGCCCACCACATCTCTTTAAAGGTCTTTTTAAAAAGCAATGATTTATTTCTCCCTTGGGCTCTGTAGGCATCAGGGCCTATAAGGGGCTTTTAGTTATTGTAATAATGGGGTGAAGGGGGCAGGAGCAAGGATGACCAGTAAATGTGCTCCTGCCTGAAATGAGGAGAAGGAGAAATGCCTGGGGAAGACACTGGGGTTTTCTGTCTTGGTTTCCTTAAAGGGAGGTGGAATGCACTGCCCATTGGATAGAGAGACACCTGTCTTGATGTTGTTTTCCTCACTCCATAACCGCCTGTGGTTTCTAGAATCTCTTTATTACTGTCTCTAGAATGGGTTTAGCCTTTTCATATGAGTGGGACCTAGCCACGGAAAGTATGTGAAAATGGGGAGTAAAGAGGTTTATCCCCATCCTGCTTCTCCTGCCCTACAGAAACCTATTCTTCACTAGTCTTCCTTCCATTCTTTTTACCAGCGTGCTGTGTCTTAAATGCCAACCGGGTCATGCTGCCCCACAGATGTGCTGTTAACACACATCATTGAGTCTGCCTGGGTCCCCAGCACTGATTTTTATAATGAAGTTAAGTAGCACATGTTTAACCATGTGATGATAATGCCTTTCCTGAAATGAAAAAAAAGAAAGAAAGAAAAAAAAACTTATTTGTCAGCCCTGAACCATTCCTCTAAAATCAGGGGTGCGATACCAACTTTCTCTGATTTTCTTGTTAGAAACATCTGTGGCATAGTGGGACTATGTGTTCTACCAGCACAGGCAACTTGTAACCAGAGTCTGGGTAGGAGGTTACTTTATTTTAATAATTACAGTATATAACATACCCAGTGATTACAGAGAAAAAAATAGGGCAGATTGAAAATGAAACATTAGAGTCTTGAGTGTTTAGGATACAGAATGTAGTATGAGTCCCCAGGATTCGTGAAGAGAATTCCAAAATCCACAAATGTGTAGGTAGCTCCCTTACGTGAGATGATGACCTGTTTGTTTTTTAATAACCTGTGCACATTCTCCAGAATCTGTGAAAATCACCTATAGATGCTTGTGACATTTCCTCTCGGCAGACACTGGCCTGAAGTACTGTGGAAGAGAAGGTGACATGGAGAGAGCCCTTCCCCCACAGCTGCTTTGTGGAGCTGCAGTCAGAGTATAAGCACATGCAGGTCTTGAGCCAGCTGACTTACTTTCTGATCTTCTGGGATTCCTTTGAAATTAGTGTGAATATAGGGTACCAAACCATGAAATAGGAAGATCAATGTCTTCAGTCCTGCTTAAAATTTCCCCGCCAGCTTTCTTCCTACCTACCACCTTTGCTTCTGTTCATTAGACCTTCATGCTTGGAGGACATAGCTGCCTCTGATGGCCCCACCCGTGAGGCACTTACTGGGGCTCGTGAGGAATGAACTCTGTATAGTCATCTGCAATACACCCTTCCATTGCAAGGCAAGAAAGTCTCACCTTGGAGGTCATGAGGTCTGGTTGGGGTCAGATGACAGCCTGAAGTCTTCTTGGCCAGGATTCTGGCTAACTTGATTTTCAGAGATCTGCAAGGAAATCAAAAGTATTCTCTCAGGCAAATGTAAAGCCAGTTAGATTATTTAAGAGATGTTTGTTAACATTCTATCAGTGTCTAATGTGTGTGTGTATGTGTGCGCTGTATGTGTGCGCGCGCGCATGTGCATGTATTGGGCTGGAACTTGTAGTCTCGTGCCTATTACACAAACGTTCTACCATTGAGCCTCACCCCAGCCTGCAAATCATTGCTTTAATATCTTTCTAAGGCATTTTGCTGGTGAGACCTTGAAGCTGGACCTTCACAGCTAGGTTGACTTTATATCCTTCTCTGATAAGCAAATGGTGTCTGCACTCCCTCAGAGGCATCTTTGTTCTCATAGTTGAGCAAAGTGAGTAGGCATTTGGTGTTTGCTGTCCACCTACCTAGTCTGCGTTTTGTGGCCATCCTTGCATGTGGGCCATCAACAGCTCTGATTCTTACTGTGTTTCTGCCTTATGTAAAAAGCAGAGACACAGTAATGTAGAATGTGAGAATGTGTCCAAAAGACAGAAAGCAAAGGATGGCTTTTCAGAAACTTTGGAACAATAAGATACTTCAGTGGACTGAATACCTTCTGCAGGTATTTGGACTACATTAATATGAAAATAGACCTGCAATAATTTTTTTGCATTTTTCCCCATCAACAGGGAGAGGGTACAGCTAGAGAAGTAGCAAGATTTTTTTGTTGCTGTTGTGTGTCGATGCCTCTGGAAAGCTAAATGAGGGCAGCATATTTACTGTGTAGATAAGAAGTAGTCCTTCGTATTTAGAGTTTCTGTAGTTGTAGCCCTGATTTGTGGGTTTATTTCCATTGTCTTCCCAACTAACCAGGGAACCCTTGTACTCATCCCAACCTTGAGAGAACCTGAGGATCCTTGCAGCCATGCCAGCCTTCATTGACTCTTGACCCTTATCTCTCTTTTGATAAGCTCCTGGGGTAAGATAATCATCTCCCAAGCCATGTAACCAGGACACTGGAGACAAGGAGTGCTCAAAACTCATAGATGCTGCTGTTACTCTCCTGACAGGATGGTATTGAGGGTTCAGTCTGTGTCATGACTGGATTCATATTAATTATGATCACATCAGCACATGTGACGTCACAGCCTAGAGAGCTCTGAAGAGTGAATGGTATTCCACTAGGCGTCATTACTTGAGTTTAACAAGATGTCAATTTTGTTTTCATTACTGCTGGCATCAATATTGGCCAGGTGATGGTTGCAGGAGACGTTTTCCTGATCTAAAAACAATGCCAGCCATTCGCTGGGTGCATTGGAGCACATCAGACACTGCTCAGCAAGCACTCACTCACTAGGTTAAGACAGTTTGTCTATATTTTACAATTGCTAAAAATTGATTTTTCGAGATCTAGTGTAACTTAAACTCACATAGCTGGCAAGAGACAGAGGGAAACTTTGAGCATAGTCTGTTAAGTGTAGTCACCGAGGAGGACAAGGGTAACTGATACAGATCTGCAAAGTGACTGATGATGGTTATCTTTGGCATTTCAGTGTTTGCCTTTGGCTCTGGGGCAGAGATGGGTGAATCATCTTGCTGAAATGGCAAGCTACAGGTTCACTGAGAGACCTTGTCTTAGGAAATAAAGTGAGAAACAGTTGAGAAAGACATCTTGAAAGCAACCTCTGAGTTGCTTTCAGTCTTCCCCTTTCTCTCTCTCTCACACACATACATATATATAGACACAATCATACACACAGGAAAACACATATATGAATATATATTCACATGTGCATATGTATTATAAATATATAAAGCAATAAATATAATTTTGACTATTTGTATCTACTAAGAAACATTTTGCTAATTTGTTTTTGATAGTGTCAAAAAAAACCATCCCCACATTGAATAGAGAAGAAATATTGTACGCTAGAGCCAAATATGAGTAACCATGGCCTGTGAACAGTGAGTTAGGTTACTCACTGTTTCATGTCCCAGTGTTTTAACAGTTTTACAAAGTTTTTATAGTAAAAGATAGTCATAAATTGGAACATTTCAGAGACGTCAGTGAAACCATCAGGTGGGTTATGAGAAGAGACCTCTGATACAGGTCTTTTTGTTTTGTTTTGTTTTGTTTTGTTTTGTTTTGTTTTGTTTTCCAAGACAGGGTTTCTCTCTGTAGCCTTGGCTGTCCTGGGCTTGCTTTGTAGACTTTGAACTCACAGAGATCTGCCTGCCTCTGCCTCCCTGAGTACTGGGATTACAGGCGTGTGCCACTGCACCCAGTTCTGATACACTAGCTGATGGCAGTGTCAGCTTTGGAGACTGATGGAAGCTGGTGGTCTGTCAAACTAATACATCCTAAAGATTTCATGTGACAGTCACAAAGATGTCAGTCAGGCACAGGTGGGCAATGAGTAGCTATGGAAGAGGCTAGAGAAAGCTGAAGATGATCTGTCCCTAGGGCTTGGACCTGTGGCATCCCTGCTGCTCACGGTTGTGGCGTTCTATCAGTCAGCCTTTGCAGAAAAAGAAATGTCAGCTGTGGCTTTCAGGGGAAACTTTCAGCTCATCTTTTTCTTTCCTGGTTACGAAAGTAGTGCTTTAAGGAAATCAGAAAAATGATTGACCAGCATGGGATGGTCACTCTTGAGCATTTTGGGCTGAAGACCCCATGTCATGGTCCTCGGAGGCTGCAGCATCTCTCTCATCAGTCCCACTTTTCCCGGAACAGCAGCATGCATCCGATGCTTCCAGAAGCAAGCACATCCTCCCTACTGTGTTCCGAACCCCCAAAATGGCTGCTGGAAGAATCAGCTCAGGGTCTCATGGGCTGCATATAAAGCTTTTGCCTACACCAACTTGCTTTCCTGTTAACATTTCAAGTAGGCAAGATGAAGGATTTAAACTGATTTCCCTATGAAAAATAGGGTGATTAAAAAGATTATCAACACATGAAGGGGTGCACATTTTGCTGCGATAAGACATTAAACAGAAAACTGAAGAACCCATAAGAATTCTTGAGATGAGTTGTATGTCAGCTTTTCAATTTTCCTTCAAATGTGTTTTCAGCTGTAAGGTTTTGAGTTCTCATTGATCTGGGGATAGGTGGATTTGAAAATTGAAAGAGCTGTTTATTGGCTTAGTTGCCCATTGAAGAGAAATAATGTGAACCAAATATCACACCTTGTGGCTGTTCAATCATTTTCCCAGTATATTGTGTGAGAAAACCAGTCCCTATAATCAAGATAGCAGCAGGAAGCTTCAATCACTATACACTGGCTTTCAAGCTGAGTTCCCTCCAAGGCGGGAAGAAGATCAGAGCTCCTTCCTCAAAGTGGTCCTGACCACCGATTTCCAGGTGCAAAGCGGGAGACTGATCAGTGGTGTCAACCTGAAATGAGCAGCCCTGGAGGAAGGAATCTTCTCATGAGAATTTCCGGGGAAGTTGATGAGATGCTGGTTGCAGGCACCTCCTTTGCAGGCCAGCGATATCTCTAGAAGAACACTGTATAGTCTCCATCCATCCTCGCTGGCAGGAAGATTATTAGATGATACATTACAGCCAAAACAGAATAATTAAATAGTTGGCCTCAGACTTGTCTTGAAGTCAAGATTGAAAAAAAATCAATTGTCTGTTTGACCTTCGGAGTGTGGAGCAGTCTAATGTGTCGGAATATTTCCCCATTTCCTCTCGCCATACCAGTCACGATAGATGCACTTGTGAATTAATTAATTGAGGCGCCATACTGTAGAACGTGGGGAAAGACTAAACTGTATTCATTTGGCTTTAGGATGCAGTAAGCAGCCCGGAAATGTTAAGGCTGAAAGGTAACCGATCCAATGGAGCATATTCTGTGAGAAAGGAGCTGAGTAACGACAATCTGTATTCCTTATGGCTCAGCTCAGTAGGCCACAGGACAGCCAAGGGCTTGGGGTCAGCCTGACCTAAATCTGATTTTCCAAGACATCTTTTTTATTTTATTTATTTATTTATTTATTTATTTATTTATTTATTTATTTATTTTTAAATTTATTTATTTTTATATCAATCACAGGTTAGGTACTTTGCATCCCAGGCATAGCCCCCTCCCTCATTCCCTTCCACCCTCCCACTCCCTCCCTCATCTCCCTCCTCCCAGCCCCCTCCGAGTTCACCAACAGGGGAGGACCTCCTCCCCTTCCATCCAACCCCAGCTCATCCTGTCTCCTCAGGGCTGGCTGCAATGTCCTCCCCTGGGATCTAGCCAGTCTGTCACTCCCTGGCTTGTATGGGGGAGGGTCAAAGAGTCAGCCA
>CM053751.1:12827483-12849880 GCA_028658305.1 Pachyuromys duprasi
GTTGAGCATTTCTTTAAGTTTTTTTTCTGCCATTCTATAATCCTCTACAGTCAGTTCTCTTTTTAGCTCCATACCTTCTGAGAACTTTTCAATGGCAACTTCTCTAAGTCCTTGGGAAGAACTCACTTGGTCCCTTCTAGTACTCATACTCAAGGCATGCAAACTTTCCAATCCTTCCTGAGAAGGGTGTCAGATCATATTCTTATAAAGTTCTCTGACAGAAAGGCTCATATCAGATTTCATTTCTCTTATTAGTGTTATAAGACAGTTGCCATAATTTCCATTTCCCAAGAATAGGATACATCACCAAAGTATTTTAAATTATTTTTTTCAATATATTTTTTCTTTCCTTTCTTTGTGTGTGTGTTATGTGTAGGGATCAGGTGCACACATGCTGTGGTGTGAGTGTGAATGTCAGAGGACAACTTCTGGAGATCAGTTCTTTCCTTTTACCACCTGGGTTCAGGGGTCATTAGGCTTGGTAGGAGGTGCCCACACTGTCCCACGTATCCTCAAATAATACACTTTTAAAGCAAAGATACTCACTCAAATCCAGTTTTGTTTTGTTTTTCGAGATAGGATTTCTCTGTGTACCCTTGGCTGTCCTAAACTTGCTTTGTAGACCAGACTGACCTCGAACTCAAAGAGATCTGCCTGCCTCTGCCTCCCTGAGTGCTGGGATAATAGGTGTGCCCTAACGCACCCAGCTTCAAATTCAAATGCTGAGAAAAGTTTCTTAATTTGCTTTCTGTTTCTATGGCAAAATACCTGAGCCTGGGGAATCTGTAAGGAACAGAAGTTTATTGGCTCACAGTCCTAGACTCCCAAAGAGATGCTATTTACTGCATTGTGACATGGCAGAGGCCACTACACTGTGAGACAGAACACGTGTGCTAGCAAGTCTTGCTCACTCCTCACACAGAACCATTAATGCTATCTGGACCTTGTTCCCTGTTCCCTCATCTAATGCTAATTATTTCCCCAAAGTCCTTCCTCTAAACCCTGTTAACATACAGCTTCAGTGTGAAGTTTCCAACACATAAACTTTACAAAAACACATTCAAAACATAGACAAATCAGCATTTAGGAAATGAAAGGACATTTCTTCTAATCACACTGGTGCCAGTGAAAAGGCCCCCCGGCCCATTCCAGGCCGATGATTCCAGAGCGCTTGTCACACCTGAGCAAGATGGTCCTGGAGACCATGTGTCAGAGCTACCCAGCAGTTCAATGTTAACTGCAAGACCCTCCACAGACGTAGGCTGTGACTCCACCCACCAGGCTTGACAGCTTCACTTCCCTGTCAGTTCATCTGAGCTTGCAGTCAACTTAAACCCAAACCCAGTTGTACCCAATGGCCTCGCCAAACAAGGCACTTCTCATTTGCACTCCATCCTTTCTCACTGAGTCAAGCTTCACCTCCACTCATGCTAACCCTTAACATACCAGCTGGAATCGTGGTCTGGGAACCTCTTCCTGACTTGAGAAGCGGTGCTTGCATGACATGATCCAATGCTCTGAAGAACTTCAGTTCAGAGGACACCAAGCCTTCTGTACCCCTTCCCAGTCTGCTTCCCAGATGCCCCGTGGCACTATCCAGCTACGCCTTCCACCTCACAGTTTAGGCCAAACACAGGAGAGACTGCCAAGCAGTGTCTCTCTGAACCCAGAGAAGCACCATGCTGAGTTGTCACCATCTTTTTTTTGACTCGAGCAAGCAGCAATAACTGACTCTTGTGTCCTTGACTACAACCTTTCTCCATCATCCCAGAGACAGGTTGGCAGTGAGCACACTCTGTCTTATTACACCTGTGAGGAAACTAGCAACTCCTCAGCTGGTGACTTTTCATATCAAAAGAGTATGCTCAGTGGACGGCTGCCTGTAGGAGAACAGCACACAGACACCTTGCACAAACTCAGTTTCCGTTGAATCAAGAACCTCACCATAAGACCAGACACACTGAATCTGATATTAGACAAGGGTGAAGAATAGTCTTACACTCACTGTTGCAGGAAAGGATTTTCTGATCAGACATAACCTTACACTCCAACGGCACAGCACTAAGAACAACAACTGACAAATGGGACCTCATGAAGCTGAAAAGCTGTATTGCAAAGGAAACCATCCTGCAGACAAAGTGGCAGCCTACAGAGTAAAAGAAGATGTTTACTAATTATACACCTGATACCAATTATTTACCTGATAGAGGGTCGGTATCCAAACTATATAAAGAACTAAAGAACCCAAACATCAAGAAAACAAATAACCCATAGAAATCCCCAAAATATCAAGGCTATTACCAACACTATTGGTTGCTCTCCACAACCTGTGACAGGGCCCTAAGGGCTGACGACAACACTCACATACCTCACTCAACACGGAGAAGTAGAACTGGTGCCTAACCAGAGGCTTCATACCTACTGACTAGCGCTCATGGTACTGGAAGGGACTCTGTGTGCTTCCCGAGGTAAAAGGTAAACATCAAACCAGCTACAAACCCGGCAACCTTCAACAGAGATTTGTTGCAAGAAATATTGGTGTAATAATGGCACAAATGTTAGAGAGCTAACCAACCACTATTTTATTATTATTATTATTATTATTATTATTATTGTTGTTGTTATTTAAGGCCCACTCCATGATATCTGACACTGCTAAATGGCAAAGACCTGAGACTAAATAGGCCACGGGTCTATGGGAAAACCTAAAACTGTTATTGCGCTAAAAGAACATAGGGAAAAAGATTCCTGATGCTGTACCGCTATACCCACAGGTTGGTTTCTCACTGAGCTATCATCAGGGAAGCTTCTGGCAGTATATGGGAACTAATACTTAGAGCCACAATTGGACAATGTGCAGAGTGTGAGAGACTTTGGTGTACTTGGTCCCAAAGGGGTTGTTTTCATCAAATCCTTTCCCTCAGGGCTCAGGAATATATGGGGAGAGATTGTGGGAAACTCTAAGTGCCAGGGGTAATGAATGCTCCCAAGGACACAGTGCCTTCTAGACACAACGGGATAAATGCACATATGAACTCACGGAGACTTGTGGCAGCATGTACAGGGCCTGCACAGCTTCAGGCTGGATGTGGACCCAGCACTGAGAAGCAGCAGAGCAGACGCGAGGCCCCACCTCTAGCCAAGAGTTATCTGCAACTGATACCTGCTACCAAGGGAAAAATAAAATAGATCAATTTTCTCCAGGTTTTGTGTGTTTTTATTTTGACTTTCATTTTTGTATTATTTGTGTGTGTGTGTGTTGTTTTATTTTTGTTTGAGAGAGAGAGAGAGCGAACATAAAGTTGGGTAGGTAGGGAGGTGGGCAGGATCTGAGAGGAGGCAAGGGACAACCTGAAATCTATTGTGAGAAGTTTTGTTTTATTTTGTTTAAAAAATGTATGCTTAGAAATTTTTTGAATTTGTAATGTCATGAATGAAAGACCAGCATTGAAATGTCACTCAAAATGATCCTAGTAATATTAAAGGTAACAATAAATTATCAAGTTAATTATCAAATAACGTTTCTGTACTCAAAATCATGGTGATTATCTATAAGGAACCCAAGGCATGAGGCATAAATTAAATTGAAAAAAATGAAAAATGTTATCTGTCATCCTCAGGGCAGTATGTCCAAACGTGAAATTTTCTCCGTTTAGAATCTTCCATGGAAAACTGACAGCAGCGACCCGAGTATTATAAAGCCCATTTGTCCTATTCTATAAATGCAGTCAAAGCTGGGGAAAAACTGTCTCTTTGCATAGCAATTTTTTCTATAAATTTTTCTGTAATCTCCACAGGAAAAGTTTATTATCTCATGAGGCTGGAGAGTTCCCCACACTAAACCCATAGAATGCTCCATAAGTAACATCTAAGTCAACTATTGTACAAATTGATTGGGAAAAACAAACAAACTACTCAAAACCAGAGGTAGCAATCTATAAACAGTATAACTGCACTCAGTAAAAATTTTTAATATGCGCCAACTTTTATATGACTAAAATATATAATGTAATATAAATATCAGGATATGATAAAAGTAACTTTGTTAACCTAAGAATTTAATTTTCTATGTTCCTGTAATCTGAAATAACTTAGCAATCCATCTTTTATTTTCATCAATATGACACTAACTCTGAAATGAACCTGGACGTTCTGTTGCAAACAAAATGAAACGGAACGAAACGAAACAAAGAAGGAACAACAACAAATCCTGTTGTGCACACAGCTGCATTACATCAAATAAAACGAAAACGATGGATGGGCTGTAGACAGAAGGAAAAGGGTTGGGAGCAGGACAGAGGACAGATGGCTCAGTGGTTGAGAGTTCTTACACACACACACACACACACACACACACACACACACACACAACAAAGAAGTCTGTAGTGTTTTCCACGGAGGCTCAACATCTACTACATGTGATTTTTGCCTTTCTTTAAAAAAAAAATTTACTCAGGAAGAAAAGGACACGGCCATTTTAAGGTATCCAACTACTACTATGCAAAGAATGTACACAGCGTGTCTGGGCCATAAACGGTGCCAATAGGAAAGGTAAATTGATTGAAATGTTGTTCACAGCCAGAGTATAACAGCGAAGCGCACTTTTAACGTGGAAATCGCTAAGAGAGCCCATCTGTTTTTGTTTTGAGATTCACTATCACATTTTACTTTTGACTCCAACATTTTGGGACACAGCAAAGTTGCAGTAACTTAATCTTCTGCGAAAGCTGAATAATTCTGTATTTTGAGTCTAGATGAGTAGGTTCCCAGAGTTCTGGGAAATGTCATTTTCCAGCGGTTTCTTGCTTTTGAGTGTGTACTTACGTCCACGTCACAGCCGTACTCTGATCCATCCAGGAGTGTCACTTTGCACTGCATGCTTTTAGGCCTTTTCACGATCTTTAGTGGGGACCGTGAGAGTTTGCTGCTGGATGATTTCTGAGAGAGTTTATCGTCTTCAAACTGCTGATACTCAAGTTGTTTCGCAGCTGTCGCAGCAAAGTCCCGGTCCTTGTCACTGACCTGTGAACAGCAACAAGGAGCACCTTTCATAACACACAGGAAATGGCTACTGGGTTGCTCAGACACTGTGCAGCTTCAGAGAATCAGGCTGCATTTCCATTTCCTAGAGGATGGGAGGAGCTGTCTGTCTCAGGATGCTAGAAAGTGGATACACAGACCTGAATGTTCCTAAAGTTTAGTCATACCTCCTTAACTCTACCCACTTACATGTATGTACTACTCGGGCCTTTTCTCAGCTGACCCAAGACTTCACAGAGAAGGGAATTAGCCAGTTATATCAAGATCTCACCAAAGAAGCAACACCATTCCTGACTTTTAAAGGGCATTGGATAGCGAAGGCCTCCAATCACACCTGGGTTGCTTTTTATCCTGTTTTCATAATTCATCAGAAGCGTCTACATTTCCTGACCTGTAAGATCCACCCTATACACTTACAAGATACCTTATAAACATTGAGGCTTAGAGAGCTGCAAGCGTTAATTTTGTCAGTAATTTTACAATGGCTGAAATATTTGGTTCTGCTCTGAATCAGTTCAGTGAAGTCAGCAGCGCCGAAGTTCAACACAAAGTAATCCCCTGGGTCTGTTTCACTTCCTGGTAATGGGCTGGTGTGAGGACAGATCAAATGTACGCCAAAGCTTTAATCCGCTTCTGAACCTCTATGCTCTGTTCTTGGCCAGCCTCACAACTGCAGAGACATGCCACGGAACACAAAATTCTCCCCCGAGCCAGCCCCCAGCATGTCTGAATGCTGCTTGCCAGATGTTTGAGCATCCCTCTTCTATCTGATCGTCACAATGGTGGCATACAAATCTGATGCCTGGCTGGGTGGTCCGCAACACCAACAGTACACAGAAAGAGACACTAGCCTTCTGGGTCAACCTTCAGAATTAACACAGGATTTCTCCCACAGACAGGCCATCAGCCTAGTACTAAAGGTACCTGGGATCTCGAGTGAAGACAGAATCGATGGTTTATCATTTGAGCTTTTATAACTCTCTATAATCTTTTAAGCATAGAGTCATTTTTGGAGAATTAGTTTTAGGCCTTTGGTATAGATTTCGGTTTTTCCAGCATTTCTACCTTGCTTTTCATATATAATATTGATAATGTCCTTTCTCCCACAAATGTGACTACTATATCTATATCTATATATCTATCTAGAAAATAGAGTAACATCCAGGCAAAATAGCGAATGTCTGTAAGTCTATGTATATACTTTAAAATCTCTGATGCAGAATGACACCAATTTGGTTACCTAGGTTAAAAATAACTAAACAATGACTAAATGACCAGCTAACCTTAAAAGTAAACCTCAGCAAGTCAATAAGCTCAAGAAAACTGGCTTTGACAACTCAGTCCAACTATCTTGACCATCACTCTTTCTGTAGTAAAATGAAAATGACCAATGTGAGAAAGTAATAACGTCATCAATGTGGCCTTGACAGAGTTTAGGGAGAAGTACGGTAATCCTGGAATTATCTGTCAACAACCACAGTATGCCTTATTAGATTGTTATATGCATGACTTCGACACATTTAAACTGTTCTTGTCTCCTTTCAGACAAGGTCAAGTGCAGCTACTTTGAACTTCAATTTTACTGTGATTCACCTGTTTCTATCTACTACAGAAGATGAGAGCTGGATTTCCCACCACTGAAAGTATCTGTATGAAAACATACTTCCTGGGTTCCTCAAACATCAGCTGCAAATGACATTTGCTTGCTTCTCTTGGGCAGATGTTATACGGCAATCACTCAAGGACAGACCTTTCTGAAACATATGAAAGAGGAATCTACTATTGAGGCTTTTACGAGCCATTTGACAAACAAGTATAATAATTCTGGAAAGGCAGACCAAGTGCCTCAAATGAACTGCCAATTGCAGTCAGGTGATGCATGGCTGTCAATCATTTTAGCAAACCCTCTACTCCATTCAATCTTTCTCACTGTTCTGATGTGGAAGTAGTACATGAAATCTATGTTTAAACATGGAGCAGCCAGACCAGGGGAGCCAGGGAACTTTCTGAAGGTCACAACATTTAGAAGGTTCAAATCCAGTCACATTTTAATCATCATCATATGCCCACATGTACTTAATTTTATCTCTGACATTGCTTCCAGATGTGAAGCAAAGATATTTGTGGAAGACCTTAAGAATGATTCCTTAATTAACATTTCATAAAGGGGGAATGTCATGGCCAAAGGCCTGTAAGAGTCCTCCAAGGCGGAACAGTGAGGGCATGAGACAGGATTCACTCAGGACTCTGCCCTGTGCATCTAGGCACACTTCCCTCTCAGATTCACCACCTGATGCCTTGCTGGGCTTCAAACATTTGACTGTAGAAGATAAAGTAAAGTCATGGCCTACATAAGACTGCACAGACCACATATATGATAGTGGTCCCTTAAAACATAAGAGCTGAATGGGTTGGGAGGCTTTGGAGGAGTTGCACAGGAGAAGTGGGAGAGAAGTGAATGTTTCATTGTATACATGTACAAATTCTTAAGAATGAAGAAAAATTACTATAAACACAACTTCCACTGTGTTGTGACACAGTTGCTGTTGTAAACCAAAACCACCACTCAGCTTATATGTCTCTGATTGCTTGTGCTATCAGCTACAATAAAGTAGAGCTGAGACATTATGTACAGCAGGTAACATTTGGTTATAAAGTATCGTGTTATTGGTTCATGGACTTACCATAGCACACTTTTAAACAATATTGTAGGGTGGTGATCTTACTTATAAGAGGTTTACTAAAATAAATAAAATAAAATAAAATAAAATGAACACAGTATGTTCATGGCAGCTGCGATATACACACCTCAGGTTTTTCAAGTTTCTCGAGTGTATCATTTCCTTTATTTGTTGGGGATTTATGTATGTGTGTGAGAGTTTTGCCTGCATGCATGTACGGGCAGCCCATGTGTGCCTGCAGCCTGCAGAGGTCAGAAAGGAGGTTATAATTCCGTGGAACTTAAGTTCTGGAGGTAGTAATTCCACCATGGGAGTTAAACCTGGGTCTGCTGCAAGATCAGCCAGTGCTTTTAACTGCTGAGCCATCTGTCTAGCCCCATTCATTCTAAAAAAAAATACAGAGCTTGCAAATGCCATGTGACAACAGCAAATGTCCCACCTCATAAGCAAGTGTCATAACAACGTGTTATAACCCTGAGCTCCAATGCATTTCACTCACAGGCTGATTACATGTCCATTCACCAGATATTTTCTCAAATTTCTCAGACTACCCAAACCCTTCAGAATGCTAAGAGGTCAATTATTCCTTGGGCTCCAGATTCCTTTATCATGCTCATGTGAGCACTGAAACATGTTGATTCCAGGTTTGACGTTCTAACACGACACTGATTCATCCCAGCCTCCTGTACTTCATCCTTTTCATCCTAAGTATTTACAACTTGCTTACAGATTTTAAAAATTTGATACTAGTGGGAAGAGAACAAAAATTCCACAGGCTAAGTGTATACCCTACCACTGAGCTCCATCTGACAAGGGCAGGAATAATTGTCCATGACACTCCCAACATGAATAAGGAACAGCAATGAACCTACTGAATGTAGGCAAGCAACAGGGAGTCCTACCAAAATATTCTCGAAAATCCGATGGCAATGGTAGGGTCAAAATAATGGCTGGAAAAATTAATTCTGTCCTCACCCTTTACAGCTCGCAATAAAAACAGCCAGAGGCATAGTTAGGGCTTCCAGCTTGCTGCTTGCCCTTCCTGTAAACCCAGGCCTAGGCAAAATCTCCAGCCAGGAGTTCAGCTGAATGTAACTGTTTTAATCAAAGGCAGTAGGTACCAGTCCAGGCTGAGGAATGTCACTCACTGAGAGCCTTCTGCAGCACACTGTTACCCCCCACACACCCCATTGTGAGCGAGCGAAAGCAGGTGACCTTCATTAGTTGGCCTTAGTGCCCAGACACAGCTCAGCCAGGTTCTCTGACTGGCGTTCCCCTGGGATGCCCCAGGCTTACCTCCTTCTTCACCGGGGTGCTGTGTGCAGCAGCTTCAGGGAACTGCTCTAGCGCTGGCTGCTCCTCGCTGTCTCCACTGGCAGGCTCTGGTCCGGGCTGTGCCCCTGCGTGCTCCTGAGGCCCTGCTGCCTCCTGGGGCTCAGCCTCCTGGTCTGGCTTGGATTCTGAGTCTGATCCCGATTCGGTCGTCATGGTTGATTGTTCTGCGAGCAGAGAAAGAGGCAAGGGCCTGTCACTAGGTGCAATTATCTTCCAGAAGAGCCGGTATGAAAGTGATGAAGAGGGAGAGACGTGTCACGGCCAAGGGCAGCCCTACACTGCACGCCAGAGAGGCTCTGTGCAGAGGTACCACAAAGAACGGTGCTCACGGGAGCTCAAAATGGACACCACGTAACACTGTGAAGTTATCTAGGGGGAGGGAATTTCCATTGAGAAAATGTCTCCACGAGATCAGGCTGTAGGCAAGCCTGTAGGGCATTTTCTTAACTAGTGATTGATGGGAGAGCAGGGCCACCCCTGGGCTGGTGAGCAAGGCATGAGAGGCAAACCAGTAAGCAGCACCCTCCAGGGATTCTGCATCAGCTCCTGCCTCCAGGTTTCTGCCCTGTTTGGGTTCCTGTCTTGACTTCCTTCAGTGACAGACTAGGATGTGGGAATGCAAGTCAAATAAACCCTTTCCTCCCCAGCTTGCTTTTGGTCATGGTGTTTGATCATAGTAACACTAACTGGCACAAACACACACTAAAAACTAATTTGTAATGGTCAACAGTGTCTCTTCCTAACAGATTGTGGGCACAAACGGAGTTTCAAAACCACCACACCAACTGGGACTGATTACGTGTCTATTTTGACCCCTGGGACGATGCTCTGGAAGATTAGATATTCCACCAGCTTCTACATGTGCTTCTACATGTGCCACGTGAGTAGGCTGCACACACTCAGCCCTAAACAGCAGCCTTCCCCAGTCACCTCTGTGTCCTGCTTGCACATAGCCCCGTGTCTCAAAGCACGCTCCTGCTCAGTGCAGTGAGAGAGACGCTATGCAGAGCACAGCTGACCTGTTGTGTAGTTTACCTATGTACGCATAAATATCCTCGAGACAATCTGTCTTTTACAATTTCCTTTCACAATTCTAACGCCCTCGTTAAGGAAAACTAAAATATCCCTGAGCAAAGGGCTAGAGGAATACCTTAAGTGCATGCTGACATGTGCACTGGGGTGATGTGGGATTATGCTGCTATGACTCATCATTTAGTAATTTAACTGTTTCCATGAAGGAGCACTACCAACATCGAGCAGTGCTTTATCTATGCTCCTCACATAGGGTTCCTCCTCCCAGGCACCAGCTATTCCTTCTGCCGAATAAAAGACATATCAACTTGGAACGTGCTGAGGCATCCCAAGCAATGTAAATATCAAACCCAGACAAGACTGTGAGTCCCCCCCCCCCATTATGCTTTAGCTTCTTAAACACATCCTGAAAGTAAATATTACCTTTCCTTGGTCTGCTTATCCTGGAAGCTTGTATAAGTACACAGATATCATGTGGGGGAGGGGTTGGGGCGGGAGGGAGGGGGGGAAAGGGTTAGCATTGTGGAATTCAGATTCCTTGTGAAGTTCAGTCTTTTTAATAGTCAATTCATGTATGGGGCAAATACAAGCCAGTTAGTGTGGTTTAACAGCAATTGACAACATGGCTCTTTGCCTTCTAGTCCCCAAGACTGAGCCATGTAAGGTAGAATCCATTTCCCCCCATACTCCTTTAGTTCAACTATCATTCCTCCCTTAGCTCTCCTATGTGAAGAGCTGTGATAATAGATCAAGGCTGAACAATAAGACAACTGAAAATACGTATTAGGCACCATTTCTGGGCCAAGAATCTATTGCTAAATAGGTCACAGGGTCTATAGACAACTGCTATGTCTGTGTCCATTCTGTTAGATGAACACAGTAATAAACAGACTTCTAAGAGTGTATCTTCATACCCATAGATTGGTGCATCTGCAAAACTTCATCAGTGAAGCTTCTCTGTCATAGATGGTGATTAACACAGAGAGCCACAACTGGCCAAGGAGCGAACAATGAGTTCAGAATGCTCCGCCCTAAAAGGAACATCTATTTCACACCTTCTCCTCCCAAGGCTAGGGGAATCATTGAGGAAGAGGAGGCAGAGAGATTCTAAGAGCCGGAAGTGGCGAACAAGCAAACAAAAGAGTATTTTCTAGACACAACAGAGCAATTGCATGTAAAGACCTAACAGCAGTTACCACAGCACACATACAACCTGGCCAAACTCAAGCCAGACAACGTGCAGTCAGGAGGGTTCCAATGCCCCAAAATGACGACCTGTTGGCACCTGAAAGCTGAGGGGAGAGGGAAACTGGGTGTTCTTGGAGGGTGTGGTTCTGGCACACTGGCCATCCTCCAGTGGATGGCCCACACCCAAGCATATGGGTAGTACCAGTTGGATCAATAATTTAGTAATTTAGAAAAATAAATTTAAAAAGAGGACACAATGTGTGGATTATCAAAGAATAGAAGTCTGGGTCATCTTTATATGACAAACCACTTGTCCTGGGCTTCCACCTTGGCTGGAAAATGACAACAAATTCCATGGTTTCCTTAGACACAGGAGGCACCAGAACCATCACCTGTCTCCCACTGTTCTCTGAGACACTTCTCTGTGTCTTCCTTCTCTGAACCTTAGCACACACACCTGCAGCCAGTCTACTCCATAAAAGGCAGACCCTGCACATCCCTTCAGGGACTAGCACAGTTCTCTCTCACCGACTTCCTTGACTCCTCTTTTCTGAGCCACCTCCCCATTCTAGCAGGAGACTCCACGGCACTGGTGTGGCTCTGGCAGCCACCACATCAGCTCATGCCCTTTCCTCTTCTGATTCCTTGGCAGCCTAGACTCAGAAAGTAGGTGTCCTTGGAACACACATGTGGGCCTTGGTGTTTAGAACACAACATTCACTCCGTTCCTGACTCTGGCTCCTCCTCTCCTAAGCTGCATTTGCTCCTCCAGCCTAGCTCTACATTCAGTCCAACCAGAGAATTTTAATCCAGACCTTCTTCTCCTGTCTAGTTTTCTCCATGATGACCAACATGCCTCCCTCTATGACTCAGTGGTGAAAACCTTTTTACACCTTCAGAGCACACACAGAAAAAACCTAATTCCTAATTGCCATGGCCTTAATCTCTATGTCCAGGACTCATCTCCCTACCTGATGGCCACTTTTTATTCCCTCCAGCACAAAATTGGCTCTCTTCAAGTATCTAAATCATTTCGGTCTTCTGCATCAAGGTTTTAGAGACATAGAAGACATGTTGCCTTACTCTAATTACTTTCCCATTCTCCAAGTATTGGCAGAGAAGCCCTCCTGGGTCACACAGTTTCCTCTCTATAATCAGCCAATTTTGTAATTATTCTCTGCTCTCTAGAAACTGAATCTATATATTTCATAGTGAGAGCCATATACATTTATGCCCCAATATCCTCAGCACCAATATACAACCAAGAACATGGTGCTACAATAATTACTTGCAAAACACAATTTCCTTCATTCTTAGGTATACATACTTAAGGCACAACACCTCTTCCTCATACATCTGGACCTTTGGGGAAGTCTCTCAAGAATTTATACAGATTTTTGTCATATGATTAAGTAACGAGAACTTAGTTAAGTTTCTGAAATGAAGACCCTATGAAGAAAAGTTTTACACAAAGAATACAAATCACACACACATACATACATCTTAGAAATTTGAAACATCTGTGTTTCCCACTACCCAATAAGAAATATGAGGCTGTAGTCAGCACAAATGCAGCCCACTGGAATGCTACCCTAATGCATTTGTCTGTATAATGAAAACTTTCCCTAAGAATAAAAGGAAAGGGTTTAGCTATTTCACAGAATCTTTATAAACACCAATCAAAACATCGTAACTGAATATGAGTATAGAAAACCATAACTGACTATGAGAAAGGTGTGTTATAAATAAGGCTCTATTTTCCCCATATCAAGATAATTCTTACATATAAGTTATGTTCATATTATCAAAATAATTTTGGGTAGCATTAAGGCATTTTTATTATGTTTTATGACTATCATACTCAAGATTTTTGTTGTGTTATTATGAGTGGTTTAGGAAATGACAGCTACACCTTAATAACTGAATGTCAGAATTGTTACTAAGTACAGGCAAGATGACCTAAGGAGGTAAGGGCACTTTCCAAAGAAAGGAAAGAACTGACTCCTCAAAGTTGTCTTCTTACCTTTACACATGTGCTGGAGCATGCATACATACACTCACAAACACATGTACATACATACACACACTAAGGTAAACTATGAACAATTAAAGTCTAGAGTCTCATTTCAAGCTAGAAATGTTTCTATCTATAATCCTTATGGAAATGGCTGTCAGCAAGTAAGTGTCATGTATGGTGTTGCATGAATAACTTATGTGTTTTAGTTTTCTGAGATGCATAAATGAGACATAGAATGCGTTTCCTCCCTGATATGTCAGGCAGGTATAGAGTTGGGGGTGCAGCATGGGAGGGAAAGCAGACACGTAGATCTTCCCACAGGACTCAGCAAATCTGTACCTTCCATGGTCTTTGTGTGTTCATTCTTCTACCTTTTGTCCCAGGAACATTTTAACAACAGAATTTATACCATAGATCTCTCATATCCATGTAGCTTAAATGTAGCTCAAAAGCTACCAGATACGGAAGACACTGCCGCTGTAGCTCCCTGAAATGCTTGCTAGGCAAGGAGGCACAAGACTTGAGTTAGGATCCCAGCAACACGTACCAGGTCAGCTGTGGAGGGGCATGTTTCATCTCAGTGCTGGGTGGCCACAGACAGGCAGATCTCTGCAGCTCACTGGCCAGCCAGTCTAGCTCAGTCAGTGAGTCCCAGGCTCAGAGACAGACCCCATGTCAGAACAAAGGTGGAAAGAGAGACAGGAGCTTCAAGTTGACCCCTAACCTCTACACACATGCACACACACTCTACAGCCACATGTACTTGTACACCTGCATGCACATGCACACACACACAAGGTACAAACGCAGAAATTCTTAACTCTGCACCAAAACAGGAATCTCTCTAAACATAACTAGTCAGTCTCTAAACCCACTCAACATGAACTGTACGGGGAAATTTAAGGGAATATTCCAGTGTTGATGTCAATGTTTTAGTTCTGGCTATCATTTAGTTCTTGAGTTGTCTTTAATTCTAAGATTCACCTCCAGGGTAGAGAGCCAGTGTGCTGGCTAGGTTTTTGCGGGGACATGACACAGACCAGAGTCATTTGGGAACAGAGAATCTCAAATGAGAAAAAGCCCCCACCAGATTAGTGTGAAGGCAAGCCTGTGGTGTGTTTTCTTGATTAATGATTAATGTGGAAGGGACCAGCTCATCATGAGTGGTGCCACTTTGGGCAGGTGGTCCTGAGTGGTTTAAAAAGCAGGCTGAGCAAGCCATTAGGAACAGGCCAGTAAACAGCACTCCTCTGCAACAGCCCCTGCCTCCAGGCTCCTCCACTGTTTAAGTCCCTGCTCTGACTCCCTTTGATGATGAACTGTGATGTGGAAGTGGAAATTGAAATAAACCCTTTCCCCTCCAAGCTGCTTTTGGACATGGTGTTTTCTCACAGCGATAGAAACCAGAAGAAAAGTGAAAAACTATCTAAGATAGAGTTCAGCATATGGCTATACACTATTTAAATAAAAAATAATCCACCATTATTTTTTACGTATGAATATCCCATATAACACCATACATATCATATATTACATGAATCACAGAACTTCATACCTCAAAATAAACGTGTATGGCGCTGTCTGATCTTTCTTAGGCATGCTACTGTTTCTAGCCCTACACAGATAATAGAGTGAATGAAATCACTGTTGTAATCTGATGACCTTTTATAAATAGAACTTTCAAGGCTGTGAGAGACAGCAAAGTAACAAACCTTTAAAAATGTAATGCTTCTTAATGCTGGCCTCCCACTAGAATCAATATCCAATTCCACCTATATAAAAGGACATAAAAGTCATCTCTTTCTCTTTCTCTCTCTCTCTCTCCTCTCTCTCTCTCTCTCATATACACACACACATACACCACACACACAAATAAACCCACAGTGTTAGCCTAGATCAGAACAGTCAATTCCCTTCCCTTCCACATATGCCCATACAACCGACAAACAAATGCTGTTTTAAATAGCAACCAGAACCAATCAACTGAAGACAGGTCTGCTGGCTTTGTTATTTCAATAAGTTCACAGTAGCCCTTTGCCATTGTACCTCAACATCAAAACATTTCTCTAACTTTGTTTTCAGTTACTGTTGGTCTTTTTCTGTTCTACGCAGCTTGCTTTCTCAGCAGTAACTTACAGTGTCACCTTCTCTCCTTCCCACCTTCCCCTCGAAGCAGACCATAATCAACATAAGGACAGGAAGGTGCAGCTCTGTTCACCAGTGTGCTGAAAACTACCTAGAGCTGGTATAGGAGAAAGCAGTGGGACCGCGCCTTCCCACGAGATACTGCTCATTGACTTTTCCACAAATGTCTCAGTATCAAACAAATCACCACCACGAAAGCAGAAAGGAAGCCTGAAATTACTCACAAGAAACCAAAACAATACACTCTTAGTCTCACACCCTACCCTTCTAAGTAATCCCCACTTCTGCCTTCCTGGGCAGCCCTAATTCTCTGCTTGTTCTTATAGCCAGGACTCTGGGAAGAATATTCTCAGGCTGTCACAACACGCCTTTCTTTGCTCAGTCTTTACATACTCCACACTATCCTAGAATACATACAATGGTTCCCAATGATATTTCAGGAGCCAATCCTAGGTGACACCCATTCTTAAAATGTCCCATGTGTGTGACACTGTGGTTTATACTTTTCTCTTTTCTTAGCTAGTCTGTTTCCAGCTGCCTCTTCTATCGTCACTTCCAAGCCAAGCAGAAGTCTGTCTCACACTTCCCTTTCTTGGAAAGCTTATCTACTTCAAATTCAAACGCAAAGACAATTCCAAAGTATACACCACTCCATGTGTGGCTTCTCTCTGGGTTTCATACAGACACCTGACATCTGTCCTGTTCTACCTAGATATCTCAAGGGAACCCAAAGCCAGCATTTCGGCATCCAGACCTTTGATTACCTTTTCCAAGAAGTGGTTCTGCCACCATTCAATCCCCACTCTGTTCCTTTTCCATCTCATCCACTTCAGACAGTGGCTTCCACTGGTCCCGCTGTTCACAAAGGGCTCACCACACCCCATTCCTCCTTACTCACACTGTCATCCAGACCACCCACTGCCTATTGAGTTTTGTTTAAAGAAATAATAGAAGGCAGACAAGAAGAAGTCAAAGGCAGAGACTACCAGTCAGATAAACGCAGACCAACAATGAAGATCATACATTTACTGGTATAATGTGACGGGGTCTGTGGGTAGGACAAGAAGGGGGGTGGGCTGTGAAGCCTGGAGGAGGGAGGTAAGCAAGGTTAGTCGTGTAAGGTTTTATGTTCTCATCCCAAGACTTCACTTGCTACATGATGAACACTGTGGCAGCCATGAGGACCACTAGGATCAAAGCTGGACCCTCTCACCATTCAGTTAAATTGCAGATCAAACCACATGATGGGTAACAGTGGGCTAGTTACCCCTCAAAATGCACAATAGCCACATGCAGGCCTGCTCAACTGCCTTCAAAAATGTTAACACTCTAGAGCTGAGATACGGCTTACTGCTAACAGCAGAGGCAATCCTGATGTGGTGTGCATGTGCACATATATATTTATATACACACACATTCAGATAAATACACCTATATGGCTATACTCAGTATAAATAAGCTACTGTCTTAACTCAGATAGCACTGACTGACATGTAAAGAGGGTGCAAAAAGCAGAAATTTGGGATGTTTATAAAGAAGTTCTAAGTCAAAAGTCACTGTAGCTATGGCCATTGCAAACTTATGGAAGATGGGTGCTAAGGTCTGAAAATGGGGAGACAAGGCAGTACAGCCACGCTGCGTCTGCAATTCAGTGCCGTGAGTTGAAAAGTTAGCAAGACCAAATAAGTAAGTAAATAAATAGCACAGTCCTGTTTTTCAAGAACACTCACTGAGTGGTCAACCCTGAGCAGCAGACTAGCCCCTGTGTCAGGCTAGAACTCAGCCCAGAGAGGGAGCTTTCAACAGTTCTGTGGAGGTGGGAAGGGTTTCCATGAGAAACAGTACACACTTGAGAGGAAAACACACATCTTCAGTCCCTAATTACCTTACTAATTTTAAACACTAAGTGCCATTAATGTCAATGTCTACTTCAGAAAGATTAAAGAGAAACTGGGGATGAAAAACATCAAGGAAGTACCGTGACATGGGGCACGGAGGTAGAGTAGGAGGATGCAAAGAGGTCAGGATAGCTCTGTTATACCTGGACCCACCCATGCCCTGTGCTCTGTGACCTCAACAGAATTTGGTTTTACTTTCTGTTCTGAAACTCCAAAATTCTAGGTTTACCAAGAAACACTGTGGTAGTAACAGCTTGAAGTTGAAGGAACTTTGTTAGGTTAAGGGAGGTCAGAGGACACCAACTGACCCTTCTGACCAGACAATGGGGAAAAGCTAAAAGACAGACTTGTACCTAATAGATTAGAAAACTGGCTCATTTTCTGTATGCTGTTTTTAGATATATGGGTGAGCAGAAAAATTTCTAAATAGAGTTTAGAATACACATTCAACATATATCTACATATTTTTAAATATATTGATAACTATGTAAGCATAATGGACACTTGTCTACCTATTATTTATATTTCTAAATCTAACTGATGCCAGATACTAAAGCCTAAAATTCCCACTCTCTAAAAGACAATGAATCTTCCCCTGCTTGTTTCCAAATACATTTGGAGTCTCCCAAATACATTTGAACAAAATAGATCCCATAGACTTTCCTTTTTGAGAAAGGAGGGTTTGAGACACAGGGGAGTTTTCACAGACTTCAGGAAACGGACTGATAGAAGAGCTAGGCTCCTGGGGTAGAACTCTCTGGAATCAAGGCTATGGGGGAAGTGGCCAGTCAAAAAAAATTTTTTTTCAAGGATCTGTGTATTCTACCAAAAGCACTGAGGTCTCCAAGCAAGGACCACTGTACCTGAGAGGTCTGGGAGGCAAGGCTCAGCATCCTAGAGTGTAGCTTCAAAGGAGAATACATACAGCCTCACTGATCAATGCACCTGCTTTGCTCTGAGCTTGGAGGTGGATCAGTTAAGGCGATAAACACTGGCCTCATCCCTGCTCCATGTAGGAAAACATCCCTTCCACGAACATTCCCAGAGCAGCCTGTTCTGATGCCTGGGGACACATCGGATAAAGCTGTATGAGTTCTCTGCTCTGAAAAAGCTCGCCTTCTATTTGAAGGAAAAAGAGAAAATGTGTTCAGTCTGCAAGAGGTGGATGGTTTCAAGTCAGCCAATTAAAATAGACAGTGGCTACTTTATTCGGGAGGGGCATTTAGGCAGCATCCAATGTCAAGAAGAATCTGTTACCTGGTGATGGGGGCAGGGTTGAGATGACACTCACTGGGGCTCAGGCCTTAGAAGGGAAATGAGCTTGCTGTGAGTTACAAAGCAAGTCCAGAGTAGCTGGGAAGAGGAGGGCATAGGAAAGGAGCGGCAGAGAAGACAGAGAGGGGCAGCACACACAAGGCTAGATTCTCTCATAAACGTCAAGAAGCATTTGAAGTGGGTTAGGAGAGGCTTCTGGGAGCTCTCACGGGGCCTCTTTGGCTTCTTGAATGGAAGGACAAGTGTTAGCCAAGAGAAACTAGATTAAAGGCAATGGTAATGACCCAAGTGACAGGACCTGCGCAGGGCCAGGGAGCACAGGAGAGGCCAGTCACCATTCCCAATGTCTTACAAACACTCTCATGACCAGAAGGGTTCCTAGGGATGACAGTATTTCACTCTCCAACAGACAGGAAGGCAGGGGCCCACCACCACCAGGTATCACAGGGTTAGGGTTGGGGTTAGGGTTACCACGTTCCTGCCACAGTGTTTCCTCCATCACTTCTGACTTGGGAAATCATCAGCCAACCCTGTGAGTAATCCTTACAGTCCTCAGGCTGGCCCTCATCTCTAACAGATGTGTTTCTGTGGCTTTGGGTGTCGGCTCCAGCCTCCCACAGAAGTAAAACATTCTCATGTAGGTCTGTGGTGTACCTTCAGACTTCAGCTGAGGGTTCACGGGAAGATAAACAGCACCTGTATCTAACGCTCACTTCATCTGACAGAATCCCAGTCTCCACAGGATTAAAAGGAGTCTGCCTGACAGTGCCTCTGGGAACCCGAACAGCTAAGCTACTCTTTCCGGTTTCTGTCAGATCCACGCAATAATCTCTCTGGTGCCCTCAGTGGTTTTAATTTTCTAAATTGTGGACATGCCAATTCAGTCTCACTCTGAACTACACTTAGAGCAAACTCCTCACACCCATCACCAGACATGGGCGTCCTACAGTTCATCTATGTTTTTCGTTTTAATGCAGTGTTCAGTATACAGCAGGAATACTTAAGGAGTTTTTCCTGGGATTAGGAAGTGCCAAAAAAAAAATCTGTATTTTTAGAAGGTAACACAAATGCTTGGGTTCTGCTTCCTGATAGCTATGCCCACAGCAATTCATTAGCATTCCCCAGGACTGAAGTGGAGCTCAGAACTGACAATGACTTCATTTCCCCTACCCAAAGGCAACTGGTTAACAGCATTCTGGAGACTCTATGAAGGATTCATCAAATCAAAAGAGAAATTTCAGAACGCGATGAGCTATAGAACAGCACAGTGTTCATGGTGAATTAAATCCTGGAAAGAGTCAGTGAATAAACTAAGGACAGCAACTGTTCCATGTTCTGTTCACTGTAAACCGCTCTTTGCAAGAACAAAACTATCATTATGTGTATATGTGTACACATTATAATTTAAACACTCAGGAATTTACTTCTCAACTAGTCTTTAAACAAAAACTGCCTCTAAACTAAAGACAGCCACTTGGTTCCCTAAAAGGAAGACTAGAGACCACTGGCTCCTCAGGAGTTGTCTGCTGATAAGTTCCTCAAAGCCTTCTGTGACATTATTGCTACTTCCCAGTGGGTTGCATCTGTGAAAGGAAGGGCAGTTGGTCACAAGAGAGATATATGCTCTTCCAAGCTTACTGTGGCAGCTGTGGAATGGACATGTCCATGTACAATTCACATGTCCGAATACACGGGCATGTCCATTCCATACAGGTCACATGAGAGTGTTTGTGACACTGTTCAGTGAGAACAGTCCTCAGTGGAGGCTAAACTTCTGCCCCCGACAGCACAGCACTCTGCTCAAGTTGTACACAGGGTAAATCATGAAGTTTCCACTTGATCTGTTTTTATTGCAGAACTGGACAACTTACCTAACTTAGTGGATCATGTGATCATCTGTAATTCCATCCAGCCAAAAGGCTACCTGATCCTTTTATCTAACAACTCAAACATCAAATATTTGGTGAAATTAGATTTTATCTGAAAGATTATTTTCCCTAGTACAGGTGTGAAACCACAAAAGCACACCGTCTTCCTTCATAGAGAGAGGTCTCTAACTGAGGGGGAACCTTCATTATTCTGTCACAGGTTGTCCTTTGAATAACATATAATCACAGTTGCTTCTCAAGAGAAAAGGACTAGCAACACCTGCTCCTGGACCCTCACCACCCCTGGCTTTCATTACAGTGGGCCCAAGCTTCCAAGTTCACAAGGTCAAATCTTACTCAGTTACAAACTTAAGAATTGGTAAGAGGTCAGAGGAGGGACTCTCCAGCTATCAATGTCCAACCCCGCCGCTCAAAATTCCCAGGCGTTCCCTTTAAGCGGCAAGAGATGGAGACAGCACATTTCCCTGCACTCTTGGCCAACACTATTTGGGAAGAACGTATTAGCCAAAAGATAAAGTTTGGCACCTTAATTCAGGAGCATGTTTTTCTATTACGCAGCAGCTGATACTGCATCTGTGAGAAATATGGTGTGAGGCACAAAGAAGAAATAAATTAAACAGGCCCTGTTGTCAACACGCCCCCCCTCCCCCATTTCCCACTTCAACAGCAAGAGCTCTTCTACTTCTGTACAGGCCTCTCCCTCACCTAATCACTAGGTTTAAGGAAGGGAGATGGTTATGACTAAGAAGTCCAACTTATGCACCTTCATGGGGGGGGGCAGTATATTCCCTTCTGTCTAAGGACTGGTAGTCATGACACTATGAGTGTCACTGTGGTCATGACTGGTAGTCATGACCCTGGTGAGTGGATGCTGTCTCATCCCACAATGCTGAGGACAAACAGGGCAAAGCAGATGGCTACCTCCAGTAACCCGCAAGTCTACTTCCCTTCCGTCCAGGAAAATTTTGCAAGCAAGCAGAGCCTGTTGATGAGTCCGTATGTGAGCAGTCTCTGCTTCCCCTATCTCACTAACACACCAGCACAGAGCCCTGCCGAAGCCCTGTTCATTCAAACGAGAGGTTGGGCAAGGAACCAGCCTGCGTGCTGTCTGTGGGCCTCTTGCAAGTCCCAAGGCTCCGCAGTTAGCTCCTAACAGAAAGCTTTACGCTCACCCCCAAAACTGGTCTCAGTCAGGACGCGATAATTAGAAACAAAAGAGAGAAAGAAAGTAAAGCAAAGCAAAGGGCCGCTCAAGGACTCAGACACAGAAGCTGACCACAAACGTCATATCTCTGGGCAGGAAGTCCTGATGACCTGTGCATCGTGCACAGTGTTAGGTCAAATCAATAAAGACATACGAAAAAGCTACTCCTACTGTGAAGAGCTAAATGTGCACAAAAATTCCAGACATCTATCACTTTTTCTATTTAATTCTTCTGAAAGTCATGCAGGGTGGTGGTCATTAAGTATTCAAATGAACTGATGGTTGGATATGGTGCCTCCATTAGCTTACACGCTGCATAAATGACGAATCTAAAGATGTCTTGGAGGAGGAGGTTGGTGAGAATTGGGGAGAACAAGAGCTCCACAAAGACCAAACTGAGCAGGGCACACGGGTCTTGTATGAGACAGTTTCTACAATCAAGGACCATGTGTGGATGTGGCCTGGAACCCCTGCTCAGATGGGGCCCATGATAGCTTGGTGTAGGACTGAAGACCCTAGTGAGGGAAACAGGGACTGTTTCAGTCATGAACTTGATGGCTGACTCTTTGACCCTCCCCCATACAAGCCAGGGAGTGACAGACTGGCTAGATCCCAGGGGAGGACATTGCAGCCAGCCCTGAGGAGACAGGATGAGCTGGGGTTGGATGGAAGGGGAGGAGGTCCTCCCCTGTT
>CM053751.1:12850380-12966717 GCA_028658305.1 Pachyuromys duprasi
AGATGGGGCCCATGATAGCTCGGTGTAGGACTGAAGACCCTAGTGAGGGAAACAGGGACTGTTTCAGTCATGAACTTGATGGCTGACTCTTTGACCCTCCCCCATACAAGCCAGGGAGTGACAGACTGGCTAGATCCCAGGGGAGGACATTGCAGCCAGCCCTGAGGAGACAGGATGAGCTGGGGTTGGATGGAAGGGGTGGAGGTCCTCCCCTGTTGGTGGACTTGGAGGGGGCGGGGAGGAGGGAGATGAGGGAGGGAGTGGGAGGGTGGGAAGGAATGAGGGAGGGGGCTATGCCTGGGATGCAAAATACCTAACCTGTGATTGATATAAAAATAAATAAATTTTTAAAAAAGTTCTCAGAAACTTACGTGCAGAGAGCAAAGCTAAGGATGTAAATACAGGAAGTTGATATTCAAAAAACAGGGTTTTCAGTGTTAACCTCAGGTTAGGTGATTCATGCCCAGCCCCAAACTAAAAGGATCTTGGGAGAAACCCTACATGGATTTAGAGGGGCCATGTTTCCCTCAGGCAGGTCCCAACCCCCCTTCCTTGTGGTGGAATGGAAGACACACAAGACACACAATCCTTTCTCAGTGGAAGAAGAGGCTTCACTTCCCTCAAGATGTGTAGCCGCAGGAAATTTAGAACGGGAGACAGAGGCAAGCAGGTCCTCTGTGTACCTAATGAAGTATTGTTTTACTCTAATGAAGTTCTGTTTCTTTCCTTAGCTGACTTCATGCTGTCACCATTTCAGCGAAATGAACAAGGTTCAGCTTTGTCACAACTTAATCATGAGGCTTTTCAGTCACTGACCAAAGGCCTCGGTCCACACATGCACATATGTACACACACACATACACACACGCACACACACTCTTGAATGACTTGGACCTCTTTTGTTTTTAAGCTGTAAAATTGTGTTTCCCTTGTTCTGCAGTTCTGTGGTGGGGGAAGATCTAGAGATTCAGAAGAGGGAAGTGAAAGAAGCATTTCTCTGACCCATGACTGAACTCTTGTAGTCAGAGCACGCCCCGTGCTTTGATGCTCACGGTTTTCAGATTCTTTCAAACTTCCTTGTAACTGTCGACTTACATTATTACAGCGTGCGGTGGTTTTCCACTTGAGAGCCCTTTGCCTCTGGCATCTTTTCAAACTTTGTTCTTGACCACTAAAAATGTCATTTAGGCAACTTGGCATGATACATGTTTGGGGAATGCTTGTCTGCCTCCAAATTTCCGTAGATGCCAACAAAATTATTAACATGATTTATCTCGTGTTCTTGACTACTGGAGAACAAAAATGACTTCCTATTAACCAATTTGTTATCGCTTGTTGGCATTTGAAAAGAGAGATGCCCCATCTCATAGGTCACAGGGCACAGTGCTCACTTTACTTTTCTCCACCCTGATGCTTCCACGAGGGACAGACTGCTTGTCTCTCACTGATGAATATGCAGCCTCCCCTAATGACTATCCGGTAAGACATTTCCTCTGCCTTATTTGTGGACCATTCTAATCTAATCCAACCTTGACTTTAGAAAAATTAAGTTATACCTGGCCTCACTTTGGATTCTATATTTCATAATCTAGGTTATATGGTGCTTAGCTACAATATTTAAAACATTATATAGCCTAGTTTGGCTGGGTTGCATCTCACTAAGGTCCCTGACTTCTGATGTTTTGGCAGGATGCTGTGATATGCAAATGGGCTGTGCTGATTTGTAGCCATCCTGAGACAGACATATCCAGCCCCTGGGAAGCAGATGGAACGTGCCCGGAAACATTCGTGGAAAGGCGGTTTAGGGGGGTTTCTGTTGCAGGGGTTATTTAAAAGGGTCCAGCTGGCCTCCTCTCCCCACGTGACTTCCCAGTTTACCTATCCCTTAAATAACCTGTGAGGCAGTCAACGTGAGCAAGGCAGTAAGAACAGGATCCAGTCATGCCCATGCTAGACTCATGTCCCAGGGAAAAAAAAAACACCTTTGAGCCAGCTACACTGGAGAAAAAATTGAATCCAGACTGGGATAAAGAGAACATAGCTTTTGAAAGATTTAGTAACATCGGCAAAGCTTTAGCCCTGTGTAGTTAGGCCTTGTCTGGAGGCTTCATGTTGGAAAGAGTGCCAGGCCTCAGGCCATCACTCTGTGGTGGGCCCACATCTGTGTAGGAACCATGTCCCTCTCAATGTCATCTCATCTGGAGATGCTTGTAGGATACCAAACGTAAGTCGGGGTTCGTTATGTGGTGTCCTATGTGTGATTGGTCCTCTTCCAATTGTGGTCAGGAAGGGACTTTCAGAAGTTGCCGATGGTGATTATTTGATTGTCTGTGTGAATCATACTCCTATTTCATGCTCTTTACCTACCGAGATGCGGTCAAAAGGAATGATTCCATATCTGAACCTCTCTATTTCCATGGGTTAGGTAAAAAAAAAAAAAACAAAACAAAACAAAACAAAAAAAAAACCAACCAACAAACAAACAAAAAACAACGTTTTTTGACCATTTGAAGCTCTAGGCAGAATGGCAGAATCAATTACCTTATTTCAGGAAGATGATTCAAATGCTCACTTGCTTTCTTGAATTGCCAGAAACAGATAAATGTAAAATATGAAATACGGCATTCTCACAGACCACACAAACATTGTTTCTTTCAAGAACACCTAATAAACCCGAGCCTCCCGTGCTGCGCGCTGCCGACTCTGACCTCCCCAGTAACATGCCACTGTTCTCAACAGGGTCATGTCTGATATCTCTCGTGCTCTAACCTGATGCCTGCATCTTGCAGCAGCAGTTTCCTGCTTGAATGACCCCGCTCCTGGACTCTGGGGGATGCGAGCATATTAGTTAACTTTTTTCTCGTGTGACGGCCGTTTGTGCAGCCACAGAAACAGTGCACACAAGGACGCCTGATGCCCCTTGCACCTGCCTGAGATGCTGTGAGATCTTCCAAAGGCGCTGAGAGTTGTCCTCACTAACGTTTGTTTGGTGGGAACAGATGTCCTTCCTAAAATAGTTAAACCTAGTCTCCTGGTATCTATTTGTAAAAAGTAATAATCTTTAATAGTCCCTCATGAGTGTAGCCATGGCCTATAAAGTCCTCTGAAGAATATTAATGTTGAAAAGGTGAGCATGTATGTGGAGGAATAGGAACTTTAAAACCTTCTGCTGCGTCATCTGTTGTAAGTTGTGTTTGAAAAGCCAAGTAGATTTTGAAAGCTTGAGTGTTTAAGTCATTAGGTGATAGGTAAAATATTAAAAATTACTAAGGTATACGTGGTAATTTGGTGATGAGTAATACGATAAATATTACTAAAGAAAACTCATCACGAATTCTTTCTGAATTTACCCCAGCTACCAAATTATATTTGTGTATGTGTGTGTGTTTATGTATGTGGGTTTGCTTGCATGTGTGTGTGTACATGTGTGTATGTGTGAAGGCCACAGGTGTCTTCTTTACTCACTCTGCACCTTCGGTTCTGAGACAGGGCCTCTCCCTGAACCTGGAGAGTGACAATCTGTCTAGCCTGTCTGCTCAGTCAACCTCAGGATCCCCCTGTCTGCATCCTCAGTGCTGACACAGGTGCCTAGCACTGTAACAGTTTTTCTACAACAGTCCTGGGGACTGATCCTTGCACTTCTGCAGCAAACCCTTTCCTTGCTGGCTCACGCCCTCAGCCCTCATGTCCAATCATTAATTCGCCAACACCACCTTTCTATATTTGCTTTTCCTTATTCCACCCTAACAAGCTTGCTCCCTCTGTGCCTCCCACAGCACCGTGTCTGGTTTGTGGCACCCCCAGGAGTCACAGGCATGCTCCCTTCTTTATTGAAGATCCAAACGCTCAGAGATCCCTCCATATTTTATGTCTAGCTCGGAGTCAATGCTTTGGGTATCTTTCCCACCTTTGTGACTGAAAGCTGTGACCTGTGCCCTGAAAGAAATCCTTATTGATCGTGATGTAATCACTGCAGTCCCCATGAGATGATGATGTGGCCGTGAATGGTTGCCCCGGACCCCTGGGTGCAGGGGAGGGATGCTCACTCTTGGCTCCAGCTTCAGACATAAAGCCAGCACCTCCCAGGGAAGACCGTAGCAGAGAATACACCTGCCACCCATTGCCGCTTTTCCTGTCCAGAACTCACTGTGCACCCTCATGGCAGCTGGTAGCTGCTGTCTCCTCCCCACAGCTCCGAGCTGAGTCTAGGCCCTTCCCCGCTTGAGTCCCAGGGAGGGCTTTAGTCTAAGACATCGCTCACTGCTCTGTTCAAGAAAGTCTTCCCAACATGGTGGGCTGCAGCTAGGCTGTGTATGCTGACCATGGAAGTTTTTTCTGCTCCATGACCCAGGACAAGTATGGCTGTCTCTGTGGGCTGTTCTGGTCTCCTTCCTAGCAACAGATCTATACTTACAGCCTCAAAAACTTCTTTAGTGACTGTAGCAGGCACCCTCCTTAAAATTGCCATCTATTCTCAGTCACAGTGATGCATTTGTGCAAAGAGAGTGCCAGTATCTTTTAAATATTCAAATATTGCACCTTTTCCATTTGTCTGAATATATTTTCCTAATAGTACTAAAGTGTACAGTCAACATGATGTCACTTTGTGGGCAAAAACCCCAAGAGCCTATGCTAACGTCACAAGGGCTTTAATATGACGGGTTTCTTAGGGGCTTGTTAGGTTCCAGTTACTCCAAAACAGCCGAGTCAGTGTTTCAAGAGTAAAAGTTGTTTGTCTTCACCGGAGAGGTAAACCATTTTATCTACAAGAAGCACTAGACATAACCTTGGCCTTGCCTTGTTTCTCTGCTGGGAAAATCCACTCAGAGAAATAACAATTGTGCCTGAGAAAAATGCGGTCTGGAAAGTAGAGAGAAGAGCAGGAATCTATATGCTGCCTCTCTGACCCAAAGGTTGATACCCCACCACCATAAAAAAAAAAAAAAAGTAAAGCCTGCACCAGGGAACAGAATCAACCAAAGAAGATAGGATTTGCCTTGTGAAAAGGTACTTAGAAGAAAAAGAGGGAGAATTTTTTTAACATGTCTTATCAGTGGTCTCTCAAGAAGAAACGGATATGGGGGCCCAGGTGATGATGGTTCCATCGCTAGGACACTTGCCACACAAGTGTGAGGACACGAGTTCAGTCATCCAGAACACGTGTAAAGAGCTGGGCATGGCATGAATCTTAGCGTGGAGGAGGGGTGTGAAGATGGGCACATCCTAAGGCTCACAGGCCAGGCGCAGGCAGTGCAGCTGCAGCTGTGAGCTTCAGGTTCAATGAGAGGCCTTGTCTCCGTACAATAAGGTGGTGAGCAATAGGGGGAGGCACTCGGCATCAACTTCCGGCCTCCACAGGCAAGCACACATGCACACACACGAACACACACGAACACACACAAAAGAAATAGACTTTTGGTCATCTATTCCATTTGAATTCTGTAAGCACATGACTTCAAAAGTGATTAATTTTTAAATTTTTTTTAGTATCATAAATACAGCTTGAGAGTAGGAAGAAAGGCTGCTAAAATCCCGCCTGTGTTTTATCATCTCCTTTCTGTTCCTTTCCTGTGGCTGGCAAGCCCCTTCTCTTAAAAGGCTTAGTAGGCTGGAAGTGGATTCCTTTGGACTCCCCATGTAGCAGAAGAGTGGAAACCAGTCAAGACTGTGAGGTCACAGGATGGTCTCCCGGAATTCCTTAGAGCTCATTCCTGAAAACAACTGCCTGGCTCTGATGTGGACCGCTCTCCAAGCTTGGAGGATGTGATGGGCAGGGCTTGGAAACTAAGCTGCCCTTTGTCTTGACTGAGAAGAGGAAGATGGTTGGAGAGAGAGAATGCATAAATTCCTCTGGCTATTGCACGGAGGAAGGTTCAAGACTCCACTTAGCTCTGTGGAGTCATGTCAGGCAAATTCTGTATTTATCACTCCCAATTTCCCCAACCACCCCTTGCTGAGAGAGACATTTCGCCACAGAGTGCTTTCCTTTTTGATTTTCCCAATCAACTGTCAGTTCATTTCATAACTACACCATTTCCTGCATGAAAGACGGGTTACAATTTTTCGTGATGATAGCTCATCTCCAGTCATTTAAATCAATGCCTTGCTCTTCATGGTTGTACTCTTGACCCTTGAGGAACTCTTGGGAAGTGGGCCTGCCGGCATTAGCTGTAAGATGAAGATAAATCTTTGTACTGATGGAATTGTACCTGGGAGTGACACTCGCCTCTTCAGCTTCATACTGCTCCATTATTTCAGTCTGCTTCAGAGAAGAACGATTCTAACCCTGTCCCTCAAGTCGTACACCGTATAGTTCTGGGAGAACTTCACGGGTTCTTAGATATACAGGAGGACATGGACTACAGCTCTCTCTCTGTCTCTGTCTCTCTCTGTCTCTCTCTGTCTCTCTCTCTCTGTCTCTCTGTCTCTCTCTCTCTCTGCCTCTCTGTCTCTCTCTGTCTCTCTCTGTCTCTCTCTCTCTGTGTCTCTCTCTCTCTGTCTCTCTGTCTCTCTCTCTCTCTCTGTCTCTCTGTCTCTCTCTGTCTCTCTGTCTCTCTGTCTCTCTCTCTGTCTCTCTCTCTCTCTCTCTCTCTCTCTCTCTCTCTCTCTCTGTGTGTGTGTGTGTGTGTGTGTGTGTGTGTGTGTGTGTTCAAATCCAGCAAAATCAGATGCAGGTCATCCAGGGAGGGCCCAGGTAGGTATACTAATGAAGAACCTGTCATAGGGATAGTAAAATATTTACAAAGTGATTCTCCCAGCTCCTGGTGTGTTACAATCTGGATGATCCTGAGCACAAATTGGCAGTAATTAGTTTCTGGATTTGGCTCACTCGCCAGTATTGAGTCCAGCATCTGATTGGCAGACTGAGAGAGGTGACACATTCCTTTAGCTTTCGTGGCAAAAGAAATGTGGGGCTGTTGGTTTGGAAACACGTTCAAAATTGAGGGAGACACTGAAGTGTATTTACTAGTACCTTGTCCTATTCCTGTGGTCTTGTTAATGTTTACAGCAGAGACAAAGGAAAAATCTGCCATCGTAGCATCTCAGCCCCTTGTTTGTTTGTTGGAGATGGAAAAATAAAATAAAAAAAAAATAGAGGAAAGAGCCCTGTTTAATGTTCTACAGTGAAATTTAATACATTTCCCCTCTTGGTCTGTTAATGTTAGTGATGCATATTCTGTAGCTAGTATTCATAAATTTTAGCAGCTGGGTCGGTTTGGCCTCCTCTTTCAGGATAAAAATGTGTTTACTGCAAAGTCAACCATTCTTTGGATTTGAGGCTACAGGCATTAAAGAAAAAGATCTGCTGTTGTTTTTATGGATTGATTTGGAAGGTGTAAGTGGGCTCCCTGTTGGGGGAAGGGTATTTGCCAGGTACTTGCGCAAAACTCAGAGGACACTTCAAGCATCAGTCCTCTTGTTTGGGGTAGTCTTTCACAAGGGCCTGGCAGTTCTCCACACACGCCAGGTCACCTGACCTGTGAGCTTCTAGGAGTCCACCTTCTATTCTTTACTTGTTTCTGGGATTGCAGATGTGGGCACAAGGCCCAGTTTCTTAAGCGGTTTCTGAGTGTTCAAACTCAGGTCCTCACACCTGCAAAACAGACCCTTCACTGGCTTCACTACCTCCCCTGTCCCTGGTTTTTCTTTGGCGCCCATCTGGTCATCTTTTCAGGTTTCTGTGTCAGACACGCTGACAGCAGCTGCTCTCCAGCTCACAGAGAGACATATGAAATTGTGGAACTGACTTAGCAAACTCAGGTTTTCTTAAAGGCTTAGTGAGAGGAACTTGCCCTGTCTGGTTTATGATGCCTCCTGAAGGCATCTAGAGTTCATTAAGATAGGATGTGAAACTCTCATTTTCCTCTCATTTTATTCGCCCAGTAATAAATGAACACAACTTAGCATTTCATTTAGGGGTTACACATACATACCCAGGCTTTTAAAAACTTTTTTTTAAGTTCTCAGTGTATAAATACGCTAACACTCGGAGGGCTATAATTTTGCAGAGAGAACAATGAATAAAATTAGACTGGGGTGTTGTTGTACAGCCTGGGATAAGTTCTCCCAGCCCATGCTGTGGAAGACTAAAGTGCTGAGCTCAAGAACACCAGCCTTCGGAAGGCTGTGTGCCATCATTATTCATCTTGGTGGCACATTGGATTTGCCACTTGTCTGTGTCTTAGCCCTCCAAGTTCTCGGTTCTTCTACCTGTGAAGCGTAGGCCCAGGGTCATGAAAAAAGACAGAAAGAAGGAATGGTCTCCAGGTGCCACAGAGCCTTGAGGCCTGCGGTGATTTGCGGATCTGAAAGCTTCCCCAATGTTGAGACATTGTCATCCCATGCGGCATAAAGCATACCCTTCTGGAAACTAAGAATAAATAGAAATATAAAATACTCTGTGCAAATCCAGTGGGATTTTCTTTTCTGATAGAACTGGAGTAATCACCCTCATACTGTCTGAAAAACTCTTTATCCCTATACTATATCAGATACTGAACAGTTTTGTTTTACCTTGGAAAAAGTGAATTCCATGTGACTCTCCACTTCCAGGATTTTCATAGCCGGGAATTAATATGAGTATTTTTGGTCAGCTGATCATTAACTTGGCATTTTTAGACGTGCTCAACAATCTTATGAAGGCACAGGAAGTTGTTCCCCCTCGCCAGACACTGGTAGGATGGAGCAGCTGACCCAGAAAGGAAAGCATGTGTTAACTGCTTTCGCTTACACTGCCCTGGCGAACCTCTGCAGCCAGAGGACCAGGTGTCAGAAACCAGAAGATGCTGAACAAGCGGAATGTGCTCTGTGCATAGTGACTCTCTCTCTCTCTCTCCCAGCTGGCAGTGTTGTCTCTGTGCTGGTTCACCTTGCATGGTAAGCAGGGAACTGCATCACTAATGAACTCCACAGATGACATAGGATGGCCAATTAAAGCACGGGCGACATGAGGGGGAATCACCCTGCTTTTCCTACATCCTTAGTGCTTCTGAAGGTGGCATGGAACAGTCTTTCTTTTCCACAGAGCCTCATGCTGCCCTATCATGTTGTGTCTTGCCTGGTAACCCTGCTCTGAGAGAGGCTTCCCCAGTATTCAATTTGGTTTCAAGTATCTCTGAGATTGTAGGTCACCCTGTGCCTGCCCATCAGTGCCAAGTAGAGGCCAAGACTCTCTTTCTGCGCCTTGTCTCATGAGTTCTGTGCTAAGCTGGGTTTTCGTAAAATGACGAGAAACACGGTAGAAGACCCTGGGAAACAGGAAAGAGATGGAAACCCGCCTGGCCCTTTCTGCTTCATGTTGGGACAGATCCTTTGCTGTCTGTGAACTTTCTTGCCTGGAGAGGGTGCGGCTCTTTGAGGACTTGCCTGGATTTTTTTTTGTACCTTTTTGGGGGGTTAGGTTTTGATAAAGGGCTGTCAGATGTTATCTGGCTATAAATACTCCCTTGAGAGTAAGGACTCCCCAAAAGTGGTTCAGACTGTTGAACATGATAAATGGGTCTCCAGTCACTCTCAGCAGGTAGGAATTATCAAAAAAAGGGGGGGGGGCTGGCAACCCTGTGGTCGTATTTGGGAGAGCATCAAAGCGAGTACCACTTGTGTGTTTTATATTGGCTTTTTTTTTTTTTTGAGATTATGGTATAATTGCACGACTCCCACTTCCCTTTCTCCCCTTCAGTTTGTGGAATTCATACTGTGCACATAATGTTTACTTAATGTTCCTGAAAGCTTTCACCCCTCCGGCAGGGTAGAAGGTGTGAGGAGCAGGCATGTGCATGTTTAGAGATGAGGAGAGGGACTGGAGGGAGACCAAAGGGCCATACGGAAAGGTGCAATAGGTGTGGTAGAAGGGTTCCATGTTGTGTCATTGGTGTCTCGCTTTCCCGTTTAGTGCATAAAGCATAAGCGTGTGCCCTAAACCACCTTAATCACAGTGGGATTCGTTTTGTTGACGGTCTCAAGCATTATGAGGGCATGTACATCAGAGAGGCAGGGAAGCTGGGGGCACGTAGAGTTCTCCAGATCATAGGAGGGTCACATGCCTCTGAGGGGCTTTAACATCACACAGTTTGTTGACCCCTCTGTGTGTTTTAGGTTCGTGTCTGTGAAATAGTAATTGGAAGGAAAGAGACGATTTATGCTGAGGGAAGAGACTGACGGATGCTGGTTGGTTCTGTTGCAATGGACTTGGCAAGAGATGCTGAGATGCCCACCAAGGCAGGGACATCCAGTACAGAGGGGGAAGTGTCTTTCAAAAAACTGTCCTGAGAGCCAGCAAACTGAATCAATTGGATTTATGCAAGTGGGATAGTAATAAGACAACGGACACAATAACCTCTGTGTCAGTCTGTGTCTGTCACTAAGGAAAAAAAAAAAAGATGCTGGTGGTCTTGAGGCGCGGACACTGGCGAGCACAGCTGACGTCTGTCATGGCCTTCTTGCTGCCTTTAGCACAGCCAGGGCATGAGACAGAGTGGCAATCCAGCGCCGTCCTTCCTCCTCTCTGAGGGCCTCACACTCATTCTTCCTCCTCTCTGAGGGCCTCACACTCATTCTTCCTCTCTCTGAGGGCCTCACACTCATGAGCCCAGCAGACCCTAGTTATGTCCCAAAGGTCCCACCTCCACAGACCATGAACACATGCACCATGTGAGCTTCTGGGAGATGCATGCAGACCACTCAGACAGCTTCCAGGTCAGAATTCGTGGGCGTGGAATCCAGGAAGAAAAGTCCACAGGATGGGAGGATGAACTCCTCTCATCCCCGCCGACTTTTGAGTCGTCTCGGCTAAGAAAGCAGGGGTTTACTGCACCTGGCTGCTCTCTTTGCAGAGACATCAGACTGGCAGCCATCACATTCCATCTTACCTCAAGCAGGATTGAGTGGACAAAAGGAAAAGAAAAGAGAGGAGAGGAGAGGAAAGAAGAGAAGAGAAGACACGAGGAGAGGAGAGAAAAGAAAAGCTAGGTCTGGAGAACACTGACAAAGTAAGGGAGATGGATGGAGATCTTTACTCATATGTCTGCTTCTCCATTAGTCACTTCGCTCTCCAGGTAGCCTCCTGGCATAGAACCTATCACCCAGGTGTGCTGTTCCCTGGGGGATTCCTGAAGGTGGCCCTTGTTGAATTGGGGCACAGTTGTAATGGAGTCTGTATAGGAAAGCTTAATGGAGTGTTGTCACACTCTGAGGTTGGCCCAGCCTCACCGGAATCTATTGCCAAGTCTCTTCTGTCTTCGGTTTGGATCTGTGTTGCCTTTTGCTTGTTACTATCTCAGTTATTCCACGATGGCATCACATGACTTAAAGGCATGACTGACCCAGACATTTCTTGGAACAGCTTAAGTGAGTACCTCTACTTGTGTTCTGCAGCCTTGTGTTTTTAAAGGCTGTGTCATTACACTGTGAGGCAAGGGGAGTTGATGCAATGCAGACAGTGCTTCTAGAGTTTCTTCAAGTTAGAAGAAATAAATCTCTGTAAGCTCAGGCCCTCCACTTCCCCGGTGTGTGGCTAACAACAGCAGCCTGTTGGTTGATAGTTCCCTCACTCATTCTCCTCACAGAAAAGAGGCAGACGGTTGTCTTCCCTCTACACTCAGCAAGTCGTGTTGGTCAGCCTTCCCAACCCAAGACTCTCACGTGCTTTTCTATAAGAGGTCACACACTTCCTGTTGTGGGAACCTTTTAATGAAACACGTAGCATTTCTGCCAATAAAGTTAGCCTCCTGTAACACGGTTTTCTTTGTCTGAGGAGCATTAGTGGGCCTTGTGCGTCAAGGTGGATGGCGTTGATGGCACTCATGTGGCTTCTTTTATAAGACTGACCAACTTTGTTGGTGTGGGCCCTGTGGTCTTTTGTCACAGAGAGAACTATAGGATGACTCGCTCGAGCCTAAACAGCCAGGGTGGGTATGAATTCATGACCTGCTCTATTTGGTGGAGGGTAGAATTCTCCCCAGTAAGCACAGTGTCTTTGTCATATGGGGACATGTCCTTCCAATGTGACAGGCAGCTATGTCTCACTGCTATGTGTATTTGAAATTCTTTGCTAAGGGCAAAAGGAAACCCTTTCTTGAAGCCACATTTCCTGGTAATAAGGCCCCCTGGCCTTCCCCGCTGCTCCCCAGAGGGATGAGTGATGGGAAGCAGATGTACAGCCACACAAGAAAGCACTCTTGTCGTGATGTTTGAGAAACTGAAAGGCACACAGAGACCTGTTATTTCTTATGGAATGCCATGGTGACAGCAAATACAGTCGCCAAGAGGCAGCACATTCTGCAGGGAAATGCCATTAGCCTGAGCTTGGAGAGCACATGAATGGCATAAGATAATTACCCCATGCAAAATGCCATAATGTCTCCAGTTATCCCTTTAGATAAAATCTTGCCCCAAACATCATGGCTTACATAGCTTTCCTAAATAGTACAGCAATAAGAATTTATCATGATGGGGAAAATGAGCCAAGGCTCATCTGTCAGGCTTGCATGACAAAGGTACCACTCATCATCCAAACCATATCGCATCTCAGTTGTTGAGGAGAAGCAGTTATGCCCTAGCCATTATTGAAGACTTGATGCTACAAGCCTCCAAGGCTTACCCGGGAGTGGTTTGAATGGCCATTGGCACTGATGGATACTTCTTTCAACCAAACCTGGAAAGCATGTGGTAATGACCTGTCAGTTTAATATTACAGCCACACAAGAAACTTCCCTTTCCATTAAGCAAGTTGTATTGGTCTCCTTTTGCATCATAAGCTCCTTATATGTTGTTCCACAAGAGAAACATCCAAGATTTGGCTTCTTGAGGTATTTGAGGCTCTCTCCTCCCTCACCTTTTACCCCCATCTCTCTCTCTCACACCAGACACAGTGCATGAATGGGAGACCACTGTGAACTTTCCACCCTGCATCCTCTCCCCCAAGTTCAGGTTGTGAGGACCATCACAAGAGATGCTCTGGGCCCACGGAACGATGCTTCCCCAGCTGTCCTCCTGAAGGACTGCGACACGAATGTACCTAAATCTGTCATGACCTTATAGTAGCCCGGTGACATCAGGCTTTGTTCTTTCTTCTTGAATCTGGTGTGAAGGGTAGTTACAGCATGCAGGCAGCGTGTCAGAACTGTGTTGTTTAACTGACATGACTTTGACCTCTCCTGAGAGACAGAGACTTGACAAGGACACATTAACCAGCCCCATCCCACTCCCAGCAAAGACAGGGGCCATACAAAGCCCGAGCCTGAGTTTAAATTTGCCTCAAGAGTTTGAATTGAGGCCATTGTAGAAAGACCAAAGGAGGCTCAGGATACCCAAACTGCAATGTGTAGTGTATGATTTAAATAATCCCATCCCATAAAGCTCTAAAGCACTCACAGGGCATTTACGCTGGCATAATAAAATGTTTTTCTTTATTGCTCAAAGCAAACAGTGTACTCAGATATGTAAATAAGTTCATTTTTCCATATAGAATTATTGAGCTTAAGCCCACTAAATATGTGCACACTGCAAAGACACTGACCTTGGTGTGAGACTTCTGCAGTGGACCAGATGCCCGTATGTGCAAGCGGATAGTCACATAGAAGAGAAATTTCAATTATGCAGTAATGTTATGTACAATTTTCAAAACCTCCAGCCAGCATTCATTAGAATACTACACTTCCTGAGCAAGGGGGTGTGATCAGGCAGGTCTCTTCATACCTTGAGGTGAAATTAAATATGATAATAACGGTACTCATAGCAATGATGCCTTTCACTTTAAATGTGTGTCAAAATGAAATTCAGAGTAGTCTGAGTCACTCATATCTCGCCAATTTGTGCTCTTCTGTCCAGTTTCATCATTTTTATTCATATTTATTACAGGTCTTATACTCACCTGGTAAATGCTATAATGATGCCTGTGGGTCGTTTCTATAGTGACCCAGAGATTCTGTCTCCTTCTGCTTACTCACAGCCTTTCCCAGCTAATAGGTCAGGAGATTTTATGGAAATAAACGATACGGCTGACTTAATATATCATTTTAAAACAGTCTCAGTGTCATTACCATATTGTTTTGATCCTCGGTACCTTATAGAGTTAAAAGGGAGCAATGTGGAAAAGCTAGACTCATTAAACTCCTAGAAGCCATGCTTCATTCTCTGTGTTTCCATTCCCTAGGGCTCTTTATTTGACCAAGTAAATTACTGAATTAGAAATTTCTGGATGTATGTGTGGTTTTTGTCTGATTGTTAGTTGGTTTAAGGTATCAGAAAACTACTCCCTCTTACAAAAATTCTCGAGCTCATTATTCAGAATGAGCTAACAGGGTCCTTAGACATGAGTCGAGTTTAAGTTGTGTCTGTGTCGTAAATTCCTCTCTCTTAGGCTGCCTCTTCTGCATTCATTTTGCACGTATTGGCATAGGGACCTGGATCCACAGCAGATTAACAACAGCAAATATTGTCTGGCAGTCTGCTGCTAGCATCTCATGTGTGCTGTGCATGTCTTTGTAAAACATCAAGCCAAGTGTCGTTGCTGGCCAAGAAGAAGCATGTTCCACTCAAAAGCTATTATCTACCACAGGGCTCAACTCTAAACACAAAAGTCTGATTTCAAACACAGGCTCCAATTGTGCAACAAATGAGGACAGAAACCAATTATGGATGAAAGAAAAAGACAACCTTACAAAAATAAATAGGTCCAGGGACTTAATTGCAAGAGGGGACTTGGATGATATATGTGCTGGGAGTATCTGTGCTCTGAATCTTGTCAAAGACACAGGGAGGATGCTAATGCATTCCCATCATTCACTCCTGTTTTGACAGTGTGGTATGCCGTATCCATGACGATATATGCCCATCGTATGCTTTGGCCTAAGAGATAACAAAATGTGCCAATCTACCAAATGCATATTCAGAAGCAGTCTGTGTGTGTTGGTAAAAGGCTGAATGTGTACTTGTGTCACTGATGGTAGTGATGTTTTTTGCAAGGAAAATTTCATTGTTTTAACTCTATAGCGAGTATGACGGTGTGATTCATAAAAGTAAGATACTGTTTTTTTGTGGGCTTGTTACAGGGACAAGTAGGACTTAATAGGACTTAACAGGACTTCAGTTTCTATGACTTCCAGGATTATAAACTGTGTCAATCTTCTTATTTACAGGACCTAATAACGGTTACCAATGCTTTTTACTCACTGCTTTCCATGATTTAGGCAGCATGCCTTTCAGTGTGTCCCCTCATTTCATGGAGATATCCTGCAAGAGAGTATTAATCGCATTTCCATCTTATAATCGAGACAGTGAAGCCCAGAGAGAGTATTTGCTTCTTTCATAGCACATAGCTAGGTAGTTGTACAATCAGAGTCTAAACTGGGACTGTCTAATATTGTTACAGTAAAATGTAAAAATAAACTTGAAGTACCCGTCTTAAAGGTATTTAAGTATTGTTAGCTAAATTCTAACTTGTAGTTAGTTTAGGCATGCAAATAAGTCACGTGCTAACTGTTTTGCCTCAATAGTTATCAGGACCAGGAAACAGTTCCATACTTCTGTTTTAACACAGTACTCCAGGTGGTCATAGCTGGCTTCACTATGCAAGAATATGGCAAGATAATTATTGGCTAATTAATAGATTTGTTTGAAAGCACTACTGTGGATTTTTGAGAGCTGGTTGCCCCATAAAATTAAAGAAAGGGGCTAGAGGTGGACATATGTGCCCTCTGTAAATTTAATCCCTTCCCTCATGTCAGTCTCCATGCATATGCAGCCCGTGTCCCACTTGGGCCTGGTGCATGTGATGGAAGATGCCATTATGTCTTGTCCCTGTGGGAATGGGTCGTGGCAGGAGTGAAGCGGGTAATGGACTTTCTCCCATGCTTATTGAATGTGGCTTTGGATGTACACTTGAGACAGAAAGCATAAAGTGCTGTCGAAGCATTAAGGACAGCTCGGGCCATGACGTCTTGCTGCCCGGGGCTTCGGCTCCAGCTCTTTTTAGGGACCTTGTGGATTCTGTTGCCCACATCCCGCCGTCGTCTGTTCCTGGCCTCGCCTCTATGCGGCCTCTCACTTTCCATGTGTACATTGAAAACATTCCCGCTCTCAGAACAGACTCTGTTCGAATGCTTTCTACTGAGCACTTGGCGGAGGACAGGAAGGTTCAGGGCAGGATGGTAAACGGAGCTGAGGGTGTGGCAGGAGCCAAAGCCCTGGCACACGGGGAGTTTATTGACTTCATTAGCCCTTGGACCCAAGGGACGCATAATGCGATCGCTTAGAAATGAAGTTTCAAATGACCCTGAGAAATGAGGAAAATACTGAAGCGTCCAGTGAGGAAAACGCAATTAGGAAAGGAAGCACTGAGGGAAACTTTTTTTTTAAGGTGGCAGTTTGCCTTTAGATTAATCCAACATACTGGAGCAGCAATTCTTCCCTTAAATTCAGCCAGAGGCCTTCTGCTTACTGGGCAGTAGAAAGAGTGAGCTTTCTTAACCTCAGGCGGCAGAAATGCAAACAGACAAAATGAGTACTGCAGTCACCAAGGAGGGGAACCTCCAGAGAAGCCGGCAGTCTGCGTGAGGAAGACAGAGTGAGTGAGGTACAGTGGACCTGAGGCTTCTTCCGGTTCCAGAGGCGAGGAAAGGCCATAAAAGCGTCGATTTCCCTGAACATTCTCAGCATTGTCGCTCAAATTATTTCATATTAGGAAGCGGCTTGTGCCTGGGCTGTTACAGACACGGTTTGTTTGGGTTTTGTTTGTGGCCCTTGGGTGGTGGCTGGTGGTTGTGGTTGTCTCATTTTCACTGTGCTTGTGTCAGATCTGTAAAGACAGCCTGGTGGCATGCACATCTTGTGTGGCTCCCCGTCCTGCCACTGAGAATTAGGGGGCCAGCCCCATGCTCTCCCACGAAACTGCTCCTCTTCATTTCAGATGCTTGGCCGCAGCTCCATTCCTCAAGCAAAAGATGGTGTTTGACCTGACAGACTTCTCCAACTTCTGGTTTAGTGTTTTTGGAAACGGGCCTCACTTGCACCCATTCCTACCTTTTGTCTTGGGCTGAGACTAAGTGCAACTTTGTGTCACTGCATTTGTACTCTTCTGTGTCAAACAAAAATTAAGAAATTGTTTCCAGCTGCTCCAAGGTATGGAAATCATGCTCTCGGAGAAGGTGACATGGACTGGAGCTGTCTCCACTTTTACTCTTCTTTCTTCCTTGGGGAGCCGGGGGGAGACGGGGTTTTCCTGTCAGTCATGTCAGTCCCTGGTTGGGAATGGTGTTTCTGCCCCTGCTCGTCAGAAAAGAGACCATCACACTGGTTACCCTGCCTTCATTCATTCATCCACCAAATCGCAGGATCTGCAGTGGAAGCATTTGTGTGAGTGCTGGGCACGTAGCTCCGCTGAGGGGTGGGAGGGACACTTGCCCAGTCACCAGGCATGCATGGAGCCCTGGGTTTCATCCCCGGTACCTGGGGCAAAAATAGTTTGAATTTTAGGCATGGAAAGGAGAATGTCTCCTTAAATACCAGAACTCAGAAAATTTGTAAAACATTTGTAACTTTCTCTCTCTCTCTCTCTCTCTCTCTCTCTCTGTCTGTCTCTCTCTCACACACACACACACACATACACACACACACACAATTATTTCAAGAATAATGGTAAGTGCAAGTCTGCACTCTGGGCTTTTGCCAGTGTTTGAGGACTCTCATTTTGGACCACTTTACTGAGGCACCCGGCTAGCTTATCCATCGATTCTTGAGAACATTTTTTTTTTCCAAGAAAGCTTGTTGGGAAGGAGTTTTGTAAGATCTTAAGCATAAATGCCAAGGTAAATCGGTTTTCTCATAATGTATCAGTGAGTCTGATGCAAGAGGCTCGAAAGGAATTGGACTGGGCCTACATTTGATTTGAAAAGGGTGTTTTTTTTTTTCTTGTGAAAATTAAAATTGCTTTAGAATCCTCGTGTTTGAGAATTTTTTAAGTTGGGAACCTAATTTAACTCACCATGTGCCTTTCATCTGTACCTATACCCGGGAGACTCTGAAATTTCCAGGTTAATTGTCCTGAGGAGTACGCTCCTTTAGGAATATGATGTGTTCTTCCCACAAGACATCACAGGAAGTGCTGTATGTGAGCAAGGAATGCCTGAATGAGTCAAAACCAATTGCCGCACAAGAGACCGAAGGACTGGAACTTAATCTTACCTAGTTAGGTGCCTGATCCATTCATTTGGAATATATTGTTTTTTAAATATATGTGTTTTGATAGCTAGTTATACCCCTGTATCCATTTGTTTTCTCATCGCTGTGACGGTGCAGCTGGGCAGAGGTGACTAGAAAGGAACGTCTTATTTGGGCTAACAGTTTGAGGTGAGGAAGACACGGTAGCCAGTGTTGACATTAAGCATAGCATACCCCAGTCTAGTGACAGAGCACCCATATTCCTCAAAGCGCCGATATTCAGTCACTTAATGAAGGGCATGTTTTTTTGAGAGCTATAACATATAACGCAGCTTCTCTGAAATTTCTCATCTGTTGAGCTTTAGCCGTGTATTTACAAGTTGTGGTTCAAATGAGAGCTGCCCCCACCATGGTCTTGAACACTTGGTCCCAGCTGGCGTTGCTTTAGAGGGGACCTTATGGAAACTTTAGGGTGTGAAGCCTTGCTGGAGAAGGTGTGTCACTGGGGGTGGGCTTTGAGAAGGTGTAGCCTTGCCCCACCCCTGGTTGGCTCTCTGTTTCCTTGGTACTGATGAGGTGTGATCTCTCATTTCCTGCTCCTGCCGCCATGCCTCGCCTCCACTCGGATGGACACCTGCACCCCTGGCACTGTCAGCCGCAGGAAACTCTGAAGTTGCTTTTGATTGTGGTCTGTTATCACAGAAGCGGGAAAAGTAACTGATGTGTAAATAAGCACATCCAGATGTCACTAAGTAGGAATAGTTGACAAGTTGAATAATCTGCTAGGAAAGAAATATCTGAGTTAGAAAAATCAAGATTTCTTCCCGTCAGAAGACTGGATTTCAGAGAAGATCCAGTCTTGGCTCAGAAAAAAAGCTTGAAGCCAGGTCCTAGCTCTCACATTCTTTGTCATCAGAATGTGGAGGTGCCAGAGCGCCGTGGATCAAGGAAAATCATTTAAGTCTAGTCACTAGTCATTAGCCGTGGGGGTGGGGTGAGTTATAGCCTCCCAGCCATCATCACCTTATGCCATCAAGTCTCTCACCCAGAAGTGAGGAAACGGAGAAACAGCAAACATCCCAGAGCCACCACGTGTCTGGTGGCCATGCTGACACTTAGCAGGTAGGAGTGTCATTGTTTCCAGCCCATACCATCTACAGCAGATGGCCAGCAATTTGTCTAAAGATTCTTAAGGCCAGAAAACAAAGTGTCATCTCCATGAGGGAGGGGCCGCAATGAACAAGATACGTTCAGTACTCAATAAGAAAAGATATTGAGCATTCCAAAGAGAGCTATGAGTCATCAGTACAAAGCAGTTCTGACAAACAGGAAAAGAGGCGGTCAGCCGGGTTGTCTGCACCCGGTCTAATCTGTGTCACCTCTCAGGTCAAAGCAAGAACGCACTAGAAGTGATCTTGCTGAAGCAGTTGCCCTAGTGGAGGAACCAGTGTCAGTGTGGAGACTTCAGTGTTTCACTGGCGATTCAGAAATGCCGTAGTATAATTTATAAATAAAAAGATTTAAACCAGCTAGCAGCATTCCCCTTTGCACATTTTCTGAGCAGTGTGCTGCGGCTTTGCTAACCAGCCATTTATTTTTCTTACTTTGTGGAACACAACATTGCCCATTTGGCTTGCTATAATTTCCACTTTACTTTTCCATCAGAATTTATCCTTTTTTTTTTTCAAACATTCATGCTTTTGAAGGACTGGGTAATTAACTTTCAGGATAATTACAAATGCACAGTATCAGGCTCCACTCGTGGGTCTTTGCATGGTTATTATTTTGTCATGGACATAGTTTATCAATTTTCTTTTATCTCCTTGTTAATATGTCAAATCTCAAAGATAAATATGACTAGCATATTGCATATAAAATATCAATACCACAGAACAGAAAGTAATTTAGCTTAATTGTTGCCAGTTGGTGCATTGCAGACTCCAAGGCTGTGTTTAAAGGCCTTTGAAGCATTAGATGAAAAATTGATGGAAAGTTATCACAATACTTCAGCTGACAGATATTTTCTGCAGTTGATTAACTTTCCCCCTTTCTCTAGGTGACTGCTTGAAGATCCAAAGTGTAGCATACACATCTGTACCACATATTTATATCACCTAATTGTAATCTTTAAGCTGGATGGATGTTTTGTTTGTCTTGCTATATTCATGTTTATTTCTTCTCGAATAAGTTAAGAGAATTTTGAGTACCCTTATTCAAGCCCAAAAGTCATGACAAAATTACAAAAATAAACTAATGAACACAGCTTAGTGTAAAATAACCTATAGAGCTGCATAAGTATTGCAATAGAACTTGAAGTGATAAGGCAGGGGGCTAGCTTTTCCCAGGTTCGGAGTCTCAAGATTCAGGGAGTTGCGTCTGGATGTTCTGAGCACGGCATTGTAAGTGCTGTGTTCTCCTTCCACTCTCAGAAGTTTTATATTCACAGAGTTGTTGAACTGAACATCCTCTGCTTCCTCCAGCTGCTTCTACTTAGGAATTGCCACCATTACCTGTCCTTCCTTGGTGACACTGCTGACATTTATTTACTTATTCATTTGTATGTTGGTAGAGGTAGCTTTTATAGGATGAGGATCAATCACTTTGTGTGTGTGTGTGTGTGTGTGTTCGTTTATGTGTGGAGGTACATATGCATGACTCTGAGTTTCAAGGCCAGAAGTCAACCTCAGCTGTCTTTTATCACTTTGTCCCTTATTTTCTGATACAGGGAGTATTGTTTGCCTCATTGTGTGACAAAAACAACTTAAAAGGAAGGAGAGGTTCATTTTGGCTCATGGTCTAGGGGTACAGGTGGGGGAGAAAACATGGCATCATGCCTTTGTTGTGGTATAAATCTCTGAAAGGCCCATCACAGGTTTTCCATTTGTAAAGTCACATCCTTCCATACTTGCTCAAATGATGAAGGTCAGGCATCCCTCAGTTCCTTGAGTCAATCAAAGAGATGGATCTGGATTGGGCATTGTACTGCTGATTGGTTATAATAAAGAGCTGATGGCCAATGTAGGGCAGGAAGTACAGGGGCAGAACTTCCAGGCAGGTGGAGGAGATGCAGGAAGGATGCAGGCAGAGGTGGGAGACACTGAAGGGAGCAGAAAGGAGACCGAAGCCGGGCAGGGAGGTAAAGACGTAGCCACGTGGTAGAGACACAGTGCAGGGAGGCCTGGTTATCTTAGAAGCCCGAGGAAAGACTGCCCCAGCAAGAGGCCCAAAGTGTTAAATTATATGGAAGTCTTGCGTCTTACCTAAACTTCAAGCGGTTCAGCAAAAGCCCCTCAATAGTTTCCTTTTTCTTTTTAGTCAAAGTTTAGACCCCCGGCCCATATAAAGGTGCTACCCACCATTCATCTGGGTCTCCCTGCCTCACTTACTCTACTTCATACAGTCCTTCACAGGTAACTCAGAGGCTGAGTGTGGTCTCGGTAAATCCGCACAGGGATGCCGGGAGGCTCGTCTCTTAGGTGTTGACTGTCCACCTGGTGATCGGGATAACTGAACTTCTCACTGAACCAGGAAGTCACTGACTAGCCAGACTTGCCACTGTCTGGCAAGTCCACCACTCACTGGCCAGTTTCAGCCGTTGGCATCCTACACTCTGCTGCCCTGTTTTATTTCAGTCTCGGAAGATTTCCTGAGGGTTGACTTGTTTTCCTGTTCTGTTTTATGCAGAAGCGCTCCCGAGGACAAGTGCTGTTTGACAAAGTGTGCGAGCATCTGAACCTGTTAGAAAAAGATTACTTTGGTCTCACATATCGAGACGCTGAGAATCAGAAGGTGAGAGGTCAGAGAACTTGTGAACTGTTATGGCTGGATTGTGTATTACTGTACAGAAGTAGCCTGAAGTCTCATGTTACTTTATGCTCACACATCTTTGGGTCCCTACATGTGATTAATCTCTCTTTATTTTTATGAAGAAAATCTTCATACCTTGAATATTTTTTAAGCAGTAGGTCAGTCCCAATTTTCATCCTTGAGATTCATTGCTCAGGAAGCACTCGATGGGGGTCCTTTCCCATAACATAGTTTAATTTCTTGAGCCCATGAGAACCAAACATTTAGATTCTTACCTGGAAATCATATTCATACCCTCAAATTCTGTGAGGAAATCAGAGCTGTGCCGTAAACATTTAGACTGTGAGGATGACTTTTGCTGACTTGCCTGGTGTGTGAGTAAGTGTCCAATGTTTAGGGCAGTATCTCTAGATGGTTGTACCTGACTAATGGCATCTATTCAGAGCTTAATCCCCCAACTAAGAAAGAAACAGGGATTTTTTTTTTTCCATTTTGCAGTTGCTAAAAGCAAGGCATGAAAGCTCTGTTTTTTTGGATCACTTGTTTTTATTGCACACAAGTCAAGAATCTTCCTACTGGAGTGATAAACAATGTCTGACTTCATTATTGAACACCCAGAAAGTTCCCAGGAGAAGAACCTTATCATGCATTAACCATAGATGCGTGTGCCTCCTTGTTTAGTATTTGTGCCCTCACAAGGCTTGACAGGAGGCCGCCTGATGTGTGGGAAGAGCCACAGTGGAGAGGGCCTTCCCCGTGACACTTTTCCCTCCGTGCACTTAGGGCTCATCTATGTCTAATCATCAGATTGGCTTTTCTTCTTCTTTGATTCAAATTCATATTGCTATTTATTTTTCAGAATTGGTTGGACCCTGCTAAGGAAATTAAAAAACAGATTCGAAGTAAGTTCCTTTGGGTTCTTTTGGTGTGGTGATGGTGTTGGGTGAGCTGCTAACCCACTCTCAAGTGGTCGCTCCTATGAAGAAGAAATGTTTCAAAGACAGATGGCAAGCTGGGATTTGATCTGACACATGCGTCTGGCTCCAGGAGGGCTTGTTTTGTCATCAAAACCCAGAAATTAAACTGACTTTGACAGATGACCTGGTCCTTGCCTGTACACAGATGTGAAATGCAATTTAATCAAGTTTTGCTGCACTTACCACTTAATCATTTAAAGTTCCAAACTTAATTATTAATGTTAAAACCATCACTAATGTACAAAAGCCACACTAAAAGTAACCATTTGGTGATTTTGAAAGGGGATAACAAACCAGGTGTCTACTGTTGGCAACCTTTCCTCTCTCTCTAAAGACAAGAGGAATGCACACTTCTGCTGGGCTTGGCACGTGTTTGTGAATCCTAGCTTTGAGGAAGCTGAGGCAGGAGGAGCACAAGTTCAATACCTAGCCTGGACTACTAAGTAAGAGTCCATCCCAAAGAGACAGAAACTCACCACCAACAAAAAGTGTCTACATCCTAATGGCAAGAGCATTCCATAAACATACCACAAAACCGGAAAATAAGTAGCTAACAATATTAAGCAGGTTGCTAAATCTACTGATTAGATGCAAATTAAAATGAGACACTGTTTTTCACCTATTCATATTAGTGAAAATTCGTAACTTTAATACTTTTTTTTTAAAGAAATCTTTTTTGTAAATCCTTACTGGCAAGTACATGCCGTATTGGTAGAATGCGGTCTTTAGAGAATGGAACTCAAGCTGATACGTAAGTCACCAATTTCTGTAGATTCTGAAACTGGAGATTCTGTTCTTAGGAGGACACTCCATTTCGTGTGTGTTATACATCTATGCCAGATCATAAAACCTCACCATCTACTATATAACGTGCATAGCATATTATCTAACAGGTAACTTAACGATAAATAAGAGTGTGAAATATAGTAATTTATGGTATAAAAAGCTGTAGAATTTTAAGATTTGTCAGACATTGAAGATTAAAAGAAACTTTTCCTGTGACAGTTTTTATTTTCCTCAAACGTTAATAATTTTAAATGCTGCTGACACATTTACATCCCACATCCCATCAGTGTGTTGGGGGCTCTTTCACTTGCTGCTTCCCACCAGGCAGTCATTTGGCCCGGAGGCTGGCTCTTCCCAGAGCATGAATTGTCTCCTCCTTTCTCCTCCATCCTCCCTTCCCCACTTCATTCCCTCCCTCCCTCTCCATCTCTCCCCTCTCTCCTGTCCCCATCGCTTTAATTTTACTTTCTTGTTAATTTCTAGTTTAATATCTCCTTTCATTGGCTTTTTGTTTGGGGCCTTGATTGGCACATAGACTGTATTATTGTCTCCTTAAGCTTTCTGCTTGCTTGCGAATGCTCTGAAAGGTTTCGTAGTTGCTCCAGTGTAAACTTCAGAATGTGTATTTCTGTTTTGTGTTTATATTGATGCTTCTAATGCTGTAATAACTTAGACGGGAGAGAAGTGGTTTGCTTTAGCTCACAGTTCCATGGTCACTTGGCCCATTCGCTCTAGGGCCTGTGACTTGGCAATGCATTGTGGCACAGAGAGCTGCCAAGAAGGAGGGGGAGAGTGACTTGCCTTTATCACAGTGTCCCTCCTCCAATCTCCCTGAAGCTATGAATCTACGTGGAAGTTAGAGCTGTGAAGTCAGAGCTGTCATTATCCAGTCGCATCCCAAAGGCCCCACACGAGCACAGCTTCAGTGAGAGCCAAGCCTTCAACATGAGCTTTCAGGGAACACGTTAAATCCAAAACACACACTCAGTAAACCTAGGAAATGCTGTAAGGGTTGACATGAACAGACAGAGAATGAAGGGACCAACATCCGCTTGACACTTCTGCTGCCCGAGAGGACTTAAAAGATGCCTTGGGCAAAACATGGTACAATTTACAAAGAGAGAGAGAGAGAACCATGCAACTTGTGGATGGGGATTGGTGACAGTCACCCAAAACATTCACATATCCAGCACATCAAAACTTTATCTTGAACGACAGTCTTCAGCAGAGCGGCATTTGTTGAACGCAATATTCACCTTTCCAGTAAAATAAGTATATGCCACTAGGCCCTTGACATTTATCGTAATGGGATTCGACCTATAATAGTAAAACAGAAAGGACCTAGGAGATAAGAGCTCTGTCTTCACTTGGCATGCGAACAGAGAAGTTCACAGCAGGAAATGTAGCCAATTCCAGTTACCTGAGGCAGGGTCACCTTGTCATTTGCTTCCCTCCCCATTTGGCAGAGGCTTGATCTTGGGTCATGAGAAAAGGAGGAAACCTAGTCAATGTCCTTGCTTCCTAAAAGTGCCAGTGAGTGACTTGATTGGGGACAAGATTTGAAATTTATCTGTACAGTTCAGTTAACAGGGATCGAGAGATGTCTGGTGTTAATGCCTGACATGAGGCGCTTTGAGCCTTGAACTGAGATTGTGAATAGATGGTTGTTCTGTTCTGATTTCTGTCCTACCCCACAGGTGGTGCTTGGCATTTCTCATTTAATGTGAAATTTTACCCACCAGACCCTGCCCAGCTATCTGAAGATATCACCAGGTATTTGGAAGTTGGCTGTGGGAGGGTACAGTAGGCACTTTGGGAGAGCCAGGCATCCTGTGAGTGCTCCCAGGAAGAGCATCCATGTGTCCGGTAGCCCAACAGTCATAGTCCCTCAGATGGCAAACAACAGGTGACTGAAGGAGTGCAAACATGAGGTAGCAAGACTTGCCAGATCATATCTGTTCACAGTGGAGACCTTAGCGACAGGCTGATAGGTCCATCTGTCTGACCTGGGAAAACATGTAGGATTGAGATACGGTCACCCATAGCCATACTGGATGGGATTCAGCCGTGAATGATACCGCCACAGTGAGAGAGCCTGTTTTAAAACTTAAGTTACAAACATCTCCATATGCGTATGCTCTTTATGTAACCAACCCGATGCTTCTTCATAGCTTCCTGACTACCAGACAGAGAGAGAGATTGGCGTGGGGAGAACAGCATGAAAAAATTTAAGAGTTTACTTTCTTACATGTGCACATAAAATGGAAATGATGGATTTGTTTGCTGGGAAGATAGTAAGAAATGGACCTAACATACAAATATTAAAGTTTGGTGGTTGAGCTTAGAGGATGAAAAGGTGTTGGTCCTCTCCCAAGGGTCCAGCCCATGGGTGAGGACAGGGGTTCCATGCCTTGAGGTGAGAGGGGCATGGAGTTGTCACACAGACACTGTAGTCTGGTGAATGCAAACTGAGGATGAGTAGCTGCAGACTCATTTATTCCAGAAGAGAGAGCATGATATATAGCTTTGGGCAACCAATCAGGTTCCTCCACACCATCTCAGAGCTTTCCATTGGTTGCTCATCTCTGGGCAGACTCTCTAACATCAGGTCACAGGTCAAGTACTCTTGGCCAGACTACTTCCTTAGTCACATCACTGGAAGCTGCTCCGGGCCAGGAGCCTTGATTGCCCTTTGCTGGGATTGCCCACAGAAAGGAATCCCCTAGTCTGTTCTTGCTCCTGTCCTAAAATGCGGAAGACTGCAGTTTAAAAATAGAAATGTTCTTGATGCATTCTGGAGCCTGGGAGTTCAAGGTAAGGGTTCTCCTGTGGCCGTTCTGATGAGAGTCCGCTTCCTAGTCTCAGGCCATCTTGTTACTGTGTCCTCAACAGAAAGTCTTCCTGTAGCATTTTTTAAAAGGCACTAAGTGCATTTATGAAGGCTCCTCAACTCATGACCTAACCATCTCTCAAAGGCCCCACTCCCAACCCATCACACATAGTGGGGCTGGCATTTCAGCATTTGGATTTGGGGGCAGACACGGGAACACAAACATTTAGGACCATCATTGTCAGTTTGCGTGTAATATTTGTCCTTTTAAATTATCTACTGTTTATACCAGTAAAGACAAGAGAGGCGTAAACTGAGGTTAGAAACCAGCTAGCTCAGTGAGGTAATTTAATTTTTTTAATGATATACAAGATAGGTATTTACAAGCCTGATTCTACCACTAAACTGCTAGCTCTTTAGAAATACCTATCTGTGTCATTTTCCCGAGCAGTCTACTTTTCTCTTGAGCTCCTTTAAACCCAAGAGGGCTCCTTAGCTCTCCTTCCTGGAATTCTGTTTCTCCTGTGTCCTGCCAGCTGCTTTTCTGTTTCCACAAGCTCAGAGACAGGATCTCAATCTCTTACCCCGATCTCCTAAAAAAAAGTTCTTCCAAATCAAAGAAAACAGCACTCTAACTATCAAAGATCCAATTGCTTATCGAAGAAGTCTCTAGCTCTTCCCTTACACCCTTGGCTGGCTGAACTCCAGCACTGGTGGAGGGCTCTAAGCCAAGTAGCTCATCCCCACCAACCATTTCCCCTTTATGGCGAGGTAGCTCCAGGCTACCCCATCTCACTTTGCCTTGGGCCATAGAACAAAGACCACAAGATGTCTCCCAAGAAACTTGCCTTAAGATAGACAGGGACTTCCCATTCTCCCAAGTGGCACCCCTTCAGGACATACCTAACTGCATCTGACATCTATTTTGGCTTTGCTATTTTGGCTAGCAATTAGGTTTTCCATTTACAATAATCAGATTTACTGCAGCAGTCTTTGTTGATGTTTCTGCATTGTGATAGGGAAGCCCCATCCCCCCCCTCTGCTTGGTCATGAGGTTATGGCCCAAATTACTTAGCCTTGTGTATACATGATTTTTCTATGTAAGCCTCACATCTTTTTTGGAAGGCTTTTCAAAGAAAAGAAATTACTTCAAACAGTGTCCTCCACTTGCTACACTGAAATATATTTTTACCAAAATCTTTGAAAAGAGTAATGATTGGTCCTAGGGATTTCTTTTATATTTTGCAAGATACTAGAGAAAGTTTATAGTTCATCTATATAAAGATACTTATGCTCTGGACTGAGTAATTAGTTATGAGTAATTTGTATTTATAGACCTTAAATATTTTTGGACTTGTAAATTCATGCACAGATCCTGTCTTCTGTGTGATGTGTAAGAATTCTAATGTCCGTATTACATAGACTTCGAGTCTACCCATGGCTGACTTTGCTTACTGTGGGCCTGCAGAATTCTGTCTTACACAGAGGATAGCCGTGAAAGTGCACGTGTCAGCTCTTAGCCTTGGGAGTTTAGTCTGTTAATGGTTTTCCTTTTCTTTTCTTTTATACCCATGCATCTGAAACAAACAGAAGATAGATTGGCTACTAATATAGTTACTTTGTGATACCACAGCAGAACTATATGAAAAAAAAGTGTTTATATTTCTCCCATTTAAAACTATTCACCTATAGTGACGAGATTCCCAGTCTACCGGGTGGGAGATTATTGAGGCTGGCTTGGCTATATGGTAAGACCTGTCATCTAGGTTTCAGGACCAGCCCTTTCTGAAGGCTGGGGTCCGTGGTGTTATCTAAGAGGACCCTTTTATATTACGCTTCACCCCAACTGATTTTCGTAATGCTAGAAAAACACAAATGTCTTTCACTCTGTGCTTGATTGATAAAGCCTTGTTCTAGTATGAAAAGTTCCTTCTTCTAGGTTCCCTGAGTACTATTTGTAGCCCAGTAGCTTCTCCTAATATAGACTGATTATAGTGGAAATCCTTATAACAGTGTGCAAATGTGTCTTTAAAGAGGCTACTAGCCTGGGAGAAATGGTTTACGAATGCCGAATGTTCTCCTTTTCCTTAATTTCTCAATAATCTCATGCTTGAATATCTTGTTTCTTGAGCACGTTCACCCTGCGCCCTCCCTTCCGCCTCCTTTTAGCACATCCTAATGTTAGCTCTCTTTGTTCTTTCGGCCCCTGGAAGGTACTACCTCTGCTTGCAGCTGCGAGATGATATTGTGTCTGGAAGGCTGCCCTGTTCCTTTGTGACTCTTGCCCTGCTGGGCTCCTACACAGTGCAGTCGGAGCTCGGAGACTACGACCCCGATGAGTGTGGGAGTGACTACATCAGCGAGTTCCGCTTTGCTCCAAACCACACGAAAGAACTGGAGGACAAGGTGGTCGAGCTACACAAGAGTCACAGGTGGGTATGCGGAGCAGGCTTGCATTCATTGTGCGCTCTACACACACACGATGTGAGAGCATCGGGCCTTCAGCCCCGTTCTGACTCCAGGCTCGCAGAGTATCCAGGCAGTCACTCATGAGTGTGCCTGCAAAACTGCACGTCTCAAGATGATATTCCCACGTATGTGCTAAGTGTGTATTACCCACAATTCTTGGGAGCAGAAACGTTTCCGATTTCAGCTCTTTCCAGACTGTAGCACTGTGATAGAGCATAGTAACATATCTTTGGGATGAGACGACAGTCTAAATAGGAAATTTCATTTATGTTTCATAAACGCTTAATGAGTACAACCTCCATGTGACTTTATACAGTATTTTTAAGATGCCTCAAGCATCATATGAATGCTTTAAAAGATTCGGGTTTTTGGAGCATCTCAGACTTGGAATTTTGAATTAGGGATACTCAAACCTGGATCTGCTGGTTTCCTAGTGGAGGCTTTCTTACTAGGAGGAGGTAAGCTAGGAGGGAGGTAAGTGGGAGATTTGTGAGCCCTGCCTACCATGGAAAGGGAAAACAGCAGGCTGGCATGAAGGAGCAGAGGTGGCTAATTGCTTTTCATCTTCAATTCTAATTGGTTGGAAAAGTTGTAACACTTTACTTTTTTTCTAATCAGAGGGATGACACCAGCCGAAGCAGAGATGCATTTCTTGGAAAACGCCAAAAAACTCTCCATGTATGGGGTAGATTTACATCATGCCAAGGTATGCATTTTTCAAACCCTGGTCTACTTTATTTTGTTATTACTGCAAGCCGGAATTTGTTCTTCATTTAATGAAAATGAATGTATCTGTGCTTCAAACCTGTGTGCCTTTGAAACCTTTGTTCCATGTTAAAAACAAATGGTGCTCATCTTTGTGGGGAAGTGGGTGCACGTCATGGCTCAGACTTACCATACCACTGTGGCAAAGCCTCATAGGAACTGGGCAAGTGAGAAGTCTCTGTTCCCTGTTGATTCCACAGTAAATGTAACCTTGTCCTAGGAGCTCTTGCTCACCCTCCTTCCCTGGCACAAATGTATCTCCCACCCTGTGCTGACATGTGCCCTCTGTGCCCCTACCACCCCATCTCTGCCCTTTTCTTGAACATAGCCTCATTGTCTGAACAGCCCTGCTCCTGTCTGTCTGTCTGTCTGAACTTGGCCAATTGCACAAAGCCAAGCGATCCATCTGTTATGATGCCTGTACTGTTTTTGCCCCTGTTTTGAAGTCCCACTAAGCATTTGGTGAGTTTGTGTGAAAGAATTCTGTCTCTAAAGTTTAATCTGCCATATATAACCAGTGCTTTGAAATTAGATTTCTTTGCAGGTACAGGGGCTAAGAATAGCCATTCAGGGCAAGAACTAACTGCCTTACTGACTGGCAATGGAGGCAGTGTTTGAGGTGCATCCGGGATGGAAGAAGTTGGAATTAAACCACAGGAGGGTTTTGATTGTTACAGGAATAGGATTGTTCCGACCCCATGTGATTCTTTTTCCAGAATTGTCCTTCTCAACATGACTACAAGTCTACTATTTGGACAGCTGTGAGCACACGTACTGTGAAAATACAGGGAAACACTTAAAGTTCCTACCAACAGAGTGAAATTTGTTGGGACTCTAGAGACGGAATCTTGTATTTTAGCCTTTTCAAATGGTCAGGCCTTAAAGCTCTTCTGGCTGAGGCTGACAAGATAACATCAGTCCTATATAGGAAAGATGATTTGACCTCTGATAAATGTCCCTAATTTCATAGTCTCTGGAACCCAAAAGAATGTGTGATTGTAGGCTTTCAAGGAAGCAAGTCTTTTCCACAGTGCACTCTGAAGCCTAGAGATAAAGCGATTCCAGGGGACCACGTTCAAGCAAACACTTCAGCAACCACAATAAACAAAGGCCTAGGCTCCTTAAGTCCTGCTGGTAATTGGGGGAACTCTTGGGTTGACCTTTGGGGAGCAAGGCAAATCTACAGTGAGACCAGATAGGAAAACAGTAGATATCTGGATTGGGTGGATGTTGTCTATTTGGTCTGACCTCAGCAAGGACAAGCACTTCTAAGCACATGTGCTAGTAGCATGTCTAGATGCATGGCATGGGGCCTCTGTTAGGCATATGCTAGTGTGTGAAAGGCCATGCTCCTTGGCATTTGTGTGTGATGACAGCAGCAGGTTCCTTGTTACTCATTTCTTTTCTGTCAAGCCAGGTGTGCATGGGTAATGATTTCAAAATAAAACCAAGGACATACAGTGAAATTTTATTTTAAATCCTCTTCATGTTTTCTCCAGTTGGCTAAAGGGTGAAAGAAAAAATGAACATGGAGTATCTGAGTGAATGGGGAATGATTTTTGCATTCCATCGCGCACCGTGATTCATTTGCTACCTAGAAATAACGATTAGTGCACCGTTGAAGAAACTACAACCTGGGATGTGGCATTGCTACCAGGAAAAATCAAACCACTTAACAGAGCTGCAGCCACTGAACTTAAATAGATGGCTGCTTTTTATTTAATAATGTGATTTGAAATTATGCCAATTAAAAAGAATGAGTCACGGAAGTAGAATGTGGCCTGTTATAGGATTTTATCTGAATATTAAGTATAACAAATAACCCGGTTATAGATCTCATTTTCTCATGAAGCCATGCTCCATCATTTCAAGAAGGAAATTAAATAAGTGCTAATTTCCGGTCACCAATGAGATGCTTCTCTGATGCAGATGGCATGAGTGTCTCTGAGCTTAAGATCCATTTAAACATTCTGGATTGCCCTCTTGGATGCCACAAGAAATACCCATAATTGATAATGGTCTTGTGTTTGGGAAATCTATCCTAAATAATTTGTTTTCTCTTAGGAAATCTATTACTTAATATCCTTCTTACTAGGTTTTGTCAATTATTTGTTTGAGGTAATATTATGAAGTATGTATGTGTGTATGTGTGTGTATGTGCGCATGCATGTGTGTGTGTGTGTGTGTGTATGTGTGTTCCTATCGGGTGTCCTATGGATGAAAAATGAAGGACAGTAATAGTTCAATACTGACTCAAAGTGGAGAGAAGGGCTAGGTCTGGAGATATATATACCTGTCACCCGTGCACTGCTTTGGCACAGGAAGAAAGATGGAGAATTTGAGGCCACCGGAGCAACATAGCAAGATCTCAGGAAACTAAGGGCTGAGTCTGTAGCTGAGCGGCAGAGCAAAGCTCCAGGTTAAACCATCAATACTGCAGGAGAACAGAAATAAATGAATGAAAATGGGTTAACGTGATAACAGAACTGTCCACCCTGGTCAGAACAGACTAACACACCCCGGGTCTGTCTGCCTCTGGAGAAATGGCCTCCAAGAAGGACAATGAAGACTTTATTAAGACTGCTTGAGATTAGCTCAATCTGTAGCCCACAGCAGAAGTTTTAATGCAGAAGTGTCTTTTGCTGTTGTGTATTTCAGTGGCTAGAGACTTCCTGTTTTCAGTTTTCGTTCACCTTTGCTTTCAGCATGCTGACTTTGAAAGTTGCTGGGCAGGCCCTGTGCTGTCAAGTCACAAAAGCAAAGCAGGCTGCAGTTCTAGCCAGGGGAAGGGAGGGGGGAGGCTTGTTCTCAGCACTGCTGGCTGATAGGTGTACGGGTGATGAAGGGTTAGGGATACAGAGCAGCACATGGTGAACGCATGGAATAGGAGGGGTGGGCCTTCCCTTAACGTCTCTGTGAGGGGCACTGTTTTCTTTAAGCTTAGTGACACTAATAGGTGATGGGCGTATACTTACTAATGAAAATGGTTTTGAATATCCTTTTCTTCTTTGGACAAGGACACGAGATTGTCTATATCCAAAGAAAGTAACCCAAAGAGCCGTTGTTGAAGCGGTCCGTTCTCCTTTTGGCCTGTCTACTTGCACTCTGAGGCAGCCCCCCTGAGTGACCATAGGAACAGACTGGCTGGTTCTCAAGGATAAATACCTGTCAGTTGGCATTCGTTTACAAGTTATTAAGTTGCCCCTTCATACTAAAGCCCTGCCAGCAGGGGTTTTCTCTCGCTTTGTTATGATATAAAACCCTGACTTCAAATCATTTCAGTTTTTAGAATAAGTCGGTGTCAAATGGAGTAGTGTGTTTCCAAGAAAAAAAAATGATTTTAAACTCTGTCATTTTTTCAAACTTTAGTATTTTCAAGTGAAAGGTTTTTCATTCTGGAAACATCGTCTATTGCTTGTGGTGTGGGGACATAGGAAGTAAGCTCTCAGCACATAGGAGAATGTGGTCTCCTGTCTGGTTCTTTCATTTTTCTCTCGGCAATTTTCTGGTGCTACACAGGCTGGCAGGCCCCATGCCAATCAGCCGACAAAGGCCTTCATGACACGTTCTGGGTGGGGCCTGCTTCCGACGCCTCCTGTCCTCTGCTTCTGGAGTGTGGGGCCCTGCACCTCATACACTCTCTGATGTTATCCTGTCTGATCCGTCATCAGCCACCACAGAGTCCACTTCACAGATGTCAGTGGACAGAATATCCAAAGGGGGAACAGGTCACAGGGATACCTCTTAAGCCAGGCTGCTGGGCAAATACCACATGTCAGAATTTCATAGTGAAGACTGTGTGTATACATGGGCATGCATGCAGGTGAATGTGTGTACTTTTGTGTGTATGCATGTACATGCATGCCTGTGAATGTATGTGCAACTGAATGTGTATATGTGTGTGTGTATGAATGCACACGTTTGTGTGTATTTGCGTGTATTCATGAATGTATATATGTGCATGTATGTGTTTGTGTGTGGTATGTGTATGTGTGTTATTGTTGTTGTTGTTGTTGTGTGTGTGTGTGTGTACACTCTGTGTGCAGAGTTAGTGCCACAAACCCCACATGCTCGGGGAAAATTGATTTAACTTCACCAGCCCTCCACAGTGAAAAATATCACCATTAAAATGCTATTATGTAGTAGTGGCATTTTAAAAACTACAGCAGTATTTTTCATATTTAAATTAGTCAATTATATCTTCTGACATGGAGTCCTAAATCTTGTACCTGCAGAAAATGGAAATTAAGTAAGATCCTGATGCATTATCTCTTCCAGGATTCAGAAGGAGTAGAAATTATGTTAGGAGTCTGTGCAAGCGGCCTATTGATATATCGTGATCGGCTTCGAATAAACAGATTTGCTTGGCCCAAGGTCCTAAAAATTTCTTATAAGCGGAACAACTTTTACATTAAAATCCGGCCGGGAGAGGTGAGTACATCCATGTCTTCACAGGCTTTGGAAGGAAGTGCCCAACTGCAGGCAGAAATGGAAACCCTGTGTTTGTGGCTCCAGGCACTGTGGGACAGAGGGGATTGTGCTCAAATGCCTCTGAGAATTTGTTGTGAGTTTCTCCATTAAATAGTAGCAGAATGTTCTCTTCTTTATTAGGTTAATCTAGTTTTTTTTTTAAACCAATTTCATACATTAACTGAAAGAACTTTCAAAATCATATTTTAATGTAGAATCAAGATTCGTAAGTAATTTTTTTTATACTTCATGCTGTGGTGAATATCTCTCTTCCCTTGTGTCCGGTTTAAATCCATGGCTTATTCCATTCTCCTGTAAATCAGTAGCTTCAAGATAGCATGCTTTAAAGTGTAAGAAGCATTGGAATGGAGTTCTGAGTGTAAATTATTTAACTTTTTTATTAACCAGAGAAAGTAATAAAAGAGTAAGAATTGTTATGCTCTTTTAGCTGATTACCTGCACAATGAACTTACATCTTCCTGGGTGGTTTGTACATGGTAAGCTGTAAATACCTACTCTTCCCACCCCCGACCCCCCCTTAGGAAAACGTGAATACCTAAAATTTCTAGTAGGTGTGGTTAATATGCTAAAGGCTGTCGAGCTCAAGGATCCTTGCTCATCTGGGTCTCTGGACTCTTTCTCGTATAATACAAGGATCTTCTCTCTTAGGATTTTATCTCTCCATGAAGTTTCTTGTTGGGAAAAATCGTTTTTCACAATTAAAATAGAAGGCTGGAGAAATGGCTCTCCCGCTAAGTGCACTCACCACACTTGCAGACAACCCAGATTCAATTATACCAGCACCCACACGGTGGCTCACAAACATCTGTAACTCCATTCCCAGAGGATAAGGTACCTCCTCCAGAAGTCCCCACAGGCACCAAGCATGCAAGTGGTGCAATACATACATGCAGACAAAGCATTGATAGTTTAAAAGTTAAAATGTAGAGCAAGAATCACATTTACTATAAATTTAAAAATCATGATTATCTATGACATAATATGCATTTCACATGATTATACCTGAAATTGTAGTGTTTTAAAAAATATATTTCCTAAAGATTGTACAATAAACACTTAATGTACATATACCCACTTGAATTAAAACCTGAGTGAGCAGCCGTTTCTTGTCAGACGGTATGTTGAACATTAGAAACAGATAATTATTACCTGCTCCTTTCTACCAAGAAGAGAAGCCGTGAGCACTGGAAGCTCTCATGCCACCTTACACACAAGATGGTGTTCTGTAGATGTGCAGTGAGCAGTGTTGGGGAGTCAGATAGGAGAGTGGGTGACATGAACTAACAGACAGCCATGAGCCATGGGAGGTTTAAATAAGGACGGAGCACCCAGGAGGAATACTTTGCTTTCATAAATTTCATAATGAAATCCGATTACATAGCCTGGCAACGTGATATGACCCAAGCAGCCCAGAGGCTGTGAGCAAAGAATGAAGGAAGCAGTCCGTGAGAAAGTTCTGGATAGAACTGGTCAACTTTGGAGCAGGATGGGTACGGGATAAAGGGAGAAGCTTCCAGAAGGCTCAGAGATTTCTTTTCCCATGAGTGACATTGACAGAGATGATTTTAAATATGAAGGAAAAGTTGGGGCAAGTTTTCAGCAAATAAGATTGCAATTCTCTTGGCACAGATCCATTCCTTGCTCTTTGGTTTATCTTGGTTAAAAATATTAACACTTTGCATTGTTTTTAGTGTTTTAAGAATCATAATGGAGAAATAAGGTCAGAGACAATATGAAATAAAAGTCTTTTTTAAAAATATCTTAATGACCCAGCCTCTTGGTAGACTTGTCCAGGTGAAGGCAGACTGTCAGAGTTAGTTTTTGCACAGTAGACAATAAGCAGTCGCCAGATGTATACAACTTATTGAAGGCCTTAAGCATGGCATAAATTTCCCAAAGAAAAAGAAGGGTTCAAAAGGAGACCCTAATAAAAACAACATACCTCACTGTTCAGGAGAAGGGCAGGCAGAAGAGCAGCACAGGGTGAAGCAGACAGCCACTGGCGTTAGGGGACTAAGTCCACGTGACACACAAAACTACCAGTGGCACCCAAGCCCTGCGGACACAAACGAGAGTGACAAGCCATCTGTTCCCACTACTGAGCAGCTAGGGCTGGAGAGAAGAGTTGCTGAGTTAGAAGAATAATGGCTACCAGATCCGGCTGCACTGGGATAGGAGGAAGAGCTTTCAGTGCTCTGAAGCTCAGCTGGTAAATAGAGTTGACAGTGAATCTCACACCTTAAAACGCCCGGTAGGGATGATTTTGAGTATTCCCAGCATTAAATCCTGTACATGTTTGAGGAGATGAGTATTGCGAGCAGTCCCTCATCTGATTGTGACATCGGGTGTCCTTTGAAATTCTCAGTATACTCCAGAAGGATGTACAATTACTCTATGACCATAAACATTTTGAATCTTCTCAGAGAGAGAAGAGAGATTCCTCCTAATGTCTCACACAGAGAGTGAGCTGACCGTCGACGGCCCCTGGCCTGGGCAGAGGCGTTCTACTCGTAGATGGTAGATGCAGGACTAAAGGATAGTGTTTAGTCAGCAGCCACAGTACGTACTCGGACCTCAGACCTTCCAGCTACCACTCTACAGGAATGGCTGAAGCAAACATGAAGCCGGGAAAAGCAAATTCTGATGTATTTCTCAATTCCCCCAGTTATCCGAGCAAATGAGAGAGAAAAAGGTCAGCAATAATCATATCTCCCGTGCTACGCTTATTTGATTCCCTCACCTTGATGCTTTGCCTCATGAATTACTTTTGCTGCTGATATCAACCCTGGTTGTTCTGTGCTCTCTGGAATAAGCCTTTCTATATAAGGTGGTTGCCCTCTGCTGGCCTGACGCGTGACGCAGGTTGTGCATCCAAAAATAATAATATTAAAATGTGGTACAGAAGAACAGATACTTATCTTGAAAGCTTAAATGACTGACAGTATCCTCTGAAGATTCTCAACAAGTGGGAAGATATGAAAATGTGCTCGGCCAGTCTGTGACATACAACAGAGAGATGTGTCAGCAGTCAGTATTGTAACCCACAGCAGAACACATGGGGGACCTCAGCAATATCATATAGCTAAGCAGGCATCAGCCATGGAGAAGGGACATGCAGGTACTAGGAAAAGATATTGTTTTTCCATGTGCAATACACTAATTCTACGTTTGTGTTAGTTTCGGAGCATTTTAGTTCAAATCCCCATGCCCTTGACAAAACATGAAAATGACTTAAAATGAGACCAGGGTGAGCTGGTCTCTGAGGGGGTCCACACATCTCCCTGATGTGAGTTCAGATTGTGTAAGGTGAGTGATTTGCCGAACAGTGCATGCGTAACACAGTTGTCTACGTGCTTACCGCGTTTTAAGTCGAAATGTTAAAAATGAGCGGATTCCTCAGTATGAAATTTCAGCGTAATAGCTGTCTCCGTAGGTAACGAAAAGGGTTATGGTGGGCTTGTAAGTCAGAGCTCTCATTAATAATACCAGGTGAACTTAAATCTCTCCTGGCTTGTTTTGTTTTAGTTTGAGCAATTTGAAAGCACCATTGGCTTCAAGCTGCCGAACCACCGAGCTGCCAAGCGCCTCTGGAAAGTGTGCGTGGAGCACCACACATTTTTCAGGTGGGGAACAAATACCTAGGTCGCTTCCTAACAAAACGTTGAACTGTTGGAGCCACTTGTAGTAGAAGAAAATGCCATGGACTCTTTCTATCCTTGTAGTCACAGGATCGCTGTTTCTCCTTCTCGTCCTCATTTTCCTTCCTCTGTTTAAAAATTGTGCGAATGTGGGTCTGTCTGTCTGTCTCTCTTTCTCCTCCACCTCCCCATGTAGATGTATGCATGCCACTGTGCACATGGAGGTCAGAGGACAACGCCGGGCATCCCTCCTCACTTCCCACTGTGGTTAGGACAGGGTCTGTTTTTCACTTCAGCCCGTACCAAGCTAGCTGGCTCTCCTGTCTCCACTGCCATCTCCCTGTGGAGATGCTGATATTACAGGATCTACCCAGCCCAGATGTAAGTGGGTTTAGGGGTCCAAACTGAGGTCTCGCGCTTACATGACAAGCACATTTTCCCACCCGCTCTGTTTCCCTTTTGAGACCTAGCCTCACTGTGAAGTCCAAGCTTTCCTGAGGCTCCCGGTCCTCCTCCCTCAGCCTCCCGAGAGCTGGGCTCAGAGGCCCGTGCGCCCAGCCCCAGCTCACACTGAGAGCTGGTGTAAAAATCCTAAAAGGACATCTGACTAAATTAGAAGGATTTTCCTTCATCCGTCTTTACTCACCTGCTCCTGCCCTTTCTTTATATCATGTAATTTTTATCATTATATTTCATAATTTTCAGTTATTCTGTCTGTTCCTATTTCTCTTTGTGTCTGTCTCTCTCTCTCTGTGTGTGTGTGTGTGTGTGTGTGTGTGTGTGTTAGACCTTGACCTCACCATGTAACTGAGGATGACTTCGACCTTCTGTTCCTTCTGCTTTCACCCCCTAAATGCCGGGGTTGCAGGCATGGCCCACCATGCCTGGATTACTACTTCTTTTATCTTTTTGTCAGTGTTTTTGTAGTGCTAGGGATAGAACTCGGGACCTGGGCATGCTACCCACGCATTCTACCACCAAGCTATATCCCAAGAACACTCCTCTCTGTTCTGGCAACCCCCCCCTCTTTGTGCTTTAACTTCTGCCTGTCACTCCCAGTTAACATGTGCTGTGTGTGTGGATAATGTTGTTCATAAACTCAGATTCATTTAACTCCAAGTTGTGCATTACATTTAGCACATAAGGCACAGTGATAAGCTCTAAACACAGTCCTGATGTGAGTTAACTTTTCTGGTGTTTTCCTTAATACCGCTAGACTATTGCTACCAGAAGCCCCTCCAAAGAAATTCCTGACCCTGGGCTCCAAGTTCCGTTACAGCGGCAGAACGCAGGCGCAAACGAGAAGAGCCAGCGCACTCATAGACCGCCCGGCACCTTACTTTGAACGCTCCTCCAGCAAACGATACACCATGTCTCGCAGCTTGGATGGAGGTAGGCAAGCTGAGTGGTTCTTAGGAACTCCAGCAGCTGCAGGGTGTGTGAACCCTCGCATCCCCATCCCAGGAGCTTTGGTTACACTGACGAATGACATGATGTGGACCTGAGCAGCTGAGTGGCAGGATTTGAACATTCTCATCTCTGAAATATATCTGTGTCAGTCTGTTTAATTGTGAGCTCACGTAGGAGGGCATCAGTTAGGAACCTGGGGAACGAGGAGGGAAGGATCACTTCCTTCTCAATGCTGGGCTCACATTCCAGAGTTCAGTTCTCTTCTAGGCAGCTGTTCAGGGATGAACAGGAAGAAATCAGGAAGTTAAATTCATCTCTATTTCTAAAAAAATTAGGGGGAATAAGAATTGTGATAGCTGGGAGGAAGTGTCGCTATAGCGAGTGGCCCTGTCTACTCTCTAGTCAAATAAAGAAGCCACAGCATTAATTACCATCAGCCTTCATATTTGAAGGTTCTGACTCTGCAGTCAACCAAGCATAGATTAAAACTGTGGGTTGAAAATCTTAGAGACTCCAGGGTGGTTGGGGGTTTAACTTACCAAACAGGCCCAAGACCTTAGGTTTAGTACCATCCCCAGCACCAGAGGACATGATAGACAGACATAGAGGCAGCTGAAGACAGCCGACAGATAACTACAACTTCTAGTATTTCTGCCCCTTCAAACATTACATCTGGACTGGAGAGAAGATGGCTCAGTGGTTAAGAACACTGGCTGTTCTTCCAAAGGTCCTGAGTTCAATTCCCAGCAACCACATGGCGGCTCATCAGGTGCAGGTGTACATGCAGGCAGAACATGGTGTACATAATAAATAAATAAACCTTTTTAAAAAAATTTCACATCCATCCTGAATAAACAAAGACTGATTTCCTTTATCATTCGTTAAACAGTACAATGTGATAACTGTTTACATATGATTTACATTGTGTTAGGTATTAGAGAACAGTAGAGATGGTTTAAACACCAGAGACAAAAGTGCACAGGTTGTATGTTAAAAGCGTGTCATTCTCTGTAAGGATAAGTGTTCAGAAGAGTCCTGGAGACTATCCACAGGGTAGCCAAGAGAGGATGCTGCCACTCTGTGTTTTTCAATGTTTCTAGACCCCAAAGCATTTGCAGTTATTTTAAGACAGGAAAATCCCAAAGTTAATGCCGCAATTTTTTTTATGATCTTTAGAAAGACATTGCTAACAATTTTTGTATATTCCCTAAGTCAATATTTGAGGAACATCTGTAGACTCATGCCTTTCTTTCCCCTTGAAGGCCACGTACTCTGTTCAGTGATATGCACCCAAGGGAATACAGTTGTTGACAGTGTAGTTTTCCTCTTGGTCTTTGTGTGAAAATGACTGTTGGCAAAACAGAAGACAATTGTGAAATCAATGTACTAATAACATGCTGTCTCTTCATTTCCGCCCAAAAAGTGATGTTAGTATGTGTTGTCTTGCTCTTTGTTGCCCTGCCAATTCTAGTATGTTTTCTGTGTGGAGCCGAGTGCCATGCCTGCATGTTGGAACATTAAAAGCTGCCTTTGTCAAGCCAAACCCTCCCTCCCCCCCCCATATATAACAGCTCAACTGGCTGCTAAGAAAGCCTGTCTCATGGGAGCTTTTCATCAGCATAAAGAGGCAGAGAATATCTTAGTGAAGGATTTTGCTTAGAATCCTTTTGGTTTTGCTCTACTTGGTGTTTTCAAATGTGAATTAAAAATATATTTTTGTCCGTGATCAACTGTGGGGTATCTGAAAAAGCCGTGCTTATAAATTTCAGTGTGTTCTTATGATATCTAAGCCCTAAAAGAATGACTAGCACAATTTAAAATTGATCTGAATTAAGCACTAAACTGATTGAAGAATCTTTTACTAAGACAACAGCTGTGGTGAGGGGCAGAGCCTCACATCCCTGCACTCACATGCTTTGCCTCTGGGATGAGGGGCAGCACCTCACAGCCCTGTGCTCACATGCTTTGCCTCTGCATGGGTTTTGCTTGTCAGCACTGTTTGTCTTCTCTTCCACAAATGGTAGAGATGAGAATGAATGTATGTAGATGCTCTTCATGGCAGTCTATTTAAAATGCAGTGAAAATTTAAATTTTTCCTTACATCAACTGAGAGGAGTGACTTTCTAAATCCTATAATCTCTGCCAAAAATGATTCAACTTTACTGCAACTATGCTTTGAGCTCTTCTATTGTGAGAGCGATGGACTTTTCAACATCGAAAAGTAATAGAAATAGCTCCTTTGATGGATGGCACTTGCGTAGATACACTCAAAGTCGGGTGATCAGAGTATTTGCTGTAAATACTGCTGTGAATTGTTGAACTTAGTGTGAATCTGGTATGAGTACCCAGCTGCTGCTCTTGGGTTTGTAAAAACAGCTTCCTTTCCTTCAAGTCCTCCCCACCTGCACTAGAGACTACGAGAATGCTAAGCATCCATTATTCTAGGGTTCAAGGCATGGGCATTTAAATCACTCTGAAACGCTGGTCCAGGTGATGCAAAAAGATGCAGTGCTTGGATGAAGGCCCCTGCAGCTCTCCCTTGCCTTACTCAAACCAGCCTGATATTTTTATACAGGTGTTTTGTTGTTTTTTTGTTTTGTTTTTCCTAGTAATGGTACCATGTGGCATTATTGTTCTGTCTTCTGACTTAACTATTTGGGATTTTATTTCCCTGATTGTATTTGCCTTTAGCCTCAGTGAATGAAAACCATGAAATATACATGAAGGATTCTATGTCTGCTGCAGAGGTTGGTACAGGCCAGTACGCCACAACAAAGGGCATCTCTCAGACCAACTTGATCACCACTGTGACTCCAGAGAAAAAGGCTGAAGAGGAGCATGTGGAGGAGGAGGACAGAAAGAAGAAGGTTGAGGAAGTCACACCCGTCACAGCCCTCCGGCACGAGGGAAAGGTACAGCCCCCGGCTGCCTCCTAGAGCTGTCCCAGCTCTTACTAACAGCTCAGCCATTTCTGAAATGGTAGGCTAGGAGTCTGTGAAGGTGAAGGAGCATTCAGTCTCCACCGCTGGTCGTGTTCATGTCAGGTTTTATATTATTATTATTTTAGCATTTTCTCTAAAACTTGTTTTTTACCTTTTGGAAATTTTTGACAAGGAGTGTGGTTTACAAGACTTTCAACAGCTGTTCTGTATGGATCTCCTCAAAAATAGTTTGGAGAGTGTAATGCTTTTTTCTTGTTTGGACTCATATTTTATAGCTCTCCCTTAAAGCTATTGACTGTTTCTGGCCCCACTTTCCTACCCAAGTATGGCATGTTTTACCATAACCTATGTATTTGATCTCTTAGTCTCTTAACTATAATCTAATCTGCAAAGGAGTAACCATGTTTTGAAAGGGATATATACAAGCCCGTGTCACAATGACAGAAAAAAGTGAATTTGACATAATAGTAATTTTTTCATTGCATTTTTTATGATATCACTTCCCCCAATTAAATTTTAAACATTAAAGTTTCAGATTGACTTTTAATGATCCAGTATTTCAGCAACTTGCTAGAAAAAAAAAACAGTTCAAAACTTAACATATTTGGGAGGCTCATGCACAGTAAAAATGGAAACAAGAAATGTACAGGGCCCACGGAAATGGGGCACAGGAAATGAACCATCTTACAGTCCCCAGGTTATCCTGAAATGCAAGTGCATTTGATTCCCTGGTGATTTTTTTTTTTTTGCATACAAATGTTCTTTAAAAACCAGTCGCATGGGACCCCACAGGGCTTCTCCCCATAAAAGGCCAACAGCCTCCTAAGCAGTACCTCAGATAAAGGATATCTGCCTCTGAGGAAGTGGCTTAGTGGTGAGGGGCTGGCCTAGCCTGTGTGGACCCTTAGTTTAATGTCCAATATCTCAAAAAATGTACACTGAATAAATAAACACTTTGTAGCATAGATAAAAGTATTTCAGGTCACCCCATGGATCATTCCACTTTTCCTGCTAGGAGCTAATCCTTTATTTTCCAAACAAAATCAGCACAGAGTCAGAAATGACGGCAGGGCCTTTTGTTCACCTCTGCTGTCCAAATATGCTTTGTTCTAAATTTGGAGTTTACATTCTTCTCATCACTTAAGCCAGGGTCAGCTCTTATAAGTGGGAGTTGGTGGGCAGAGGAAATAACTACCTGGTACACAAACATGGGTGGGTCTTACACCTACTGATGCCTGCAAATGATTCTCAAGGCTGGGAAAATACACTTAAATCCAAAACCACAAGAAAGGACCTTTTGCTTGCCTCCAAAGTAGATCCAGGTTTCTTCCCTTGATTTTGTTTCTTCAAGACCACCCTACACCCACCTCCCTTGCTGTTCTGGGGAAATGAAGGACCTGGAAAACAAGTACCTTCATGACCCCTACCCCCAGGAAGATGGCCTTTCAGCAGTGCCTTCTGGAAGGCTGTAGCTGAGGTCCAGTACTGACGGGGTACCGCCTGTCTTTATTTCCCTCCATGCAAAGCTGTCCTTCCAAAAAGCCTTTTAATACATGGCACAGAAGAGTAAGCCATAATTTTATTCTTTTCTGTCATCTTCAAAAAGCTACATAGAGAATCCTTGTTTTTGAAGCAAAATGAAAATTCACTGCTGGAAATAATGTTCAAAAGACTGTTTCCCAGGCTTCCCGGGGAAGGGCATACTGCTGTAGCTGATGACCCCACAGGTCCAAGGCAGTGTCTCACTGCCTAGGGAGAGTTGGCATCACGAAGAGGCTGCATGGAACATCTGTATTATTCGTAGCTGAATGAGCTCTGTGCAAATGCCTTTATAGGGTGCAATGTTTAATGTCAAGTGTGAGTGTCAGGGAAACATTTCAAAGGCTGACAGATCGAGATAAACCTTTTTCTGGGCATTGCCTCACTCCCTAATGTCTCAGTTGTGATTTTTATTCGTGCATTTTCTTCCCCTTTGTTCCTATATTTATCACTTCTCTCTAAGTCAGGATTTGATAACCACCACCAAGAAGGTTGAGTAATTTTTGAGCTTTCAAGCTGCTAGGTAACACACTCAGACACACATACACACCCACGCACACACACTCATACACACGCACACACACACACCAGGAAGGGAACAACTGAAGAAAGCTATCTCAAGCTCCTAAGCCCTGGCCTTGAATTTATCATACTATAACAGCTCCTGTACTTTGCTCCTTGCCTCTGGCTCTGGCTGTTGAGACCTCCAGGAGCCCAGAGAATGAGCAGGAACAGGAGCTCATGGGAATCACTTTAGTGGGAATGCATGCTTTATTGCTATATGCAGGATTCAATCCTTAGCTGTAAACATACTTTATCTGATACAGAAACGGAAGACTAAGCAACTGCAACTTTCCATTATCTGTAGACCGTACCTAGCAGATACCAGACACATAGAAACTACGTTACAGGAAGCCTGTTCCTTTTGCTGGTTTCCTTCCTGGTAAGAGCTGAAGTCCTGCTTAGCAGCGTAAAGAAGCCAAAAATGTGTGGATCACAGGAGCCTCAGTTTTCTGTGGGGACCTGAGATCCTGAAGTGCTCACTCCTGGTACCCCCATTCCCATTTATAACTGTTCTCAGAAAGGAGTGGGGCCAGAAACTTCATGATTGGGAAACCCAACTGTTTGGGGTATGATTGGCTAACCAAGGAAACAAAGATGATTAGAAATTGTTTGAACACAGTCAAACTTAGAATCAAATCTTATTTTCATTTTTACTCCAGCTGAGCCATGGTGCTGGCCTGTTACCTGGAGATCAAGGAGATGTTATTGAAAGTCTTGGTTTTCATTTATCAGAACTGCTCGCTCTTCAGACATGTTTATGCGGGGTTCTTCCCAGCAACTTCTGTCCTGACTCTTGACAGCACCTCTGCCTGTGTATGACGGACTGGGAGAGTCATAGTCGCCAAGCAGCCTGGCTGCTTTAAAGCTTTTGTTTGACAGTTTTGTGTTGATGCCCGTGAGAAGGTTAACTAACTGCAATTTTCTTTTTGTCCTTTTGCATCCATGTTTACCGCTTCCCGTCTCTCTCTGTCTCTTCCACATCAGTCACCCAGGCATGGCTCTGACTCATGTCCCTCGTCACCTCCATCAGCCCATCTTGACCCCTCATCTCCCACAGAGCTCCGCAGGAGGTATAAGGAGAAGGAAGGCACCTCCACAGGTTCCATGCTGCCTACGGCTGAGCCAGCCCTGGAGTCCGATGGCCAGGGGAAGGCTTACGTCGGGGACCAAGATGTAGCATTTAGTTACAGGCAGCAGACTGGCAAAGGAACCACGCTGTTTTCCTTCTCCTTGCAGCTCCCTGGGTCATTCCCCTCGCTCCTAGATGAGGACGGGTACCTCTCTTTTCCCAACCTGTCTGAAACCAACCTCCTGCCCCAGAGCTGGCAGCACTTCCTGCCCATCCGCTCACCCTCCCTCCTGCCCTGCTTCCTCTTCATCTTCTTCTTCCTGCTCTCCGCCTCCTTCTCAGTGCCATACGCCCTCACTCTCTCCTTCCCTCTGGCTCTCTGCCTCTGCTACCTGGAGCCCAAGGCGGCCTCCTTGAGCGCCTCCCTAGACAATGACCCGAGTGACAGTTCAGAAGAAGAGGTGTGTACCTCAGCATAGAACACACTTTCCCTGCGTGTTCGTGCTTTAGTCCGAACCAGTGTTAGCTGGCTGCTGCGATAGTGGTCCTACTTTCAGAGCCTCATTTATTGTCTGTGCCACTATGTTGAGGGTTTTTGTGTTGGGGAGTCCAAGCCAGGCCCCAGGGTTAGGCACAACGCCATGTGGATGTAAGCAGTCGGTAGCTGTAATGGTTCTGCTACCTACTGAGTTCCGCCTGAGTGAAGGGCTCAGCCAGAACACAATTTCAGATAACTCATTCACTATGGAGAGGTCACGTCTTAGTTACAGACTCTGCTCATAGTTAAATCTCATGTAATACAAGTAAGTAGCTTCCATCGTAAATAAAGACAAAGACAGATGGAAGCGAGCAAGTGATTGTACTAGAGGTTAAATACCATTGTGTTCAAAAGCTTCCATGGCTCTGGAATGAGATACAAGTTCTCATTGTTGAGTCAGGAGGCATGCCTACAGAAATTCATAGCTCCTGCATGACATTACTCATTGGTAAAGCCCGAAGGAGCACCAGAAAGAACCACAGGAACCATATATGTAGGGCTGTGGTGTCCAGAAAATGTCAGGACGAGGTTCATTTGAGGTTTCTTTCCTCTCTTATGCTGACGACTGTATGGATCAGACAGCAGCATACGACCCAAATGTGCACAATTTACTGTGGAACAGCCAGGGAATCGGCTTCATTTGTCTGGTTCTTGGCCAGGTAGTCTCATAAAGGGAGAAAAACCTAAACTTTGAGCTTGTCCATCCCCTTTCCTTCATCCTGGCCACTGGGTGAGTCAGTGTAACTAGCAGCTCTTCCTCTTAATTGTCCTCTTTCCTGTGGCTCCAGAGCCCTGTGAGCAGCACAGCAGCTTCCCTTGTAAAGGACTTCAGTCAGAGCACTGGGAAAAGACTAGAATGGGGGAAAGAATACAAGCCTTCCCCTCAGAGGCACTGGATGTCTCTTCTTCACCCTCTAGACCACTCCTTCGGAGCCCTGAGCTTGCCTGTTCCCTCAAGGCAAGCACTTTATGTGACAGGGTACAAGCCAAGCACTCCTTGCATTAGAAGAAAATCACAAAGTCAAGGCAGCACTTAGAGAGAGAGTGAGAGAGAGAAAGTATTCAGTTCCATGCTTAGTTAGACAGTAATAATTTGACCTGCACTTGTTAGTATATGGAGCTCCTAAAATGTGTTAGTACGTACATTTAGTGGCAGTTTGACTGTTTCAGAGCAGCAAACGGTGAAAATATGAATGCTTTCACAGGTGTTTTAAAGAAGAGCTTAGGCTTTTCAATTCATTACTGCTTAAGAGCCCTTTTCCAGGTTCTGGGTGTGTGTGCACAAATAGATAATAATGTTTCTACTGCAACAGACTTTGGGAACACTTTAAACCTCAGGCTTTTAATGTAACTCTCACATTAGCAACATTATCAAATAGTATAGGACTAGAACATGCTGCAGTTGGGAAAAGAATACCATCTACAAAGACCATTGGCGGGTGTCTAACGTGGAAATTTATGCTTTCTTTTAGCAGAGGAATAAGTCCTCATGCTCACATTCTTTTCTAAATTCTGAGTTACTCTTTGAACTTTTCTAGTGCCAACCACACAGATCTTGTGCCTAATCCAGGGTTTACATCTTGTCAGAGTTGGTGCATGAGAACTGAACTTGGGCATGTCTGCATTACATCAGCAAAGCAAATCACAGCAGCCCCTGTTTTAAACTAGTGCATATGGAATGGGAGCTTCTCAGGCCCCTGTCCTTAGTATTGTAAACTCCGAAACTGAGTCCGTGCTGACCAGTACAAGCAGCCCCTTTCCTCCAGCCTCCTGGAGCCCCTGAGAGCACTCCCACCACCAGGCTTTGGGTGTGGCCATTTGTTCACTCTTAACCCCAGGTGTTGAGAGGAACACACTCTAGTCATCTGAAGATGAAGAACTCATATTTGGGTCATCACATTTCTTAAAATATCACTTGCTTACATGGCTTATTTTATCCTGTAGGCCTCAAGAGCTTTGTCAGCCAAACTGGAAGAGTTCTTAAAATGCAATTCATCTCTGCCCCTTTCGTTTTGCAAAATCACTAATGCCAGTGGACCTTTTTACATTTTTCTTGTGTTGTAGAGAGTTAATCAGTCACTGCCTCTCTTAAGAGCAAAATCCGGCATGCAAACACTTAATAATTTCAAATAACAAGGCAGTATTTTTCTTGTGCTTTCAGAATGGTCAAATAAAAGGCAGAATATCAAATCACCTTTCACAAAACACTAAGATGAATTTAGTTTACCATAACAAAGGGTGTGATTATATATGAATTTCTGAGTAATTTTTAATAGTACAAAGAGATTTTGTACAAAGAGTTCAAATATGTAAGAAAAATTAATTCATCAACTGATTTATAACTTTAAATTGTGTGAAGATAGTATTGTACAATCATTCATGACATTCTGCAGTTTCCTGTGTATCACAGGCACATAGTGAATGTTATTAATAATATACAATATAAATAACAGCTGCTATCAAAACATCTTTATTCAGTTAATATTATTTTTTGTTGATAGATTGGACTGTAAAATAGGTATTTCAAAGAGTCTACAAATGAGTTTTATTTTATTTTTAATATGGGATCTGATCACATTGAATTTTTGGTCCTCATGCCTCATTACAGTCATATGCCCTGTATCCAGGTTCTGAGGGAGGTTAGCTAAGACCAACAACATTTGATATGTAGGAAAATCAGAGAAATAACTAACGATATATTATTATACTTCAGTTGTTATTGATGACTTGTAATTCTCTGTAGCAAGCCTTCCATAAAGCATTTGATATCCCTTATGCAATATAATTACAACTCTTATTATCTCCGGTTCCCAAGAAAAAAAAGGGGGGGTGTTAAACTATGAAATGTGGCCAATGTGTCACAGGTTTGAAAAGTGAGGATTTGAGCATAAGCTAATATCAGGCTCCTCACTCTTACCTACATCTGAGCTCTAATGCTAAGGTATTGGAAAGTTCATGAAGTAAATTCTAAAGTAGTAAGGAAAGCTTTTAGAGTAGGAAGAGAATTTCCTCAGTGGCATGAGATGTGCTTCACAGAGCTAGTTAATATTCCAAGCACAAGCAATTCCTAAAGCGTCGTCAAGTTATTCTGTCTTTTGTACTAATCCAAAGCCTCCTTGCCCCGACTGTTGGGTATAGAGGCCCAGGGATTGTTACAGTCATGCCTGACTCCTAAGGGAGAATTAGCAGACAATCCCCCCCCCACACACACACACACACACTATTTAAAATGACGTGATCAGATCATGAAAAATCTATTCAAATTTTTTTTTCCATTCTTAGGCATACCTGCCAAGTATGCAGGTCAATTCCTTTATTTTAGAAATATGCAAAACCAAAGTTTGAGATAATGCTGGGAAGCTCTCCTGGCCAGAGAATAGAGTGAGAGAGACGAAACAGGGGCTGGAGAGATGGCTCAGTGGTTAAGAGCACTGGCTGCTCTTCCGGAGGACCCAGGTTCAACTCCCAGCACCCACATGGCCGCTCACAGCAGCCTGTAACTCCAGTTCTTGCCGACTAACACCCTCACACAGACACACATGCAGGCAAAACACCAATGCACATAAAATAATAATACCTTTTAAAGAGAACCGGAGCAGTCCCGGCCACCGTTTCTAACATCCCTTGTACTTGCAGCTTCCAGCTGCAGCTCTACAGCCTGCCGTTTGTTTGCTTGCTTTCAGAATATTAGCCACTGATGCGTGGACCAAGGGAAATTTACTAACCATCGGTTGAAACTTGTGGGTGAAGAGCCAGTTTGCATCTGATGGCTCATCTTCTCAACAGAAAGTGGTTTTTGTTTTAAACTACAAGCCTCTTTAAACACATTAAAACACGTAAGCATTAAGAGTGAGCCCCAAAATGGCTCCTCAGCCCCCCCCCCCCAGAATCCTAGGTTCTGCCGAATGCTGTGCTTTGTTTGATTTGTCTCTAAACAGATGTCTCTTTCTTTCTCTATTTTTTTCAATTATTATTACTATCATTTGCATCAGTTGAATGGTCCTTTTGCGATGAGATGTTTAAATGCATATTTGGCTATACCTCTTTATACTGGAGAAGTGGGGGCAAAGTGAAAAACAGAGCTGTTACCCATGAGCAGTGCTATGTGAAATATATGCCTGTGACTCACCGGGGTATGGTCTAGTCATGAACCGGTAATGCAGACAGCCTGGTGGTCATAGTGGGTGGAAATGATCCAATGGTATAAATGAGGGGCTGAAAGGCCAGTGGCTATTATGGTAGCTGTTAGCATAAATCTAAATTTATTCAACTTTCTAATGTGGCGTTACTAGAGCAAACTATGTATAGACGAACCTCCATTTTGATCTGTGTGAAGCATTTTTAGGAGGGCTTTTAGGGGCATCAGTGGAAGGGGGGGGTAGCGAGCTGATACTCGGAACTGTAAAGGCAGACAGGTCAGGGTGGCACAATCGTGTGTGTGCCTCGGGTCTTGACCTCGGAGGGGCTCTGCTGAAGCCCCCAAGCTCTGCCTCCTCTTTGCTTTGCTCATACCCATACTCCCGTGGGAAGGTAGGATTCCACAGCTCGCACAGAAAGTGAATGGTCCCACCAGTGTGTGCTCTGTTTGACCAGACGCGTTTGTTTTCTGTCCCTGCTTCCTCCTTGGATCTGGTTACTTCTGTGATCTGCAGACTGACAGTGAGCGGACGGACACAGCGGCTGACGGGGAGACCAGTGCCACTGAGGTGAGCGTGAAGCCTGAGCACTGGCATTTCCTAGGTCCCAAGCTTTGTGGGCCACAGACCCAGACCGAGCTTTCTCACACACACACACACACACACCCGCCCCCGAAAGAAATGCTGACTCAACAGAAACCGAAAAGGCTTTGTTTTGCTTTTAGGTTTTGGTTTGTTTGTTTTTGCCTAAGGCAGTGGTTATCAAACTCTGACTTTTATCCCAGCGGTGTGAAGGGTCCCTGCCTGGTGTTTCTGGTTCTGAGGGGCTGAGGCAAGAACAGGATTTGTAGTTCTAACTGGTTCCCAAATGTCTGGACTCTTGGTTGTGGGATTACATTGTGAGAAACAGTTTCCTAACTGACAACACAGTAAAGACAAAAGAGGAGCAGGGAGGTAGAAAAGGAGGACAGTGATTCTCTGGCTGTTTGTATATGCTAGCCTTGATGAGTAAGGAAGAAGGTTCACGGATAATTGAATTATCTTATTGCCTGGATACAGATATATTTTAAAATCCCCGACGGCCAACTAATTCTTATTAAAGTAATACTTAACACATTGTTGAGCCCTTGGCTATCACACAAGTCACTCTCAGGAAATGAATTCCTTAAAGAAAGGAGACCAGCAAATTACTACTTGTATAATATGCAATCGGACAGCATCCTATTATTTCTCCTGAATTAAGTCTTTAAGATATATTAAATGTGTATGCAACTTGTCACCCTTAAGTTCTGCCCTTTTAGTAGCAATTAAAATACTATAAACATGGGATGAAAGAGATGGCTCAGCAGTGGAGGGAGGGTGGGATTGGGAAGGGGCCGAGGGAGGGGGCTACAGCTGGGATACAAAGTGAATGAACTGTAATTAATAAAATAAATAAATAAATATATTTTTTTAAAAAGACAGAGGAGGGCAAAGTGAGTATGAAGGTAGATTGGGAGTAGAGTGTAGATTTTGAGTGGAGCCCAGGGAAAGAATATAATCAAAATACATACGGAATTTTCAAAGAATTAATAAACATTATTTTTAAAAAATGCATCCACACCCCCACAGCAGGCGGCTCCTGGGGAATCTGGTGCTTGTAGCCGCTGCAGGCACCTGTGCTCATATGTGCTCAGGCTCCCACACATAGACACGTAGATAAAATATTTAAATACAGCCAAAACAGCATATAGGCCAAGATGCCTGTTGCTCACGGGGCTAGAAAAATTTAAGCTTTACTTTGTGGCAAAGTTTAACTTAGGTCGTGTGTGTGTGTGTGTGTGTTTATGTAATTAAATAATATCCATACTTTGTAGTTGAGTGTTTGGGAAGAATTAAAAATGCTGTAAATGATCTCTGTGTATCCCTTAACTGAAAATATCTTCTGGAAAATATTATTTTCTGGTGGTATTTCCTTTGGAAGTGTCACAGCTTGTAAATCAGGATGTTTTTAGAAGAAAAGATAATAGCATAGCACCGTTTTCCAGATTCTCTTCAGCTGTCATAACTAAGTGTACAGGTTAATCATTTTCTTTGCCAAATAAAATTATACCCTGAATTGTAAGAGACAGTTGTAAATGGCCGCAGGCTACATAAGTTCAGTAGATGGCATGCAGTTGTAAGTAGCCATAGGCTAATACATTCAGTCGATAGTATACACACCCAATCTATATGAGAAATTAGCTACAATTCAACAATAATGCCTTAAGTTTTTATGGCAGTTTTGCTACGTTAGAGCATTTAGGTTACATAGCATTAAAGCAAGTGAGTGCTTTAATGGACACTGTAAATCTGGTATACTGTGAAACCTAAAAATGAAACAAAGAGCTGAAATCCAACAGGTAAGAATCAGTGTGTCATCAGTTCTGGGTTGGTGCGCTATTGCCCGTGTGCACACGTGCTTTTCCCTTCATGTCAGCAGCAAAAGGACATTACAGGGATATGCAAGAAAGCACCTTGGCCCCCATTGGCTGATAAGAAATCGGACACGCTTGTGCATACCTTGTAGTCCCAACACATGGAAAGCTGAGACAAAATACATGCCCCTCCTGGACTCTGTCTCAACAAGACCAAACCAAAACAAACAGAAAATGCAGACCTCTAGCCAGAGAGAAGGCTTTGCTTAGGGCTACTATGGAGGATGACCTATTCTCACCTATAGTCTGACTCAGAGTGTTACAGGATCAGAAGACCAGGCTCAGGTCAGAGAGGTGTGGTGAGAAACAGCCTTATGTGCTGGTCCATGGTCTTCATGCCCAGATACTGGTAGTTAGATGTCCAGCCAAGAATGTATAAGCTAGGCCCTTAAAACTGGAAAAGGAGGAATAATGAGCTGGCTGTAGGATATTTCTAATGCGTGTCTTTTTAATGAAAAAAGAAAATTATCCTATCTTCATTTTAAAGAACGGTGTAATAGTGCTGTTGATGCTGATTGGTTTTGTCTGCACGTCCTTCCTTTTCGTGGGTATCAATCTTTTCCCCTCTAAAGGGGATTGTTTCGGTATAAAGGTTCAGCTGGGTGTGGCGGATCATGCCTGTAAGCCCAGAGCTTCTTAGGCTGAGTTGGCACCCTTATCTTTTTTAAGTTTCTTTTTTTTATAAGTAATTTATTTATTTTCATATTAATCACAGGTTATATACTTTGTATCCCAGCCGTAGCCCCCTCTCTCATTCCCTCCCACTCTCCCCATCCCTCCCTCTTCTTCTCCCTGCCCCCCTCCAAGTCCACTGATAGGGGCGGACCTCCCCCGCTTCCATCTGACCCTAGCTTATCATGTCTCCTCAGGGCTGGCTGCTCTTCCCTGGGGGGGTGGGAAGGGGGGCAGCGCCCTTATCTTAAGAACAAAACGGGGACTGGAGAGATGGCTCAGTGGCTGCTCTTCTACAGGACTCAGTTTTTATTCCCTGCACCCTCTCGGCAGCTCAGGGCCATATGTAACTGCAGTTCCACAGGATCTAAGGCCCTCCTCTAGCCTCTCCAGGCACCAGGCATGCAAGTGGTGCACAGACATGCATGCAGGCAAAACACTCATACACAAAAATTAAAAAATAAGAATAATTAAGAAACACAATACATAAGTACAGGAAAGACAAGATTCCACACGGTTTTAAGATGCAGGACATTGTGTATTGAGCTCTTTGAGCTGCAGTCCTGTGCTCTACAAACTACAAGTTACAAGAGCTGACGTATAATCACTGAGAGGTCTTCTAGCATGTGGAGGGGCTGTCATTATCCCCGTTCTTGGAAGCTGGGAACTGACTCCCCAACTTCCGGATGCCAAAGCCTTTGCTGACGTTCAGTAAGGACACCCCGCCAAGCCCTCCCCACCCTTTTTGAAAGCACATGCATCTACCTGTCAAGCCACCAAGCAAGGGTTCCATTGCTGCTTTGTTCTTATGAGGCTTCATCCTATGTGTGTGAGTGTGAGTGTGTATAGGCCACTTCTTCAACCTTAGAGTAAATTGCTTGGTAAGTCTGTATCTTCCGCTCTTTCTTTACGCTGGCAGTCGGACCAGGAGGAAGACGCAGAGCTCAAGGCGCAGGTAGAAAATTTAAACATACAACAAAGACCCCAGACCAGTGTGAAATGACTCATTTTTTTGTCTGCCATGTCCAGGCGTTTTCCGCATGTTCCCTCCCGGTTACCATGCCAACAGTGTGTTGAGTGGCATTTGTTCCCTTGATGACTGTGTCCCTTACCTTTCCCTCTCTTCTCCACTTTTTCAGAATAGTCTGATTAAGCGAATAAAGGGTGAAAATGTGTATGTCAAACATAGTAATCTTATGTTAGAGGTTGGTATTGGTGTATACCAGTGCATGCTTGTGTGTTTTTCCTCCTGTGGCATAGCTGTGAACTTGAGCCATACTGCATGCATGACCTGTGTGCTCTGCTGTTAGTGACCGGGGCGACTCCTCGGCGTACTCTGATTCCTTATTCTCTCCTAGACTTAGATCCCTTTTCCTGCGTGTGTATTGTTTTCATCCTCTCTGGTTCCGTGTACACTCCTCTCCTTAGAACTTACCTTTAACCTTTTTTATTTTTTTGTATGCTCGTGTGAAACTAAATTGTTTTTCTTTTCCTGGAAATATTACATTTACACCAGAGTGTTTGTAGTAGTGTCTTGAACCCTGATCCAAATTCAGTTTCCTTTTGACTACTAATGTGTTTTGCAAACTTTAAAAAGAGAAAGGAAGAACAGAAAATCATTGTGAAAGTTGACTGTTGGAATCTTCTTGCTCTAACTATAGGAGCTAGACAAAACTCAAGATGAACTGATGAAGCACCAAACCAACATCAGCGAGCTGAAAAGAACCTTCCTAGAAACGTCTACAGAAACCGCCTTAACAAACGAGTGGGAAAAGAGGCTTTCCACGTCCCCCGTGCGCCTGGCTGCCAGGCAGGAGGATGCCCCCATGATTGAGCCGCTGGTACCCGAGGAGGTCAGTATTTGAGCTATGGGCTAGTTGTTTTCTGCCCAGTGGTTTCCCTTCCCACGGGAACAGGGTTGCTGAGATCTGGAATGAAGTTCTCAGTACTCCCAAGAAAGCTGCCAGGGAAGCTAAAGAGTGAGCCTGTCAGCTCAGACTGTGCGAAGGGCCAGGCAAGTGCAGAGAGACGCTAGTGCACGTCACCCAATTCTTACCTTTACCGTCAGGTTATACACAGGAGAAGGTGATGATCTCTTAGTGAATCAATAATTGCTGTAAACATACTTTCCTCTCCCTCATTGAGAAATGCCCTTAAAAACTCATCTGTTCTCCTTGTTAGTTGGAAAATGAAGCCTGATGAGATTGTTTACTGTTTAAATGGGAGGTTGGAAGTTGATAGCATTTCCGTACAGACAGTACCCAGGCATATAATGCTAGGCTTCTATTTAATTTAATGTCTTTTATTTTAATAATAACTGGTTATTTTAACTAATTCTAGATCGGTGTTTACTCTTTTTTTTTAATGGGAAAAGCAGATAATAGAAGTAGGACTGTTTCAGTAAGACTTTTCCATATAAGAAAACTAACATTAAATGACAGATTTGGGTCTCAGCTGTGTCATTCCATGGCTCCCACTCTATGGGTATAGTAACCATCTGATCATCCATTAGAGAGTATCCTGCTATCTCTCTCTTTCAAAATAAATCATTTTTGGAAATTACATCTTTAGAGCACTGTATTGATTAGCCGCCTTATCAAGATCCTTTTATTGTGAGATATTTCCCCAAGAGGCTGTGACAGAATAGAAAATTAAAACTCCCAACTGTGAGAGAATGCCTTTAAACAGCCATGCATACGCACTGCTGAAGACCTTGCAGAGAAAATAAGAATGAAATTACATCCGTTGTTCATCATGTTTTCAACCTGCTTTGAATGCTGTTTATCAAAAGTGCTAGTATCTCATTATCACTGTATTCATGCCAAACCCAGTCCCAGCCAAAAAGGGAAGAGTTGGATGCCCATCTGAGTTGCTTTGAAAAAGTTCTTTTTAGGTGGAATAAAAGTATTGCTACCAAAGTCTTCCATTAAACAGTAGTTCCATTCAAACTGCTTAAGCATCAAGAGACAAAAATTCACAATCAGTTTGATTTAATCATTACAGTCCTTGCATGTTATTAAGAATATTGTTTGTGGATTAAGGGAATAGCTCCATGAATAAAGCATTTTCTGTGCCATCATGAGGACAAGAGTGATTGCACAAAATGCACCCTAAAATGGGATGTCGTAGGGTGCCTCTGTAGTCCGAACATCCCTGCTATGAAAAGAGGCAGAGACAGCGGTGCACCCACAGAAGCTCCAGAGCCACCTGGGGAGCCACGGCAGCAACCAACAAGAAACCCTGCCTCAAGCATGGTAGAGACAAGAACCGAAACCCAAGGCTATCCTCTGACCTCCACATACATCCTGTGACACACGTGTGCCCTCATTCACATTAACATACATGTATGCGTGTACATACACACAAACTTTAAAATATCACTTACCTGTTATACTGTCATAAATTGTATTGTAATTTTCAAATCTGGATTATTCTATTCCTTTTAACTCCTTTGGAAACAATATTTTGGCTCTAAAGATGTTAGATACTGGCTTAAGTTATAAACACATGAAACAAATAGCCACCAAAGCAAAACAAAGGAAAAAATGGCATCTTTCCATGCTGATGCTGAAGGGAATGGTCGGTGATGGCTGCTCTGAATGACAGTTTGTAAGAGATGTTAATAAACATGTAGACTGTAAAAGTTAAAGCTGTAAGACTACTGAAAGACTGCTGAATCTTAGAGAATGGTGTTGAGTTGGTAATTGAAGGACTTGGTGCTTTGACTGCCCTGCCTTCTCTGTGTCTGTGCAAACAACGGAGACAGCCAAGAAAGGCCCTTTTCAACATAACCGAATAGAAACATCCCTTTGCAGCTAAAGAGCATTGCCACTTGGGTCCACAGACTAGAGGAGTCCAGAGCTGGCATGGTGGCTGCTGGCATGTCTCTGCTAGATTGTGCTGGAATCCCACACTATCACTGTGGTACACAGAGGAATTCTCAGGAGGGTTTTGTCTGTGCTTGAGAATGATGCATGTTGGGTAATAAGGAGCTCTAGCAAAGCAGTGGCAAGGTGATTCAGGTCCTGGAAGTTGAGAGCTGTCTACTCATAGCCATAGGTGCTTCAGGTCCTGGAAGCTGAAAGCTGTCTTCATACGGTCCATATCCTGTGCCTCCCTAGACAGCTGGCCAAGGCGGAGTGACCTCTACATTCCTAAGTATTATTCAGGACCAGACAGTTGTCAGTGACATCTAAGTTTATAGTCCAGCTGTGAGCCCTATAGATAGCCATAAGAGGAAAAACAAAAAACAAAAAACATTCCTGTTGTCTAAATCAACGGCAGTTTCTATATTTACACCTTGTCTTTTCTTTCTGGCTTTATGAAAAGCAGATGATTGGTTTAGCCTGCAGCGAGGCATGAACAAAGCATATTGATTTTCAGCCTCAAAAGCAATCAGTTTTATTTTGGATAGGGGGCATTTATTTTTTCAAAGAATATGGATTACTTGGTATCACACTGTTATTTGATATGGCTACTTTAATTATCCACTGTAGAAAGAAGCCCAGTTGTGACTACATAGAAATATTTAATTTAACTTATTCTTTTAAATTTGCATCACAAATAAAACAATATTATTTTGTGTCAGAACAAGGAAGGGACTTAGATTCAAATTTTTGACCGCAAGTTAGTTGATTTCTATTTTGTTTTGTTGTTTGATGAATTTTAATGAGAAAATGGTATTTTGAAAAAAAAATCTAATAACCTTAGGTTTTTAATATTATCACCTTTTTATCTATAGTGTTTGAATACTGATTGTTATTTCTATAAAATACTGCCATTTATGAACAATTAGAAAAATATTGAAAGTGTATGGCGAACTAATAATGATTCTATTCAGAGACTTTCATGTGTTCACTGTACATAAAGTGTCAGTGATTTCACACTTCAAATGTTTGCATTGAAGGATTAGCAGAGAAACAGCAGGGGTGTACCCAAAGTAGTGGATAAAATCAAGTCCTTGTTAACACTGGCAAACAGATCAGTTCCTGGAAGAGACATGTGATCTGTGACAGAGTGCAAACAGTTCCCAAAATGCCTTGCGCATTGCAAATAGGCCTCAACATTTTAGACGTCAGTGGTTAGTTGGATAGCAAAGTTTTCCAAATTCCTGTTTGTTTGTTTTTTTAAAGCAATATTCATACCTGTGCAGTACCAATATTGTCCTCTTTTGGCACGTGAGCAGTAAGTTGTGCTATATAATAGAGTGAGCCTAACACGTACACTGCACCTAATATAGTAGATCTTTGGGGCAGACGCTAGTTAGTTGATGCCCATTTCGTAAAGCTTTTATGTTTTCAAATTCATCTACCTCTAACATTTATTGGTAGAAAACCTCAATAGTGTAGAGAAGGTGAGTGCTGTGAACTTTGTGTCCCCGAATAGGACTTTGCAAGTACGTTGCAGAGTGACGTTTAATAACAAAGTAAAACAGCCGGCCTGTGCACTTGACTGTACCCTTAGCCATGATGGAGACACATGTGTGGAGGCTTCAGTCTATCAGCAGCTCATCATGTCATTAGTAGAGGCACTGGTTGGGTTGGGAGGTAGACCATGTATAGACTAGTTTTGTACCTGTCCCCTGTGTTAGTTGACACACAGTTCTGAATGTGGCCTATGGATGTTTCCATTGCCAGGAGGCTTCCTAAAAACCACTGTTTAGGTGCCTGACTCTTTCCCTGGCTTTTATCTTTGGAATAACATTTATCTCAGTAATTATAAGAAGAGGTCTAAACGTGTTATTCTGGAAGAGCACCTATAATTTTGAACTTCTCCTGTTTGTCACTTCAGTTTGAGAAAAGAGTCTGTAACTGGAAATGTTTATAATCTTCATTTAATAATTGCTCATAGTAAATTTTATCTTTTGCAATGTCTTCCTCCGGAATTGCAACAGGATAGGAATTATTCTCCTCTTCTGAAAATGGATGGGTTCCTTACCTCTCATTAGAAAGAGCCATCAGAGGAGAGTATTGTCACAGTTTATAGTGGGTCCCAGAGCATTCTACAGGCTCCTCTGAAACTCCTCATAGGCAAGCAATTTGATGTCATTCTTGCTAGGTGGCTAGTAGACAGTCACTTCATCATTAAGGAACTGGTTAGGTTGGGAGGTAGGCCATGTATCGACTTTAGTTCTAAACCCATCGCATTATGTTAGCTGTTTCTGTTATTGACACATGGTTCTGAATGTGGGCTAAACCCTTGAGAGTTTTCATAAAAGTATATTGTTTATGATGATAAAATTTATTGAAAGAGTTCCATTCTTCTAGAAATTTTGAACTTTGCCTGATTGCTTTTAGACTAATATTTAAAGATTTTCTTTCTATCCCTACTGTATGGAGTTGTGCACTGTGCAAAGATAGGCCTGGTAGCAATGGGATTGCCGTTTGAATTAGGCATGTTTAATGCTAAAGGAAATCACAAAAGGATAATTTAAAACTCAAGAACTGGGTTCTACATAAAAAGAATGAAATTATTGTTATTGATTCTATACATTAAAAAGAATGATGGTTTGATCTAAAGTTTCCACTCAGATGATTTGAACTTCTATTTACCATATTATAGAAGTTCAAATAAAATTTTACTCTTGTTTGCTTGGAGGCCAGCAAAGGCACTCTATCCAAAAATGACTGGGTTTATTCAAGTAAGTGGTGTTCCAGTTTGCTTGTTGTTGTGGTGATAAAAACACTCTGACCGAAAGTAACTTGGGGGTGGAAAGGGCTTATATGTCTTATATTTCTAGTTCACAGTCCATCACTGGCAGGCGTTAGGATACGAAGCAAGCCAGAACTTGAAGCAGAATCCATGGAGGAAGGTGCCTGCTGACTCACTTGCAGGCTCAAGCGTAGCCAGCTTTCCTTTGCACCCCGAACTGTCTGCCCAGGGAATGACACCACCTACACAATGAACAGTTCAAACCGTATCCCACAGTCATGCCTGCAGGCCAGTCTGAGCTAGGCAATTTGCCCCCTGAGGTTTTCCTTCTCAAAAGACTCCAGCTTTCTCAAGTGGACAGTTAAAGCCAACCAGTACAAATGGCTAATGCACCGATTGTGTACACACTTCCTTTCCAAACAAGCAGCATATGAGTGAGAGTATGGTTAGATACTTGTCAGAAATAGAAGAGATCGTTTCTTAACTCACTCTTAAAAATATTTTCATCACATTTTCTTTTAGAACTGTTCAGGCCGTGAGAGGTACATGTAGAAATGCTAAGAAACTCTGCCTATCACTCTTGTGTGCACTGTTTGCGGAAACGTAAAATATCTGAGCTGTGTGAGCATCCATTTCAAGAAAATAATGTTGCCCTTCGGAAATGATTATTAAGACTTGAAGTGGTTCTAGATCATTTTTCAAATTAATAACCCTTCAAGGAAAACATGAATGATACGAATACATTTGTGATAAAGAAACGCTTCCTAACTCATCTTTCTGGAAAATCTCTGCTTCCTCTTCTCCAACCCAACCCCCTTTATTCAAACAGACCGAAGAAGAGAGAGCGATTTCTGAGAAAGTTGTATTTTTACAGCAAGGAAGCTCGCCATTCCTTGAGTCTCAGGTAAAAAGCAAACGCAAATATTTTCGTAAAGAGTCACTCTTCAGGCTTCAAAGTCACCAGAGTGTCAATTTTTTTTTTACTTCTTTAGGTTTTCTTGTTTGAAGCTAAGCTGTGTATGTTAATTTCCTTAGATGTTGGGAAAGGGGATTTCCTGTGTTAGTGATATTGCCTGAGACTTCTCTCTGATAAAAACTACCATTGAAGCTTCAGTTCTACTTGTGGTCATCTGAGCTTCCCCACTTCAGGTTTTCTTCTATAGACTGCTACTGTTGTAAATGACCTTGACTGATTCTGAACGCTCTGAACTTATATTGGTTTTCTTACTAGCCAAGTGTGATTGAGAAAACGCAGGAAGGAGTCTCTGCTGATTCTGTGTCCACTTCTCATCAAATAATTTTCCAGAAAAGTGTTCCATCGACCCTAGAGGTTATTTTTTTTCCAATTCATTTATTTTAGTCCAGTGCAAGCATGTAGATTGAACTGTAATTATTTCTGCTTAACACAAACATATATCTGGATTCAAGTTTCCAGCCTACAATAAGTACAAAAGAGAGCATTGTAGTTTAAATTGTAAAACCAAATGCTCAGCTGTCCTAGTCTGGTGTCCCTTCTGTAACCTGGTGGGCTGGTTAGCTCTTAGCCCCTCTCATCCTGTTGGCTGTCCTGTAGACCAAGGTTTCTTACCTTTCCTCTGCTTTCTTGGAACTAAGAGAAATTACTGAGACACATACCACAGTTCTAGTTAAAATTGGAGCCTACAGGCCACTAAGTCTTATTTATAAAAGGATCCAGTCAGTAGCATCACGTCAGGGGAAATTCCGTTACAATGCCTTGAATAAAGGTACACTCTGTGGGCATTGCTGCCAAGTAGAGTCAAGGACTGGCTTCCCTAGATAAGGAAACAAGTCTGCATATGTGGAAAATGGTCTTTACAGAAACTTGGAAAAGCCCTGCAACTTCCTTGTGAGCACACCAGTCTGAGCATCGGTGTAGAACTACAGCAATCAAGGAAAAGTGTCCTCTGCGCCTACACTTGGAACACTTAAGTAGCTCAGTTATACCATCCAGTCTTAAGGTCAAACCAACCAGATGCAGACCGTAAGGCCAGATAGGTTCTTATAAACTTATTGCCAAAATATGTCCATATTTGAAGAAACCTGAAATTGTAAAGGGCGCCCCACAGAATTTCAACTCTGGGTTGAAATTAGTCCATTTTAGATGAGTGGAGAGTGCAGCCATATTCTTAGATCTTAGCAGCCATCCTTTGCTTCAGTTCTACCCTGTCCCCAAGTGTAGTTTATGCCCTGGTTTTTTGTTGAAAAAAATATGTTAGAAACAAAATACCATCAGCTTTTCTAATTTAGCTTTTATATTTCAAATATAGGGCACAGAGGATTGGGTTATTGTAGACAAAATACCCACTGAGGTAGCTGATGGTGATTTCAAAAAGATTGTGACTTACAAGGTGGTAACGGTGAGCAGTAAAACCGGGGAAATCCCAGCTGACTTGCTAAAATCTGGCGTGATCGACGTGCATGGATTCGATGACCTGGCCAGAGAAACGCAGCTCACAGAAGAGAACAAGCATAAGATATACACACTAGGAAAATCCTACGACACGGTCTCTGGAAGAATTGTTACCATGACTGGGAAAGCTAAAGAGGGGGAGAAAGTAGCACAGCCCTCCACGCTGGAAGCCCTGCGGAATATGGAGAGAGGCGCTTCAGAGGCCACGAAAGTCGGTCCCCTGCTAGTGGAATACGAGGTCCTGGAGGCCCTGTCTGATGAGAAATCCAGAAGAGGACCCGAGGTCCAGACCCCAAAGCGGAGAGTGTCGGAATCCCTGGCGCCCATCAAGGAAGCTGAATCTCGCCGGCAAAGCCCTGAGGACGGTGATGCCCAGAAGTCTCCGATGCTTGGAGACGATGCACCTGCCCACGCCTGGTTCAGCAAAACCCAGCAGGTGCCGGAGTGTGATGTCCTAAAGGTGGGGCCCTTTGGCCCACGCAGGAAGAGCCTGTCTGAGTGGCGGTACTCCCAGGAGCCAGCCTTTACTGTCGCTACTGCTCACTATGTCACCGAGTCCTCCGCATCCCAAGTGGTGGTAACCAGTGGCTCTCATTCGGTCGCAGCTTAAGATTCCAGCATGACAGTTTTTGAACCGGCGCCCTTCCACCCTGAAGCTTTTCCGTTTCTCTGGCTGCTTGGCTTTATGTTGAGAGCAGCAAACCCGGCTTTTTATTTCCATGATTGAGTCAGTATTGCAGCCCAAAGTCAGCATTAAAACACTTTTCCGTTTTCTTTCCAGCTTCCCGTTCCCAAGATGCGATAACGCTGCTGTGGCTTGCAATTATTGGGGGTTGGGGGTATATTGACCCGCTTGAAACGGCGCCACCCTGATCCTAATAACTCTCTGCTTTAGCACACAAGGGCTCGCGACCACCTAGTTTGCTACGTTTACGCCCCGTTCTTTTCTGTTTCCAAGCGCTGTTCGTGGACTCCTTCATCCCTCCTCCCTTCTTCCTCTGCCTCCAGTTTTGTCTAACAAGCTGTGAATGTGTGTGGCTGAGGTGTCTCTCTCGTGCTTGACTCTCCTTTCTTTGTTCACTCAGACTAAGCAGTCTTCTGGGGACAAGCTCACGGATGGCTCGGAGATCCTCAGTCTGTTAGAGTCTGCGCGAAAGCCCACAGAGTTCATAGGAGGGGTTTCGTCTACTACCCAGAGCTGGGTGCAGGTGGCCTTTTGCTCTGTCTTCAGTGTTTCTGAATGTCCATTTGCTTTGCTTCGCCTTTTGTGTGCTTTGCACCCAAGTGGCCTTGCCTTTCTGCATGAGTGACTGTCCCTGGTGCTGGTCTGTGAGTCTGTCCTGTGCCTTCCGCTCCACTTCAAAGGTGTGCTTCCTATACTGAAAAGCAATCACGGCAGGAACTTTTAATAGCGTTTAGTCTCTGGACACATTTTGTCTCATCCGCTGGGTCTGTAAAGCTTCCTTTCGCTCTCCCTTTTTAATTTTCCACTTGCATATTTTATTGTGTTCTGTCTTTTGCCAGTGCCCTAAGGAAGCTGTGTAGTTTCCCGTGTGCGTGTCTCAAAGAGGCACACCTCAAAGCTGTTGGGAGGAAGGAAAGCTCGTTTTTATTTCCATCAGTGTTTGTGTCTTTGAGTTCCTGGTGCTGGCTGTGGAAGCCCTAGTGAGCGGCAGCTTTGGGGGTTTGGTTTGCTTTGTTCTATCTCTCTCAAGAAAGACCATTCAGACACTCTGTTCTTCCCATACAGAAACTGGAGACGAAGACAGAGTCCATTGAAACAGAGGGGGACTCAATCCCACATCCCCAGCCCCTCAGTGCCGAGAAGGTGCTGCAGGAAACCTTGTCTGTGTCCATGGAGGAGAGACATGTGATGAGTGTGCATGCGAGTGGGGATGCTTCGCACACAGCTGGGGATGAAGTGGCTGCCACGGCGGAGTCCACAGCAACGGATCCTCACGGTGTGAAAGGGAAGGAGGTGACAGAAACAGCTAAGGAGGAGAGAGGAGAGGAGGCTGATAAGCCTGTCCTACAGCAGGAGCAGCCAGCCACTGTCTCCCAGGAGGAGGAGCAGGTGTCGGCTGTGCACTCTTCAGAGGCATTGGAACAGAAAGCTCATTTTGAGGTAAATGGTAGTTACTATTACTCGCATGTGGTACCCTGAGATGGAGCTCTGAGGGCCACCAAGAAGGCTCGGTGGCTGACAGTGCTCGCCACACAAGCCTGATGACCTGAGTTCAATCCCTGGAACCCACAGTGGAAGGAGAGAACCAGGTTCTCAGACTTATCCTCCCTCTCTCTCACTCTCTCCTCTCTCTCTCACTTCCTCTCTCTCTCACACACATGCACACAAACACAAATAATAATAATCATTACTATAATGAAATGATGAAAACTTGACATTTATTTCTGATCCATTTACTTTTCCAAAAAGACCAGAAAACACTCCTCCAACTTGCAGAATTTCGTTTCCTCCCCTTTCACTGAGCTTCTCCATAATCATTTGTGGGTGGTGACTGGTGATGTAATGCTTGCCTCATCTTCCCTGAATACTAGCTTAAGACCCTCATTTATAGGTTTAACCCTATCAGTGTTTGCATATGAGATTGAGGAGGAGGGATGGATTTAATTTCCTCTAAAATGTCCCTGTTGTCTTGAGCATCCATGTTAACAACACTGTGTAACTTGGAGAGGCTGACATGGATTTGTTATGTGCTGTGACCCCGATCTTACCTCCTCATTTAATATGGACACTTTGTCAAGAGCCAGAGTGCCAAGGATCCCGAGAAGAGAGGAAAGCTCAAACCGGGTGCACCCCTCTATAACCTCTCCCCTTACCTCCCACCGATACAGTCTTCCGCTATGAAGATGGAAAGCGTGAGTGTGGGCAGTGTTTCCCCAGGAGGAGTAAAGCTAGAAACCTCTACCAAGGAAGTGCCAGTAGTTCACACAGAAACAAAAACCATCACCTATGAGTCGTCACAGGTAAGACAGCCTTTGAAGACCAGAGGCCTGGAAGCTTCGTGGTTTCATGTGTTGAAGTGTAACTATGCAGTATCAACCCTAGAGGTTTAGAGGGTCCCGCATCCAAACCATCTCTCTCAAAAATAGTGCAATACTGTAGTTTTGCTGTTGATTACAGGTCAACTAGAATCTTAACCAAGGCTTCAGGTAACTCTGACATAGAAAAGTCTCAGAGACCTGGGTGTGCAGCTAGGTGAGAAAGAGGACTCACTCAGCCATCCACTGCTCACATTTCTTAAGTGTCAGTTGCCTGTGGCTTTGCCTGAAGTTTACTCCTAGCAGCTTTCGCATTCTGTCTGAATTGGGCAGTGATTGTAGGAAGCAGTTCTTCCTTCCTTCCAAAGAAATAGGTCCCAGGTTTCCCATGGATATACAAATCTGTGGCTGCTCTAATGCTAGAATAACATAACATTTCCGTGTAACTTATCTACAGCCTACACTCTGCTGTGTGTATGTAACTAATATCTGCACACAATCAGCCTCGTTGCAAACAGATTTTGAGTATTTTTCTGCCTGTGGTTGGTTGAGTCCTCAGATAGGGAGGGCTGTGTTCTCTCACTCACTGTAGTGTATAAAGAGTGAAGCTGGTCTAGCAAGGGGAATGTAACCATGCCAGGGTGCTGCCTGTGTTCCTGTCCCTGCTTAGGTTGATCCTGGGGCAGATCTGGAGCCAGGCGTGCTGATGAGCGCACAGACGATCACATCCGAAACCACCAGTACCACGACCACCACACACATCACCAAAGTAAGTGGGGCAAACACACCCAGGCATTCTTAACGGTTGGGAGGAAGGCATTGATCATCAGAACCTCTGGCACATTGGGCTCCACAAGGAATCCATACATGCCTATCACATGCCAAGACAGTTATATTAAAAGCGAGCTTTAAAACATGTATTTTCCCACCCACTTGTCACCCTCTGCTTGTTTTTGTTGAGCCCTTGGTGCTTACTACAGTGGCAGGCTTAGAGCGGGATCATAGAAATTGGGCCTACCAAACCCAGAGAACTCAACTGTATCCTCACGTTTAAAAGCAGACGTGTTGAGTGTCTGTGGGAGAGAGCACTGTTCTGGTTCTGGGAGAGTGAATGACGGCGGTGCTTCGTATCACCACCACTTTCCCCTGTTACCCCGGTGAGCGGCTCACCAAGCTCTTCTGTTTCCTGTAGACTGTGAAAGGAGGCATTTCAGAGACGAGGATCGAGAAGCGAATAGTCATCACGGGAGATGCTGACATCGACCACGACCAGGTAGTCTGTGTGAGATGGTGAACAGTGTGACAGAGAAGTAAACGGGGACACACTGGCCGTACCGTTAGCAGTGCTAACCTTGTAGTTGAGCGCGTGTTCAGCCATAAGTTTCTGAGTTAACTCTGCAGTGTATGGTTTTGGATCCTCGTTGTTTGATGGCGGGTATAGATTTAAGCTCGTAAGTCTACACCTTGCTGCGGCTCATGCATGTCCCACCTCCTTTTTGTTCTCGCCCTTCTGTGATTTCCTGGGGATAGGCGCTGGCTCAGGCAATTAAAGAGGCCAAAGAGCAGCACCCTGACATGTCAGTGACCAAAGTAGTGGTCCATAAAGAGACAGAAATCACACCAGAAGATGGAGAGGATTGACCAGAGGTAAGAGGTGGCACGGACTCTCCAGGCTTGCCTCAGCTAGCATGCGGCATGGGGCGCCTCCCTCCCAGCCTTCTCCCGGTTCCCCACCCCACCTCTCCTTTGTCCTCTCACTGTGGCATTGGCGGGGCTGGCTAGTGAGGAGGTGGAGACCCCCTCCGTGGGTACGGGGTTGCCTGTGTAGAGACTCCCATCTCCGGAGCTGTTTCCGCACCCACGGCCGTTAGAGGAGAAGGGAAAGCGGGGTCCTTTGCTTGCATGGCCACGCTGCTGCCCTTTTCACCCGGACTTTGCATCCTTCTGATTTACCCAAATTTGAAATAGTCAAATTTGATTTCACTTGCCACATGGCCTAATTAAAAAAAGAAAAAAAACAACCTAAACTAAACTAAAGCGGGTTCTTCTGACAAGCTGAATTCCTGTTTCAACTTGTAGCTGTAGAGTGATTAGCCGGACTCCCTCGTGCTTCTGATGGCGGCATTGTCCCTTGGAAGTGCACTCAGTCTTCCAAGACAAGTGTCTGTGCCCCAGGCTGTTCTGTTTAGTTCCAAACTGAGCACTAACTTTCTCTTTGAATGTCTTATACTTCCTGTACTCTGTGAGTGACTCCCCCTTCACATACTGTTTTGTCCCAAGGGGAGGCAAAAAAACAAAAAACAAAAAACGCAGATTTGTGGTCCTGTTTTCCTCCTGAAGATGCCTTGCCGATCTGTGCGGCGGACTCTGCCCTCTCTGTATGCACAGCTTTGTCATGTATACCGGCCTGCCATGCAAGAACTCAGGGGGCCATGGGCCCCTCTGGGTGGGCTGTGAATGCTTCCAGAATAAGACATTGAAAAGAGTTTGTCTCTTTTTAAAGTAAGGAAAACAAATGCTTAAACTCACTCAGATTCACATTAATAAGATTCCTGGAAACAAAAGCGAATGAGAGAAAAGATTTCTTTTTTTTTTTTCTCCAGTGGGCTTGGGTGATGCAGTTTTAGGCCGCGTGTGACAGCTTCCTGTCAGTATGAGCGCTTTAACTCCTAAGCTACGTTTTGTGACGACTCGGATATTTTCAAATGAGAAACTAATTAAATCTTTCTCCCCACAGGAATAACTTAGCTTGCACATGAACCCAGTCATATAAACTGTTAGGAAAACTGGAGCCTACGTGGAGTTCCTTCTTCTAACCCAACTGACTTATATCTGTCTGTGGAAAATTCCAATCCAGAAGAGCTGACCTTGACCATTAAAGTCACTGGCAGAGAGACCTCCCATAATAAAGAAATCCGAATCAGCATCACTAAACTGATACTGCATGAAGCGATGATAAAAATCACAAAAGAGCCGCACTTTTAATTTCACCAAAATACCTGTTTTCAATTCTACCTGCACGTTCATAACCAACAGTGTATACCGTGATCTCATGTAACACATCCAGAGCTCATGCCTTCCATAGTTTATTATTAAAGTCTCAACAAAATCCCGGTTTCATAGGTGACAAATTCTCTGTTTACAAATAAATGTCAATTACCCTAAAATGCTATCCACCGTCTAGGTCCGGTGTGTCAGATCTACCCCAGATTAGATGTGCCAATAACCAACGTTATTTAGTAAACAACTTGAATCTTATCCTCGCCTAATCTGGTTTTATTATTTTCACCCCTAAGCAGTTAATGTCTCTCTGACCCTTAGAAATATTTAATGCTTACAATCTTGCTTTGTGTCTCTGATTGTAAGGTAGCATTGATTTTAGCACATTGATGTAAGTTCTTCCTGGTCGCTTGCACTGGTCAGTGTTCAGTTCAAAAAGATTCCCAGAATTACCTAACCAAACCCTCAATTTGTAAATTATCATTGTCGGGGAAGAAAAATCTTTATTTTTGTTAGTTTACAATATTATGAAAATTCACTCCAGGGAGACCTGCCGGGCTACTTTTGCTTTGTGTTTTTGTTGGGGTTTTTTTGTTTTGTTTTGTTTTGTTTTTGTTTTTGTTTTGTTTTTCTTTCTTTGTATTTTTTTCCATTGTTTTTTTTTCTTCTTTTACTTGAACAAAAAGGTGTTTTATTTACAAATCTGGTTCATATTTACAATCTAGTTCAGAGCCAAGCCTTAAATTGTACAGAATTTCCACTGTAATTAAGATATTTAGTGTTTAGTTATAAATAGCCTCCAGAAAGATATATTCTCCATTACACTGTCAACTGCATCACACCCCGCCGTGAATGATATTACTGCATCGCGAAATAAAAATGGCAAATGCATTGAAAGCTCTAATTTTCCATGTGGAGTGATTGCAGTTTTGTGTGGTTTAGCACCCAGAGTTTACATTTGCGTTACATCAAAGGCCGAATCCAGCAGAACTATATATCCATTTTAGTCAGGATTGGAGAGTCACACACTCAGTCTGTGGTATACAGACCCTGGACGATTGGGGATGATAGCAAAGTTTATTTAGATAAATACTCATTTACCTACAATGGCTTCAAAGGGGCATTATAAGACTCTTGTTTTCAGTTTTATGGGGAAAAGGGCTTTGTGGTTTTGAGTTATTTTTGGTCTAGCCAAGAACCACTGTTCTTTCAGATATCAGCTCCGCAGCTGAGCAATCAGACAGTGGATGTTTCAAAGTCCTGCATGAACTCATCCAGCTATTAGGTCATATCACATTCCTCACATGGTGGGGATGACAGCTAAGATCCAAAGTAATGCCTGACTTTAAAATCAGAGCTGGACATTTGCAGCTCCATGGGTAAATGACCTGTCATACAGAACAAGTGTGAGTAATGAATTTTCAGCCCCTGAACCTACATCAAAAACAAACAAACAAACAAACAAAAACAGGGACTCTACTCTTGTACTCTACTCTTGCAGAAGACCCAGGTTTGGCTCCCAACACCCACATGGAAGCTCACAACCAGCTGTCACTGTACTTCCAACCCCACTCTGGCCTCTGCAGGCACCAGGCATGTGCATAGTGTGCACACATACATGCAGGCAAACACTAATACACATAAAAATAAAGCCATTTTAAAATCCAGTGTGGTAGTTAGTGTATGCTTGTGACCACCCAATGCTGGGGAGGTGCAGACAGGGGCATTGCTGCAGTTGACTGGCCAGCCAGCCTCACCTAATTAGTGAACTCCATACCAGTGAGAGACCCTGTCTCAAAAATCAAGGTGGATGTCTCCTGAGGAGCATCTGAGGTTAGCTTGTAGCCATCCCACTCACATTCTCTGGGACACAGACACTGTGGCACACCCATGAGGATGCATACTTCACCAAAACAACAACAACAAAATAGCAAGTTGAGTTCCTTTCATTTGTCACTGAAAGTGGGTGAGGGTGAGCTCATGAAGCTTCGGCTCCTTCACTTTAATGTGTTTTGTGGACACTCACAGATGTGCTCACTGGCTGGGGAGATGGTTCCGCAATACAGAGCACTTGTTGCTTTTGTAGAGGATCTGTGTTTGGTTACCAGCACCAAGATGGTAGCTCACAACCATCTGTAACTCCAGTTTCAAGGCAGCCAGTACCCTTGTCTGATCGCCATGGGTACCAGGCACACATGTGATGCACCGACATACATGCAGGCAAAACATTCACATACATAAACCTAAACCGAACTTTCTAAGGTGTAAAAAGTATTAAAAAGTTAATACTTTAGTTAACACATGAAAGTGGGTTACACAGTGTAATCCACACGGTATCCTGAGATTGCTGCTCCTGCCTGCCTAGTTGGGAGTTCAAGTTCACCTAGGCTAGGTGTTCTTAAATGCCTTCCTGTTTTTCACCTTAGCAATTGCATGCATCATCAAGAGAGTCCTGTATTTTCAGCATTGTTTTCATTCTCCACAACGCTTCTTACACTTCTCTCAGCTTCCACCATATTCATCAGGTTCCAAAGCCTTTCCTATGTATTTATGTATTTGTGAAAGAAATTCTTCCTTTTTAGCAGTAAAGCCTGAGTTGTTTATTATTGTTGTTATAATAATTATTATTATTATTTCAATTACTACAAAATTAGAAGCTAGAGATAGCTTCTTTGCCCTGTGGTTTCTGTGGGTCAGGAGTTAAGTATGTGTGGCTGTTTGAATATCACCGGGAACAGAGTGCCTGCTGGGCCTCAGCATCTTCTCTAGAGGCTGCACTGGGGAGTTCTGTACTTCCAAACTCTATTGAGAAGGTCATACCTACAAGTCTCCCATCTCAACCCTTGGTTGTTTTCTTGATGTGGGGTTCTTCTTTGTTTCTTCAAAACTATGAACCAGGAAGAAACTCTAGCATTCAGTGTTGCTAGGATGAGGCAGGAGGATAGCACTGTCTTACATGGCATAGCCCAACCAAGGGTGTGGCTCCTCCCCCCCCATAATGCCAGCTTCTAATTAGATACAAGACACAGCACCTCATACATCTGCAAAGTTTATTTTTTGATTCAGCGACTCATTAGACACTACCAAGCATTCACTGATCCAATAGCTTCAAAACTCAATTTCACTAACGTGTAAAACTGGCTTATTCGTGGAAGATGTAAGTGATCTTGAAGGATTTAGTGTCAGTACAATATCATGAAAACGACCTCAGACACACTTTCAGAAACTAAAACAATTCCACTTCCGGACGCTGCTTAGCTCACTGAAAAGTATGCTTCTCAGTTTGCTCTCAGATTCAAGTCCAGGGTGACAAGAAGGCCAGAGAGTACAATTCTTTTGAATGAGCAGGGGAAAAGTTGCAAAGATGGAAACTGTGATGCGGGTAGGCTGGTAACCCATGGTTTCACAGCGACAATGGTCTGCAGGAACTGGAGCTGTTGCCTTAACAGCTCTTTAAAACTCTTATGTATTTTCTCTGGACACAGAGTGAATTGCTAGACCGAGTGAAAACCCCTTCAGGTAAAAGACTGCTTCCACGATGGCTCAGGGGCAAAGCGCACTAGCTGTCCCTCCAGAGGATCTGGATTCGGCTTCCAGCACCAACATGGCAGCTCACAGTGGGCTGTGATTCCAGCTCCAGAGACTCCTACACCCTCTTCTGCCCCCAGTGGGCACTGCACACACATGGTACACTTGCTCGGGCAAAACACCAATACACGTAAAAATAAAAATAAATCTTAAAAAGATTGCTTTCAGTCCGTGAGTCATCCTGGGTACCTGGCTATGGGGACACATCCTGACCCCTCCTACGAACAGAGAACCCCAGGGATCCTGAGATGCTGCTACAGGAAGAGAAATGAGAACGGCACAGCTGATGTGGACATCACAAATTGTCTCACGTTCTCGTCTATATGCCTTTCAAATTTCAAAGCCCCTACTGACGGCCACCGAGATCATACACCCTTTGGCTCGTTGTATAAGTGATTGTTATACTTTATTGTCTTTGTTGTATATCAGCTTCTTCATAGCATGTATATGGCTATAGTAAGTTAATAGCAAATTTGGCTATATTTTTAAATCTCAAAAGAAAGACCTTGAATTCAAAATTATTTCTAACTCATAAACCAGGATCCTATAGGTCGTCACCACATTAACCCATATAAGAAGTGGCTGCCGTGGTTAGCCATAGAGGTGACCTTTTATTTCAATAGATATTTATTTGTGAAGTAAAACTGGACTGCTCTTTTTTTTTTAAGTACATTTTATGGCAAGTCGTTGATGTATGTAAAATCGCGATCTCAAAAATGACTTTTTTTTTTTTTTGGCAGACAGTATCTTATAGGATACTGTGATTTAGGAGGAGTGATGAAAGAGCTGATGATGCTCCAAGAGGGTGATTATTGTACACACGTGTACACACACACACACACACACACACACACGCATGCACAATGGGGCAGCAGAAACCCAACAGGTTCTTACTTGTCCTTCAGCCATGGGTCCTTTTCATGCCACAAATCCACAAGGGCATCAGTCACTTCTCATCACTGTGAGTAAAGGCCTCAGGCAAACAGTTTGAATGAAGAATGACTTTGGCTTCTGGTCTCAGCTGGCTGCACTGCAATGAGGCTGCGGTGAAGCAAGATATGACATCAGCAGGGGCATTTGACAGATGCTGCTGCTCATCTCATGACAGGAAACAAGAGAGGGAAGGAGCCCAAATAACATGCACCCTTCAAAGGCATGCCTCCAGCTACCTATGTTCTTCAGTAAACCACGTTTTTATACCCCCAATAGTCTACTAAATTATATTTCCATTAATAGATTAATCCATTAGTTGGATCAAAGGCTTAATCATTTTTGAAAACCTGACCTGTAAACATTACATTGGAGACTAAGCCTTGAACCCATGAACCATCGGGGAACATTTCGTATCAAAATCATAACAACCACTACAGGGCATCCAATTTGATGATGAGGTTAAATGTGTAAATAAGCCTAACATGAAAGTATGCAAACAAAAACAGCTCATTTGTATGATAGTTGTATTCACTCTGCTATGTAAGGTAGGAACCTGGGAGACTTCACCCCCATCTCACGTGATTTCCTTATCTTGCCCAAGAAGCTTTCTGGATGTCTTAACTTTAAGCACAGCCCATACCCTGACCATTCCAGCAGCCCACTGCCTAGTGTTCCCGTACTTGAGCCCCACATGTTCTGCAGCTCCTTACACTCCAGCTTGCCATCTTTTAAGATACAACATCCATCACTCTTCTCCAACATGTATGTGGATTTTCACTGAATTATTAATTTTTTCTACCATGTGTTTTGATCATATTCATCTCCTCATTCATCCCCTTCCACAACTCTTTCCAGACCAGCTATCTTTTCCAACTTTGTCACCTTTTGTAAAAATTCACCAAAACCAAAAGGTGCTGTGCCCTTTTACTTGAATGTGTGGCCTTCTGCCGGAGCATGGTTGACTTCAGGGGCTAAACTCTCAGTGAAAACTAACCCTGCTGTCCCAGCGGCTATCAGTTGCTAATAGCACCTAGGTTAGAGGTGGGACTTCATGTCCACCTCCCTCCTCCACGCTGACATTTCGTATGGTTTGAGCTTGCACAGGTCTTGTGCATAATGTCACATGAGCTTTAAGTTCATATGTGTAGGCTGCACAGCTATCTCCAGAAGGCAACATTTCCTTGCAGTTGACTACTGCCTCTTGCTCGTACAGACTTCCTGACGCCTCTTCCACAATTATCCCTGAGCCTTTGGAGGAGGTGAGAAGGCGCATGCCCTTGCGCATTCTGAAGTATTTTGTTCTCAGCACCTTTGCTGGTTGTGAGTCTGTGATCATCACCATCTACTGTAAATAGAAGCTCTTTGATGAGGGTTGAAGGATGCAATAATCTATGGATGTGACAATAAATCATTAAGAGCTGATTTAATACTCTGTCCATTTAACAGAATAGTAGTTCTAGTTTCTCCCTAGTGGCTGTCTGATCATAGGTTCTTTGCCCAGTATTGATGCTGAATAAAGATCTTGTCTTGGTGAGCAGACTTTGATCAGGAAGTAGCTAGTTACCTCCATGACGAAGGTGCCACTGCTGCAACAGCGAGCGTGCCTGGCCAGTCATCACTGTAGCTCACAGGGTGCACAGAGAAGTAAGAAGAATGGTGGCTTTTCATGTTTGGTAGCACCTTCTAGCAGATCTGAAGTGGTGCGCAGGCCAACTCTACTCACCTACTTTTCTAGTCACATATGCAACACTACCTGACTCAATCTCTGATCCCTACCCTTGCAACAGCCCCATGTAAATAATGGAACCATCTTCATCTGTACACGTGGCCCTGATTTCACATTAGATTTAACCTCAATCTTGCCTATGAGCTTTCCTTGTTATGTCCCCCCAAGAGAGTAGCAACATTTTTTTTGAGACAAGATCTTCCTGTGTAGCCTGTCCGGCCTTGAGCTTACCATTGTCTTGCTTTAGCCTCCCAGGTCCTTCTATAAGAGATTCCCCTCACATCTGGAACCAACATTGTCAGATAAAACACACAATGGTTATAATTTTGACTTATCTGTGGATTCCTTGAGGGAATCTCTTCTGGATGTCATGAGTCATAAATGATAGTCCACCAGTCACACTCTCTACCTTTTAGAGTGGTGCTCAATATCTGTACACATGACTGAACATGTTGATAAACATTTCTTTGTCAAGTTTGAAACATAATTTTTTTCTGGCCTTTCTCTAAGCACAAAAGTGTTTATGGGCCTGATAAGGGTTCTGAAGAAGGAAATATTTTGCCTGGAGGAAAAAGCTCCTCTTGCAAAGCCCGCATTAGCTCTGTGTCCAGCATCCTTGGGCCACTCCTTAAAAGGGAGTCACTCTTCAGCAAGACATGGCCTAGTCCTAAAGGTCTGCCATTAAGAGTGGCATGCTGCTTTTAGCTCCCTAACCAGACAGGGACCATTCCACACCTGCTGACTGGCCTCACTGCAGTTGACTTCAGCCTTGAGTCTGAAAACCACAGTGTGCAAACCTCTTGTGTGTTTGAAAGTGGCCTCAGAGCTGGTATTGCCCTGTGGGAGACTGCTGAACTGTAAGATTCCATAGATGTACCGTCTGTGGACAGTGGAAGTCTTATCTACTCAAAATACCTTCCCAAAACACATCTGCCCCTCAGTCGGGATAGTGAAGGTGAGCAGCCACACCAACAAGTAATTTCGCAGTTATTTTTGACAACTTTAGTCCATTGAATTGTCAGTTCTCCGCATCTGATTCTACTTTACTGCCCTCCCCGCTTCATCTCCCACCTGACTACTGCATTAGATGTTCACACACCTCTGCATTCTTCTCATCCACCCCCACCATGGCACCAACTCCATTCCATAGGGTGATCACTCATCAATTTTAAAAGCAGCATTGTGACACAAACAAGTGGTCTAGGCTGGCATCTTCTCAGTCATCCCTAAGGGTCCATCCTAAACTTCTTTTCAACATAATATTTTTATTGATTGAGAATTTCCCATCAGGCGTGCTGATCACACTCATTTCCCAGACTACCCAGGTCTACTCTCTCACCCTTGTGACCTTCCCACCCCAAAGAGGGAGGAGAAGGAGGAGGAGAGATGAAAAGAAGGAGCAGGAGGAGGAGAAGAAAACAAGTCTTGTTTGTGTTGCCCATATACTGATGGAGCATGGTCAAGCTCCCGTGGTCAGAAAGCCCCTTCAAGAACACTGAGTCCTTCCCGCTTGCACCCCACCAGAAGCAAGTCACCGTGTAGGTGTAGGCCACCCTTAAACATCCTTATCACATTACCTCAAAACTTTCCATTTAGTCTCCTATTTTCTACAACGCCATCTTAGTTTCTCTTTTTTTTCTTTTCACTTGCATGTACACACATGCATGCATGTACACTTGTGTGCGTAGACCCACATGAGTAGGTTAGATGCATATGCGTGCATGGTTGGAAGTGCGCGTGAGTGCCTAAAGAGGAGTGAGTGCAGCGCTCTTAGTTACAGAGTCTCTTCAAGACCATGAAAAATTTTGGAGAATAGAGAAGTGTCCTGAAGTGTACACACGAAGTTGTTAATGTCATGGTTAAGTGTCATGTCATATTATATTATATTTTGCTACAATAAAAAAATAATACACCGAAGGTCCCAACACACCCTCCCCCAGAAGTCCCACCATGGACATCAAAGTCGACCATCCCCGCTGCACGTTTCCAGCTCCTTCTAGTCTCTCAGCCTGCTGCTCTTCACCATGTGTCTCAGTCACTGCTGTGAAGAGACACTATGGCCAAGGCAACGCTTATAAAAGAAAACACTTAACAGGAGGCTTGCCTACAGCGTCAGAGGTCAGTGCGCGATCCCGTGGAGCAGTGGAGAGCCACATCCTGACCGCCAGCAGACAGGAGGGAGGGAGGGAGAGCCTGGGCCTGAGCTTTTGCAAGCTTAAAGTCTACCCCCAGTGACAGACCTCCCAACAAGGACACACCCACTCAATGAGGCCACACCTAGAAGAGGCCGCGGGAGCGGTTCTTATTCAAACCACTGCGCGCATTTCAGGAGAAGCTTCGATAGAGGAGAGAAAAGAATAAAACTGAGACTTTGTCCAAACAAGCCACATGTCCAAGAATACTCCCTATCCGTAAAAAGATCCTCGGCGTCAAAGAGGACCATTCAGAGGACAAACTGTTAAGTAACAGCAGAAGAAAAACTCTGCGAATGTTTGGGGACTTGGGGAAATCTTAAAAAAAAAAAAAAGTGGAGCACAAACTTTAAAAGAGAAAAACACGAGAAAAGGCGATAGCACGTCTATACGGCATCACCCTTACAGCTGTGAGGTGGCAGAAAGTGGAATGATTGCCACAGTTCACGGTCTCTGAGAGATCACACAGGACGTACCCTCCCCTTCTGGGAAGGATGTGCGTAATGGTGAAACTAATAATAGTTAAAAACCATTAAGATGATTGACAGCAAATCAGGATGGGGTTTTTCTGAAAAGAGGGAAGGGGGCGCTCTGAACAAAACATTCGCCCGGAGCTGGCTGAGGGTAGTGGGATAAGGAATGGTTGTCAGTTACTGTCGAAGATGGTAGCTTTTCTCCATCCGGGGCCAAATTCCTGAGAGTGGTAGCGTAGGGAGGAAGGATTTGGGCTCCCACTTCAGGGAATACAGCCTACCGCGACAGGGCAGGCTGGCAGCAGACACCCTCTGAGTGTTAGGAGAGGTTCTCGAAGTTCCCGAACCTGGCAGCTGACTGCAAAGCTGGGAGCCTGAGGAAGAAACTGAGCCACGCTAGAACTATCTCACTCTGTCCTGGAGGCCCCATGTCTGCCAGCCAGGCCCTGTGTCTAAAAGGTTCCAAAGCTATCTCACCTTTGGGGACTAGCCATTTAAACACCCGAGTCTGGGAGAAGGAGACATTCCACATTCAAACCACAGTGCCATTCTTTCACCTGTACGCATACATTTTACGCCGTCCTGTGTGTAGTTTCAAGGATACATAACAGCCATGTTTTCTTTGATGAGAAGAAATGTGCGGTTAATTAAAAGTCCTAGGATTAGGGAGCAATCGCCAGTGAGGCACACACGCAGTACTTAACTAGATTCACCATTTTGAACAAGTAACTGACCTCTCTCTCACTTTGCCTATCCATAAGAATGAAGAAGGAAGACTCCCTGGCTTCCAAAAACTCCCAGAGCTCCGGTGTCACCTCCTTTTTTTGTTACTGTGATAAAACACCACAGCCAAAGCAATTTATAGGGAGAAGGGTTCATTTGAGCCCACAGTTCCAGAGGGACAAGGACTGATCACCATCAAGGCGGGGACGCAATGCCACATCTCCCAAGCCTCCGCAAACAGCACCAACTGAGGACCCAACATTCTTGCCTGAGACTGTGGGGGACGTTTCTCATGGAAACCATCAAAGCTCCAGTCCCTGTAATAGTCACGAAAGTGTACCGGAAGGAACGGCGGTGAGGAGGTCCTGAATGACACTCTCACTACAGTAAGAACCAGGGACATTTCAGACTCAAAAGACTACGGAAGATTACCACACTTAAAGCAGCTCAAGGGCAGTGCTTTGAAATTAGCTTTGTCCTGTGGAAATATTAAAGTCTGAAAATAGAATGGAAATTGGCTTCTAAATATACACACACCTGACCCACACGTGTATCCCCAGAAAGAAAGTGAGAAGGGGGGGAGGGGGGAGGGGGAAAAGGATGGGGAGAGAGAGGGAGAGAGAATGTGAATGAATGACCTCAAGTTTCTTTAAGATAAGTGTAACCTTAAGGAAGAGCAGTGTTATGCATGAATTTCTCAGGCACCCTTAAACGTTTGAACAAGAGCCGAAATGCCTGTTGCCTGAATTTCAGACCCACCCATTCTCTCTCTTAATTATTCTTAAAGACAAGCAATGACAAAGAAATATACACCTGGGTGCGGCATAATCCTCCAACAATCAAACTGGCTAAAACAACTGTCCCTCTGAGCCTCAGCACGGAGCAAAGCAGAAGTCACTGGAAAGCAGCGCTGGTGAGCACATGGCGGACAGTCTCTCTGGGGCAGTGCTCAGGCAGATATATAGCCATGAGCATCAGAGCTTGAGGCCTGCCTAGCACATCCACAGCTGGGGATCGGCCTTAAAGGCCAGGTAGCCAGGAGTGGATGCAGGAGGGTGACTGACTCAGCATTCATTCTAACAGTTACAAAAAAATAAAAAAATAAAGCAAGCAGTGTAACATCCCACAAAGAGGGAAGTCTGCAGTTGCAGGATATTGTATAACCACCAAAAATTATAACACACCAACAGAGAGAGGAAATCAAACCCAGTATACTATGTAAGATGATCCTGAATAACCTGCATGTGTTTGCACGTTGTTAGAGCATACTTGCCTGTGCAAAGACTATCTCGGAGAACAAGATGCGTGAGCATAAACTGAATGTGCTTTCCTAGTTTTCCAAAATTTCCATCACTGTGATTTTACTGTTTAGAAGAACAATTAAAGAAATAGTGCCAATCATTTTATATAGAAACTGTTAACAAAGGAGCGTGAAAGGCATGCAAATGAGAAGAAATTTGGAAAACTTTCCTTGAACTTCAAGGCCATTGTTGGCATTCCCGAATGTTACAAATGCCTTTGTTAACACTGACTTTCTTAGTCACCTTGTAATTAAGATGGTGATAGATGAGTTTTTATTATAGATAATGAGGTTATTTACAGCAACGGTTGATGTTGGGTCTTTAGAGCCAAATAAGCTTCTCCTGAAATGCACGTTAGCAGCTTGGGCCTACAGTTGCTTTTTAGGGATGTTATTTAGTGTGCCATGAAAGTGATTTTAAGTATCACCACCAGATAATTGAAAGATAAGCCTCCCTGGGTTCTGCTTAACTGGTGCTTTCCGATACATAAAGCTGTCCTACCTCTGTTTAAGCTACGTTGGCCTGAATAAATATGCAAAATCTCCACATCAGCATCCTTGCTCTGCGTCTTAAACTTATTGCCTCCAAACAGGTGCTCCTCAGCGCATCACTTAGTGCTAAGTAGAGAACCACAGCCAGAAAGGGCTGTGATGAGAATCCTTTGTCTGGGAGAGAAAGAAGGTGACCAGAGTGGTCATGTCTGGGATCCTCCCTCCCAATATGGAAGCCAATTTTGACCTCTTATAGAGACAAGGAAGAGATGTATGATTGCTTTTATCAATATTGCTTGTTTTTCTTCTTGTACATTTAAAGAACTCTTCAGGCGTTTCTATGATCAGACTCACATATGTAAGACTTTACATATTTAGAATAGTATGTAACCCTTATGATGGGGGAAGATTAAGATTTCTAGACCAATGTGGCTATTAATTTCTGCAATGCCAACTCAACACGGAAAATTAGGATACTTTTTCTCAAAATTGACAACATCGCTTAAGTCCCAATAAATTTCAAATTATATTTATATATACATAAATATTTACATTAAAAGACCTAGAATAGCAGTATATGCTGCAACAACGGTAGCAACAACAGCTTTCCTATTTGAACAAACGTGTAGAGACATCCAGAATGCAGAAACCATGCACTGAATCCGTAAACCCAAGCCTGAGTGTTCCCATGATCACTGTGTCACTGTTGACAGGGTGTACTTCTAAACAGGAACAGACACGTCTATGGATTAAGAGTAATTTTCTACACTGCACTTGATGTTTGCACTGACAGATTTCGTGGGAACGGCAACATCGGACTGTGTTCCAAACTTCTGTGAAGCCTTCGAGGGCTTGAGTAGGCGCCTATCTGATGCCTTTTTGGAGGTGCTTAGCATCACTGGAACGGAAGGAAATCTAGCTACAGAGAGACTGAGCCATCCCCAGTAGTGCATCCAAAGGCAACTTCACATGAGCATCGCCTAAAAGTGTGTTCAATAATTCTGCAACGGTGTCTTGGTGTCTTCCATCCAGAGTCTAAACCAGTTGTTCCGCAGGTCGGAGCCAGGCTTTTCTCTTATTTTAATAAAAGTAAGGTGCACAGACTATCCCGGCAAAGCATTTGACAAGCCTGAGCATACATCGGTGGCACCTGGGAGGGCTCCTAAACTCCTGATTTTTACTTCCAGGAAAGAGCCTTTTTAGCAAGTTTTCATGGTCAGGAGCTCCCACTGAGGAATCACTGACTTACGCTAAGATCTGAGTGATGGCCTTCTTGACCTGCACTGGTTTCTCTCATCTTCTGCAGATGGAATCAAACCAGCCACCTCCACATAGCTGTAGAGATGTACACATATTTGCAGGTGATAATCAGAAGTTACCGTAAGGAATAGTGTAAGGGCAAACCTGTTGATATCCTCTGTCTTGGGGATCTCGGGGACCAAATGCAGTGACTGCTACAGCACCACACGACGCACAGATGACATGGCCATACAGCTAGCAGCAGCCATGCCAGCGGCTGAAGCAGAAGTGATGGCCTCTGAAAAGGAAATTGTACCTCACAGGGATGAGAGGGCAGCACCTCGTAAACGTTACAAAGCTAACCAAAGTGACAGAGAGTAGGTGCTTCCAAACAGGCACCAATAATTATTCAAAATGCTATAATGAAACCTGAAAGGTGTTCACTATGCATTTATTGTAATCACCCAAAATAGACCTTCAGTGGTGGCTCTTCAAATAGCCACTGCAGAGGCAGCAATTATGGCTCTCATAAATATGTTAATGAGAGGAATGCGAGTAGAGAAAAACCTCAAGGCATTACAGTTCTGTAGCAGATATAATCAGTGACTATTAAGGGCCCAAAGAAGAAAGACCATATAGGTTCTGTGTTGCTGTAATAGAATGCCTAGGACAAGTTCTCATAATTGAAGGTCACTGGTTCCAGGTCCTGAGTCCACTACACGAACACAGATGGACATCTGCCAAGAACTTTCACGCCGCCTCATCCCGCAGGAGATGTGAGAATTGCAAGACAGAACACACACTGGGAAGGCCGTCTGCCTTTTATCTAGAGTCTACTCCTGTGGTGATGCCATTGCCTACGTACCCTATAGGAGTTGGCAGTGGCATTCAGGGCTGGAGAGTTGGCTCAGCTGTTCAACGATAGGTCCAAAGCCAAAATGTCAGAAAAGAGATAGCCAAGCCCCGTAGTGGAGTAGAAGTGACATAGACAATGGCCTTTAAAGGATAGATGTTGTTCACTGGATTCTAAAAGATGCGATGAAGTGGGAAGCAAGGCTCTTCCACAATGGACACCTCGAAAGGAAGCAGTTTGTAGGTCTAGTTCTTTTGGCTCTTTGAAGAGGCACCTGCTTACAGGTCTGTCTTGGTAACTAAGAACAGTAACCAATGAGTTACTGTATACACACACACACACAAACACACACACATACACACACACACACATATATATATATATTCCCATATATATATATATGTATATATATATATATGGGAAATGCCTCAAGAGTAAGAGCCCATGCAAATGACCAAATACTGCTCACGAGTGGTGGCTACAACTTCTGCTTACAGCTCCCACCTGCAGAAGGGCCAAAGTTCTTGTATGTCAGAGTGACCACATCTGGAATTAACTAAAACGTAAGCTACCCATTCCCCTAGTCCACTGAAAGGGGGTGTTCTCCTCCCCTGCCGTCTGCCCATAGCTTATCAAGTCTCATCAAGACTACCTAGATCCTCTTCCTCTGTGGCCTGGTAAGGCCACATTGCCAGGGGGAAGTGACCAAAGTGCAGGCTGACTTTATGACAAAGGCAGCCCCTGCTCCCCTTACACAGGAACCCACATGGACCCTGAGCTGCCTGTGGGTTACATGTGAGCAGAGGGTCTAGGTCCTCTCCATGCATAGTCCTTGGTTGGTGCATCAGTCTCTGCAGGAACCCCTGGTTTTTAGCTGTGTTGGTCTCCTTGTGGGGTCTCCTTGTGGTCTCCATTTCTTTCTATCTCCCCTTTCTTCCATAAGACTCCCTGCATTCTGCCCAAAGTTTGGCTGTGAGTCTCAGCATCTGCTTCAATCCCTGTCTGGGTGAATCCTTTCAGAGGCCCTCTATAGTAAGTAGCCTCCCATCCTGTTTCCCCTCTTCCATCGCTTCTGGTGTCTATCCTTTTTGCCACTCTGAGTGAGATGTAAGCATCCTCACTAGGGTCCTCCTTGTTGTTTAGCTTCTTTAGTTTTTTCACTGGCATTAGAGACTGCTTCTTCATAATTCTGGTGTGTTCTGAAGACCCGCTGAGACTGAATAACTACTGAATTCTTGGGTAAGTAGACAGCCATTGTTGACTCGATGGATCACAGCCTGTACACCATTCTGATAAAATCCTTTACTACATGTCTAAATTCATTATATCAGTTTTTTTTCTCCAGAGGACCCTGACTAACACAAAAGTCTTTCACACAACTTTAGGATATCGAAGAAATGGTTGCACTAGGGGAAATGGTTGATGGTGTCAGCTGTGTCTTGGACCAGATGATTGAGGTGCTGGGAATCTCCTCTCTAGTGGTATTAAACAAAAACAAGACGTAGAACAACTATCATCTTTGGTTCATGGCTTAAGATACCCTTAAAGAGGGTTTGGAAATGGACAAGGGTTCTTACCAATAAGCTTTCCCTATGTTTGTCATCCTAGACTTAGGTCTTGTTTGTTTGTGGCAATGTTGAAAAACAAGAGAGCTGTGTCTTAAAGTATAAGAGGAGAGTAAGCAAAGCTCTTTGGGAGAAATGGAACTAAGAATTAAGGCAAATCAAAAGCTCTGCATCACCAGAAATGCTGAGCAGCGTGCTTATTCTGGATATTTCATATTTAGAGGATGTCGCTGTTAAGCAGCACATGGGGTGTTGGTACTAGAACACCTTCTGTGATGACTGAGTGTGCCTTTTAGCCTCTCTACACACCAGAGCCTTCTCATCAGTTCTCTCCCAGGACAGAATTGTAGATGGACACGTGAAAAGAATGGTTATGAGCAAGTGCTGTCTCTGCACAGACCTTAGAAGTGGCTTTGGGGAAGAGCCTGTGGGTCATATGACTTTCTCATCAAGGTCTAATATGAAATGCCGTCCATCTACAAATATGAGCAATGTGAACTTTTACATTCTTTGCAGTGTTTGACTGAAGTAATAGGATCTGGTGGTGACTGAAAGGACATTCCTAAATGATCAGGTCCTGTTCTATGACCTCATTCCCCTTCCCTCCCCAGAGACTCAGGAGCATCTAAGGTGATGAACAGCCTTGGCCATCACTGATGCTAATGCAGACATTCTCTCAGATTTTGAAGCAGGTGAAATCATCCTTAAGTTTGAATGATCTTGGATATCCAAAGTTTGAGGAGCAGAAAGGAGCATGCCCTCCTCCACATTGCTTCTAGTCATTTCTGAAGAAGAGGTCATTTCTCTCCCATGTGTCAGGGTTGGTGGGCAATGGATGAAGATGGGAACATTCGGGTCCAGGAGCAACTGGCAACAAGGAACCAAAGAGCACAGCCAGGTTTTATACCTAGATCTCTCTGAGGGAGAATGAAGTCCACACCAGATGAGAGTTGCAGAAGCAAGCATGACAAGCCATACATCAAAGCAGTACAAAAATCATCCAGACAGCCATCAAGACAGGGAATTGATAGAAGAATTGAGCTCAAATAGAAAAGCCCAAAAATTTACCAAGAAACAGCAATACTGGGTATAGATAGATGAGTTTGTAAAAACCCAATACTAGGGGCTAGAGAGATGGCCTGGTGGTTAAAAGCACACACTGCTCTTTTGATTCCAAGTACCCACCTCAGGCTAGGAGTACCCACACCTACCTGTAACTCTAGTTCCAGGGGGATTCAATGCTTCTGATGTTTTAGGACACAAAACTCATGTACACATGACTACACAGACACACAGAATTAAAAATAATAAAAATAAATATTTTCAAATCTGATATTACTCCACCAAGTGTATACACAAAGTGATGAAGTCAGCATGCAGTACTGTGCACTCTCCACAGTAGTCTACTTACAGAATCGGCATGGGCACCTAGCATGGATGAATAAATTGGAGAAAACCCACAGGGGCATTTGCCAGCCATAAAGACGAAGTAAATTATGTCAGCTTCCAGAAAAATGGATGAAACTAGTAGAGAGCACCGTTTTAAGCAAAATAAGTCAGATCAGAAAGACAAATATCTCATTTCTCACATACGTAGAATCTGAACCTTCTTTTAGAAACAGCATCAAAGCCAAAGAGGGACCATTAGGGAAGAAGGGGAGAAGCAGTATGAGAGAGACAAATCAGGGTCATGAGGTGAGCTGTGACTAGAATACATTAAATACACGTAAAAGCTCATCATGAAACCTATTATTTTATTGTTAATAAATGCTAATTGAAAAGGGAAAGCCTGGCATGGGCTTATTTTGCTGTTATTTCATTTTTCTTAAGGATAAATTGGCGGCTAGTGAGAGAAGAAAGAAAGACCGGAGCCTCATTGGGGTTCCTGGTCAGTGGGGTACTCGGTAATTAAGGATTGGCAATAGAAATGAATGTTGTTTGAGACCTTGTGACGAATGCCTCGCTGTCATTCTACCACGCTAGTCTGTGAAATGCCTGCTGGGCTCGGAATGACTCCTGCAGGACTTTTTGACAAGCACTATATATTAAAAAGCATGAACGCCTGACTTCAGCCCTTTGGGAGGTGGAAAAAGAAAACTGCTAATATCTCTTCCAAGGCTAATATGCATAGCGGAGACGGTTAAGCTCTTCCCTGCTCACGTATATCTAATGCCTCTATGTCACTCAACTCAACCCCAACCCATAGCTTCAACTGTCCCGGGTTTCAGCACCAGTGTCTGGGTTGGGGTGCTTGGGGAGTCTCCCCATCATTATTGATCTTGTAGATCTCCCTGAAGCAGTCTTTCATTCCGTGTCCTCAGCCATCCCATTTGAGGGTGCTGTTTATTCCCACAAGGATAGGGGACACCGTAGGCCCTCGATTAGCCTCATGGTGTCAAGTGAGTGGTTTAAAACCTTCTTTCAAGTCTGCGATGCTAAGAACTCACATAAAGTAACAGTCTGAGCCACGTCAGAATGACAACTTGTGAGCAGTCCTGACTTACACAGGCAGCAATTTCATATGCTGGAAGAACTGATTAAATGCAGAGTGATTTGAATAGTGCCGGGCACAGCTCGAGTTCTTATGCACTTCTCACCCTGACACTTACCCTCTATAAGTTCTGCCTCTGCCCAAGGATAGCCCACAGGTGTGGGCTGCCTGTGCTGGGCCCAAGCCAACACTGCACATTGCCTGGGAGACTGTGTGTCCACCCGATTCCTAGCCTTCTGCTCTGACCCGCAATGAAGATCCGGACCTTTGCCCAGTTTATCTATTAAAAGGATACGCCTGTCCTTCTGGGTGAACATGGGGATCCTGGCATTCATGTAAATTGTCCTGTATGGTGGTAGGGGCTTACATAGCTGCTATGACTTGGTAGCACTGCAGTTTTCCTACTGGTTTTGTGGAGTTCATTGGGTCACTTAATGACCCGAGAAACTTTCTGTGATTTTGGGGTCTTGGAACAACAACAACAAACAAAACAAAACAAAACAAAAATAACTGCAGTTCAAAGTCTCTAAAGTTTGATGTCAGAGCTTATGGGGAAAGTGATGAATAACCTACTTAGCTGTCCATGACCTACATAGGGCCAAAGAATAGATGGCGTTGTCTGTATGAGATGTACGCATGAAGGAACATCTTCCATGCATAAGTATTCTTTATACAATGTAAAGCATGCACACGCATCTCACTGCTCCCGCCACGGTGGCAGCCTTGACTGCTGTTCAGTTGTCAGAATTCTGCATACGCCAGGGAAGCTGCCGGCTTCTAACCTCTGAGAGCGCCATCTTCATCACCTGGACTCCTGCCCCTTGATATCAGGCTCTAGCTGTGTGCCAGGTTCCCACACAGCTGGAGGAGGTTTTGGACATGTTTACAAGAAAGACAAGGCTTGCCTGCAACTTTGAAGAAAAACAAGATAACAAAGGCTAGATGTCCCGCCCACTTCTGAAATGAAATGTTAAAACAGAGCACATCTTGACTCACTTTTTTTTTAATTAAATGATAATAATTGTTCTGGCTGGTTTTATGTGCCAACTTGAAACGAGTTTAGAGTCATCAGAGAGGAAGGAACCTGGGTTGAGGAAGTGCTTCCATGAGATCCAGCTGTAAGGCATTTTCTCAATTAATGATTGATGGGAGAGGGCCCAGCTCATGGTGGATGGTGTCATCCCTGGGCTGGTGTCCTGGGTTCTATTAAAAAGCAGGCTGAGCAAGCCATGGGAAGCAAGCCAGCTAACAGCACCCCTCCATGGCCTCTGTGTCAGCTGCTGCCTCCAGGTTCCTCCCCGACTTGAGTTCCTGTCCTGACTTCCTTTGATTAATGAACAATGATGTGGAAGTGTAAAGCCATTTGCTTTTTGGTCATGGTGTTTTGTCCCAGCTACAGACACCCTAACTAAGACAATAATGAAGTTTACTTTTCAAGACGTCTGTGAAGTCTGTTGCCAGAGATAGCTAGCTCCTGGCGGTGCACACCAGGCCGGCTTCTGCATGCATACAGCAATCATCTTCCTGGCGTCTTTACTATAGTGATAAGTGAGCGACTTCCTGTTGTACTGGTAAAACGCATGGGGAATCAACTCAAAGGAAGCAGCTCTGGGTCTGCGCATTAAACTAATTTAAAGTGGAAACACGTTTTGCTACACTGTTGCTTAGGGCTGTGTAACCCACCCACCCTGCATTGCATGGAGACCGCAAGAGCAGGCAGATTGAGGCTGGTCTGGAAATGAGATGGGGCTGATAAAGCAGCTTACTGGAAATGCTTTCAGAGTTGATGATTTTGTTCTATTACAATTAATTGCAATGTTATCATCTTCATTTCAAACACAAAGCTGGATGACTACACGCTGATCATCTAGAATCTTTCTCGCACTTTGGGAGTTCCTATGCATGCCCAAACTGTATTCTAAGTACAGGATTAGCAAATACTGCTTTTGAGGTCTGTCATCTTGTATATGTTAAGAAGCCAAGCAGTAGCGAAATTCTGCTTGCGGACCTAGAGGGAACACTGATAGCGGATTTGCAGCCTGCCCAGGCAGGTCCCTTTAACTTGCTAACCCAGGTTTAGCCCTCACACAGATCACACTTGTTCTAAATTTAAATGTTGCCAGATTTGTATCACACCTCACTGTTCAGAGTATTTGAAGTACTGCTGTAGGACACTGCTGTATTCTGGGAACGATGCACTCTGCACAGTTTTGTTGGAAGCTTTGAATTTATTTTGGTTTGTGTTACCTACTTGAATTTCAAAGACCTCGCTCTTGAATATTGCACAGCCAACGAAAAAAGGGCATTTGAGGACCAGGGGACAGGGGAGTTAGTGCCTTCCTATTAAACGTGAGAACACTGCTTCACTTCCAACCAAGTTTGGACTTTATTCAAGCTCAACAGGTTCCAGATTGCCACCCGTGGCTTTCAGGTAGCTTTTTCAGTAGCCTCCATACCGGCCAGTTATTAAAAAGGTATATATCCGGGCCACTGATCCAGATTTGTCCCTCAACTGATGACAGCTTGAAGGACACAGGTGGGGACGAGACTGTTCACTCTGGGCCCATTGCCCACTTGTCCTCTGCCTGCAGCATGAAAAGCCACGTGGCTGCCGGATTCTGTTGAAGCCTGGAACCCACATGACGGCTGCCTCTTACAAGTTGTTCAAAGAACATGGTAGAGGCAGAGACACTGTGAGCTACAGTCTGAGAAGGGAAAAGTCAGGTGGAAAGTCACAGTTTAGGCAAACGATCGCTGTGACAAAGCTGTGGGCCCATCACTCGGCCTTTGAAATGCCTTAACTATGGTGTGATATTGTGTAAAGCGTATTTTCCACAGCTTGTGTCACTATCACGGAGTCCAACTTCTTCACAGTGAACTCCAAGCTGCTCACAGACTCTCCATTCACCCCATAACCTGACTGTGGACCCAACCGGGCCCCAACTTGTTTTAGTTTAGTCTTTTTGGTTTGTTTTGTTTTGTTCTCCTGCCATCGTGATAAAACCCCTGAAAAAGGGTGATTTAAAAGGGAAAGGGACTAAACTGGCTGATGATTCTAGGACAAGTCCTTCATTGCGGGAAGTTAAGGAGGCAGAAACTTGAAACAGCTGCTCACATCATACCTGCTGTCAAGAGCAGAAAGCAATGAATTAAACATGCCCACAGGTCTCACCCTTATGTCATAGAGGACTCCAGCCCAGGAAACGAGGCCCCTCAAAGCAGATGAGCCTGCACATCCCAACTGTTTACATTTCAAAGTAATATCTCTCGGAAATGCCCACAGAGCAACCAACTCCAGAAACCGTTCACTGAGAGCTCAGCCCTCCTCCGGTGTTCAGACGTGCCCAGTGCACAGTTAAAACCACTCATAACTCTGCCCCTCCACACATCCCCGACTCTCATGCTTTGGGACATGGCGTTATTTATGGCAAACACTCTATCATACCACTTTCTAACACTTCTCCTTAGTAGCACACACAGTAATGCCATCATTTGCATGGCAGAGGGGAGTAAAAATGGAAAATATTAGGGTACTCCTTGCTTTTTAAATATAAAAAAACTGACTCCCTTTTAAGATAATGATGATACAATATTAAGATGATATGTCAGGGAGATAGTTCTAACTTTAAATATTTTGAAGTCAGATACTTTCAAATAGGGCCTGGAGAGATGGACCAGCGGTTAAAAGTCCAGAGCCATGAGTTTAATGCCCAGAATCCATATTCTGCAGCTCACAGCTACCTGTAACTCCAGCTCCAAGGGATTCAGTACCCTCCTCTACCCTCCAGAGCCTTCCACACTCATGTGCACATGACCCCACATAGACACTCATGAACATATCATCGCAAAGAAAAGTAAATCTTTCAAAAATCTCTTTTCAAATATTAGTGATATTGATCTTGATCTTCCTGTGTTTACAGATTTTAAATGCCTGCTGTTTGCACCTGAAATGGTTCCACGGTTCTCAAACATGAGAAATTTTAATGCCGATTTCTTCAAATTCTGATACTCTCCACTGAGGAAAAGTTTCCCTTTAAGCAACTACCTAGTAAAACTTGTAGGTCCATGACTGTGCAATAACTCAAGATTTGGAAGGCAGCTGATATGTTTAAACTCTTTAATGACTCATGTTACTAAGTATACTTCTTAGGTTCTTTAGATGATGTTTCTTTTTAAAATTTGTTTGAATGATAGGTGGCAACTGCTCAAGATTAATTTGCTAAAGTGCTCATAATTGTTATTATTTATTTTTAGAATATTGTTTCTTAATTTTTAAGCTGTACTCTTCTCAGTGAATCACACCAAACAAGGGGACATTGAAGAGTCTCTGTCCGCTTTGAGTTTGCATCCTACTCAGAGGAGACAAACAGTAAGTATAAGTAACATATTTAATGTATCTAGTAAGCAACGCTGGCCAGTTTTGACTAATCCTAGTAAGAACAACCTTACTGAGAAAGCCCTGGGAAAATGGCAAGATTAGCTGTGACCTTGTCCCTGTGTGTGTACTGATCAAGGTTGCTCCGAGTTCCTACTAGCCCAATGCCCAAGTCCATATATCTACAAAGTTTGGCCTTGACCCAATGCTTTGCCTGTGTTTGATGATGTAGTGAGTAACTTATAATTCTTACTGCGTGCCATGCAACAATTTCATGGCCTGAAATCTCTGCACCATTTTCTTGAACAGGTTGATTTTGTCTCATTCTTCAAGGTCATTTGGTTAATTTTCAGTGTCAAGTGTTCACAGTGAACTATTTAGCCAAGTTCCCTTTGGCTTACTGCTAATATCAGGTGTGCAATAGTACATTGAATGTTTTGTTGTCTTTACCATCAGAGACGATAGTAGATCTGTGTCTATATTGAAAGCATTGCTGTGTTTTCTTGACTACCAGAGATCAGAGTAGAACTGCTTCTAACTTCCTAAGATCTACTACACCTAGCTCAATGAATATTTGCAGGATTCAGGCTCCCTGCTGTATAAAATTTATACAACAACCTCAAATAGTTCAAATTGATTTCTTTCCTGTATGAAATCTAGCCAGAACCAAAGGAATTAAAGTGTAAGTTTCCTCTCATTCTTTATTTCTATGGGTTTTTCATCAGTTGTTCTCAAGAATGTAGGAGCTAGGTACACAGGGCACTGAATCTACCTGCGGGACAGATTCCTACCATAAGAGCAAAGTACAGGTTCTTTGTTTACTCTAGTTTTCATTCTACTAAATGAGAAAATTTGAGTAGCAGCTCTGCTTCAGTGGTTATGAACACTGTTTATTAATATTCTAGATTACATTGACATTTTATCAATAAAAATATGGTTAAAACTTGTGACGTTATTTCAATATTAGATTCACGCTCTTTCGGAAAGAAATCCATAAAGAACCCATTGGGTAAATTTTACGAAGAATTAAAAGGAGCCTGTTTGCCCATACTTTTCCAAAGGTTGTGGATTCTTGACATTTTTGATGTTGAAATTACTGTAAAAACCAATATTTAGATATTGGCATGTTCCATGTTAATATTCTCATGGCTTATAAAGTAAATATAATTTGATGGGTATTACTCTTCTCGGAGATTAATAAGTATGTCAGCATATGAACACTAATATTATAAAAACATACAATAAAATGTGATCCATATTTCATTTTTTACTCTCCCTAAGACATAAATATCAGCTCATTCAAAACTGAAGGGAAAAAAATGGACATAATCATCCAGATGTATGTTTGTCCCCCTCCTAGCCATTCCTTGTGGACTGAGGTGGTGCAGGCCTAGGCTGACCAACTCGCTACCACCTAGGCCCACATACTGCCCTTTGAGTCACGCTACCCCAACATCTACGCCATCTATGAACTGATGGAGCATGCGAAGAAGTCAGTCCCGCAGAGCCAGAGCTGCAGGACCTCTACGACCCTGAGCAGCAGCAGGATGTCTGAGAGGAGCCTCGGTTGTGGTCCAGTAAGGATGATGTGGCAGAAACCGGAAACCTTGAACCGAACCAACGACTCGTCGCAATGGACATTTGCGTGTCAAGCTCTTTAGAGAAAGAAAAAAAAAAAACTCTTTAAAAAAATATATGTAAAGTGTAACACACTGCAGCTTCCAATACCATTATGATGAAGAATTATATAGGATGGAGCAGTGGGAGGGACAGAGCAGTGAAGCAGGGCGCGGGCAGTAGAGATGTGACAGCTACAACAAGTGTGAGAGACTGCAGTCAGGCACGCCGGTTCTGAACGATGGCGGATGTTCAAGATAAAAAATAGTTCTTCTCCCCGACGCCACCCTGGTCCGAGGCCCACGCTTGGGCAGGGGGTGGTGTTGATGTCTCCACAGGAGACCAAGCGGAGGTTCTTGGCACGTGCTGATGGATGTTCATGGTCCACGCTTTTGGTGGAAACTGTGTGGAAGCCCAGGATCGGTGCTTGCGCTGACTGCAAAAGGCAGGGAAGCTGCTCCTGTACTGGCATGGATGACTGCAGGTGCACAGTTGAGAAAGACAGACGGACAGAAGGCTTCCGTGACAACCCCTACCTCTGTCCCAACCTACACACACACACACACACACACACAGCCTAAAAAGGAAGCCATCAAGGAGAATTCTTTTAAAAATCGTGGTAGGGGTGCTACAGTGTAGCTCTCTACAATTGATGGCTTCCAGTGAGGGTGCAGATGGAGGACTCAGCTTACCTGGGAGGGCTGGCCACTGAGAGCTTGACAGTGCTCCAGTGACCATATGAGAAACGCAAAATGCATTTGGTTTTTGTTTTTTCTTTCCTTTTTTTTTCAGTCACAAGGGAGGGGCAGCAGACACAAGAGGACTGGGGGATCAGAGTAGTGCTGGTGCATGATGTGAGATTCCCAGACAATCAATACAAATGTGTTGGGAAAATAGTTGTAAATGTAACATAGTCATGGTTTGGCCCCTCAAGCTGCTGTTACCAAACACCACTAACCTGGTAGTCTATAAACAACTGAGGATGAGTTCTCTCAATATGTAGCCTAGGAAATCCAAGGTTAAGGTACAGGTAGATGAACTTTCTAGTAAGTGCCAATCTCCTAGCTTGTAGGTGGTTTTTCTCTTTTCTTTTTCTCCTTGTGACATTAGTCAGTAGAAGGAATGAAAGACAGTCCACTCTTGAGTATATTTTCTAGAGCCAGCATTGTGTCCATGAGTCAAGACTCCCTTGTCATGGGGAGAAGGCTCCACAGGAACTTGATGATCCTACAATAGGAGGAGAGAATGTACACCTGAAAGTGTGCTTTGACCTCTAGCCACACACTGTGCCTGCACACTAACGTGTGCGTGCACACACACACACACGTATAAACACATGCCTGCACACACTTCTGCACAAACAGAGAGAGATTGTTTTCAAAGACTTACATTTGGACCACCATAAACTTAGAGCTGAGGATTTCAACTCATAATTTTGGGTAATGAAAATATTCTGTTTGTAGAACACACCTACTGATAATATTGGAGAAATGCTTACAACATTATTTAATACATTTTGTTATCTTAGAACATTGTTGCTTTTGAAAACTAAATCCAAAATGATCGCAGGAACAGTTTCCAATCGAGAGATAACTGTAAATTCTTAGCACCCTGCAAAGTTTGAACAAGCAGCCATTTTTAGAGGCTCCTATTATTGTGTCTGACTTTATATTTAATGGCTTGCCTGACAAGTTACTGCTTAATTTCACATTCTTACAGCGTGACAGGAAACTTTAAAGTGTTAAAAATAACAAGGATTAGATTAGATATACAGTTATAATGAGAAAATTTAGCCAGAAAGTACTTTTATAGTACCTAAAGGGCAATTAGTACACCTACACACACAGTCCTAATGTATTTTTATGGAACTGTCTGAAAAGTGACTATGTTTTTAAATGAGAGATATTCTTATATTTTTATTCATCCCTTCTGAACAACACAGCATGTGTCATCCAGGCAAGGATGTGTTGTTCAGAAGGGATGGATAGTAGTAGACATTCCGTACATTTAATTATTCTGAAATAATTCTCTAACAGCCTCTGAAATGTGTGCAATGTTCTGCAGTGGGTTATGTTCTGAAGAATGAGGACTTGGGCTTCTTCATGTGCTGCCTGCAATGTTAGATGTCTATGTTTGACAACTGGATCTAGTGGGAGGTTCTGGGTCACTGAACACACACTCTGGAAAGGATTGTAGAATTTCAATCTCTTACTCTGTACCCAGCCGTAGGCAAAAGTGTTGCCTCTGCTACGTACTCCCACAGGATGTAGTGTGTTGTGACACAGCCCCATGGCAGTGAATGAGTTATCCATGGAGTTAAACCACCAAAGCTGGAGCTAAAATAAACCTTTCTTCTTTTTAGGCTGATTGGCTCAGTCTTTTGTTTCACAAAACTGGAAATCTGGATAATACACATGTCTAATTCTAGTCCTGTTGAATAGCCCCGGAGGTGATCATGGTGTTCTGTTCTAAATGAAGTGTGCACTGAGCAGGTGAGGTAGATCAGCAGAGAAAGCTGCTGTTGCCTGAAAACCTGAGCTCAGTCCCAGAACCCACATGAGGAAAAGAGACAGCTGGCTCATAAAAGCTGTCCTCTGTTCTCTACCTGCTTGTTATTGTACACACACAGAGAGAGATACAGACAGACAAACAGATAAAACTGTAATTATTTTAATTAGAAGTGTCTTTTTTTAAGGACTGTTGTATGGTGGGGAATCTTTTGAATATATGCCTAGGAGTGGTATAGCTGAGTCTTGAGGTAGCACTATTCCTAATTTTCTGAGAAAGTGCCAGATTGACTTCCAAAGTGGTTGTAGAAATTTACATTCCCACCAGCAATGGAGGAGTGTTCCCCTTTCTCCACATCCTTCCCAGCATGCTTTTGAAAACTATGTGTTATCACTTGAGTTTTTGATCTTAGCCATTCTGATGGGTGTAAAGTGAAATCTCAGGGTTGTTTTGATTTGCATTTCCCTGATGACTGAGGACATTGGGCATTTCTTTTTTTTCCTTTTTTTAAAATGTAATTTATTTATTTTTATATTAATCACAGGTTAGGTACTTTGTATCCCAGTCGTAGCCCCTCCCTCATTCCCTCCCACTCTCCTCATCCCTCCCTCATCTCCTCCCTGCCCCCCTCCAAGTCCACTGATAGGGAAGGACCTCCTCCCCTTCCATCTGACCCTAGCTTATCTGTCTCTTCAGGGCTGGCTGCAATGTCCTCTTCTGGGGTCTAGCAAGGCTGCTTCTCCCTCGGGGGGGGGGGGCGAAGAGCCAGCCATTGAGTTCATGACAGAAATAGTCCCTGTTCCCCCTACTAGGGTACCCAGCTCGATACTGAGCTACCATGGGCCACATCTGAGCAGGGGTTCTAGGTTATATCCATACATGGTCCTTGGTTGGAGAAACAGTCTCATAAAAGACCCCTGTGCCCTGATCTATTTGGTCTTTATGGAGCTCTTGTCCTTGCCAAGTCTTACTAACCCCCCCTTCTTTCATATGACTCTCTGCACTCTGCCGAAGGCTTGGTTGTGAATCTTAATATCTGCTTTGATCCATTGATATATAGAGTCTTTCAGAGGCCCTCTTTGGTAGGCTCCTGTCCTGTTGCTTGTTTTCTCCCATTTGCCCATCTAAGCAAGTATTGATCATCCCAACCTGGGTCCTCCTTCTTGTTTATCTTCCCTAGGTATATAGATTTCAGCATGACCTTCCTATGCTATAGGTCTATATAAGTGAGTATATACCATATGTTTCTTTCTGCTTTGGGGATACCTCACTCAGGATGATCTTTTCTAGTTCCCACCATTTGCCTGAAAATTTCACGATTTCCTCCTTTTTAATTGCTGAGTAGTATTCCATTGTGTAAAAGTACCACAATTTCTGTATCCATTCCTCAACTGAGGGACATCTGGGTTGTTTCCAGGTTCTGGCTATTACAAATAAAGCTGCTATGAACAAGGTTGAGCAAATGTCCTTGTTGTGTACTTGAGCCTCTTTGGATATATGCGTAAGAGTATAGTATAGCTGGGTATAGCTGGTATAGCTGGGTCTTGAGGAATCACTATTCCTAATTGTCTAAGAAAGCGCCAAATTGATTTCCAGAGTGGTTGTACAAGTTTGCATTCCCACCAGCAATGGAGGAGTGTTCCCCTTTCTCCACAACCTCTCCAGCATGCTTTTGAAAACTATGTGTTGTCACTTGAGTTTTTGATCTTAGTCATTCTGATGGGTGTAAAGTGAAATCTCAGGGTTGTTTTGATTTGCATCTCCCTGATGACTGAGGACGTTGGGCATTTCTTTAAGTGTTACTCTACCATTCAATATTCCTCTCTTGAGAATTCTCTGTTTAGGTCTGTACCCCATTTTTTAATTGGATTACTTGCTTTCTTGCTTTTTAACTTCTTGAGTTCTTTATATAGTCTGAATATTGGCCTTCTGTCAGATGTAGGGTTGGTGAAGATCCTTTCCCAGTCTGTAGGCTGTTGTTCTGTTCTGACGACAGTGTCCTTTGCTTTACAGAGAATTTTCAGCTTTAGATATGTCTTCAGATGGTGGTTCTCCAGCACTTTCCTTCTCAGATGTCGTCAGGCTGTGAAACATCACTGGGAGCCCTTTACTTCACTAGTCTCCGCAAACAGTTGCGTCACCTTCTGCACATCTACCATGACTGCCAAATACAGATGGTCTGTGGCTTGTGAAAAGAGATGGTGACTTCCTTATGCAATCTAGAGCCTAGGAAATTATCTATGCTTAAAATAAAAGAAAATCCCACTAATCACATGTGTGCTTGTGAACGTTTAACTTATCTAGCCCTTCAGTTAAGCTATTTGCAATTTCATTTCCTATAATCTCTTCCTCTTAGGACAATGATCCAGAAGTCTACTGCCCGGAATAAATTAGAATATTTCATATTTGACTTTAGTTGCTTCCTCATGCGTCAAGAGATGCCCTCTCGGACTATATAAAATGCGAGGTCTTTCCACACTGGTGTTTGTGGCATTGCGTATCTTTAACCTGATGATATTCTAGATGTTAATCCCATCAGTGAGTATGTGAGATAAGTTTATATGAACAACCTTAGTACCAAAACTACCCTAAACATAAGTATAAAACAATAACTTCCATTTTATTCTTCTCCCTGTAAAATTTGAAAGATAAACTGTATCCATCTCTGTGATGATTGTTTTGACCAGAGGAATGGTAATTTAATTTCAATATTTATATGACTACATGAATATTCCTGTATTATTCAGATGATCTTTGAATAGTACATTCTGTTAAAAGAATGTAAGGCCTAAAGGCACAATTACAATTTTAATTCTAATTTCCTTCAAGGCGTTTTACATTTACATTAGAAAATATTGTCTCATTTCCATTTGGTGTTTTATAAATGGTTATAAGGCAAGGTGTTCGAATGGAAAGAAAATTAGCTCAGGAATTGTTGAAATCTGTAGCTTGTTGCATAATGCAAAGTGCTGAACTCTGAAGCTCTGACTGCCTTTGATCCATTCTCATTTCCTAGACAGATGACTCTTCTTTCCTGGACCTTGAGCTTCCTTATCTGTAAACTGACTGTGTTGAAGGGTACGAAAGAAGGGGCTGAGGAAGCATCTGTGTGTGAGGGATGGACTCAGTGGCTTCTCTTCACCTTGGCACTTGTCCTGGCTTCCCCATGAGTTCTGAGATGCTGGACCGGTAAGGGCCTGTAAAGGCACCCATTTCTGTATTTTTAGCTAAGAGACAGAATGAGCACATTTTAAATCCCCTTTCAACACTGCATTTTCTATTCTGGTGCCTGATCTACATTTCCCACAATTTCTCTCTTCTTCTCAAGTTTGTTCACTGTGAGGTCCTTCGGGGTCATCATGCACCTCCATCTCCACATATCAGGCATTGCAAATCTCTGCTTCATGCCCACATTGCCTTGTCTCCTGAGATGAAAAATTCCTTAGGCCCACTGAGGTGCCACATGCTTTCAATCCTGGCATTTGGGTTGTGGAAGCTAGTGATCTTTGTGAGTTCAAGTCCAACCTGGTTGACATAGCAAGTCTTAGGCCAGCTAAGACTACACAGTAAGACCCTGTATCAAAAAATTAAAACAAACAAACATACATGCATGCATGCATACATACATACATAACATAACATACTTTTTAGAAGTAGAGGTAGTATCTTCCCCATCTGTGCCTGCTGAGAGGTACCTGTACCCAGTGTTTAGTAAGAAAATTTTTTATTTATGATAATTAATAGTATTTTTAAGCATTATGGTGGTACACAATTATATGTAATCAGTAGAAACAATGCTTGATTTTATTTTTTTATTAACAGGATTTCTCTGTGTAGCCCTGGCTGTCCTGGACTCACTTTGTAGGCAGGCCTTGAACTGCCTCTTCCTCCCCAAGTGCCGGGATTGCAGGCATGTGCCACTGTTGGGTGCACCCAACTTGTACTTGAAAATTTTAATTTTGGCATTTTTCTAGACTAGTGATCGTCAGTCAGATTTTTTTTTAATGAGGCAGAGCTGAGGTGGGGAACCACAGCTACCGTTCTGTCCCACAGTCATGAGAGGAAAAGACTAGCACTGTGCAGGGTCCCAGTCGACAGGCCAGGGTGCTGAGTAGGCTTGCTGAGTTAAGCACATTTTCACCTAGGATTAGCTTTTATTTGTGAAAGTTTTTATTTCTGTGCTCACGCCACTCAGTTGTAAATCATCTGCACATGGTAATTGTTGTTATTTGAAGTAACTAATTAAGGAACAAATGAATAAACAAATAGTGAGATGGACCCATGGACAGTACACCTGCTTCATAGTAACACAAACAGTCATTAAAAGAATACAAGTGTAAGATCTAGAGTACAGAGGTTAATGTACTATCCTACTCTACTGTGAACCCTTCACTCACCCCATCTGTAGTGAACTTTTCCAAATAAGGACGTGTGGCATGAAAGCGGATAGGAGGCAGAGGAGAGGTACAAAAGGAAGAAAGGCTGGAGGAAGCAGAGAAAGACAGGGAATCAACTAAAACACGGGCTGCTGGAAAAAGTGACGTGTGTGCTTGGTCTTTTGAGTGTGGATGTCTAATTGGCCAAATGTAGTTTGGTGAAGGAACTGTCTTTTCTTTACTGCATGCTCTCGGCATCTGCTGAAAAACCCTTGGCTGAGTACACAAACTCACTGCCAGGCTCCCCGCTCTGTCACTGTGCATCTGCCTCTTTGTCACTAGCACACCATCTTGATTGCTATAACCTTATAAGCTGTTTGTTTGTTTGTTCGTTGTTTAAAACAGGATCTCTCTATATAGCCCTGGCTGTCCTGAAACTCACTGTGTAGACAAGGCTGGCCTTGAGTTAACAGAGATCCACTTGCCTCTGCCTCCTGACTGCTGGACTTAAAAGGCGTGCCTGGCTTTTATGAATTTTGAAATTAGGAGATTGTAATAAGTTCAACTTTGTTCTTTCTTTTCAATATTGTTTCAGCTACTTGAAGCCCTTCATGGTTCAAAAACAATGTATTTTGGGAGGAATTTTTTTTTTTTGCTAAAAAAATAAACATTGAATCGTTATAAGAGTTGTCTTGGCTGGAATTACTTTGGGCAGGGTGGATATTTTCGTAATAGTGAGTCTTCCAATCCACAAACCAAATGCTCTTCCATTTATGTTCACTTTTAAAGTCTCTTTTTAGTTGACTAAATTTGTTCATTGGCTACTTTATACATGCCTAGGATACATTCTGTTCCTCACCTGCCCCTCTCTCTTACCTCTACCATTCCTTCCCAAACACACATGGCCCCTTCCCACACTCACATCTTTTTGTTTTGTGACCCATGACATTATCCGGTGATGTCTGCATGGCCAGTTTGGAATTTCCCACTGGAGTCCTGTGGCTTCACCACTGGGTCCACAGCTGAAGATAATTATCATCCGGAATATACATTTCTGTCTCTGTGGCTAATGTTATTCCTAAATATTTTCTTTTTAATGATGTTATAAATTAAACTGTTTTCTTAATTTCTTTTCAGATCATTGACTTTTTGTGCTTAGAAACTCAACTTTTTTTTTTTTTGCAGTATTTAGAGAAATTGTATTCTGCAGTTCAGGTGAGCCCCTCAGCTGAACCCTTCCCATGCCTCATATTTTGCTGCACCATAAAGAAATCAGTGAAAAAGTCCCAGTGCTTCAAAGTTTATTGTCATAGACTTATGCGTTTTTCACAAACTTCCTCTTTACCAATCCCTGGTTCATGTCGTGTTTTACTTGTGTGTTACTGGAAGAAATGGAGTCCAGACCCCATAAAGTAGTTCTGGACTTTGAATCCCACCTTCAGACTACATACAAATGATTGTGTATCAGAATTTATTTGGCAGGATTTAGATCCAGTAAGTGACATCTGCTCCCTGTGTTATAGCTCTCATCTGTCAACAATGTTCTTATGATTTTGGTGGAAGTCAAAGGGAAGAAAAGGAGGTGTAGTTTTCACCTAACTGTAAATTTGAACAAGGCCTGACATTTTTTAATTATACCTAACACTGAAAACTATAATTTTATAGCATAGGCCAGGTAAATCTTTGAAAGCAGTTGGATGAGCTATCTCCTCTGCATCAAGCTAAGAAACACCATCCTGGGATGTTAACAGGAACCAGAGACATGTTGCCATTTCCAGAGGTTCAAACGGGTCATCCAAGCCCTGGCTCTTGCTGGCTTTAATGTGATTTTCTTTTGAGTTTGATATATGTAGCAAAGATAAAAATCATGCATAATATGGTGTTTTTCTTTTGGACTATGACCTCCAGGTGAGAGTCAATATTATTGAATGAGGGATGCGGCACAGGAATATTGCAGAACTAGCCTTGTGACCTTTTGAGCATGAGTTGTCATTTTGTAGGATGATTTGTTTCTGAGCAAATTGGATTTCTCAAGAACACAGTGGCCATTCCTTTCTTCTGATATAATAAGGCACTTGCTTAACTTGCATGAGGTAGCCTTACGGGCGCATGCCCCAGCCTCCAGCTTTCTTGGACTTTCACCAGTTGTATGGTTGGACAACTTAAAGGCAAACTTGAAAACTTGAAGGATCTAAAATGATATTTTTGCATCAGACTACTTGGTCATATCCACAGAGAAATCATAGTTTTGGTAGATGGGCCAGATTTCAAGACCTCCCATATCCCAGAGGGAGAAGTGTATGTATATATATATATATTTATATACATATTTATTTATATACATATATATTTATATACATTATATACATATATATATGAATATAAAGATATATATGTATATATTTACATGTATACAAATATACATATACATATGTGTATATTTATATATGTATATAATGTATATATGTATATTTACATATATGTATATACACACTTCAGAAACGTTGTGTAATATATTTTAGTCATTATTCCTCCCCTAGACCTTCCCAGGCCAGTCCCTGCCTCCCTGTCTTCTCCAACTTCTTGTCTGTCCTTTTAAAAACACTAACTTACCAAGTCCAATCTGTGTTGCCCCCATACCCCTAGGTGCAGGGTCACCCACCAGTGTATGCTTGACCTACTGAGGGCAATCCATCCTTAAAGGAAACTGAACTTCCATCTCCCAGAAGTTTCATCAAGTGGCAACAGCTCCTTGTTTAGTAGCAGGATTTCAGGCCCGCCTTCCCCTCTCTCTGCTGGAATTTTGCCTGGAGTCAAGGTTATTTCTGTATGTTTAGATTCCCATTTATCCCGAAATCTTCGTTTGAACTGGCTATACTAGTCCCTATACTAGTTAGCAGTGAGTCCATTTCCATAAAGCAGCCATTGATCTTCATGTGGGCTGACCCTGGCTCTCTGCCCTGTGCTTTTATCTAAACTCGTAGACAAACAACACATAATTTCTACTGCATTTTAACAAGTCCTGTCTAGCAGTGAAGGCATTTTGTTTTCTTCCTCAACATTTCCTTCAATATTCTTGGCACTTTTCACTTCCAAATGACATTTAGAACTAACTTAAAAACTTTTATACCAAAGAAACCTGCTGGAATTGTAAGTTTGAAATGTATTGAATATATTGATCAATTTTTGGACAGCTTGCCTTGCATATTTTAATTTATTCATGTAGGTTCTACATCTCAAATGTATTATTCAAAGTCTTCAGTGCAGTAGTATGTTATCTTCCCTCCACTCCTGTAGGTTTAGCTAACCTTTTTAGATTTGGTGTGTGTCTGCGTGTGGCATGTCCACAGGTGTGCATGCATGTGTGCCAATACCTGCACCCAGGTGTGCATGCATGGGAGCCAAAGGTTGATAGCAGGTGTGTGTCTTCCTCTCTCACTCTCCACCTTATGTTCTGAAACAAGTTTTCCCAGTGAATTTGGAATTCACTGGTTGCACAGATTGGCTAACAGTGGGCCCACGGGTCTCACTGTCTCTGCCTCCAATTACTTACACCATAGGTGTGAACCTATGCCTGGCTTTTTTACAGAGGGTCTGAGGCTCCGAATTCAGGCCTCCATGCTCTGTTCAGCAACCACACTTCCTACACAGCCATTTCCCCAACCCTACACGGTTAGATTTTGACACGATGGTTTCACACTAAATAATTTAGCACATTCTTACACATATTTGAGGATTTTAATTAATATTTTAGAGTACGTTTTATTTTTAATTTTATTAATAATATTTATGCATATTTACGTGACATAGTATGTTGATTACTTACACGTATAAAATGTTTAATTATCAAACCAGAGTGATTAGCATTCTACTTCCTTAAAATTTAGGTTTTTTGAGTGGTGCATGTTAATTGTACATTTTGTAAGATATAATATACCAGTTCAATACATGTATGTGATGCAGCAGGTACCCGTCACATTCTCTAATTGTTTACTACAGGTGTAAATGAATATATTTGTATTCCTAATGGTTTTGCTTTCAAAGTATAGAACTGCACAATCTGAAGATAATCCTTTTATCACTCTAATCTTATCATTTTCTTTCTTTCTTTTGTTTGCTTGTTTCTGGACTTGCTGAGTTGGCCGGAACATATAACAAGCCTTCACAGTGAGAGCTTTATGATGACGCAGTCCCAGCCTGGGAGGGTACCTGAATGCTGTAAGGCAATGGTTCTCAACCTGTGGGTCACGACCCCCACAGCAGTCACATATCAGTTATCTTGTATCTCAGAAGTTTACTTTGTAATTCAAAACAGGAGTAAAACTACAATTATGAAGCCGCGATGAAATAATTTTGTGACTGGGAGGGTCACCACAACATGGGGAATTGTGTAAAGAGAGCCACAATGTGAGGAAGGTTGAGAACCACTGCTATAAAGAGCCACCGTGACCACAGCAACTCTTACAAAACAAAGTATTTTGTCTCACTTATTTATTTTATTCACTTTACATCCTTGTAGCCCATTCCCTCCTCCCCTCCCAGTCCCACCCTCTCTCCTTCTCTTTTCCTCAGAAAATTGGACCTCCCTTTCCCATCCAGCCCAGCTCATCAAGTTGCATCAGGACTGAACAAGTCCTCTTCCCCTGTGGCAGCCTGGCAAGGCAGTCCTGCCAGGGAGAAATCATCTGAAAGCTGGCAAGTGAGTCCGTGTCCAGTGCAGTCCCCACTTCCCTTACTAGAGTACCCATGCTAAAGGAAGTATTTTAATGTAACGAAGAGCACATGAACACTACAGTAAATGCCTTACTTACAAAGCAGAGGCAGGCAGATCTCTGTGAGTTCGAGGCCAGCCTGGTGTACAAAGTGGGTTCCAGGACAGTCAGGACTACACAGAGAAACCCTGTCTTGAAAAAAACAACAGCAACAAAAGTTCTCCAAATGATTTATCTTGATGCTGAATTTTGTCAAATGCACTTTCTGCATATTTTCATATGCTTGTATGTTTTTTTCTTTATTAATTTTAATGGTTTCTTTTCAGCACATTTTTATTATTTCTTTGAGAAATGATGCAATTATTTTGATTGTGCTCACACCATCTCCTCCCAGATGTGCCTCACATCCTTACCTCTTCTCAACTTTGCGTCTTTTTATTATTATTACTTAATAACCCATTGGCTCCAATTTGGACTATTCACATATTTCTGTTATTTTTTTTAATTTTCTCCTTTTATTTATTTGTTTGTTTTGAGAAAAGGCCAGTCTAGTCTCAAACTCAGTATGTGGTGGCTAGAGCCGGCCTTGAACTTCTGTTCTCCCATCTGCAAAAATGCTGGGGTTCTGGCATGTGCCCTTACACCTGGTTTCCGTGGTTTGGGGGATAAAACCCAGAGCCTGTGCACACTAGGCAAGCACTCTAATGACATCCCCAGACCTTAATCATTGTTTTCAAATGTTAAAAGTACTACTTAAATGTTAAACCTAGCTTGCTTATCTGCAATGCCTTGTCATTTTCTGCATCTCTGGTTTGCTTTACTAGTTTTTGTTTAGGCTTTGTACATGCTAATTAATCTAAGCTATTGGCTATATGTATTCTTTGGTTTTATTTAAACTTTCCCATAACAGCAGTAATGATGTCGAGCTTCGTCTCAAATGATAAAGGATCCACTGACTTTTAAAAATTAATAAAGGAGTCTGCTAAGGCTGTATAATGTCAGAGCAACATAAAAGATCAATTCTATTTTTTATACACTAGCACTGAACAGTTCAAAATGAAATCAAGGCAAATACATCTACAATGACAATAAAGTGAATAAAATATTTAGGTATGGGGGCTGGTGAGATTGCTCAGTAGTTAAGAAATCTTGCTGTTCTTACAGAGGACCTGAGTTCAGTTCCCAGCACCCACATCAAGTGGCTCACAAACACTGAAATTTCAGCTCCAGGGGATCCAATGGCCTTTTCTGGCCTCCTCCAGCACCCACACACTGCAGAGACACACAGATAATTGCAAATAATAAAAGATAACTTAAAATCTATATATTTGCATATAAAGTTAGTAGGACAAGTAAAAAACTTGTTCACTGAGAACCCTAAAATACAGTTAAAAGAAATTAAATGAGACATAAATAAATGGAAAGTCTGCCTGTATTTGAAGTTCAGAAAACATACATGACTTAGCATAGTTTTCCTACCAAAAGTGTAGCTAGCTCATCTATGGAAACTGACAAACTGATCCTAAAACCCACGTGCGATGGAACCAGAAGAGTCAGAACAATCTTGAAGCAGAGCGGAGTTGGAGCACCCTCTTCCTTATCTTTCAGGTTACTGCTTACTGTGCTGTCCTTATCAATGGAGATGTTCGGCTGTTATTAGTTTGGCTGAATACGGCTCCTATGTGGTTTCCTCCTCACTTCAGTCGGAACAGGAGCTGTCCAGTGGCGAACCTCAAGCTCTTACACATCTATTGCATTAAATACAGGCAAGGCAAACACATTTGTAGCTGTGTAGAGACGGCTTGTGTAACCCAAGTCTGCACCCAACGCCCTCCTGCGTCCACATAGAAAGAACTCGGTAGCAATTACAAACCCAAACTTCAGCACGCTGGAGCTCCCTAACGCTGAGATGCTGCGCCCGCCCCTCCCCACCCCCATGGAGGGGGCGGATCCTCTGAGGAACTTCACCCTGTCCAAACGCCAACTCCTCTTGGATAGTGACCCTGCGGCACCGTCAACCCTCCGGGACCTCGATGTGAAACACTGCCATCTTGTGGCCTCAAGTTTTCACCGTAAAGGGGGAGTAAAGTTAGCATACAAATGAATGGAACAGAATTGAGCATTCATAAAAAGCTTTATGGCCAGGTGACTTCTGACTGCCGTCACTGTGGAGAATGCAGCACCCACTGTTCTCTTCCCCCTAACCTGACAGCCTGCTCGGCAAAACCACTGGCCCCCACCATCACATGAGTCAGCCCTCTTACGTTTAAGTAAACAGCAAGATCGGTAGATACTAAGCTATATAGTAGATGATAGATAATAGGTGATTGATAGATAATTGGAACATAGATAATAAAGAAATAAATGATCGCTATGTAGACAATAGGTATATGATTGATGGGTAGATATATGGATAGATAGATGACTGATAAAGTAGATGGACAGATAATAGCTGTTAGATAACTGATAGAGGACAGATAAGAGATGACTGATGGGTAATATACAGATGACAGACGTGTATGTGCACAGATGCTACACGAGGGTTGACAGTGCAAACACCTAATGGTGGCTTCATAGCGTCATTTAAAACAATTTTTAACTTTAAGTAGATTTTGATCATATTCTCCTCCTCCCCCTCCTGCACGTCCTTCCAGGTCCTCTCCCTCTCCACACACATTTAAGTTCTTTCTCAACAAACAAAAATCCAATATAACAAAATCCCCCTAAGCCAAAAAAAAAACAAAAACAAAAAACAAAATGCCACCCCAAAAGAAAAAAATAAAAACACCAAACTGTAACCAAATAAAAGCACTCACAACACCAGGTATGGTGTTACACCTTTAATCTCAGCACTCGGGGAGGCAGAGGCAGAGGCAGAGGCAGACAGATCTCTGTGAGTTCAAGGCCAGCCTGGTGGCCTACAAGCAAATCCAGGACAGCTAGGGCAACACAGAGAAACCCTCTCTAGAAAAACAACAACAAACAAACAAACAAAAAGTACACACAAGAAAATTGTGCAGTCCACTGAATGTTGATATGCTATTTCTGAAGAGGCTTTTCCTAAGTCTGTCCTGATCCTCCTCCTGTATAACTCCTAACACACTCTCTCCCTTCTCCTCTCCTTCTCTCTCTCTCCTTCCTCCTCTCCTTCCCCCTTTCTCTCTCAATCCCATAGATCCTTTTAATATGCTCACTTGATCTTTTTCTTTCAAATTAAAAATCCTTCCAATTACTTTATATTTTTGATGTTTGACCTTCCTATAATTTGAATGGTTGGTTTGGGTTCATTTTTTCCATATCTCCAGCCTTGTTCGCCATGATCCCCCCCCCACACACACCTTTGAGACAGAGTCTGGCCTAGATTTCCCTGAGTAGAGCAGACTGGTCTGGACTGCACAGAGATCTACACACAGCCTCCCAGTGCTGGGGTTAAAGGCTTGCACCAACGCACCTGGCTTTTTTTTTTTTTTCTTATCTGCTAAGTTTCTTCTTCCACGTGATCTTCAGACTGATTTCATTTGCAAAGACAGAAATAAGGAAGCTCCCTACTCTCCTGGACTACCTAAGGATAAAGAGTGAATCTTTCTTAGCCGTGGACACTGAAAGTGTCGTTGACTCACCCAGGAGAATCCTTCCTCCTGCCTGCACCCCGTCCTAGGTGGTCCTCCTGCATAACCAGTGCTGAGAGGTCTGTTTGGGGAAGCAGGAATATAGGTTGTAATGGCAGCCTTCAGGGGAGAGTTAAAATACCTGGGTGCTAGGAGAATCACCCAGTCCGGGCTGCCTTCTTTTCTCTTGGTCTGTGGTCTTGCTTTTGAGGACAGGCTGGCTTGGAACTTGCCATCCTCCTGCCTTCACCTCCAGTTCTGAGCCTGGCTGCATACCAAGAACCATCTGGGATTTTAATCTCTGGTCTCTGAGAAGATGAGGCAATCTTCTATGAAACTAGTTTATCTTCTCCCTGAAAGATCCTATTAAACACTGTAGTCCCATATGTGGCCAGATGGTTCTGCCAGCTAACAGGCTCTTTCTCATACTCATACTTGCACATAAGCTCAATGTACTTAAGCTTATAGCACTTTGAAAATCTGTGTTAAACGTCAGTAGCTTTATGCAGTACGTAAGATCTAAGGAATCATGAGTAAAGGAATTCTGGGTTAGGCCTGGGGAAACATGTATTTCATGGTAAACTACTACATATCTAAACATTTATACTATAAACATAAAAATAACCAGCTACCTTTCCTTTTATCTAATGGCGTATGACTGACTGCATGTGTTTTGCTGACGTTTCCGAGTTCCCGTGCTTTATAAACTGTTTGGGACAGAATTAAAAGTGATGAAGATGGAATAAAGACCAAAGAACAAGAAACAAAGAACAAATGTAAGTGCAGTAGGAAGAGATCGGGGAATCAACTTAGAGGACTATTTGGTCAAGCACTGTGTGTGCAGATCATCTGCCTTTCAGGGGCATCTCACAGTTCTCTGTGCCGGAGTCTGGTACCGACAGCAGAAGATCAATAACTCGTTGTCTAGGCCTACCTCAGGGACTGTCTAGGCCTACCTCAGGGACTGTCTAGGCCTACCTCAGGGACTGTCTAGGCCTACCTCAGCGACTCCATTTTCTGATGGGGTTGGGGAGGTATATACACTTGTACTTCACAGTGCAGTATGATACGTGGTGACTTCTCAAATTGTATATCCATCTGGATATACAGAGAATGTGACCTTCTCCCGTGGTATAAGGTCTTCGTTAACATAATCTGTTCAGAAGAGGCCATACTCGATTAGGCTAACATTTAGTGACTTGTCCGTACAATGAGAGGGGGAAAACAAGACACACTCAGAGGCCACATGAAGATTAGATAAGAGTGATAATGATATGCAAAGATGTATGAGTCAGACAAGGTTCTCTAGAGGAACAGAGACCTGTTAGAGGGGCTTGCTTACAGGCCGTGGTCAGTTACTTCAGCAATGGCGCTCTCCCGGTACAAAATCCAGTCACCCAGTAGTTAGCTGTTCAGTCCATGAGGCTGGATGTCTCAGCTAGTCTTCAGTGTACATCAGGAGCCTGAAGAGGTAGGCTCTGATGCCAGTGAATTGAGAGCAAGGGCAAGTGGGCAAAGAGCAAGAGCTTCTTTTCTCCCTCATTCTTTACAAAGGCTGGCATGACATGAGGTGTGGCCCAGCGTTAAGCTGGGGCTTCCAACCTCAAATGATCGAGGTAACTAAATATCCCTCACAGGTGCACCCAGCAACGTAAGGTCTTAGTGAATTCCGGATGTAGTCAGGTTGACAACCAAGGACAGCGCTCACAATGTGGAAAGGTAAGGACTATCTGGAACACCCGGTACTCGGGAACACAAGCGAAAACTATTCTCAAGCCCCCAGAACTAGACAATAAATGTCCTAATCATCCAGTTTGTGTTTGGCTTGAATTCAGCTATTGGCATTAGGAAACATAGCCTGTTGCCTTCTGCAGAGGTTAGGGAAGCACCTGGGTAAGACAACAGGAAAGGAAGCCCTAAGAGATGAAGCTAGTGGCCCTTTTACAGACTAGAGTTCCCTTTTACAGACTCTGCAGGGTCTTTTTTTATGCTAATTCCTTTCATCCTACTTTGAATATTTCCCTTTGATGTCCACTGTCTTTGTAACAAGAAAAAACTGTCATTATTGGCATGATGGCCTTTACAGAACACCGGAAGACTGGCCCTCAGCTGATGCCCTATTGATGCTTCAACCATTACCATCTTGATGAAAGTGCTGAAAATACATCACTCTGTCTAACCCAATCCTCTTGTATTGAATGCTATCTCTGTCTCAGGGCTTTGCAATACTGTCAGTCTCCCTCTGAGAAAGAAAGGAGAATTATTCTCATGTGTAGACGAAACGTAGTTTAATTGCTTCAACCTTAATTATAATTACATAAATTAAAAAGTGATCATGGATCATATGTAAATCATTAACATTCTAACAAGTGAAAAACACTACTGAAGTTATAGATTCCCAAGCAATCTATATTAAGAATATTATAAAATCAGACATACATATTAAGAATGACCCTGAAAATTGAACTATTAAGAGTGCTAAAATGATTAACTTGCACTAATATTTTATTCTGTTAGTTATTATCACCTTGTGGTTATCAAATACAACAAGTAAATATATGATGCTCAGTTAAAATTGAATTTTAGGTAAATAATCTAATTTTAAACTATATATGTGTATATATACATATATAGTATATATTACATATATGTATACATATAGTATATATTTTACACACATATGTATATATGTACTATATGTGGTTATATGTAATGTATATATAGTATACTACATATATACAGATAAAATATACATTTATATGTGTAAATATACATATATGTATACATGTGTGTACATATGTGTATATATATACATGTGTATATATGTAGTATATATATGTATATATACACTGGGATGTAAGTTATTCATTGTTTATCTCAGAATCAAATTTTACATTAAGCTGTATTTTCCCTGGCAGCCCTCCCCAGTTCCTTTAGCTCCACTATCATGTTTGGTCTTGAGTACTTTCCCTGACACATCCAACCTTTATCTTGAAGTCTTTGGACTCATGTGAAATTAGTCTCAGCCCAGTGGTTGCTATGAAGCATAAAGAAATCATGAGACTCTACAAGATGGCAGCAACCAGTGAACACCTTTTCTGAAGTGCAGAAGATCCGAAACTCCAAAACTGGTGAATGGATGGGCTGCTAAAGCCAGAACATCAAATTTCCGGGGTAGAGGGGACAACCCGTGAGCTGGGACAGATTGAAGCCAGGCCGCTGAGGATATCTCCAGGGTCTGAGAGTGGCAGACTATCAACCCCCTGCACTTTAGGCCTTTGTGCTACGGCAGTGGCTGGGGAGGGCAGGTGTATAATCAAAGGTACTGGGCACCTCCTTACTCTAAAGGCCAAACAGGAGACCAAAATCTAAGAGAAGAAAACTGTGGGCTCTCTGAGATTACTGCACACACCTGCAAGTGTTCCGGGACTTTCTGTGCTTTGCACACTGCCTGCAAGTGATTGTGTGTGGGTGCTCTGGGCTTTCCACACACATCTGCAAGTGAGTGCTTCTGTGAGAGAGTGTATACAGAGCCCCAGATTGGGGTCCCTCTACACTAGCAGCCAGACATCGGATCCCTCCCACTCACACTGGAGATGGAGAACTTAGAGAAAAGATCAGGAACCAACAGAATACAAAAGATGGAAGAGAGAATCTCAGGTGTTGAAGATACAATTGCAGAAATTGATACGTTTCTCAAAGAAAAAATAAAATCTGAAAAGTCCCAAACACAAAACATCCAAGAAATCAAGGACTCCATGAAAAGCCAAAATCTAAGAATAATATTAATAGATGGAAAAGAAGATTCTAGGCTCCAAGGTTCAGAAAATATTTTCAAGAAAATCATAGAAGAAAATTTTCCCAACTTAAAGAAAGAGATGTCCTTAAACATACAAGAGGCTTACAGAACATCAAATAGACTAGACCAGAGAAGAAATACCTCACATCACATAATAGTCAAAATACTAAATCTTCAGAAGAAGAAATAGTAAAAGCAGCAAGGGAAAAAGGCAAAGTAACATACAAAGGTAGATCTATCAGAATCACACCAGACTTCTCATCAGAAACTATGAAAGCCAGGAGGGCCTGGGCAGATGTCATGCAGAGTCTAAGAGAACACAGATGTCAAACCAGACTACTATACCCAGCAAAACTTTCAATCACGATAGATGGAGAAAACAAAATATCCCATTATAAAACTAAATTTAAACAATATCTACACAGCAAACCAGCCCTACAGAAGATATTAGAAGGAAAACTCCAATCTAACTAAATCATCTATAGCCAAGAAAAAAAATCTCACAAGAAAAAATCAAAAGAAAACAAGCACAAAAACACACTATCACCACCAACTCCTCAATAAAAGGAACTTACATTCATTGGTCACTTATCTATCAACATCAATGGACTCAACTCTCCAATAGAAAGACACAGGCTAACAGAATGGTTGCCGAAATAAGGTCAAACATTCTGCTGCATCCAAGAAACACATCTTTACAGCAATGACAGACACTACGTCAGAGTAAAGGGCTGGAAAAAGGGTTTTCAAGCAAACAGACCCAGAAATCAAGCTGGAGTAGCTATCACAATATCTAATAAAAAAGACTTTCTAATAAAATAGACTTCCGAAATTAATTTAAAAAGAGGAAGGACACTTCATTCTCATCAAAGGAAAACTCCGTCATGAGGACATCACAATCCTGAACATCTATGCCCAAATACAAGAGCACCAACATTCATAAATGAAATATTATTAAATCTCAAATCATACATCAATCTCAACTCCTTAAGAGTGGGTGACTTCAATACTCCATTCTCACCAAGAGACATATCATTTGACAGAAGCTAATTAGGGAAATACTGACACTTACAGAGGTCCTAAATCAAATGGACCAAATAGATGTCTACAGAAATTTTCACCCAAACTCAAAAGAGTATACCTTCTTCTCTGAACCCCATGGAACCTTCTCCAAAATTGACCATATAGTCAGACACAGAGCAAGCTTCAACATATACAAGAAGATTGAAATAATCCTTTGTATCCTATCAGACCACCATGGCCTAAAACTAGACCTCAACAACAAAAATAACAAAAAGCCTACACATGTATGGAAACTAAACAACTCTCTACTCAATGACAGCTGGATCAGAGAAGAAATAAAACAAGAAATTAGAGACTTCCTAAAAAATCAATGAAAATATAGGATACAATGAAAGCAGTGCTAAGAGGAAAGTTCATAGCACTAGGTGCCTTCAGAAAGATATCTTATACAAGCAATTTAACATCACACTTGAACGACCTAGAAAAAAAGAAGAAGAAGCAGATGCACCCAACAGGAATAGATGGTTGGGAATAATCAAACTTGGGTTGAAATCAGTAAGTTAGAAACAAGTAAAACAATTCAAAGAATCAATGAAACCAAGAGCTGGTTCTTTGAGAAAATCTACAAGATAGACCATTAATCAAACTAACTAAAAGGCAGAAAGAAACTATCCAAATCAGTAAAATCAGAAATGAAAAGGAGGACATAATGACAGACACTAAGGAAATTCAACGAATCATTAGGTCTTACTTCAAAAGCCTTTACTTCATGAAATTTGAAAATCTAAATGAAATGTACAATTTTCTTATAAAGTGAATTTACCAAAGCTAAACCAAGATCAGGTAAATAGATTAAACAGTCCTATATCACCCAAGGAAATAGAAGTCTCCCTGTCCGCCGCCCCCAAAAGAGCCCAGGGCCTGATGGTTTCAGTGCAGAATTCTACCAGACCTTCAAAGAAGAACTGATGCCAATACTCTTCAAACTATTCCACAAAATAGAAACAGAAGGAACATTACCAAACTCATTCTGTGAAACCACAGTAACCTTGATATCTAAAAGAAATTAGATAAAGACCCAACCAAAGAGAAGAATTTCAGACCTATCTCTCCTATGAACATTGACACAAAAATATTCAATAAAATACTCGCTAACCAAATCCAAGAACACATAAAAGATATCACCATGACCAGGCATGTAGGGCTGGTTCAATATATGGAAATCCATCAATGTAATCCACCACATAAACAAAGGAAAAAAATCCACATGATCATCTCCTTAGATGCCTAAAAAGCATGTGAAAAAAAATCCAACACCCATTCATGTTTAAAGTTTTAGAGAGACCAGGGATACAAGTCACATACCTAAACATAGTAAAGGCAATATACAGCAAGCCTATAGCCAACATCAAACTAAGTGGAAAGAAACTTAAATCAATCCCAATGAAATCAGGGACAAGGCAAGGCTGCCCATTGTCTCAATATCTCTTCAAGATATCACATGAAGTCCTAGCTAGAGCAATAAGACAACTAAAGGAGATCAAGGGGATACACATTAGAAAGGAAGAAGTCAAAGTATCACTATTTGCAGATGATATGATAGTATACATGAGCGACCCCAAAATTCAACCAGAGAACTCCTTCAGCTGATAAACGCCTTCAGTAAAGTGCCTAGATACAAAATTAACTCAAAAAAATCAGTAACCTACCTGTATACAAAAGACAAACAGGCTGAGAAAGAAATTAGGAAAACAATACCCTTTCGAACAGCTACAAATAACATAAAATACCTTGGTGTGACTCTAGCCAAGGATGTGAAAAACCTGTATGAAAAAATCTTCAAGTCCCTAAAGAAAGAAATCGAAAAAGATATCAGAAGATGGAAAGATCTCCCACACTTATGGATCAGTTGAATTAACATATTGGAAATGGCCATCCTGCCAAAAGGTCAAAAACTCAAGTGACAACACATGTTGGAGTCGTTGTGGAGAAAGGGGAACCCTCCTCCATTGCTGGTGGGAATGCAAACTTGTACAACTACTCTGGAAATCAATTTGGCGCTTAGACAATTAGGAATAGTGCTACCTCAAGATCCAGCTGTACCACTCCTAGGCATATATCCAAAATATGCTCAAGTATATAAGGACATTTGCTCAACCATGTTCATAGCAGCTTTATTCATAATAGCCAGAAGCTGAAAACAACCTAGATGTCCCTCAGTTGAGGAATGGATACAGAAATTGTGGTACATTTACACAATGGACTCAGCAATGAAAAACACGGAAATCATGACATTTGCAGACAAATGGTGGGAACTAGAAAAAACTCATCCTGAGTGAGGTATCCCAGAAGCAAAAAGACACACGTGGTATATACTCACTTATAAGTGGATATTAGATGTATAATATAGGATAATCATACTAAAATCTGTACACCTAAAGAAGCTAAGCAAGAAGGCGGAGCCTGGGTAACATGCTCAATCCTCATTCAGAAAAGCAAACAGGATAGACATCGGAAGATGGAGAAAGCAGGGAATAGGACAGGAGCCTACCCACAGAGGGCCTCTGAAAGACTCTACCCAGCAGGGTATTAAAGCAGATGCTGAGACTTAAAACCAAACTTTGGGCAGAGTGCAGAGAATCTTATGAAAGACGCGTGAGACAGAAAGACCTGGAGGGAAAAGGAACTCACTCCACAAGGAGAGCAACAGAACTAAAAAATCTGGACACAGGGGTCTTTTCTGAGACCGATGTTACATACAAGGACCATACATGGCCATAACCTAGACCCCTTGCTCAGATGTAGCCCATGGTAGCTCAGTGTCCAAGTGGGCTCCGCAGTCAATGGGAACAGGGGCTGTCTATGACATTAACTCAGTGGCTGGCTCTTTGATCACCTTCCCCTGAGTGTTGGGGGTGGGGCAGCCTTACCAGGCCACAGAGGAAGACAATACAGACAGTCCTGATGAGACCTGATTGGCTAGGGTCAGCTGGAAGGGGAGGAGGACTTCCCCTATCAGTGGGCTGGGGAAGGGGCATAAGAGGAGAAGAGGGAGGGAGGGCAGGATTGGGAAGAATGAGGGAGGGGGTTACAGCCGGGATACAAAGTGAATAAACTGTAATAAATTAAAAAATTAAGAAAAGAAAAGATTATCTTGAGTGAGGTAACCCAGAAGTAGAGAGACACACATGGTATATACTCACTCATAAGTGGGTATTAGCCATATAATACAGGATAACATACTAGAATGTATACTCCTAAAGAAGCTAAACATCAGAAGCAGGAAAAGACAGGAAACAGAACAGGAGCATACCACAGATGGCCTCTGAAAGGCTCTACTGATGGAGGTATTGAAGCAGAGGCTGAGACTCATAGCCAAACTTTGGGCAGAGTGCAGGGAATCTTATGAAAGAAGGGGGAGATAGAAAGATTTGAATTTGGAGGGAATAGGAACTCCAAAAGGAGACCAACAGAGCCCCCTCCAAAAAAACTGAGCCCTGGGTCCCCTGTAGGGAATGATACCCCAACCAAGGACAATACAGGGAGAGGACCTAAAACCCAGGCTCAGGTTTAGCCCATAGACTCAGTCTCCAAATGGGGTCCCTAGTAAGGGGAGCAGGGACTTTCTCTGGCATGAAATCAGTGGCAGGCTCTGATTTCTGTGATCTCTGATCACCTCCCCCTTTGGGGTACAGCCTTGCCAGGCCACAGAGGAAGACAATGCAACCAGTCCTGATGAGACCTGATAGGCAAGGGTCAAATAGAAGAGGAGGAGGACCTCCCCTATCAGCTGACTGGGAAAAGGGAAGAGGGGGAGAAGAGGGAGGGACAGTGGGGTTGGGAGGAGACGAGGGAGGGGCTACAGTCTGGATACAAATTGAGGAAATTATAGTAAATACTGTAAAAAAAAAAAAAAGGTAGGATTAACACAGTGAAAGTGGCTATTCTGCCAAAAGCAATCTACAGATTCCATGCAATTCCCATCAAAATACCAACACAATTCTTTACAGACCTTGAAAGAAAAATTCTCAACTTCGTATGGAGAAACAAAAACGCACAATTTCCAAAACGATCCTATACCACAACAGATCATCTGGAGGTATCTCCATCCCTGATCTCAAGCTGTACTACAGAGCAATAGTAATAAAACTGCATGGTATTGGCATAGAAACAGAATAGTGGATCGATGGAACCAAATAGAAGACCCAGAAATAAACTTTCATACCTATGGAAACTTGATTGTTGACAAAGAAGCCAAAACCATTCAATGGAAAAAAGACAGCATCTTCAACAAATGGTGCTGGTCCAACTGGATGTCTATATGCAGAAAAAAGAAAATAGATCCATATTTATCACCCTGCACAAAACTAAAGTCTAAGTGGATCAAAGACCTCAACATAAAACCAGTCACACTAAA
>CM053751.1:12967217-13128427 GCA_028658305.1 Pachyuromys duprasi
GGGAGTCATATGAAAGAAGGGGGAGTTAGTAAGACTTGGCAGGATCAAGAGCTCCACAAAGACCAAATAGATCAGGGCACAGGGGTCTTTTATGAGACTGTTTCTCCAACCAAGGACCACGTATGGACATAACATAGAACCCCTGCTTGGATGTGGCCCATGGTAGCTCAGTATCCAACTGAGTACCCTAGTAAGGGGAACAGGGACTATTTCTGTCATGAACTCAATGGCTGGCTCTTCGACCCTCGCACCCCCACCCCCTGAGGGAGGAGCAGCCTAGCTAGATCCCAGAAGAGCACATTGCAGCCAGCCCTGAGGAGACAGGATAAGCTAGGGTCAGATGGAAGGAGAGGAGATCCTCCCCTATCAGTGGACTTGGAAAGGGGCAGGGAGGAGTTGAGGGAGGGATGGAGAGAGTGGGTGGGATTGAAGGAGGGGGCTACAGCTGGGATACAAAGTACATAACCTGTGATTAATATAAAAATAAATAAATTACTTAAAAAAACAAATAGAAAGCCAAAAAAAAAGAAAGAAAAGAAAAAAGAAATCATGAGACCTTCAACAGTAGCCAACAGGTCCAGCTATTGTACAGGGGAGCTTGGGAACCTGAGGCAAAGCCCTACATAGAAGGGAAGAGACCTAGGCCCCTCACATGGCAAGTCATCTCATAAAACCCTAGATTACGAGCATTTCATCATAGCACCTGCTTTGGATATTGCTTTAATAAGACCCTTGCCTTTAAGTGAGCTATCAGGCCTACTCCTGTTATCAGCACACACATATGGTTGAAAGTTCCCTTCCATATTTATTTTGCAGTCCTTGAATTGAGATATTCTTTTCTTTCTTGTTCTAGGGGTGGTGTTATCCTCTAGAAGGACTGCTTTGTGCTACACTCCATGTAAAAACCATACCCCAGGGTCATTTGGCCACTCACCACCTGTATCACATGTCTACTGTGTACCTAGAATCCCAGGTCAAATATGTCAGGAAAACTGTTGCATAAACCTTTCTTCCACCCCAAACTTGGTACTTCTATTCTGCTGTCATGTGTATCCAACAACTAGTCAATCCTGAGAAGACAAGAGCTTTTTTCATATGTTCATAGAAGAGTGTATTGGTAGATGTATTCACATGCACACATATGTATACATGTGATTTTTTTATAAATAAGTGTACATTTTTAATGAAAAGCTAACAAATATGGGGAAAGTGTTTTTAAAAAATATAAGCCATATCTAGGAACATCTATTATTAATATTTTAGATTATTTTCTTTCCGTTTATTTTTAAAATCATATTTTCTCATAATATTGAATAGTGATAATTTCCCACCAATGGCAAAAATACTTGGAAAAAGGTACTGAAATCTATTTATTGTCTGAGACTCTTCCTCAATATCCTCTCAACAAAAAGAATATCCCATAGTAATGATGGTTGCATCTACAAATTTAACAGCCCAAGCTTCTCACTGTGTAAGTCATTATCATCTTTGAAGGAAGAACACAGTGTATTTCTCTTGAATGTTCTAGAAACCTAGTTACCATAGCATCTAGTGAAAGCACCTCTGCTACTGTAATGGTTGAGGTATTTGGTTTGCCGTGTGGATTCTGAAGGCAAGCTCAAGCCTCGTTTAAAAGATGAGCATGCTGACAGTCTGCTCAAGGGACAGTGATGGACCGCTGTACGATGTCTCTGACCATAGCCAAACCAGTGGCTTCTGCTTCCTACCAGAGACACCACCAAATACAGTCTCCCTGTTGCTCTGGACCTCAAAGTCTTCATCCTCACAATAGCAGCGGGAACTAGGCGGCCTCCATTTGACACTCGGGATTAAAATTCAAGTTCACATTAAAAGGAACATTCCCTTGTCATCTTCCTAACAGCATCACTGTATCTGAGCTGAGCCCATACACAGAGAAGGGGTGCCAACCTGTGAAGACTGGTGGATATAACATTAAGCCACAGGGACCATTTCACCTACCCAATATCCACCATCATTAAGTAGCTCAACAGTGTGGGCACTCCTTAATTTGGGGTGGATATTGAAATTCTACTGATTCCTAGTTACTTGTTTGAAAGCTGCCTTGGCTTGCTCCTCACCAACTAGGAACAAATGGAAATTCATGGTCATTCCCAATCATTCTCTCTGGAAACTAGACATATAATAAGAAGTCAATTAGTGTCTGTTTAGAGCCTGAATGATTACAGACTAGTTTGACACATTTAGCCACTGGAATCCCTTTCCATGAGTTTTGTATCACTGGACTGAAAGAACTTATTCACAATTTTTTGAGGGAATACCTGATCACATGGCTGAGCTACTGAGATTTTTACTCTGGTAGACTGTTCCATATGCTTTAGTTTAAATTTGTTGCCGTGACACAGATGTTCAGCAGTGTGGTGGTTTGGGTGAGAGGTCCCACATATTCGTGGGCATTTGAATACTTGGTGCCAAGTTGGGAGCTTGGGTAGATTTAAGAGGTGTGGCCTTGCTAGAGGAAGTGTGCCATAAGCAGCGGGCTTTGAGGTTTCAGAGGACTTGTACTGTTCCTAATTTTCTCTCTCTGCTTCCTATTTGCAAATCAGGATGAAGACCCTCAGCTGCTGCTCCGGCAGCCCTGCCTGCCTGCTGCCTTGCTTCACTGCCGGTGGAGACGAGCTGGTATCCATCTGCATCTATCAGCTGCCTTGGTTGTTGCTATTAACAGTAACTAAAACAGGTATTGAGTTCATTGTAGACCATCTTCCCCTTGCCCATTATGGTAGGGCCATGCAAATATAAAATGAGTAAGTAAAATGTACGCAGAGTATGGAATCTGGTCAAAGAATGAAACTTGGATCTGAATGGCCTTTACCATGCTAGACATTGCAATAGAAACCCGCCATTCAAAAACTCACAGGACTTCTAGTTTATCTGCTTTTTTGCTTGGGAGAGATCTTTCAATATGTGTGAGGTCACCCAGCTGAAAAACCACTGAGGTTTAAACTTGGTTAGCAGAAGATAGAAGAGAGACAGGAACCAACTAGAGTAACCCAGGGTTAGGTAGTAAGGAGTAAGCTGACTCTCCTAACTGAGTCCCTTGCCAGGATCGTGGTTTTGGGCATTTCAAATATTCTGTTCTAGCAATGAGGCCTTTGGATTCATTGTGAACACACCACCTCTGTTTGCTAACTGTGCTTGTCTTCAGGTGTCTTGGGACAGAAGAGGCTAATCCACACAGCCACTCACTGCCCAGACCGTGCTGGACAAGGCTTGAACTCCTGCACTGGCATTTCCCACCTCTGCAGTATCACTTCCCCAAGACTGAGATGCTTTTCACATGTAGTGAATCCATGTGAATACATGTGTATGTTAATTACATGGCAAAAAATGCAATGGGTGTGTCTACAATGAGCTGATGAAAGTATCACTTTGCTTCCAAATCTGAGAGTGTAAGAGACAAAAAGCCTGGGGATGCGGAAATAATTTGTGTCTGAAGAAACACCTTGAGATTAATTTACAGCTGAGTGCACCCCGGCTGCTGTTGTGCATGATTTTGGAAACACTTGATTCATGTCCTCTCTAGCCATCAAGGGAACAAATCATTCTGTGAGCCCAGGTTGCGTTTAACATCTCCACCATAAAAACGAGGACTTTCACAGCAAGCAATGATTTACTCGTGGAAAGAGCGAGAGGGTTTCCGACCAGGTTTTTGAAGTTGACAAGATACACAGGCATCCTACAAGTGAAAACAAGTGAAAATGTCTCTTCCTAGGACATTTTGGCAAGCAATTTGTGTGGGGAGAAAGTAATAGCTAAGGCAGAGATGAACAAATGACAGCTCAGCCACCAACAGGTGCCCCGAGGAGTCACCAAAGCTGCAGTAGAGATCACCTTAGTGGCTTCAGCTCCCTGTGACTACATGCAAATAAAGACAAATTGGCTTAATGGGCCCAGGTCAGAGAATTTATGAATTGGCATCAATAAAGATGGTGAGAAGAACACTAAGTAATCTCTATTTCCTGTCTGACTGCCTTCTCAGGCTTATATTGGGTCATAAGTAATGAAACGCATGCAATATGAATCTCATCTGTAAATTATGTGGGCTTGAACTACAAAATCTAATTAACATTTTACCTGAATTTTTTTGAAGCAGTGTTATCGGATTTTATGCCATTACAGAGGATGCACAAACTGCCCACTTGCTACATGACTAAAGTGGAAGAATTCTTTCCAGCTTAAATCTCTGAACAGTTTCAGCTTTCACAGATTGCTAAGACAGTGCAAGATACATGTAAACTGTTTTCAGTTCTTGTGCTGAGGGATGATTGAAAGTTTTTGTCTCAGGGAATAGGGGCTTGTTAGGGACCAGAACCGAATCTTGTCATTCGTTTCAAACAGTGCAATTTGCTTCCATCCAAGCGGAGGGAGGAGAAAGTCCTTTTCCCATGTGAAATGTAAAACAGACTTTGGCAAACAAACACTACTTTGAAAATACAAAGTGAAAACTGCCTCTGTTGGGCTGGAGAGACGGCTTGGCAGTAGAGCACTTACTGCTCTTGTGGGCAAGAACAACCAGTTTCAGTTCCTGGCACCCAGGAGGTGGCTCACAGCTGTCTGGGACTCCAGTTCCAGGAGTCTGACGATGTCTTCTGGCCTCTGTGGGCTCCGCACGTACGGGGCACACACACAAATACACTCATTCACAAAATAAAATAATTACAGTGTGTAAGGTCATACGTGGTCATCACTATGATATGCACAACTCCCAACGTCTTCACCATGGTTTCTTTAACGCGTCACGTCACCAGGACCCTGCCTATACTTCCTAACGTAATGAAAAACTGTTACACTCAGCCACAATTTGCTACATCTTTTTTTTAAAAAATAGTTTATTGCTTGATACGTTTCTTTGAAATGTATGGGAATGAAAATGTATGGGAGTATGGAACAACGAATGTGTGACTACCGTAAATGCAAGGCAGACGTGATGCCTGTCTTGGGCTTTGCTGAGGACATGCTCAGTACCACATCCATTATGAAGTACTTGAATTACATGCCAAACATGAAGGTTTCTGAGGGCACTGGTAGCATGAAATGAAGCAGGCATCAAAGGAAATGAAGGCAGCTACAAAGCTGTCGACTGAATGGGAGTTCCTTTCCCTTCTCATCACTCACATCTTTTCCCCCTCTAACACCTTTCTTCCTTTCCTCACTAAGAGATTCACAGATTCCTTGGGCTGAAAGCATCCTTCTGTTTGCTATCTTCATAGCTGAATAACACTTCACCTACTTTAAAAATTGAAATTTTCATTTGCCTCCATTTGTTTTAGAAATATGCCTGGCTTACCAGTGTATTTGCCTTAGATAGTGAGGATAGCCAAGGGTGGAAATATTTCAATAGACTCTGGGCTGGATAGTTTTATGTCAACTTGACACAAGCTGAAGTCCTCTGAGAGGAGGGAACCTCAATTTTTAAAATGCCTCCATGAGATCAGGCTGTAGGCAACTCTGTAGGACATTTCTTAAATTATTGATTGGTAGGGGAGGGCCCAGCCCGTTGTAGGTGAACTCCTTTACTGTGGTCCGGGGTTCTGTAAGAAAGCGGGCTGAACAAGCCATGAGGAGCAAGCCACTAAGCAGCACCCCTCCATGGTCTCTGCATCAGCTCCTACCTCGTTTCCTGCCCTGTTCCTGTCCTGACTTCTCTCAGTGATGAACAGTGATGTGGAACTGTAAGCCAAATAAACCCTTCCTCTACACCCCCCAACTTTCTTTTGATCATGGTGTTTCACTGCAGCCATAGAAACCCTAAGACAGACTCCTACGATCTATCATAATCTGCAAGTCTTGGAGACACATGCACAATGCATGGCTTGTGAGAAACAAAGTTGACCCATAGCAGTTGACATGTTGGTTATATGGACTTTCTCTACCTGCTTATCATTGTCTAAAATCTATAACATGTATATTTGCTTTGAAATTGTAGCAGGTTGAACTGGGCATGAGCCCTTGGAAGACAGAGACAAGAGGATCAAGAGTCTAAGGGTTTTCTTGCCAATGAATCAGTTTGAAGCTGGCCTGTTACCACTTGAGCCCCTACCTTACATATGTATAACCTTCACACATACAAATGTATACATATATATGGAATTTATTAGAATGACTCACAGGTCCAGCTAGCCCAATGACCATCTACTAACGAAAAGTCCAAGAACCCAGTAGCTGTTCAGTTCACAAGGCCAGATGTCTCAGTTGGTCTTCAGTAGAGGTTGGAATCCCAAAGAGGTAGGCTTTAAAGCCAGTGACAGAATAAACTTGTTGGTGAGAGTGAATACATGCAGGCCAAGAGCAAGCACTCTCTTCTTCCATATTCTGTATACAACCTGCCATAAGAAGGTGTGCCCCAGATTTAAGGTGAATCCACTGCAAGAGATCAGGGCTAAAGATGGGTCTTCCTAATTTAGATGATTTAATTAAGAAAAATTCCTCACAGGTGTTACCCAGCCCTTTGAGTTGTAGGTAATTCCAGATGTAGGTGAGTTGACAACCAAGAATAGCTACCACAGTGTGGAAGAATGCTACATTATCTCTGTAACATTTCTATGAATCAAAAATTAAACAAAATGGTCAGAAGCACATAGGAAGTTGAGGTAAGAGAGTCAATAAGTCCAAGGCCAGCCTGGGATACAAAGGGAGGCCCTCAGAGAAATATATCTTATTAATGGAGATGTGCCCTTCTTTGGAGCATTATCTTAGGCTAGCTCACAGGATATGGATTACTTCTGGGGTCAAACATCTCCCTAGGATGGAAAATTTAACGTGAATTGCCCAACTCCTTTGCTATTTCTACAATTTTTCACTTGAATATTTTCCCACAAATATTTTAGTTATCGTTCATTTTACATATAATAATATGTTATTAAAGATGCTTCGACAGATTGTAGTATGAACTGTTCCATAAATCTATCCAGAAAGCTACTTCCCTCTAAGCTGACAAGTGAGAAGCTGATGACGTCATCTGGCCATTTGTTTCTCCACTTGTTTAAGTGCTGTAACTACTAATTCTGAAGTGATCTAGAGCTCTTCAGGAAATCTGTTCTATTCTCATTAAATTGTATTTTATTTAGCTACAGACAGTAAAACCTTAACTTTATTAGTAACACATAAAAGAAATTGGGGGAAAATACTAGCTTATTCCCTAACTATAAAAATGGTTGTGATTTTTTTTAGGGTCATCTGTAACATTGCACAATCTGAATATAGTAACAGCTCATAAATTATCCTACTTTATTATTTGTCCACTCATAAAACTGGAATTTAGATCCAATGTGAAAAACAGTTGTACAGGAAAATGTAATTCTCAAATAAATTTTGAGGAGAAAAATATATCTTCTACTTATCCAAGACAGCTTCATCTGTAGTTATTTATATCATAGAAGGCAAGAAATAGCTCACTTTTAGGTAGACTTTGAGGTGACTAAAGAACAACAAAGGTATGCCATGAAGATATGGCATGTGATGTTAGGTGAAACAAGGAATTCCACCGATGCTTTATCTGTTTCACATCGATCAGTACCACAGAACAGAGCATCACTGTAGTTTGTCAGGATTTCAGATCTAAAAGAAGTTGGCATCTGTCTCTCGACTAGAAATCACCTTACATCTAAAATCCATCTTCTACAAACCCCTTTATTAAAAAATACTTGATTTATTCACTTTATGTATGAGTGTTCTGCCTGCATGTGTGCACCACATGTAACTGGTATTCAAGGTCAGAAAAGGGTATCAGATACTCTGGATCTGAAGTTACAGATCCACCATGTGGGTGCTAGGAATCAAACCTGGGTTGTGTGGGGGAACAGGTGCTCTAACAACTGAGCATCCTCCCCAGCCCTTCCGTAAACCTCTTAAAGAATGTCAGTGATTTTAAACTCTGCCTCTCTGACTCACCTGGGAAGCACTGAAATTTCCTAATAACAAAAGCCATACCCCAGTGTGATTCATTGGGACCTCTGAGGGCAGGATGTCAGGGTCAGGATCATCCAGGATGGCTAGCACCACCATCTCAGGTGAGTGCAGTATGCAGACAAGCTTGAGAGAGACCGTGTTCAGGTGCCCGCTAGTCTTTAGATACCCACTGGGAGTATCTTCTTCTTAGAAGCTTCTAGAGCCATGACTAGGGCACTTCTCTGACTAGGAACAATGTAGTGGCTGTTGACCACATCTGGAGTGAAGGCACGTTGTGAGGAATATTCTGCTTAATTTGAAGAAGGCAGATCCTCTTCTGCTGCAGACCCTTGTGGTAGAAAGAAACACACCTTTAACTCAGATCTTGAAGAAGAAAGACAAGTCTTTGATCTGGGCCACACCTTCTGCTGGAAACCAGTATAAGGAAGTAGAAGGGAGATTTTGCTCTTTTCCTGCTTGCCCTCCCCTTGCTAGCAAATCCATTCCTTTATTGGCATTAATGCCTGCTTCTCCTGGATTCCAACGTATACTGAAAACCAGCTGAGACATCCAGCTGAGTCTGCAAGTCAATCCAATAAACAATATATATATATGTATATATATATACACATACATATTCTATATGGATTATATTTATATTATATAATTTATATATATTGTGATATAGTTATATATAAATTCTGCAAGTTTTGTTAGAGAACCCTGACTAATGCAAGCCCTCTTCCTCTTAGCAAGCCTTCTCTTTGCCTACCTTCTTTTTGCCATTTCTTAACCACAAAAAGTCCATGATGCTCCCTTCTTGCTAGAAGACTTTACTGACGTCTTTGTCTGAATGATCTCTCCAGGCTCCCTCAGGGTTCTGCTCAGTGAGGCTTCTGTGGCAGCTTTCTTTGAGACCACTCACCCACACGGTGCACTTCCTCTTCCTGGCCCTGCTTCACTTCACTGTCACACAGCATCTGTCTTCAGGCAGCAATGTCTTAGACTACCCGGTGCAAGAGAGACATAGCCAGTCTCCATGAACCACAGATACCACATACTGGATCCAACCAACGGCAGATTGAATATTGCAGAAGAAAAAAAAAATCTCACTTTTTCCTGACCATCTACTGACTTTCCTTGTCCACATTTCCTAAGCAGTGTAATGAGTACTAACATTCTATTGGGTACTGTACGTCATCCAGGTTTAAAATACATGGAAAGACATGAGCAGGTTACATATAAACTCTATGCCATTTTGTATAAGGAACTTTAGAACATCAGCAGGACAGCCTAGAACAAGTCTTCTAAGTATATGAAGAAACACGTATTTCACCAATTAGCCCTAGAGGAAGGGCTTTCTTGGGATTAAGGAAACTGAATCATGAGCCATGAAGCAGCCTGCTTGAGGAATATTAGTTGATACTCAGTTGCAGAGGATTTGGTACCCAGACACTGGGTAAGGAGGCACCCCTTGCTGTAGGTTGTTCTTCTTCAATGTGCTTATTTGAACATTTATACACTAACTTTGTAAATGAGTGCTGAGTTTTGATGTAGATAAGAAACTAAATGCTGGGACATTAATGGGCTAGTTCAATGGCCATTTGACCAGCTATGACAAGCTTATTTAGGTAAAATGAATCTAAATATATTTGAAACATACAATCTAAATGTCAGTGGGTACAACAGGTTCTGAGAACATGCTCAGAGCATCCCAGGGTCAAAAAAGTCAAAAGATGTAAACGGAAGTGAGGTGGAATGGCTCAATTACAAATGCCAGTAAATGAAATTTTTATCTCAATTAGTTACTAGTTATATTGACATTGAGATATTTATGGCTGAAAAAAAACATGGCTTTTTTATTTCCAAAAGAGGAAAATATTTTGCTTACCTGAAGTAAACATTAAAATTTCAGCCCTTTTAAATTCGTTAAACAGTATTTGGCAGAATGATAACTTTGATAAAGTATTAAGTTTTATACCAAATTGATGAACTAGTTACAAATGTATAACATGCAGCTTATCAAATACCACAAGTAATATAACATACAAGTTTTATGTCATATACCTAAAAGTATCAATGTGATAGACCAATTTCCAAAAATCAGAAGTAGGATAATAATGAACATTTGGAGGCACAGAAAAGTTAATTTAATGTAGGTAGAGTTTAGCAGATGCTTCTTCAGTCTAGCATTTAGAACAGACATAACTTGAATTCCACTTTCAAAGTGAAAAACTGTCAATTCTGCAGGGTCATAGTTCAGACAACCGGAGTGTCCCAGGTTTGGACACTGTCCCTCGTGCTTCGGGACACTGCAGCACTGTCCAGCATGCTGGTGAATCACTCCTGCACATGGTCCAAGTGTCCACAATGAAGAAGAAACTAAATCCAGCCTCAAAACTTGCTGCTCAAAGAGAATAAACACTTGGGATATTATCACAACAACATACATTTCCCTCTCTTAGATGAAATATTCCTTGATCAATGATAAAATTCAAATCTCAATGCTCTACTGTGGAATCAATCACATGGCTGAGATTTGTGCCTTGCAAGTGAAAAAGAGAAGAAAGGCAGCAGAAATTATTCTGAAGTATCAGAGAAGCGAAACTATAAGAACAGCCTCTGGTAATAGGGATGCCTGTAGCTGGAGAAAAAGATACAATGTCCTTCGGTATGGAATTTAAAATGTTAAATACTCAAATGAGGTATCTTTTGGAAGACGACCCATATAAGTACCAAAAGCCATAAAAGTGAGCTTAGAAGTAATTGATGAAAGGGCAAGTCCATGATGGCTAAATGTAGTAGTAGTCAGACCATTACATCTCTCTAGCTGTCAGTACTAGATGACTAGAGGGAGTGGGAAGTCAAAATATGAGCCATGGGTTATGTAATGGTATCATGTCAGCATCAGATACTAGATTCTGTTCATTGTGGTAAAGTTACATATACTATACACATCAAGATATTTGGGAGAAAATAGCATATCTGTGATGTTCTCTTAGAAACTGGTTCAGAACAAATGTGTTCATATGTACAGAGAAAAAAAGGAAAAAGATTATTGGGCAAATGGAAGAAAGAACTTGTTATCAGCGGTAAATATGAATAAAAGTTAAATACACATATGAATTTTTATGATGTCCTTGCAAATTATAAGGTAGAAATATATAAAATTAAGAGGTATCAATTAAAAAGGTAATGAAAATACTGTACCATAGAGTTAAAAATAGCATTGTACTAAATCACACTTAGATTAATCACATTATTAAATGATATAAATTAAAAGGAAGTACCAGTAGAATACAGGAAGTACATAGAACTGAATGTAAATAATTACATAGAGAAATGCACTACAAAGGTTAAAAAAATAAACCTTATGAGGATATTTATAACTTTAAAATGGACGAATCAGGCCAATGAGATGACTATTGCTTGTACTTTCGTTTATCCTGGCACTTGCAGATGTAGCACCAGAGTTGCTCCAGGATTAGGAAAAGGAAGTCATAAAGAGGAAGGAGCCCCTGAAAGTGACCCAACAGAACCATGGGATTATGGATTGAAGTTCCTGAAACCATGAGCTGAAGAAAAATGTTCTCTTGTCTTATTTGATCAGGTATTCTGTCACAGTGATGAAAAGTCTGGTGGTTCAAGCTTTCTACTTAAATAACTGGAGAGTTTCCTTTAATCACTATCGATGCAGACATTATATAATGGTTCCAAAGTACATTCAATAAAATTACTTCAAAGGTACATTTGATATAATTATTTCTTAGGATGTATTTAACTGGAGATTCAATCTTATAAAGTACCTCTATTTTACTCAACTTGCAGCAAGTATTTTCATTCTTCACAAAGGCACTAAAACATTTCATCAATACAACCATAACATTTTGAAATGTCTTTCAGAACAAGTTCAAGTTTGCAACTTGTTACTGTTATTTAAGCAGATATATAGTTGTTTCAATGAAAGCCAATGGTATCTCAGGATAATATCCTATAGATAAATATTCTATAAATGCAAATTTACTAGTAACCTGCTTCCTATTTGACAGCCTGCTGTTACGTAGCAAGTCTCTTCTGTTGATCCAGAAATAGGAGCATCTGGTTTCCTGCCAAATTAGGATTTTATCTGGTTTCGCTGGCATCATCATAGTTTGTGAAATGAAAGTCTGACAAGATTATAATTGTTAGGACAGTTTTTGATAAGTGTATTTTATCGAAAGTTAAGTTTTGTGAGTAAACTACTGACTTTCTATTCCTAGGTAGTGATGGGGAGTATTTCAGTGGCTAGTGTCTAAAGCGTCTCTCACTAGGGCTGGTGAGGAGGCTCAGCCAGTAAAAGTATCAGCTTCCAAGTCTGAGGACTTTGAAGCCTCCTTCTGGAAGGAGGGAACTGGCTCCTGCAAGTTGTCCTCTGGCCTCTAAGCATACATCAGGGCACCTGCACCCGCTACTCCTTCTATATTAAGATTCAAAGTCTCTCCTTACATTAATTCTAGAAGAGTTTGCAAGAATAGCTGAACTACTGGAGACCTTTGAAACTCAGGAGTTCATGATGTGTGTGCCAAAGGCCCAATTTATGCTGGATATGAAACTCAAATTACCTAAGTAAAATTTATTTTTGTTATGGGTGTGTGTGTGTGTGTATTTAAAGACCATGTATGAAGAGGTCAGGAAACAAATTTATAAAGTTGATTATTTCTTCCACCTTTATGTGAGTTCCAAGAATAGAAGTTAGGTCAGGCTTGTAGCAAGCACCTTTCGCCACTGAGCCATCTCATCAGAACCTAAGTAAGTTTATCTGAAGGAAAATCTAGGCTGACATGACAGCTCAATGGTTCAGAAAGCTCACTTGTCTCTAAATCAGACGAGCCCAGGTCAATCTCCAGGACCCTTATGGTAGAGAAAGAGAATCAATTCTGCAAAGATGTCTTCCAACCTCCACAACTGCAGCTGTGACAAATGGCACACATTCCACCACCAGCAGCAGCAACAATAAAGTTTACAAAAAGGGAAGGGAAAAAGAAAATCCAGACCCCTCTGCTACAGATCACAGTAGGCCTTATGGGTGCTGGGTCCTGCTCTTTCATGACTTCATCTCATTCTGGTCACTCTGTCCTCTGCAGAACCTCTATAGAAAGAGTTGCTTCCACTCTTTCACTGACAGTACGCTGTGTGATGATGGCTATTTTTGGTTTTCAAGTTGACTACATCTACAACTAAAACCCCAAAATGGAGGACAGACTTATAAGAGGGTTTTTGTTTGTTTGTTTTTGTTTTGCCTAACTTGAATTAGAAAGACCTGCTTCTAGTCTGGATCTTTGAAGGAAATACACCTTCAATCCAGATCTTTTGAGCTGGGAGCGGGGAGAGGGTTCAGATCTTGAGGTGGAGAGACACATCTTTATCCTGGAATCCTATGTAAGGACACAGAAGATGGAACCTTTTGCTCTTTCCCCACTTCCCCTCACCCTTCTAGCAATTCCATGGCTAACATTAGAGTCTACTTATGGGGGACTCCAGTGTCTACTGAAGAGTAGCTGAGACATTCAGCCTTGTGTGGTGAGCAACTTCTGGATTCTCAGACATTGGGTTCACAGCTAGCCACGGATTAGTTGGACTGTGGGCTGTATGTCATCCTAATAAGCCCCTTTACATAGAGAGAGGTACATTCTCGAAGCTCTGTCACCGTTGAGAATCCTAACTAGCACACTGGTGTTTGAAACTGTTTTCCCCGCCTCCCTTCTGCTATCCTTCTGTCATCCTACAGGCCTTAAACGCATAATGAAGCTCTTGCTGATTTCCCATTGGAATCTGGTTCCCGTTTCTTTTTTACGGTTGTATGCTTTTAAAGTCTTTCGTTTAGGTCCTTGCTGGTTGTGGAATGCGTGCATCTTTGTCTTCTTGCTCTCATGTCATGTTGTTCTCTGCTATATCTAGGATTTGCAGGGAAGCAAGATGGAAGGGTACTTCTGTCACTAGATCAGACATTTTTCCTTTTGTCGATGCATTGGGTTTTGTACAAAAAAAGAAAAAAAAAAGCACAAAATAGAGTCTCCCAGTAGCCTACAAAACAAACATGTATTCCCTGCTAAAAGGAGTGTGGATGAACCTACCTGGAGTTGCAAAGGGTCTCAGTCTTTAAGATCTATCTGTCATTCAAGGCAGCAGAAGAGGTGGTGACCTGAGTGTTCCTTCACACACAGACAACCAAGGGCACAAGGGACAGAATGCAGGCTCCTTGAAGCCACTACCTATTTAGAAGCTGCCCAATCTCTACTACTTGTACCCATAGCCAAAACCCAACTACAGACCCCTCGGTCAGTGTGATGGAGACATCAACTTTCACCGTCCCTTGAAAGGCTGATTTGTATCCATCTGAGCCCTGTTATCCTTGCCAGGAGCAATTGCATGCTGGATTGGTAAAAGCAAGCAAATGAGCTTCCTGGAAGCAATCTACTCTTCGTTTGCACAGCTGATAAATGGGTACATCCCTGGTTTAGGCACCGCTTCAGGGATTTTGCCTCTAGACTGTTTATTGCTGCTAATTAGTCTTTCCAGCTTGTCATTGTTGTGCCCCTCATATATACCTGACATGGAATAGAGATTCCCTCCCTGCCTATTGCTCCACAGCTGCTATTCTCTCTGTTGGGCAGCTTTCCTGCAGAATCTTATGGAAATGATTTTATAATTTCTGATGATGATTCCTGAGTTGATTAAAATAACTTCTACCCTCCTGAAAATTGGCTAAAAGCTTTGTGAACCATATGAATTACCCCAGGAAGAAAAACAAAGTTGAAACAAATTAACGACCAAGGAAAACCATTCATTCTAGGGTTAGTCCAGGGATGCGGTCCAGGTGTTTACCACAATAAGAAAGCCTATGTGACTATAAAAACAAAGAACAAATGGCTAGCTATACAACACAAAACAGACACACATTTCTTGGTTAAAACCCTTGACATCAAACTTTTGCTTTGAACACATAAAGTATATTTGAAATAAGAAAAAGATAAAACCTCTGCTTTGAACTCATAATGAGCTTATACATAAAACCACAGCTTTAAACTTGTAAAAAAATGTCTAGCTAGATGTAGTCCTAATGAAAGAATTTATAATCAATAGTCCTACTATAACTACCTTTTTATGTAACAATTGTATCTATTCTTGAATGAAGTAATATTTCTTATATAGAGAACCTTTGTCTTAGAGGGCATAAAACCCAGGACAGAAATAATTTGCTGTCCATTGATTGGAGTTTTCCTCCATCTACCACATATCTTTCTGATCATCTGTCTGTCTGTGTGTGTGAATGTGTACATGTCTGCATGTCTGATTGTTTGCCTGTATGTATGTATGAACTGATACTATGGTATGTATGGGAATGCATGATTCTCTCTCTCTGAAGAGTTAACGAGCCTCTGGGAGACTGTGCAGAGGCTCTCCTGCTCACCCCCGAGTAAAAGAGCCAGAAGTTTTTGCTGGCGTAAATAATTAAGTCATAAGCCCTCAGGAAAAAAAAAATCTGAAGAGTAATTTATCTGGCCAACTCTGCATGCATCTGAGTCTTTCCCTGGCTTGTCAAAGCTGGATTTTGGCACATCCCACAGGCCACACTCTATGTCCCGCAGTCCAGACTGACAATTCTCAGAAACAGGTTTACCATCAGAGGCTATGAGCATCCTATGTGGAAACAGCATGTTCTGAGTGGCCCAGCAGTTGTTTCTCATCTTGAATGACAGCCACTGTTAGTAGAAAAGGAAAATCATTTCAGTGTAGTTCAGGAGGGCCTTGTGGAGCTCATCTCTGCTACTTTATAGATTCCTTTTTTCTATTCCTTTTATCCCTACCCGTTTCACCTCCTATCACTAGAAGGGAGAGAGATAAAGATTCCCAAATTTAATTCCTTTCCTTTTGTTTCTTCTTTGAGCACAACTACTAAAAAAAACTAACCAAACTCCCTGAATGACAACAACCACCCCCAACCCCTCCTATGGAGTCCTGGAATGTACATAACCTCTGAAGAGTTCCCAGAATTCTAAATCACACAATCACAGAAACTATCTGCAGCTGGTGCTGTTGTAAATAAAATGGGGTTGGCTATATAATGTTTATTATGAGCCCTATGGTTATCACTGTGGTATGATTTAATCCTCTATCACAATTAATAAGACGTAAACACCTGTTACATTTTATAATTGCCTTATTTACCTTGGGCTGGGCAGATATCTCACGCTGTCTCAATAACTTCACCATCCGTGTCCCAGCCCCCATCCAACACAACCTGCTTTAATCATCCTTATTTGGACCATCTTCCATCCATAGTCTTACAAATACTTGCTTGTATTCTTCATCTGGGCCTTTCCACACCATTACTGGAGTCCTTTCTCACAGTCCACGTGGTTCTTTCTCCACACTAACCCATTGTGGCGGCTTCCTTTCTCCTCTCTTCCGGTTCATCTGTTTCCCATGATTCCCTGCTCCAAAGCCTGCGAACCTTAGCCACACCTACCCCTTTGTGCCCTGCGCAGGTTTTAGGCCTTTTAATCAACAAGTTAGGAGTAATGTCTAGACAGGTTTAGACAACAAGGATAGGTGTTCCTGGGGAAAAAAAACAGATCTCGAGGGCCAATAATTAGCATCAACACAGAAGCATTAGACCAACCCCAACTAGCTGGCAAAAACATGCCTCGGCTAGAGCATGAAGCAAATCATAGTCAGCTGCTGAAAAGCAGCCCCATATCCCCGCTCCTGGGATTAAAAGCATAATCTTATTTCTGTGCTTTTTAAAGAAACCAAAATTCCAGAATTCTCACTACACCTTTGTTGTTATAAAAAAAAAAAATCCCAGTTGTTCAATATCACCAATGAAGACTCAGGAGCTGTGGCCATCAGGAACCTGGGGAAGGGGTGTAAATAGAAATGAAGCCAACGCACAATCCCGAGAATCAGACTCTGGAGGCCAGACTCAAAGGTGCAGATATAACTTTATTATCTAGTGTAACAGCCTGATTGAAAGGCCAAGCAGACCATCCCATTGTAGACTCAAGCACCAGTAACAATCAGTCAGGTTGGTGCAAATGTAAGGAAATGTGGGAGATATGGTGGGACAAGGCCACCTTAGGAGACTTCCATAAAGAAGGGGGAAGCAGTCACTGCCCTAGCCTCAGATCCATTTTTGAGACTTCACTAGTGTGCTAGGCGTCCTTAGTAGAGCAACCCTGTGTGCAGTGGATCAGAATCTTTCAAGGAACCATAGGAGTCACTGACACGCTTCACTTGACATTCCCTATGGGCCTCCAAAAGGCTTACCTCAACACTGGATTACCTCAACCCTAAGGAGCCAGAAAACCTGGATTGAAAACTTGGTAGCTCAGAGAGGCAGAGAAAGCACCCAGCTGACTTTCCCACTCAGCTCACCCACCCCCAGAAGGAAAAAGCCCTTTCTCTTTTTCTACACTGTCTTAAAAACCCTTCAAACTGAATGCTCACCCCCTTTCTACTTCCTGTGTGCCTCTCTATCCTTTGGACTTCCTCTCATTCTCTATGTTCTTTTCCCATATTCACTTCCTGTCAACTGGTTGTTTGCTTTAAAATGAACCAGGGTTAACTTTATTTAATCCTGTTTACAGAAATCTCTTGGATTAAAGGAGTGTGCTAGGGCTGAGCCACGCCACAACCAGAAACAGGTTTTTCTGGTTACACAGTCTCAGGGTTAACTGTCTGATCAAATATCCGAAAACACATTTTGATCCCTATTAACTCCACAATGTGCCCTTTAATACTCATGTCTAGGTTGATTCTTGCAACTACTGGTGTTTTCTGTGAGCCTCATAGGTGCTAAGGGTGTGGGAACAGGCAAGGGATTTCCCATCCTTGTTCCTCCTTCTCATGAGAATGGTCCTTTTATTAAACTTGTTCCTGTGGGTCCCAGTGATAAGCAAGGACCAGCCAGGCAGTGCTGAATATAAATTCAAGGAGTAACTGATAGAAAACTAGAAATGTCAGGCATTTCATTATCCTAATGTTTATGAGCTCTGCTGAACTAATTTAATTTCATCAGCTTGGTCAGAACACAGGGACAGGTTCTCTTCCATATGCAACAAAACAAAACAACAATAAAACATCTACACACAGGAGGCAAACAATAAACCCAGGAGAAGCGAAGCCCCTCCAGGGGTGGTCAGAGAGCAGCAGCCCTGGTGACAGTAAAGACTGCAGCAAGCTAGCCATGCTCCCAAACTCTGAACTTGAGCCATCCTGCAATTGCCTCAGGACATAAGCCCTCTAGTGTTCTTATTAGTCTCCTGGAAGCAGCACACAGACAGGACTAAAGTGTAAGTGCAGGACTATGCAAGCAAGTAGGCAGTGTCATGGGCATGCTGACCGCCTCCTGCCTTCAGCAACAGAAGACTGATATCTGCAGTAAAAACCCGGGCATTGTGTCAGCCATTCCTCACAACTACCTGATTTCCTTGTCTCCATTCCAGAAGATAAGAGCGTGAGGCTTAAAGGCTGGAGAAACGACTCAGTGGTTAAGAACACTTGCTCCTCTTCCACAGGGCCAGAGTTTGGTTTCCGGCACCCCATGTCACAATGGCTCAAAATGGTGTGTAACTCCAGCTTCAGGGGCTCCAAGGCCTCTGGCTTCCAAGAGCACATGCCCTCATACTCACACTCCCCCCAGTGTGCACATACACTTAAAAATAATGACGTCGTTAAAAAAAATAACAGGAAGGAGGCCTGACTCTAAAGCAGGCTTGTTCTATCTCAAGTCTCTCACCACACCTACTAACACAAATGTTTTTGTGTGTCGAAAGATAGGAGTGGGGGCTGAAACAATGGCTCAGCAGTTAAGTGCACTTACTGCAGGGGCCTTGGGTTTGGTTCCCAGAACCCACAAGGTCACTAACAATCATCAGCGCCAGCTCCAGGGGATCCGAAGCCCTCTTCTGACCTCCACTGGCACCAGGCACACATGTGGCAGGCAAAACACTCACACAAATTTGTAGTAAAACACCTTGGGAGACATTAAACCAGTATCGGATAATATTATAGCTGAGGCTGAATGTATGTCCTTCAGAAAATAAGAGGCAATCACACAGTTCCTTCCTGTTTACTTCCGTGCCTGCTACAGGCTTTCTTTCACATCATTGTCCCATAAGTCCACGGTCCTGCCCTAATTTCAGATGTTGCTCAAGTGATTTGACACAAGACTGTTAGAAGTGTGATGAAGCAGCAGACGTGACTCTAAAGACCACAACAGCACACGCTGTTTAGGCTGTACAAAGAATCTGGGTGCTAAGGGACTTCCCAGGTCGTGGGCCTCAGAACAAGTAAAGCGGCCCAGGCAGTGCAGCGGAGAGAACACGTGGTTTCAACAGCAGTGGAGCTGTAACTTACATGGATGACAACTAACAAGGTATCAGATCTCTCCACGGGAGCATCAAGTGCAGCTCAGTTCGGTAGCTAGAGAGGGAACGCAAAGGTACCAATTAGTCAGGCAGATCCTGAGCTTCGGGATTCAGCAGTCTGTCCTGGGTGACTGCAATTGCCCCTTACACTCCAAATCAAAGATGGCACGTGCTCTGCAAATGCCTGCTCCGCATAAACAATGCCTCAGCGACAGGAACTAAGCCACTGGCGTCCAGGAATCGTGCCTGGGTATCCGGGCGAGTGCACAGCGGTAGACGGCTCCCGGGGCACCTGCCCAAAAGCCGGGACGAGCTCGGCGCCCGAACCGTGCGCGCCCAGGGGCAGTACTGGCCCCACGCACATGCACACGCACGGGAGCGCAAGCTCCCGCGTTCCCGATGCAGTGCCGAGGCCGGGCGCCGGCGGGAGCCCTGGAGCCGGGAGCTCCAGGAGTGGCGGGTGCCCGAGCACTGAGCTCGAGCATTTGCTTCACTGCAGCCGAAGCCCCGCCCCGGCCCCGCCCATCTCTTCTCCCGCGCGCGGGCTCCGCGCGCCCCATGCCGCGCGCGTGCGCGCGCGTGCGCAAGCCGGGGCCCTCCGCGGGCGGCCCCGTAGACCCAAGGAAAGCGTCGACCCGTAAGGTCCCAAATTAACCCTTTCTCTGCTCGCTCACATAAGGGGCCCGATCGGATTCCGTGCCTGCGCGAGCGGCGGCGCGCCTTCTCCCCCCCTCCAGCCCGCACCGCGCATGCACGGGGAGGGGGGGTGGTGGGGGTGTTCGCGGCAGGCTGGATAGTCTGTGCTCGTGCAGGAGGAGGGCTGCTACCACCAGGGACGTGCACGATTCCCCCCACCCCACCCCTTCCCCAAACTACAAAAAAAAAAAAAAATCCAAAACACTGCCACCCGTGCCCCCGCGTCCATCCCGTCCCGGCCTGCGCGCTGCCGAACGCGGGAGCCCACGGCGAGCGTCTGTAGCTGTGCCAAGCTGCAGGTAAGCGCGGGCCGGGTGCGGAAAGGGCCGGGGCGGGCGCGGGGACGCGGGGGCAGCCGGCGGCGGGCGCGGCGGGGCGGCTGTGTGGAGGCGCGTTCCCGCCGAGCTCGGGCAGCAGCCAGCTGCAGGATGTGGCGGCGCAGCGCGGTGCGAGCGGGATCGGGCGTGGGCCGCGGCTGGGCGTGGGGGCCGGGCGCCCCGGGGGCCGCGCAGGCCGGCGAGCGGGGCTGGAGAGGCCAGGCGGCGGCCCGCGCGCGCGCCCCGCGGCCGAGTTCACGGCCGCCCCGCTCTCCGCGCCGCAGTGCACCGCGGTGGGGGTGGGGACGGCCGAGCCGGGCCCGAGCGCGGCCCGCGGGGCGCCGCCCCTCGCAGCCGTGCCCCCCCAAACCCCCGAACAGCCGGGGACCCCCCGCGCACGCTCCCCGCCGGCGTCCGCGGGGCTCCGGGGAGCCGGCCGCGCGCCGCCCCCGCCCCTGGCCGCGGGAGGGCGCGGGAGGACCAGACGCGCAGGCCGCGGAGTGCGCGGGGCGCGAGCTCGGGGCTCGCGGGCGGAGCAGGGCGCGGCGCGGCGCGGGGCTGCGGAACCGGCCGCACGCCCGCTCCCGAGCCCGCCCGCGCCACCGGGGCCGCTGCGGGCCAAGGAAGCGCCTCGCGCCCGCGCCGCGCCCTGGAGAAGCGGCGGCTCGTGGAAGGGAGAGCGGCCTGGCGCCGGCGGGAGCCGCGCACGGGGAGCTTTTGTTTGGGGGAGAATGCGGAGGGCTCGCTGCACCCGGGTGCCCGCGGGCTGCAGAATGCGAGCGTGGATCCCCCACGCGCGGGCTGCGCCCCGGGTCCTGCGCCGGGCTCGGTGCTCCCCACTCCCAAGTTGTGCGGTCGCGACAGGGAAGTGGTGTGGCCGCCATTGTCGCAGCTGCTCCGGAATAAGGAGGCGGCTGCGGCTGCTTATGTAAGTTTGCTTTGGGAAAGGCCGGCTCCCTGCTCGCCGAGGACGCTGTAGCGCTCCCGCGATTTGGAGAACTGCTGGCAAGGAGCTGCTTTATGGGGTTGTAGGTGTGTGGCCGTGTGTCTCGTCCCACACCTACTTACACACACACTGGCAATGGCTATCTTCCGGTTTGACTCATTTGAACTTAGCAATGGGAACATCTCTGTGGGGAAAAAAACGAGCCGATTGGCCCGTGACCTCCTTTGAAAAGAATACACACCAGAAACTAGAAGCTGCACGCTGATATGTTGCCATGGCTACTGTAGGGTCGCTCTTCTCCCGAGTGCCATACCCCTTGATTCCACTGTTAGTGACAGCAGAAGTGTCACCGGAGAAGGTTCTGCAGGGGCTGGCCTCCCTCATGCTGACTGCAGGCCCGGGGTGCATGAAGAACACAGGAAGGCAGAGATGAAGAGTGGGCGTCCCTGGGCTCCTCTTAGCAGTCCTCATCCAGAGTTCTGTGGTTCCTCTACCATAGACTTGCTCTGTGTTCTGAGTATGGTGGTCCCCTTTGTGAGTCTAGGGCAAAGTCCTGTAGGGCTGTATTCTAATATGCCCACCTTCTTGAACTGCATGCACCAAGCTAATGTGTTTGTGGGATTAATGGTCAGTAGAGGAAATTTTGGTACAGCATGTTGGTCCACAGGATGTGGGGCTCTTTAGGTGAGAGGTAAGAATCAGAGAAAATTCTTTGACCCTGCTTATAGGGATAGAGTGGGAAAATGTGGAATTTCTTCATTGAAGTCTCTGGGACAAGTTTGAAATTGTGTAAACAAGTAGCATCCTTGTTCCTTCCCCTTCTGGCTGTTGGATATATGTGCTCCCACAGCCTTCCTGTATTTAGAGAAACATGCATGTAGATGTTTACAGGGCCTTGAGGAAAACGTGGAGAGCTGTGCACCCAATAGGAAGTAGTGGGCATCAGGAGCCCAGGCTGATGTTTTCAATAATCTAATCACCTGCCAGGACAGTTCTATTCTTTTCGTAGAACCAACCAGGCCTGATAACTGCTAGCCTCACTGTTTCTACCTGGAAAATGGGTTCGTATGCAAGAGGTGGAACAATAAAGGGGTTTGTAACTTTGTTTTGTTTTTCATTCTTGTAAACACTTGGCTTAGCAGATAAATTTAAGATAAAGAAAAACCTTACTTAGTGTTTCCCTTTATTCCTGTAGATCTGGCTTGCCCCTGATCAGACTTACTCTGATCTGAAGATTTTGGTGTTTAAGGCATTAAGAAAATAGCCTGAATTGTTCATGGTAAGTACACCTCAGAGTATTAAGCCTTATAATATCATTTGGCATTTAATTTAAAATAAGTGTCTCAGGCCAGGCATCCTGGCACACACTTATGATGCCAGCATTCTGGGAGACAGAGGCAGGTGGATCTCTGTGAGGTCAAGGCCAGTCTGGTCTGCAAAGTAAGTACAGGCCAACCAAGGCTACACAGAGAAACCCTGTCTTGAAAAAATCAAGAAGAATCTCAGGTCTTGGGGTAGCAGATGAAGGGTAGTGTACTTAACTTGGTTTAAGCAAGTCTCTGATCCTCAGTATATTCATTCATTCTCTCTCTCTCTCTCTGTCTCTCTCGTCATACATTTACAATTCTATTTCCCCGAGGAAAACCCTGTTTTCCTCAGGCTTACAGTTTCCTGAATAACAGTAATATAATCTTTTTTAATGGAAAACGTAAAACACATTATTTGTAGATTAATTCTTGAACACAGTGGTAGGTCTTTCACGGTGGCTCTGAAATTATTTTACTTTTAAAATACTCCTTTACTTACCGAGTACAGGTTAAACTTAAAACTAGACCAAAATGTTCAAACTCTGAAACTTTTTGAAGGGCAATAAGCCACAAATGAAAATTCTATCCTGTGAAATTTTGTTTAAAATATTACTTGAGGTAGGTGGATCTCTGAGTTTGAGGCCAGCCTGGTCTACAGATCGAGTTCTAGGACAGCCAGGGTTACACAGAGAAACCCTGTCTCAAAAAATAACAACAAAAAGATGATGTGAACAAGAAAATACATTATTTGAAATAGTACATAAATTACCTTCATGCTTTGTGTACAAGGTATACGTAAAATATCAACTGGTTTTGTATTTAGGCTTGGGCTGCCATCATTTATCTCATTATGTATATGCGCATATTGCAAAATCTGGAGGAAAAAACAAATCTGAAATTTGAAAGGCTTCTGGTCCCAAGCTTTTCGGAGAAAGGTTTCTCCACCTGTACATCTGTTGCTGGTGAGACTTCTTACTGGATGGCTGGAACACCCTGTGAACATGAAGCCACTCATCACTGTCTTCCCAGATGTCATTTGGGGTCAGATTAAACCCAAAACTGCTATGGAGAAACTAGAAAACAACACAGACTATGTGGCAGCAATGTCCTCTCTACTTCTTCAGTGCTGTTTTGTCTCTTCTCTCAAGAAAGTATAGTGCCAGCCACAATATTATTTTCTTGAATCCTACACATCTGAAGTTAAATTCCACGTTAGGACTTGAGGCTTCTTTTCTTTCTCTCTCTCTCTCTGCATTGGCTGTGTGCATACACGTCTGCATGTGTGTGATTTTGTATGCATATGCGTGGCCATTCCTGTGGAGACCTGAGGCGGACGGGGTTAGTTTGGGTGTCAATTCCTTGATGGTTTTCTCCACCTGGTTAGCTGAGACAGGATCTCACAGTTCAACCTGAAGTTCACCATTCAGCTGGAAGAGCTAGCTGTCTTTGCTTGGGATCCGTTTGTACCTTCTTGGAATCACCACTGGCCAACTTGTGCCTGCTGGAGTTTACACAGGCTGGGCTGTTTATCAGTCTTTCCCTCCATCTTGACTGTCTGGCAGCATGAGTTCTTAACGCATGCTTCCTGCATTTGATGACTGGATCTTTAATAGCTGTAGGATGTTGGGCACCTTCCTAACCCCTTTTATAAATTGGGACAACACCTGCTTCATAGGATTCTCTTTAAATTAAGTGGATTGAGACATCTAAACCATGTAGATATATTGGTGTATACTGTAGAAAGCTGCCATTGTTATTACAGGGAGGGAACGGTGAGTAAACTGAAAACAGTTTAAAATAGGAGTATGGAAATCCCTTGTCCGGAGTTATTTTTTCCTACCTGTTTTGGAACCATCTTTAACACTGACTTTCTAAATGCTTTCCAAATATTCACAGGATGACTAATTTTTGTATGGGGAGTACTACATTCATAACAATTAAAGTCTTTAAAAAATTTTTTTTGCAGGAGTTTTTCATCAGTATGTCTGAAACCATAAAATATAATGACGATGATCATAAAACGCTGTTTCTGAAAACGCTGAATGAGCAGCGCCTGGAAGGAGAATTCTGTGACATCGCCATCGTGGTTGAAGATGTGAAGTTCAGAGCCCACCGGTGCGTCCTTGCCGCCTGCAGCACGTACTTTAAGAAGCTTTTCAAGAAGCTGGAAGTGGACAGCTCTTCAGTCATAGAGATAGATTTCCTGCGCTCCGACATATTTGAAGAGGTCCTGAACTACATGTACACGGCAAAGATCTCCGTGAAAAAGGAGGATGTTAACCTGATGATGTCATCAGGTCAGATTCTCGGCATCCGGTTTTTGGATAAACTCTGTTCTCAGAAGCGTGATGTGTCTAGCCCGGATGAGAATAATGGCCAGTCAAAGAGTAAGTACTGCCTTAAATTAAACCGCCCCATCGGAGATGCCACCGACACTCAGGATGACGACGTGGAAGAAATCGGGGATCAGGATGACAGTCCCTCCGACGACACGGTAGAAGGAACTCCCCCGAGTCAGGAGGATGGCAAGTCTCCCACGACCACTCTCCGGGTTCAGGAAGCGATTCTGAAAGAGCTGGGGAGCGAGGAAGTTCGAAAAGTGAACTGCTACGGCCAGGAAGTGGAATCCATGGAGACCCCCGAGTCCAAAGATTTGGGGTCTCAGACCCCTCAAGCCTTAACATTTAACGATGGGATGAGCGAAGTGAAAGATGAGCAGACTCCGGGCTGGACCACGGCCGCCAGCGACATGAAGTTCGAGTATCTGCTCTATGGTCACCACCGGGAGCAGATCGCCTGCCAGGCGTGCGGTAAGACGTTTTCCGATGAGGGCAGATTGAGGAAGCACGAAAAGCTTCACACGGCAGACAGGCCGTTTGTTTGTGAAATGTGTACGAAAGGTTTCACCACCCAGGCCCACCTGAAGGAACACCTGAAAATCCACACGGGGTATAAGCCCTACAGCTGTGAGGTGTGTGGGAAGTCCTTCATCCGGGCCCCAGACCTGAAGAAGCACGAGAGGGTTCACAGCAACGAGAGACCATTTGCGTGCCACATGTGTGACAAAGCCTTCAAACACAAGTCTCACCTCAAGGACCACGAGAGGAGGCACAGAGGGGAGAAGCCTTTTGTGTGCGGCTCCTGCACCAAGGCGTTCGCCAAGGCCTCGGATCTGAAGAGGCACGAGAACAATATGCACAGTGAGAGGAAACAGGTCACCCCCAGTGCCATCCAGAGCGAGACGGAGCAGTTGCAGGCCGCAGCCATGGCCGCCGAGGCCGAGCAGCAGCTGGAGACGATCGCCTGCAGCTGAGGCAGGGGGTCGGGAACTCTGGGCCTGGGGGTGGGAGCCGGGGTTGCGTTGATTGTAGCGGGTGAAGACCATTGACTGCTCTGTGGCCGCTTAGGGTGTCGTGCTGACTGGACCTTAAAGGCAGTGCTTGCTCCACTTAGGGAATTTTCAGATTTCTCAAGGCAAATCACGTTCCTGCATTCTGACCAAACAGTTGTGGGTTTTCTTCTTGTGCGTGTGTGTTTTGTTTTTGATGTCTAACGTTCATATTCCCGGTAAGCCCCCCTGCCCTTCGTTATGGTTTTAATTTGAAAACTCCTTTGTCCAGTTTAACCCGAGTGGCTTCTGTTCCATGCGGAACTCCTCTATGCTTGCCTGGGGAGTGCGCTGCACAGAGTAATTGAGTAAATTGATTTCTTCATTGTCCCGATATATGTGACTTAACGGTCAAAACGGCAGTTTTAATAACTGCATACAAGAACTTCACGCCGATGCAGAAAACGTTGGCACGGGCTGACCCAAAACACTGCATAAGTACAAAACCAAGTTTGGGGTGGTGTTAGTTTTATATTTGATTTGTTAATTTTATATATATATATATCATTGTTTTCACTGTTCCTGTGGACAAATAATGGTTGCTTTGCTGAAGTGTTTCTTCATCCATCAAGTCGGCCCCTGTACGCACCCGCGAATGCTACAAGTCATGTGTACCTCAGGGTGAGTGAATCCACAGAGATCCTGGTGGTGCTGGGACTGAGCTCCGCTTTTGTCCGGTGCAGCCACGCTACCTCTGGTGTCTGCAGTGGGCCAGTAGTGAGAGGAGGAGAAAAATCTCTCTCTCAGACGAGGTTTCCACAGATTCAAAAAACCCTCAGATTTCCTAGGGCTTGAAATCTTGACTGATTTCAAAATTGGTTTTGTATTTAAGATCAAAATTAGGACAAGAACAGAAATGCTTCTTCAAGTATGTTTTTGTAATTTATGGATCATCAAGGCTTTGGGGCTCTCTGTAGCACTCAGTGTCCCATAAAAGAAGATGCTTACTTAAATAAATTTAAAATCTTTTTACATGTGTAAATAGTAGTGTTGGTCTTATGTATTTCAAGAAAAAGGACACCTGCACTTTTTTTTCCTTTTTTTTTTTTTTTTTTTTTTGCACATTGGAGTAAAGTACCTTTCATTGGCAACAAACATCAAACTGTTTTAACCAATATTAAAAATCATCAGTCCAAATGTTTGTTTTCCAAGTATGTTTTAACACTGGTTGCGGTTTTCAATAGAAGATGATTGCCTTGTCATAGCCATAAATCAAAATTACGAACTTTGTTTCAGATCCGGTGTACTAAATGTTCTTTTAACTATTTCCTTAGGAATATATTAAATGCCAACAGAGTTTGAATTATGTTCTGTAAGAAAGTGCTAGGCGATTGTTTTAGGATGTGTACAGTTGTAGAAGGTGCCAACTTTTAAAGTTCATGTTTGGTTCTTAAGGCTTCCTTTTTTTAAAAAAAAAGAAGTGCATTAAAGTAACTTCATGACATGGCTTGCTATACTAACACCTGTTATTACTATTGTGAGAAAAATTTTGTTTTCAAAATTGGTGTACATGTTATGCCCGAAATTGTCTGATGGAAAAGCTACCTTTAATTTTTTTTAATTTATTGGTAAAATGTTTTAGTTTTAAATTAATTTTTCCTGAGAGCCCTTTGTTCTGTATTGAAGGCAGTCCTGTTGGTATGTGTCTGTGCTGTTAGTAGGAGGCTGACTGGTGATCCTAGGCTGTGTTAACCAAAGCAAACGTGAAATCAGCTGGCGTCCTGTTGATAGCTACTTCAACAAACCATATTTTGGACCTTTGTTTTTGTATATAAAGATGATAATATACTTCTCGTTCTTGATCATTTTCTTTGTGACATTGCTATACTTATCTGGATCCATGCTACCTTAGTTGTGGTTTCATAGAGGTACAGACTTCACGTATAAAATCGGTCCCTGTAGAAAGCCTCGTAGGCAGGTAATCACGTTCAAACCTGGAAAAACAAAGCAGAATGTTTGATACTTTGTATTATGTGTTTAGCATTTTGACTATTTTGTTCAAGAAAATGTATCTGCTACAACTTCTGGTTAGTGCTGGGTTTCCTTTGGAGTATGTGCTTTCTTTAGATATTTTTAGTGGCAGCGGGCTTTTAAAATTGCTTTTCTTGGCTCTGAGCAGTAACTCTGCCTCTCCTCATCCAGCTAGCTCTAGTTATCTCTAGGTAGGAAAGCCATCATGTTAGGTTTCTCAAGGGACACCAGAGGCATAGAGAGTTCCTTCTGAGATGTGCCCAACAGAGTCTGCAGCATGAGTGGAAGGGAACTTCTAAACACGGGCATAGCTCCTTTTCCGTCAGTGCCCTTTCTGTGTCCACAAACACTGTGTTGACTGCACTGTATTAATGTTGGTTTAGATAATGAATACTAGAATTTGTAACCTTCGGGTAATCTGTTAGTCAGCTTTTTGTTACTGTAAAAAAAAGCCAAGAGAGTTGTGTGTTGGCAGCATAGGTCTGTCATTCCAGCTACCCAGGAGGCTGAGACAAGATCAAATTCAAGGCCTGGCTGGCTAAAGAGTAAGTTCAAGACCAGGCTGAGCAAATGACTGAGGCTGGGGATATGGCGCAAAGTGCTTGCCTGTCATGCATAGAGTTCAGTCTCTTATACTGAGGAATTGGGGGGGGTGATAATGCACAAATTCAAACACATTTTTAACACCCTGGCTCTACCCTTCACCTTGAGGTAATGACGTGGATTTTTACCTCATTGCTCACCGTGAAAATTATACGACATGGGGGCCAGTACTCAGGTCTCTGGGAGCACCGTATTTCCTAGGTTTTGTTCTGTTTTCCTCTTGTGCTGGCTTGTTTAGAGATTGTGTCACTCTGTAGCCTGACTCACCTCAGACTCAGAGATCTGCCTGCTTCTGCATCCATAGTGTTGGGACAATAGGCGTGTGCCAACAAATCCTGCCAAGTTGAGGATGTTCTCAGTGGACACAGAAAACCTTTCTGGTACCTGTCAGTTCTGTAATTGCTGCCTCTAGACTGTAGGCTGATAACTCATTTAAGCGCTCATAACTGAAAAATCTTGGCATTTATAAGATACCCATTCACAGCTTTGTTCTTACAAATGTATTCACCCTAGAATTTTCTTTGGTTTCATAACCAGCCATCATTTGCCCATTTTTAAGTAGGTCATTGGCATGTCCTCAAGTGTACAGCCTAGATTCGGCTGGCTTCCAAACCTACTTCGGGAACATGACAGCATAGCCAGAATTGCAATTTTGAAATCCTCGATTTAGAAAATACTTTTACATTCAGTTTTTCCAGCCTATACTCAGTATTAGCCCTTGGTTTGCAGAGATTTCAAGAATATATGTTTCCTCACTGATGGGATTAAGACTACCACTTCCGAATTTTGATTTTAGTTCTGGAGTTACTGTTTGCTTGTTTCATTCATCTTACAGGAAGGCACTTTGTGTGGAGTAGGATTAGTGTCCATTAACAGTAATTGGTTGATTGGCTGGCATTTATAGTGCCAGGCATTGAACTAGGTGCCTGGATGCAGCAGAAATGAGCCTGACCTGGTTCCTACTGTCCGGGAGCGGATGCCTTCTCACCTTCCCAGCTCCAGAGACAGCATACAAGATGGAAGCATATATTCAGACTGGTAGTTTTACAGGTTCTGCCTGTGGTCGCTTATCTCGTATTACTTCCTGCCTGTTGGAACACAGTCAATCCTGAAGACGTGAACTGATAACCTCACAATGGCCATTAAGTATGGGGGTGACTCAGGCCCAGGGGTTCCAATATTCTATCCTAGGAGAGGCTGCAGAGACAGACCAGCTGTCTGCCAGCCCCGCCTCCTAAAGCTTCAGCCATCCCCAAGAGCCCTATTGGTGACCAACGCTTTAACCTGTGAACTGTTAGGGGACAAACGTCCCACCTCTCTGAAAAGTGCCTGCTTTGAAAAGTGATTAGGCTCAGGCAGGGCCCAGTGATGGAAGCCATACTTCTTTATAAAAACAAAGGGGAAGGGAAGGGTTTTCAAATACATTATAAATGCACACATGTATACATGTGCTCACACATGCACACACACTCCCTGTCTTTTGCCATGTGAGGCCTTGTAGTGATTTCCTCAGCAAGAAACCTCAGCTTTGGACCAACAGAATCATGAGTCAAAATAAACCAGTTTTCCTTAGAATGTATTTGTTTGGTGGTATTGTGTTATTGGCAACAGAAAACATTCTATGCGTGGGAGAGATCATAATTTTATTATTTTCTGTCAGTCAGTAAACGTGTGGAGGACCCAGATACTCATCCACTGCCTTTTTTGCTTGCCACACAAACTGCCAGCAACAACCTCCAGCATCCTGTATCCTTCTCTTTGTCCTGAAGGAACAGGTTACACTTGAGGCTTTAGGGTTGTGTCAATCATTCCCACTGCAAGTCTATTGCAGCTGTTTTGTTTACACTTTGGGAACTTTTTAACGAAACTACTTGAAAATTCCCTGCCTTCTAACTCCAAATGGCTCGAAAGGTGATCATAAAATCCAGGAGAGGAGCAGGGCGGGGTGGCACATGCCTGTAATCCCAACACTCAGGGAGGCAGAGTCAGGTGCATTCCTGTGAGTTCGAGGCCAGCCTGGCCTACAAAGCGAGTCCAGGACAGCCAAGACTACACCGAGAGACCCTGTCTCGAAAAACCAAAAGAAGAAAGAGAAAGAAGGAATGGAAAGAGAGAAAGAAAAGACTGAGAAGTCCACTCTGAGCAGGTGGTTGCCCCCGATACTCTGAAATGAAAACTCTGATTATTCCACAAACTGTCACCACTCTGCCAAAATGGTCCAAACCTTGGTTGCTGTAATCCATTGTCTCAACCCAGGCTTCCTGTGTCTGCTTTGAAAGGAAGGATTCAGCGTTAGACACTGCATCACAGTCCCAGCCACCCACTCAAAAGGTGTGTTAACATGGTGTAATGCTCTACCGCCCTCCCTCAGCCAACAGGAGAGAAACGGGCAGCTTGTGAACACCTGTGAGGTTTACATGGCTCTGGTTTTATTCAGTGGCTTCTTCTCACCTCTTCCATTTCTGGCCTGACTCTATAAACCCACAGTTTTTGATACGAATAAAAACTATTTTCACTTTCACTTTTGCCCATCTGTTTCTCTTATCCCTTTACACAAGCAGCAATTGTATCTGTTGTTAAGAGCTCACTGTTTGCCCCCATCCCCGCACCTTTTGGGAGCTTAATATTAAGGCACAACATTTTGAAGAACAAAAACAGGTTTTGCGGGTTTTATAAATACGCATGCTATATTGAAAATATGTTGACCTCACTATGTGCTGCTGCCCCTCAACCACTCCTCTACCAAACAAACAAAGAAAAAAATCTGCTTCTTTTTGCCCTCCTGAGACAGGGTTTCTTGTGTAACCTTGGCTGTCCTGGACTTGCTTTGTAGAACAGGCTGGCCTTGAACTCACAGGAGTTTGCCTGCCTCTGCGTCCTTGAGTGCTGTGATTAAAGGTGTGTGCCACCATGCTGGGCTCAGTTTGAAGTTTTTTTTTTGTTTGTTGTTACTGTTTTGTTTTGTTTATGTACATGATTGTAGTTCAAATCCTATTCTGTCAAAATAAAAGATTGGGGCTCAGTTTTACCTTGCTGTTTCCGAGTTGAGCTGACACCTGTACTGTAGAAAAGTGAAAACTGATGGAGAGATTTATGCTGCTTACCAGGAAACGGAGACCGTCTCCCTGGGTTTGATAGAGAATTCTTGAACTTCAGCTAAGTTTGGTGTTCATCTCTGTTCATCTCTGTTGCTCTAAGAACAAGTGGAACTTTAGCCCTTGCTTTCTTCCTGTAGAGAGTCTTCCCCCTCCCCAACCGCCGCCCCTCTTACACGTGGACATTTACATTTCTCTTGAGTTCCAGTTTGTGGGACACACGAATGTTAATGATTTCTACAAGGCTGAGCAGTTGATCCAAACCCTGTGATTGCCCTCCAGTGATCTTGGACTATCTTTGGCCCTCAGTAGCCTATCACAGAAAACCTTTGTGGTGTGTTAGCAGATCACCAGCTCCCACCAGGTCAGGGCTAATCTCTTACCTGAAACCCCGGCAGAGGTCTCTTGCTGTGCTGAAACCCTCATAGCTGCTCATGTGTCCACCAGAGCATTTGCAAAGTGTCTTGTTTTGTAGCTCTCTTTTGGTCTATAACTAGGAAATCTCCAGATTTCCTATAACTTGTTACCGTTGTAATATGGTGTTTTGCGTAATCTGCATCCATGTCCTCAAGATCCGATCACTCATATTTGACTCCAGAATAAACTCTCGGTCCCTTAGGCTAGAGCTAAAACATGGACACCTGTGTATTGTGACTTTATTAAGTCAGAACCCACTGCTCACGGTTGTCATGTAAGTGCTCTTTCAGCTGAGATGTTTAGCCTTACGGGGTACACCTAAGACTCAGGTGGCAGGCGTGCACTGTTAACTATTTCCTGCAGCTTTTAAGTACCTGCGATTCAATCATTCCCCTCTGCACTGTTCTAGAACTCTATTCTTGGGCTCACATTTGTGGTTCCTAGTCTTCCTCCCCTGTGTGGACCGCACGTATCCTCCAACGGGATCAATGGCCTAGTGGGCTGCTGCTTTTGCCAGTCGGCTTCAACCTCCACACCTGTTTGGGGGTAGCTGCCGTCTAAACTGGAAGGAGAAAAAATGTCTGCCAGGGTGTCAATAATCCCATGCCTTTACACAAGAGGGTTCATGAGCAGTTTAATGGTAATGGCTTAAAACAAGCAGACACTTAAAAGTGTCTTTGTGTCCCTGGGGGGTGGGGGGAGGCATGGGACTATTCACACCTTGGCAGACATTTTTTGTAGCTCCAGATTAAGTTACTTCAGGCCCACTACTGAGTGCCCGGGTAGGCAGCATCTGGTGCAGTAGATGCCATTAGCTGTAGGACATTTGGTGGTTACAGATGTAATGACAGACAAGTTGGGTATTTTCTCCAAAAACCTATGTCTGTTTTCAGTATGAAGTCTCCAATCGATTAGACACTGGTGTTATGTGACCCAAGTGTGGTGGAGCAGACTGTACTCTCAGCCTAGAGGCTGAGTCAGGAGAACCTGGCCTGAGCCCAGGCTTTGGCCGCAAGCGAAACACTCTGGAAAACCAAAACAAACAAAAATTATAATCTGTCTTCAAAGTTCAAAAATAGCTTGAGAAATCTGAAACCATTTGAATGTCTGATATTTGCATTCTGTGTGCTTTCCTTTCTTTAAAGCTCCAAGAAATCCAGATCCTGTGACGGGTGCCCTTAACCCCAGTGTTGCTGTGAGTTCCAAGAAATCCTGGTCTACACAGGACTTCCAAGCCATCCAGGGCTACAAAATAAGACCCCAGCAAAAGAAATAGATACATAACAACAAGCTGGAAGAAAACCGTATGTGGACATCTACTGGTAAAGCTGAGACCAGAGGATCTTTTGAGTCCTGGAGTCCAAAAGTTTGGGGCTCACCTGAGAGCTAGACACTGTCCTTTAATTAATTAACTAACTAATTATTTAACCAACTACAAAGTGGGACATATTCAAAAATGTGAGCATGTTACTTGGAGTATACTTAAAACTATTGGGACCTTTTGGTCTTGAAAGGGATATCCTTAAGATCTGAAAGGTTTTCTTGTGTTACTTCATTTGTGATTTCCATATATTTTTATTCTTTCTCCAGCTCTTTTAAATGTATCCTTTAACTTCTTTTTTTGTCATTCCTTAACTTCTGTTTGTTTTCCTGATTTCACTTTTAAGAGATACCTTTACCTTTGCGTTTTCAACAATGTTGATATTAATTTTTTTCTTAAATATTAAAACTTTTTAAAGTTATCAGAATAGCATATTACTACTATATATATAACTGTTTTTCAGGTGTCCTCAGGCTTTCGAAGTGTACTCATTGGGGTTCTTACATTCTTCAAATATTTGCTTAGCTATTCATTTGTTTATTATTTCCTTATTTATGTGTGCAGCCATGCACATCCTATTGTGTGTATGGAGACCAGAGAACAACTTGTGGGAATCCATCTTCTCCTACTCCTAAATGGGTCCAGGGAATCCAGCTCAGGTTGTCAGGCTTGGCAGTGATCAAATTTACCCACTGAGCCATCTTTCTGGCCTTCACCATTTATTTTGTTACTTGGTTAGCTTCTGAAATTGGATGGCCACAACTTAATTTTGAGTGGTGGTTTGAATAAGAATGGCCCCCATAGTCTTGTACATTTGAATGCTTGGTCTCCTGTTGGTAGAACTGTTTGGGAAGGATTGGGAGGTGTGGCCTTGTTGGAGGAGGTGTGTCACTGGGAGGTGGGGAGGTGTGGAGGATTCAAAAGCCCAGGCCATTGACAGTTAGCTTTCTCTTTGCCCCGTGCTTGTGAATTAGATAAGAGCTATCAGGTGCTGCTCCTGCACCATGCCTGCCTGCTTGCTGCCACGTCCCCTGCCATGACAGTCATGGACCTTACTTCCCCCAAATAAATGTTTTTTTGTAAGTTGCCTTGGCCATGGTGATTTGTCACAGCAGCAGAAGAGTAACTAAGACATCTGTGTTTTAAAATACCTCCTTCCTGCACCATTTTCATAGCACCCTGACCTAGTTTATATTTGCAAAGTCTTATTTTACTTTCCTATATACTTACGCTTGTTATCTTGTGAAATGTGAAGACCAGAGGATGACAGACACTTCAGCTGTTATTTCTTGGCTGCTGACCACCTTGGGTGTTTTATAATATTTTAATACAACAAGGGTTGTTAAAAAAAAAAGGATGAAAGAGAAAGACTGTCATATGAACTACGAAGGGATGGTAGAGAATAAGGTAAAAGTAACATGTCTGCATCTCTAACACACACATGGATGTCAATGTCCCACTATTACCTTTTCCTCTCAATCAAATGAACCCCAACATGAAACAAATGAGCAGGATTCTAAGTTCGCAGCACTAAGGAGAAAATAGTCTACAGGGTTGGTAAGACTTAATTTAGAGAATTAATTTAGAGAGGGAGACAAGACACATGTCTACTCGCGCAGCTAGAAAGATAGACACCCGGGGAGGGGCGAAGCAGAGCTGAGTGTTCTGGGAGCCACAACCCGGTGTAGGGCGGATGCCGTTTGGTTTGGTGCTGAAGAGAACCTATGCTTGCTGAGCAGTCTCTCCTCCACTGAGCTGCAAATTGAGCCTCAGTGATTCAGCATTTTCACACTGAAAATCTGTGGTTTGAACTCCTAGGAAAACTTGTTTTGAACTTGTATCTTTTCTTACTCAGGGCCCTCTAGAGAAACAACTGATAGCATGAATCTGTATCTGTATGAACAGGGTTTATTAGAGTGAACTACGGCTTCTGATCTGACTAGTCCAACAATGGCTGTCTCGGGATGGAGAGTCCAAGGACAGTAGTTCAATCCACAAGGCTGGGTGTCTCGGTCTTTGGCATGCACCAGAATCCTGAAGGAGGGGGCTCCAATGGTGGGGAGAGGAATGCACTTGCCGGTCAGAGTGAGAGTAAGTGGACAAAGTGCAGCGTCTTTCCACATCTTTTTTGTTTGTTTGGTTGGTTGTTGGTTTTTGGTTGTTTGGTTTCTCTGTGTAGCCTTGGCTGTCCTGCAGCTCACTTTGTAGACCAGGCTGGCCTCAAAACTCAAAGAACTCTGCCTGCTGCAGCTAAGTGCTGGGATTAAAGGACTGCACCACCATGCCCAGATTTATGTTTATTTTCTTTAAGTACAAAAGCTATACGTTTTCTTAGAGGCTGGGGTTAATTAAAAATTTTTAATAGGGTATTAGTAGTTCATTACAATGCTGATTTTCAGATTCATGCCAGCATGTTGCTGTAATAGATTTTTCTTAGAATACCACACATTTTTCCAGTGTAAAAATTATTCAAGTGACATGAGAGAGCTCACCCTCCTCATGATTGCCAGGAAGGGAACAGATAAGTGTTCTGCTGATTAACCAGACCCAGCCATGTTTCAGGACAGCCAAGACCCGAGCCAAGAGTTTTGACTTGGAAACTAACTAGCATGACCAAAGAAAGCAAAGGTGGGGCTGATCTGGGTCTGTGGAGCATCCCAGAGACATAATGAATCAAGAGGCTTGCCACTGGCCATATCTCAGTTGCAGGCAAAGTGAGGATGGCCAGCTTCTGCTCGGAACACTGTAGAACATTCTGTTCGAGGAGTTTGAGGAAATAGAAGTTAAGATAGTTACTAACTGATTAACCCTTGATACATTAAGGAAACACTAGAGCTGGAACAGTACCTGAAGCAGTAAAAGCAGATGCTTATCTAAGCCTACGGCAGTGGTAGATAAGAGACAGAAATAAATTCAGCTACAACACTGCAAGAGGCAGTGGGAGTTCGCAATGAAGGACCAGGAAATAGGGCAGAGACAGAACATACTAAGAACAAGCATCTGGTCCAATGGACCAGTATCCATGTGATGAGAATTACTCCAGGAATTTGCAAAGCAGGAGGAGGAAAAGCCTCCTAATGGAACACCAGAGGGGAAGCTATCTCGCAGCAAAACAAAACAAAACCCTCACATTTCTGCTACTGCATATCACAACTAAATCTGCAGGCATAAATTTCCAGCTCTTGCTTCATATCTTACATAAGTTGTAAAATGTCTTCAGTCAAGGAAGAGGTTCAGAATTTATCCCCCAATCTGGCCAATACTGTAAACAGATTGATGTTTAAAAAACGGTTGCTGCTCTCCATTTTTGTTCTTGTTGTCGTTTTTCAGTAGAGCAGCAAGCAAGAAATTTTGTCTACACTGAACAAGTAGGTTCTTGCTGTAGTCAGGACATGGACATCCCTGGGGGTTAGTGAGGCTGAAGTTTACATACTGTGCTATGGGATTCTTGAGAAACAGGTTTAGTAAGGTTCTTTGCAAGGAAGTGCACAGAACCTAGGAGAAAGGTTAAGGGTCAGGAGACTGACCTAAGTGTGGTCAGACTGATGTAGAAAAAACTCAAAGTAATAGAACTGATGCTATAAAAGATTTATTAATAGATTTGCTCCTATTGGTAAATCACAGAAAGTGGAAATTAGCTAAGGGAGCACTGCCTTTAAAATACCCAAAAGATAGGCCTGTTAGAGACAGTTATGTACAGTGCTAGTATGTAAATATTTGTTCACCAGGACTGACCAGGCATTTGGCCCAGCCCTGAAGAACATGCCTCTGACATTCTCAAGGGGGCAGCACAGGGTCACAACAAATGTTAGTTCTCTGAGAAAGGCGTTCTGTCAGATGGGCAAGATAGCTCTGGGTAATAGCTATTCAAAAAGAACAACACTGGTGTACTTAAGAAATATTAAAATATCTTTACTGTGTAAGTCTCCCATCTGTCCATGCGGCCAGAGTTGCAGTTTCTTGCCTCTGTTTAAATTGTTTGGCTCCTATCAGCCATATCAGATGGCTCACAACAGCCTTCAACTCTTGCTCTAGGAGCCAATGCCCTCTTCTGGTTTCCAAGGGCACCTGGGTTCACACATATGGCACACACTCATACAGACACACACACACACACATAAAAAAATAAAAATATAAAATATTATTTTACTAGTATACATTCCTTGTAGGTAGTGATGGGTTTTAGTGAAATGTTTTTATTTGGGTGTAGCGCAGGCTTTGAACACTCACACCTCTGTGCACCCACAAAATAAAATTGCCAGCCCCGGTCGAAATGTTTTCCTGCATAAGAGTTGCTGTGGTCGTAGCATCTATTCGAAGCAGTAGAAACAGGCTGCCTGTCTTGAGACAGTCTCACTATGTAGCCTGAGCTTTGTAGCTGTGCGCAGATTCCTGACCCTCATTCCTCCATCTTCCAAATGCTAGGATGCAGTGACAAAGGAAGCACAGCCTTTCTTGTTTTTAAACGCTTAATGGGATTATCTTTCCCAAACATGAATGATTGTATCTTTCTTTTAAAAATCATGTCTAATAAGTTAATTAATTAATGGCTGTGAATGTGTTTGTGCTAGGGGAGTGTGTGGCAGGGAGTTTGTGTAGAGGTTTGAGGAGACTTGCAGGAGTGGGTACCCCAGAGGGATCACAGACCTCAAAATAAGGCCAGAATCTGAATGAAAGGAGAGTGGAGAATAGGCTTAAACTAATTGGTACAGAAAAAGATTTTCTGAACAGGACACCAATCATACAGGCACTGAGAGAAACACTTATATACAGGGCCTCATGAACCTGAAAAGCTTCTGCCATCATTTGGGCAAAGTAGCAGCATGCAGAACGAGACAATATCTTTACAGTTATACATCTGATAGAAGGTTACTGTTGTAGGTTGTAAAAACTGGACACCAAGAAAACAAACTAAATAGTTTTCAAAAGATGAAAGGCAAATGGATGAGAACAGTTTTAATATGTTAAACATCCATAGTCGTTGGGGAAGTGTGAATCAAAACTACTGTGGGATTTCATGTTCCCATGTTCCACCAGTCAGAATGGCCAAAATCAATACAACAAATGGCAGCAGCTGCTGGCGAGGATGTGGAGTAAAGGGAAACACTCCTGCTTTGCCAGTGGGAGTGCAAACTTGTACAGCTGCTATGGAGATTAGCATGGAGGCTCCTAAAGATGTTAGAAACATCTACTCAAGATCCAGCTGCACCGCGCTTGGGCGCACACCCAAAGGACTCTGCATGCCGTCACAACCACACTTGCTCATCTGTGTTCACTGCTACTCTGTTCATAACAGCCAGAAATTGGAGACACCCTAAATAACCATCCATCACCTGGCGAATGGGGAATGAAAACATGGCACATTTGTACAATAGAACATTATTCTGTTTTCTATGGAGGTAGAAAACAACTCTCAGGAGTCAGTACTCTCTTACTCTGTAAGTTCCAGAGATCAGACTCAGGTTGTAGGGTTTGGCAGAAAGTACTTTTACTCTCTGAGCTGTTTTGCTGACTTATGACTATATCCTTCTTTCCCCCACAAACTGTTCATCTCTCAATGCCTCTCTCTTAAAGACCCATGTCATAGTCAGGCTTAAAGAGTCCATCACCAAAGACTCTTAATCTGAAGGCCTAGGGTGGAATTTAAGACTTTGTATTCTTAGCAACACAAAGGATTATTTTGCACACATAAGTTTTCAAACTGCTGACTATTAAGTAATTTCTAGTGTAATGGAAATAACTATCCTGGTAGCCAGATTACACCTGCCTTGTTAAGTGGAACAAAAGCCTGGGAATAAATTTTGTGTCTTTGCCTAGGTAAAGGCAAGTCCAGGAGTTAACCTTCACCACCAGTGGGAAGGGACATGAGCACAAAGTCTATGTCACCTGAAATAGTGCACTAATAGTGCCTTTAACAAAGTAGGTGAATCTGGATATTTTATAAAGACTACAGGATTCTTTATCACACAATTTTAGTCTCTAAAAAGTCCAGGATTATGTAATACCATGCATTTCATCTCTGGTGAAATCTCATGGTTTTTATATTCCTGGTAAAATTTTCTTAATTGTTTATTTCATTAGTTTGGTTTAGGAAATTGTGAGTTTTACTTCACTGGACAATATATTCTGTATTTCTTTTTCAAAAATAATTTATTTATTTGTATTTTATATACATTGGTGTTTGGCCTGTATGCATGTCTGTGTGAGGGTGTCAGATCCCCTGGACCAGGAGTTATAGACAGTTGTGAGCTGCTATATGGGTGCTAGGAGTTGAACCTGGGTCCCCTGAAAGAGAAGTCAGCACTCTAAAGCACTGAACCATCTCTCCAGGCCCTATTTTGGTATTTCTTAAACAATATTGAACCTTGAGATACAAATAATTTACTTCAAAGCAGTTTGATCTTTTAAGGCTTAGATCTTTTTGGTGGGGAACAGCACAAACTTGACTGTGGCCCTTCTGAGGTAGCAGTCTTCTGTCAGTTCTCCTTGAAGAAAAGCACTGTCTCTGAAGCTTTGAGACATGGCGCTGCTCTGCAGACTCCTTTGCCTCCAATTTCTTCTCCATATGTGTCAGCATGGAGCTGACGTATGACATCCCTGGTTTCCTCTCTGTGTAAGCACCAGTGTGCAGCTGATCTCTGTCATCCACATGTGTGTTAGTATCAGCTGATCTCAGGAATTCCTCTACATTTCAGGTCTTGCCTGCAAAGCTCTGTCATCCCTGGGTCTTTTGTCCAGTATTTTTTTGGCCAGGAGCATTGACTTCTACATATTCTTAACCTAGGGGATAACTTGCCTTTGCTTGGGATCTCTACCTGCAAGCTAGAACTGTGGGGCTCCTTTTGTGCCTTGCTTCTCATGTATCACTGTTCTCTGTTTCATGTAGTTTCCCACAAGTTTGGTTTGCCTGATAATTTTCGTATGGCTGAACTAAGGCTGTAGGTTTGGGGAGAGAAGTTCCATTGCTTAGATGAAATGCTGCGGTCGTCACATTTTATGGGGGTGTGCATGTACTCAGCATGACTTACGACTGATGATGCTGGCCAGATTCCATCATTGTGGATGGATTCTGGCCCACTTTTGTATACGGTGTCATCTGGAAGCAAGTGACTATACACCACCCACACTCATGAACTCTGCTCCCTCCACAGTGGAGTGTCTGTATAATCTATTTAACATTCTTTAAGATAAGAGATGTCACTTCTCCCTTTTCATTTACTTATTCAATCATTTATTGGTGTAGGTATAGAACGCAGATTTTTTTTTCTGTGACCTCTGACCCAGCCCTGTACTTGTCTTCTCACTCTGCTTGCTTTAGGGTTCTCTGCATGGCGCTCTGACCCATGTGAGTCCTCTCCCCGCCCCACCTCCTGTCATGCCTCTTTTCCTTTTGGTTCTGAGCTCAGCTTGCGTATCTGGGCTCCATCTTCAAAACAATCTATCTCTAGAAGGGGCCCAGACTTCTTTTAAATTGGAGAACAGTACTGGATATGAAAACCTTGGTGGTCCATCAGTTCTTTAAAAGCAGTTTATTGAGTTCTGAGAACAGTAATAAAATTTTATAACAATTTCCTGTTTAATATTCAACACTGATCCACACTAGACTACTTAAAATAGAAATTTGAAAAGAAATATTTAAAGTAACAAGACTATAGGAATGAGGATGATAAAATTGATTTAATCAAAACTTAATTCAACAATAGATAGCTTCCTCAATATCTGGTAATCAAGTTTCTTCGGCTGTAGTTTTTGGATGTGAACAGTGCCCATTTCGAGCATTAAGTGATTATAATTTAAAAGGAGAAAATGTTTGAATTTTGTAGTTGTATCAAATGAGTACAGAATTGCATATTAAGTAAAGAATAATTAATTTGGATGTAAAATTTAGCTTTTTATTCATCACAAATAAGCATTTCTTATGTCATTTCTTGTCTGTGTTCAGGCTACTTCATCTAAGAGTAGTTTAGCTGTAACTCCTCATTCTAACCTGAGTGGGCAAATTCCACAAAGAAAACATGAATGAGCACGCAAGGGAAGCCAAGGCAGAGGAAGCAAGATGCCCAGAGACTGGCACAGCTTGCGTGCCATGTGCTCAAGGGTGTTGCCACTCTGAGTCCTCACTACAGTCCTCCTGTGAGGACTCCTTCGCAATGCTGTGTCTTCTGTTATGCTGGGTTCTTTTGTTATTGAGATATTTTCATAGAATATATGACTTGTTATGTTGCTTGATGCTTTTGGCAAATATAAAAACTGAGTTTAGTATTTGATTTAGAAATCATGCTTCACATCACTGCAGCTGTTCTACATTCTTTATGGCATCATTTTACTTTCTAAAATTAAATACTCATTTAAATATTTCAATTTTCGAACCATGTACTAGTTTCCTAGGATGGCAGTACCAAAGCCAAAATTAGTATTTTAATAAGAAAGAAATATATTCTTCCACTATTTCAGAGGCTGGTTCGGGGCATAAGTAGGGCACAGTTCCCTTGATGTTCATCTTAATTTCTGGTGCCTACTCACAATATTTGGCTCTCAGGATCTGAAGCTCTACCACTCAGTTTCTCCCCCTCTTATACTAAGGCTTTGTTTTCCCTAATTCTCTCTGTGTTCTCTTCTTTTCTAATATGGATTTATACAGAATCAGATTTAGGACCCACTTTATCTGGGAGGACCACACCTTAACTCATTGCATCTGCAGATATTTGCATGTCTTGCTGTAAAAGTTATTCTCCTAGGCTTAATACCTCCATCTGCTAACCTAGGCCTAATCCTGGAAGCTTCCAGCCTCCATGCAATCTAACCTAGGCCTAGAATTTTTTCAGCCTCTGAGACTTACTGCTTAATAAGCTCACCCTGTCTTGTTCTTTCTGAACTCTGGCTGGCTGGTTCAACTCAGGAGTTGTGGCTCAAACTCCTCTCCAAGCTGAATGATTCAAATTGGCTTCTCTCAGCTTCTTACTGAATCGCTCTTTTGGCCTCAAACTAACTCTAGCAATCTGTTCTAATCTTCTGGCTCCTTCTCATTCTCTAGCTTGTTCTGTCTTCACCTGTATCTAGCTTGTTCTCACTTCAAACTGTCTCTGTAAAATTCTCCTGGTAAAACTGCCTCTGCATTCCATGAACTGAACCTGCCACAAACTCAACTCCACTGCCTCTCAACTCACTGACTCGAACTCAGAGATCTGTGTGTATTTGTCTCCTGAGTGCTGGATTTAAAGGCATGTCTGTATTCTAGCCGGACCATACAGATCTAGAAGGATGTGATCTCTTGCCAAAGCAACCATGCTCTTAATTAAAATTTCTCTACCTCTTGCCTTGAAAGATAAATTCTAGGGACACTATGAACTGTGTGTCCCTTTCTAATATCCCCGTTTCTGTTTTCTCTGCTTATTTTATTTCTTTGTACAATAATCAGTTACCAAGTAAGCAATGTGCTGGCTGGGTTCTTACTTGCCATGGATGATCTCCTTCCTTGTTACACTTTCTCAGAACTCAGAACTGATAAGGCCATCCATAACAGACGTGGTTTATCTTGAGCATGCCTGTTAGTCAGACTTCATGGATTTTCTTTGCTGTCTTCATTAATTGTTTTGCTCTCCTTGGGCCTGCAAAACTTTGAAGGTCAGTGAATGTGTCTTTCATAACTTTAAATGAATATTTTTCATTTCAATAAGTTTTTTTAAGTTGGAAAATAGCATTGCCTTTTCTCATTTTTACACAATTGGATGTTCTCCCTTCTTTATATTTTGGTGCAGATGTTTATGTCTCTGAACAAAGAGTTGGCACTGAGCAACAATGTTCAGTGAAACACTGACAAGCAACAAGATGATTTGATATTATGAAGACGATGATACTACTGCAGTATCAAAGTGAAGAAGGAATTTGAATCTTTACAGTATCTCCATCATCAGGGTCCAAACGTAGATTTCCAAATGAGTTTGGAAAAATCTAATGAACTCTTTTGGGATTAAAAAAATCAGCTATAATCAGTGTGATCAATTCCCTGTCATGAGGGAGGATGCGTGCGGTTAGGAGGCTGCAGGCAAGATGCCACCCCACAGTGTAGCCACAAACACGGAGGAACCAACACAGGAAGCACAGCCCTGTGTTCACCCAGCTTTTATCAGTGCAATCTGACCAAGCAAGTTACAAGAAAGGTTGGTTTTGTATCTTTGCAGAGATTTCAGTCCATGATTGCTTGGCCACATGCAGCTGGAGAGTTGCATGGCAACAATATTATATTTTTACCTGACAGCATCAGGGAAGGGAGAGAGCAAGAGGGCATGTGAGAAAGCTCAATCTAGGACAATACACAGCCCTTGAAGGTATACTTTCTACAAATAAGCATTGGGGGGGGGCAGTACTCCATATCGAAGCCATACTATTCTATCCTGGTCCCCAAAAGGTCCATATAGCTCATAATACGAGATGTATTGTATGCAGCCCATCCCCAGGAGTCTCCACGATCTTAACACTTACAGCAATAATCAAAGTGCAAGCCTAGTCTCCTCTGAGGCTCAAGGCACACTTATAGCTTTAAGCCTCTCTAAGACCAAAACCGATTTACAGCCTCTCAGGATGAAGTGGCACAGATGAACATGTCCATTCCAAATGGACAGGAAGGAGGCTGAGAACGGAGGAGTGGGGCCAAGGCCAAACCCAAACTGGCAGGACAAATATTGACTCTTGTAGCCCCATATTCAGCATTTTGGCCACGTTAGGTCATAACGTGGGCTTCAGTGGACTTGGACAGCTCCGTCCCTCCAGTCTCAGTGGCTGCAGTCCATGCACTCTCTCCTCGGCTGGTATGCTTCACACCTGCAGCCTTCCTACTGCCTCCACTCTTGGCACTTCCAACTTCCCCAGGTTCCCACTGTAGCTTGGGTTTCACCTTTATAGCCTCATATACTGCTTCTCAAGGGCACCCTGCAAGGATCCTGACTCTGGTGCATGCTGTCTGACCTCCCTTGCCTTCCTCTGAGATCTAGATGGAAGCCTCCATGACCCCATTAACTCTTATATTTTCCATGTTTAAACAACCCGTGTCACCAAAGTCTATGGCCAACTTAAGAAGTATGCTTGAAGTCACTGTTGTTCTTCAGTTTGGAGTTAGGGACACTCATCCATTATTCTTCCAAGGCTTTAATACAAAAATTATAGATGACAGGTAGGTACAGATAAATATAGATGATAGACAGATAGCTCACTCCTATACGGAGATACATGCTGATTACAATACAAATCCTCAGAGCCTTTTCTATCTCTTGGAGCCATAACCTGTGGGATGTGGATCTTGATCCACTGAACTGGGTTAAATTACACCACTAGCTTTCCAGATAGCAGAAAGCAGGCTGGGACTTCTATGCCTCCATAATCATGTGAGCCAATTCCAATAATAAGTCTGCCCCTATCCTGTTTCTCAAGACAGCCCTGGCACTTTCTCATGATGACAGAAATCTCACCTTTTTTATGCTTCTCTGTGCTCTTCTTAGGCATCTGTCTCAACCGTGATTTGGGTTTTGGTCTGCCATTTTCTGCTATTTGATTCCATTTTTCAACCTTTTAAACTTTTGGGTTATATTGAATTTTATATGAACCACTGTCTTAGTTAGGCTTACAAATGGTGTGATGAACACCATGACTGAAACAACTTGGAAAAGGCAAATGTTTATTTGGCTTATACTTCCATATCCTTGTTATCAAAGGAAGTCAGGACAGGAACTCAAACAGGGCAGGAAACTGAAGACAGGAGCTACTCAGAGGCTGCTTACTGGCTTCCTCAGCTTGCTTTCCAATAGAACCCAGGACTATTGGCCCAAGGATGGTACTACCCACAATGGGCTGGGCCCTCCCCTATCAATCGCTAATTAAGAAAATGCCCTACAGGTTTGCCCACAGCCCAATATTATAGAAGCATTAACAAAAATGTTCTCCTTTCAGATGAATTTAGCTTGCTTCAAGTTAATATAACACTATATAGCAAACAGGGTTTACAGAAAATTTCAAGGATGCCTTTCAGTGAGAAAATGATGGATACAATGTATAGTTACACAGGCCACGAGGTAGAGTTGTTTCCTTTAGTTTTAACTATTGTCAGTTTTCCTTGTCCTTTACAATGGAAAACATACAAGGGACCCTGAGTTCTCTTAGTAAGAAGGGGTGGAGCCCGTTCTCCTGGAAAATTCATCTTGTTTATTGCATGATTGTCTTTTTAAATACACAGAATTTAAAGCTGCTCACCTAAGAGAGAACACCAGCTTACCAGAGATATGATCCCACCTAAGCTGGCTTGGTGGAACAAAGGAATTTATTGAGGTCAATTACAAGAGGCTGGTTTTGTGTCAACTTGACACAAGCTAGAGTCATCAGAGAGGAAGGAGCCTCCGTTGAGGAAATGCCTCCATGAGATCCAGCTGTAAGGCACTTTCTCAATTAGTTATCAACCCGGGAGGGCCCAGCCCATAGCCCATATAAGGTACTTCCTTCCCTGGGCTGGCGGTCCTGGGCTCTATAAGCGGGGTGAGCAAGCCATGAGACTAGAGCCAGTAAGCTGCACCCCTCCATGTCGGCTGCATCAGCTCCTGCCTCCAGGTCCTGCTCTGCTTGAGTGTCTGTTCTGACTTCCTTTACTAATGAACAGTAATGTGGAAATCTAAGCAGAATAAACCCCTTTCTCTCCAACTTGCTTTTTGGTCATGGTGTTTGTGCAGTGATAGAAACCCTAACGACGACACTGGCTAAGGGCTTACTTGCGGAATCATGAATGACTCGTAGGCAGCTGCATCATGGAAAAGCCCCAGCCACGCATGGCTGATGACTCATGGAGGCTGCATCATTGCACTAACCTCCTATCCACTCTGGTAGCTCCCAAGAACACGTGTAGTTGGTCCAGGACTACGTGCAGTTATTGTTATGTTGTGCAGGCAATTCAACTGGCCTGCCTTTAGGGACCTTTAGTGTTCTGACATTCTATGTCAGAACCTGCGTCCTATGACATCATCTGGGCCAGGTACTTCACGTCTGCCACTCCCTTTCCCTCTACACTTTCGCTCTCTCCCCTATCTCTGTCAGGGTGCACCCTCCCACCATCTCTGTCTCTCTGCCATCATGGCCCACTTAGGCCCTAACTCTGTTCTGCTTCCCTTCCCCCAAATACGCTCTTTCATAAGATCTGTTGTATGCATGACATCTTAAAATACTAACAGTTATAGCAGAGGAGAGACTAAGTGACTGAATCTCAGGTGAGGGTCTCTCTTGAGTGATCACAGATGTTCTGATTTTCAGATAGGAATGATCAAACACAGAGAAAGCAGCTAACATCACACTGTCTTCAGACCAGGGGAAGGCTGTTCTCAGGCAGTGATAGAAACTGATAGCTGTGTAACATAAGATGTAAAGAAGGCCAACCGAAACAAATAAAACCTCCAGGAATATGCCAAATGTCAAAAGAAGTAAAAGATCCTTTTAACTCATAGAGTAGAATATTGACAGACATCATGAAAGTTCAGAATGTATTGTTGTGCTGGCACATTGTCTTTTGCTGGAGGAAGTGGTAGGTATCCGGAGAGAACACGCGCACAACTATAAACACTCTTGTCAAGCTTACTTCATTTCAGCCGCATTACTTGCATGAAAGAATGGATGGATGCCTATTGCTTTTCAACTTCACATAATTTGATCAAGGAGTGTGGTATGGAGATGGGTAATTAGATAGATCTGTGAATGGCTGAAACTGTACCTAAGCTCTGCAGTCTGGCCCATTCGTGCTCTGCGGTGGCACGGATCATTCCATCTCCCAACTGTACTAAGTATTTGCAGTAGCCTGCACATGGTCACATTCCCACTCCTCTGGACATTGGCAAATTCTTTTGCCAGCAGACCAGTGATTCCTTTTCCTTACCTTATTCCTGATCCCTTGGATAGCAACTTTGTCAACTGTCCTAGGAAGCTACTCTGACGCCAACAGTTGGACTAGGCACGCCTTTGCCCTTCCAGCACTTTCCCTACTGAAACAACTTGTATTGTAGCATTTCCCCCTCTTCCTAGCCATGAGCTCTAGTCAGCATTCCCCTGCCGATAGTTACTCCCCTAGTGCTTATCAGTCTGTGCTGGAGTTGTCCAAAAAGTAACAATGTGGGCATTGCTGTGCTGCAGTGACTTCTGTATTTTTTCCAAAACTCACTACTGACTTGGAGAGCAGAAAAGGCATGTTCACCCTTATAGCAACTATATGGTGGGAAAGGTGACAGAGTCAAAGTTCAAAAAGGCAAACATTTAAAGAGTCTTCCACAAACCATGAGGGAAGGCTGAAAGAACTAGAAATGGAAAGTTCCAATTCAGGCTCGTATTCTCTCTGTGGCCTCAAGTGATGCTGGAAAAATACTATCAAGCCCAAATATCTTTCCAACCAGCCTGCACTGAGAGAAGGTGCATGCCAGTTCTTTTATTGAATAAATATCATACCTGAATGCTATATGTATAACTGGACATCTGCTAAGGAGATTGCCAAGTAGGAAGTGTCACCTCTAATCTAAGCTGATGGGATCCATTATGTAAGTGCTCTCAAGTAATTAGTGCTCCAGTAAGGGACCTTGACAACACCATTGGCCACACGGAGACCATCCCAAATGTAACCTGCACCTTTGGTGTCCATGCATTTGTTCACTTCAAAATTTCAAACAAACTTCCAATCTCTTCATAGCTGGTGAATGTCGTTTGGAGGCAGGTATGCGCTGAGGTGGGCAATGTCCCAAGAAGCTGGGAGAGGTGCTAGTTTCATAACGCTTCATGGAGATGGCAAGGAGGGAACCGTTCTCATGTTGTAAAAGTGGCGAGAAACTGACTTAGCTTTCAGGAAAATGTACATGAACTTCAGAGAAACACAGGAAGACAACTTTTCAAAAGTAAGTGTGCAGACAGTGATGGTAGTGAGTGTACAGGAAGGTGGGGACAGGCAAGTGTCTTTTTTTCTCAGTAGCTGTGAGAATCAGCTATTTATTTTTTACTCCTATTTTGTATTTGTTCTTACAAATTATCACAAAGGAATCTTAAGAAATGTAAATTCTTGGATCCCATCCTATGGTTTAGTCTGAACCTCTGGAAATTAAGTGTAGCAGTTTGAGACTTTTTAAATAGCTTTCTCTGATGGTGGTGGTGCTGTGAAGAGGATTGACAGCAGAACATCTGAAGGGAAGGCAGAGGATTTTACGGTATCTAACTTAACAGTCATCTGCTCTGCCAGCATGTTATCTCCAGTTAGTAGGCAAGAAATTATGACATCTAATGCCAAAGATGTCCAAGACAGTCAAATCTTAACAGCCTGCAACCAAACCAAATCAATACCAACAAACAAACAAAAACTATTCTTATTTGGTTCTACAGTTTATTCTCTAATTCATGAAAAGCTGCCAGTTATTTGTTATTCATTAACTACTAAATCCAAGGCAACAAAGCCAGCCAAGCGCAAGTAGCAAGCCGTGTGGCTTTTACCTGATGGACCTAACTCTACTGTGTTCTCTATTAGAGGAACAAGTCTTTTACTACCTTATCAATTTTGGATGCAAACTCGAACCACCTAAAGATATGTTTAAGGACAGAAATTATACTGGAACGGTGAGCACCAGAGTAGGACAAAGGTTTGCTGGCTAATGAGTTCACAAGAGAGGCTGGGGAGTTGAGTCCTCTTCCTCCTTTTAGCAGAGGCCAAAGCCTCACAGGACCACAGAGCATCAGAGATCCAGCTAAATCTCTAGGCATGGGATCAAGAAGTCTACCAGAAGTCTTTGTGCACTCCTGAAAACTAGGCCTAGTAAATTGGCTCCAAAGGCCACTGAGACAATTACAGCTCTTATGATATTAATCAGCCCTAAGACGTCCACCTGAAGCAAAGTCAGTAGGGTTCAATTTGGGTGCACTCTGGGTGTTCTGTGGCAGACCTTCCCCCATCTACATCTTATGAGCATTCCTCCCAATTCTCCCTACTCTGTTGAGTGGATTATCATGGACATACTATAGTAAATGTAGGACTCAGCAGTGGTAAAAACTTGGATACTTTACACTGAAAAGCAAGGCTTATATCTACTCTATATGAATAATGTTTGGAGACAGGGAAAAATCACTGAACAATTTCTTAGGACTTCCATTCCATTTCAGACAGGCTTAGAAGGAAGAGCCTGCTGAAGCTGGAATCCAAAGGTTCTGATTAAATAAAAAAGAAACATCAAATCAGTAGAGACATAACTCTTTTAAAATCTGTCTCTAACTTTTTGAAAGAAATTTAAGAAATAGGAGGCAAGACTGGGGTGATCATAACTAATCAACAATGACTAAAGAAGTGTGCTGGAGATCATGTGGTAAGAATCAACAAGATGAGATACCAATTACTAAAGGTCTCAAAGAAGAGAAACTCCGTCTCCAAATGAGATTAGCCAAAGGAAGAGGGAGGGTCACTACCCTGGAGAAGGAAGACTCTTCAGGAGGAGACTGAACAAGCCATTTTCTGAGAAGCTTAAATTTTCTGTTAAAATTAAGTTAGCAGAATTTTGTCAAAGTTCAGGCAGTGTACACTACTGCAAAGATGTTTCAACAGTGATTTATTACTCTTGCACAGTACCCGGGTTTAGTTCCCAGCACCCACAGTACCAGAACCACCAGTACCTCTAGTTCCAGGGAATCAGACATCTTGTGATTTCTCCTGGCACCAAGCACACACAGTGTAAATGTGTACATGCAAGCAAAACAAACACATAAAAATGAATACATCTTAGAAATCACTGAGAGCTCTTTTTGTCTCTGGCTGCTCAACAGCTAGCACTAGGCACGACACAGCACCGCTCTTAGATGTTTATGTCTAACCCTGTGCTTCAGAGGAAACAGACTGTCATTGTTCCTTCACCCTGGGAACCATACCAGATACCAACTCTGCATTTGGATTCTGAAGCCATTTTGGTGGTGCCAAGACCACCAAAATCTTCAGCAAGATTTATGATTCGATTATGCAAAGAATCAGTTTAAACACAGACTTGAAAGAAATGACCTTTAAGAACTGAGAAAGAGTGCCAAAAAACGGAAAGGAACACAAAACCAGAATGATGGTCAGGGGACTACAAAAGCCAAAGTGGTGCTGGCAAGAAGCGAAAGTAGAGATTCTGTTGTGACCTGACCTGCTGCAATGGTTAAAATTCTGAGGGCTAATGAACTGCAAAACCTTAAAATCTTCTGAAAAATGAATGTAGGTGTTTCAAACATACAAGCAAGTTCATGTAGGAGGGCTCAGACTCACTCTAAAACGTCTCTAAAGGGAGCTGGCAATCTTTAAACTATGTTTTGCAAAAATGTTTAACTGTTTTCCTTACGATAATTTTCATGTGTAAACTGTCAATGAAGGAGACAGAGACAGCTTTTAAGCGGGTGGGAAGGTCCTATGTAGGAATTTGAGACACTCCATTTAGACTATTTTGGCCACCCAGCCATACACACACGTGAACACTCAAAGTGGTCACAGATACTACCTAGAGGCTTTCAAGAGATCCTTTACTTAAGTGGCAAGCTCCTCCTCCTCACCTTCTTTGACCCAGAAAGTCAGAGTTTTAAATCAAAATTTAATTATGTAATGCTTTTAATGGAAATTGCAGCCTCATTTGTAAAGCAACATGCCCAAGGACAGTGTGCTAATTCTCCTCCATTTAATTTAAGGGAAAAAAAGCAAGAGGGCATACCTCAGACAGGCACTGTACCCATTATCATTTATTTCCTTTGCCATGAAACTTAACACATGCCGTTTTCAGCAGCAAACAACAAAATTGCCCAAGCTGGGTTTCCTGTGTAGCTTTCTAAGTTGTATATATTCCTACAAAATAAACCAATCAACCGTGTGGAGGGATGAGAAGTAAAAATAGTTGTAAAACCCAAACATACAATTCTTATATTTTTGGTTGTGAGTCTACACTTTAACGGCTGAGCCATCTCTCCAGCCCAAACACACATTCTTTACACAGAAGCATCATCACTCAACCAGACACCAGATTGTGAGGGTTTTCCCCTATTTTCCAGATGTTGAAAATATACATTTTATCTTTATCCCCTAACATTAAGTACAGTCGTAGGTATATGGTATGTGAGAGATACAAAGTGAATTTGAAAGCAAACACTTTGCCTGAACTTACTGATCCAAAAGGCAGTGTGTGAGAAGAATGTGAAATGAAAAGTGTAAAACTAAGTAATTCCGGGGAAGAAACCCGAGGAAAACCTGAGATATTTAGTCCAAGCGGTTGGATGACAGCATCTGGCCCTTTCTAGGCTGGGATGAGTCTGGCAAGTCCTCTCAATTTCTGATGGTTCCTGCGCCCTGCGCAGGAGCTGAGCTGGGTAAAGATGAAGGGCGGTGAACACAGCAGCCACAGCCAGAGACCTGGGGTTGGAGGGTTTATGCGACAAGGCCACACAGGTGCCGAGTCGTGGCCAGGTGGTTTCCTATGCTTTCCAGTCAAAGGCCCACTTCGGTGCGTCCAGAACGCCATGATGACACCGTCCCTCTCCAAGTGGTAGCCACCCACCAAGCTGCCCGCCAAGCGGCTAACGGAAACGCCACCCTCCGAGCATTGTTTGTTGACTCTGGCCTCGAAGGTCACGTAAGGGGCCACTTGGATAGTAAAGTCGGGAAGCCGCGCGGGGTCGCCGTCCTGCCCGCGCAGCGAACACTTCTGCATCCGCCGCGCCGCCACACTGCGTGACGCAATCCCTCGGGGACCCCAGTCGCAACCGGAAGTGCGTCACTACCGTGGGCCGGGCGCGCGGGACGGATCGTGGGGCCTGGCCTGGTCTGGCCTGGCTTAGGCTGGAGGGCGGGAAGGCCTAGCTCTGGGACTCACTGACCCATATGCGAATGCCGAGGGGGCCGAGGGCGCCGAGGGCGGAGGGCTGCAGCAGGATCGAGAGAAGCTCGGAGCCAGCGGACGCAAAACGAAGGCCGCCCTCTGCTGTGCGGTCACTTCCGGCCTCCGGGGAAGTTTAAAGGGGTAGCGGCTCTCTCCGAAGCCCCGGGGCACCCCCGGGCCGCGGTTTCGCCGTAGGTGCTTAGGCGAGTTTTAATGTTTCTGTAGCACGTGCGTTAGCCTTGGCTTTTCATGTGTCCAAGTGCGCGTGGCTGTATGAGGCACTCCGCTGAAGCTCTCTGCCTGCTGAGTGGGTGCACTCTGACCGAAAGCTCCCTGGATCCCACAGCAGCCCCGGGAATACCTGCCGTTCAGAGTTAACCCCCGATCGCCAGGCACTTGTATTATCTCACTCAGTCGTCCGTGTTGGTGGCGTCGTTTCTGTTTTACGAATCGATCCGACTCCAAACAGTATACAAATGTTTTGAGGCTGCAAAGTTGGTGGAACAAGGGGAGAATGCTTCTGCCTGCAGGGCCATTCGGGATGAATTTACACTTGTTTGAGTCCCGCTCACAGCCTGCGCCCGCCGTGGCAGTTGTATTCGACCTAATGACACGTGTTCCTTTCACCAATTTTTAAGTGCGGGCAGCATTCATCTGGAGAGGGTCTTTTCCTATCCACTGACCCTACTATTCGAAGTGTAAATTTATTTCAAGTGTTTGAGTTTTAAGGAATTTGATTGCATAGAAATGGAAGCACGATACTAAGAATAGCTTTACTTAAAAAAAAAAAAAAGTTGATCCTGTGGACTTTCATATGACTTGACTATCCAAGGTAAAAGAGTGAATAGAAAGTTGCATGGGGAGGACTAAAACAAAGTAACCGTGATGGCTCTTACATTTTGCTTTCAAACGCTTTAAAAAAATTATTTTGTGTATTGAGTGTCTTGCCTGAATGTATGTCTGTTCTCAGTGTACTGGGGCAACGAGACCTCTTAGACCGCATCCATCCCTCTAGCCTCTGAAGTATATATTTATACTTTTGAGAGAGAGTATATAATTGACTTTTGAGAGTTTTAGTAGAGTTTTTAGTAGAAGCTTTTGTCATTTGCATGGATGTAGAAAATTTAAATTCCAGCTTCAATTTATTTCTTTAGCATTTTACTAGGGAGGCTATCTCTTAAGTGTAAAGCATGTTTTCTTGAATCTACAGGTCATAAATTGGGATAAGATAGTTCTGAAAGCACAGTTGCAACTTAGATGTACTTTGATGCCAGTCATTTAAAATATCTGAATGGTGAGGAAAAATAAAGTCACACATCCACAAGGGACTCTTGGAACTCAGGGAGTATGGAACAAAGTTTAGACAGACTTGTCTCCATTTTTATAGTTTATGGTCGTTTTCTTTGCCCTGAGAGAGGATAATGTTATTACTTTCAGTTTTTATTTTATTTTTCCAAAAAAGAAAAAGCAATCACTGAGTATAATTTATGTAACTTATTTGGAGCGACAGGTCAAGATGTCACTTGCATTTGAAAGTCAAGAGTTTTACTTTGTCTTCAGTTTGAAATAAAAGGTTGTGAAACCCAAGTAAGTCAGGCACATGTGCTCCTAACACTGAGGGTAGTAGTGTCTATGTGGAGTCTGTTGCAATATCATTTATTGTAAAATAAGTATTTTAAAACCATGTGGCCAGGTAGAGAATAGATGCTCAATAAATGCATATGTTTGAAGTAATAAGCCATAATACAAATAAGCAAACACTCATGGAATCTATGACTTATATTAAGTTCTAGATTGTTGAAGATATGTGTTACTCCCTAGTGTATCTTCTTGAAGTTACCCAATAACCAAATGTTTGTATTACTTTAATCCATGGATTTTAAAAAAGTATGACTTCCTTTATATTTTCAAGTTTTTTAAAAAGTTATTCATATATGCGTGTCTCTGTGAAATGGTTGTGCCTGTGAGTGCAGGTGCCTGTGGAGGCCAGAAGAGAAGATAGATCTTCTGGAGCTTGAGTTAAATTGGTTGTGAGCTACCCAATGTGGGCACTGGTAACCCAACTGAGTCCTCTCCATGCCCATATCTATTTCTTTAAAAAAGTATACTTTGTTTGGGTGTGGTGGTGCACGCCTTTAATTCCAGCACTCAGGGATGCAGAGGCAGGTGGATCTTTGTGAGCCAAGGCTACACAGAGAAACCTGTCTCAAAAAGCCAAAAGTAAATGAGTAAATACATAAACTGTGTGTGTGTGTGTGTGTGTTTTGAGACAGGGTTTCTCTTTGTAGCCTTGTTTGTCCTGGACTTGCTTTGTCTGGCCTCAAACGTTACAGCGGTCCGCCTGCCCCTGCCTCCCTGAGTGCTGGGATTAAAGGCATGCACCACCATGCTCTGTTACATTATACTCTTAACTATAGTTTTATATTCAACTCTAATATTATAGTTTTGTATATTTTTAACTTTATGTTTAATAGTGTGTGTGTTGGAGAATGTACTTGTGAGTGCAGGCACCTGTGGAGACCAGAAGAAGGCATCAGATTCCCTGGAGCTAGAGTTACAGGGTCCTGGGAACAGCACTCTGTATCTTTTGGATATTGTGAATAATACTACTGTAAACAGTGTGTACATATACATGTTGTAGTACGTACGTCCTTTCAACTATTTGGGGGATAAAAGGGGTGAAATTGCTTGGTTGTGAAAAGTTGAATTCTTGAGTGACCAACCTTTTCCATATTCATCAACATAAAAATTTTTGTTTTTTTATATCCTCTCTGACACTTATTTTACATTAAGAAATGAACACATTATTTTAGTAGATTTTACACAATTTGGGGGAGACTATCTTACTTTTTATTTTATGTATTTGTTTGAGTGTTTTGCCTGCATGTATGTGTACATTACTTGTGTGCCTGATGCTACAGAGATCGTGGAAAAAAAATACTGTTTTGGCCCATTGGGGCACTTAAATTTCCACATCCCATTGAGGATGGACTTGGGATTGTTCATAGAAGGCCGTTGGATCTGTGGTTACTGCACTAATCTGTAGGTAATTCTGAAGAGCTCCCTGACATTATTAAAACTCCTCATTCAAAACAATCTACTAAGACCTTTGTGTTCTTTCTCTGCCGTTTGGTAGCTTATGTTGTCTTTGGTTAAAGTTTATTTTTAAAAACTTTGTTGTTATTAAAAACTTTTGTTCTTTTGGACTTACTGTAAATGAATTTTCCACTTAATTTCTTTTTCAGATTGTTCATTGCTGGTGTATAAAAATACAACTGATGTTTTTCCTGTTGACCTAATGGCCTACAACTTTGCCGATTAACATAGTAGGTAGAGATGTTACTTATGAATTTTCAATAAACTATCTGTAAATACAGATGCTTTACTCTTATTGTGCTATTTGACTTTATATTTACTGCCTAAATTCTCTGTCTAGAGCTAGTACTAGAAATGGAAAAGGCATGGTTTATTTTTGATTTTTGAGTGAATGTTTTATTGTTCTATCAGTAAATATGATAGTGTCCTTTTTCATCCCAAAGAAATTTCCATCTATTCCTTGGTTTATTAAGGGTTCTTTTTAAAATCATGAAAAAGTTGAATTTTGTCAAATGCTTTTTCTTTGTCAACTGAGATGATCACAATTTCCCCCTTACTCTGCTGAAGTAGAATATGGTACTGATTTACATGCCAAACCACTCTTGTATCCCTACATGAATCCCGCTTGGTCATGTTGTAACATCATGCTATGCAAGCATTTGTAGTATACTTTTACAATCCATTTTATTTCTGCAAGTCAGGAGAGGTGGCTCAGCAGTGAAGAGTGTTTGCTGCTCTAGCAGAAGGCCCAAGTTCAGTGCCCAGCACCTATGTCAGGCAGCATACAGCTGCTTGTAACTCTAGCTCTATCTAGGGAAGCTGAAGCCTCTGGCTTTTGTGGGCACACGGATGCACACATTCATGTGTACACACACAATTGAAAATAATAAAGATAAATCAGATATTTAGTAAAGTCTCATTGTTTTTTTAAAGAAAGAAAATGTCCCAGTTATTTGATTTTTACCAGTCAAGACTCAGGAACCAGATGTTGAGGTGAAAGTACTAGCTTGGAGAGGCAGAAAAAGCACCCAGCTGACCTTCCTACTCAGCTCATGTCCCAGAAGGAAGAATGAAAAAGCACACAGCTGCTTTTTTCTCCATGCTGCCTTAAATACTCCTAAACTCAAAAGTCCCTCTTTTCTGTTTAATCCCTGTCAGCTGATTACTTGCTCCAAATCTTGACCTGGTTAACTTTATTAAATCCCGAGTACAGAAAGCTCTTGGATTAAAGGTGTGTACTAGGGTTGAGCCATACCGTTAACCACCTACTTACAATAAACAGGAAGTTGTTGGATTAAAGGTATGAGTTAGGACTGATCCACTACACAACTAGAAATAGGTTTCTACAGTTCACAATCTCGAGGTTCACAATGGGATCAAAAATTCTTCAACAGTCTCAATTTTTATTTCTGAGTTTAGCTATTTGTATATCCTCTGCTTTCTCCTTTACCTGGCCAAACATTTTCAATCTTGTTGACATTTTTTCCTAGGAACAAACATTTGATTTCACTGATTCTATTTTTTAATGTTCTCTATTTCTCTTATGTCTTCCACAATGTTCTTTTCTTATAGCACTAGCATTAATGTATTCCTGTTTTCCTAATTACTTGGGCATTAATTTGTACTCTCTTTACCTCATATTTATGCTTTGAAGTCTTAAATCCCAAGTGACTATCTGAAGACAGGTTCAGTTAGGTAATTAGTGTTGACTGAGGTCATAGGGTGGGACCTAGAGGGTAGGGTTGCAATCCTGATAGAGGTGGAGATGCCACCACAGAGGTCTCTTTGGGTACATGCACAGAAGGAAGTCCGAGTGAGCACACAGTGAAAAAGCAGCAAGCCAGGAGGACATGCCTCCTCAGAAACCAACCCTAGCTCTGGATTTTCTGCAGTTTCTCACCCTTTCTGTGGTGTTTTGTTATGGCATCCTAATACACAAATACAATATGTGGCGTTAGGTATTGAGATTTTCTTCCTCTGTAACATAGAGTTCTGTTTCTGTGAAACAGACCATGACCATGCCAACTCTTTTATTTTTTAAATGTAATTTATTTATTTTTATATTAATCACAGGTTAGGTACGTTGTATCCCAGGCGTAGCCCCCTCCCTCATTCCCTCCCACTCTCCCCATCCCTCCCTCATCTCCTCCCTGCCTCCCTCCAAGTCCACTGATAGGGGAGGACCTCCTCCCCTTCCATGGCAACTCTTAAGAAAACATTTAACTGGGGACTTGCTTGGCAGCACACAGGCAGACATGGTGCTGGAGAAGCTTCATCCAGATCCAAAGAGAGTGAACAAGAGACTAGGCCTGTGGGGTTTTGATACCTCCAAGTCTGCCTCCAGTGACGCACCGCCTAGAGCAAGTGCACACCAGCTGTAAGAGGGAAGGAGAGGCTTGTGCACTTGGGGTAAGCTTGAGTTTGGCAGTGGGAGAAGACCTTGCCATCTGAGGCCTTGGTTAAAAGCACTGAGAGTGGAAGGTGTTGGGGCTTCAGGCAGTTCCAGCAACGGGAAAGCCACTAAGGAAATGCTGCTGCTCAGGGCACCTTTGCTGCTGGCCTTCTGGCATCAGCAGCTGACGTTTAAGTGACCTTGATAATGGGAAAGAAAAGCTTTCTTTAATCCAATGAAGTCACCCACTGAGGGAAAAGATTTAAAGGTGATATTATCAGGTGAGCAAATGCCTTTTTTTCCTGTATCATGAGTTGAGGTTTGTATGTTCTGTTTGTTTTTCCTTCAGGAATACCTACGGCAGAATGAGTCTGGGTTTGTGCTGAGAACCACAGTCCGTCTTGGGCTAGGTGGGAGTCAAGATACTCAACCTGCTGTTCCTCTTCTACTGCCAGGCTCATGCTTGTGTTTCAGTTTTCCTGCTAAAATGCTCTGTGCATGGTCAAATCTTCTTTCCTTTTCTAAAATCTCCATCTTGGCTCCCATGTTACAGGCAGCCTTGTAAATAACGCAGCTGCACTTTGGAGTAGAACATTTTCTTGCAAATGATACACCTTTGAATATTAGGCCTTAGAAATGCACCTTAGATATTAGGTTATGAGGGGGACCTGATGGATCTTATTGCCAATAGTTTTGAGACAATTAAATAAGGCAAAGGAGTCAGGCGGACATAGGTAGAACATTACCTTTATTATTGATAAATCTGGTATCAGAAAATGTGGCTTAGAGCTGCAGATAAATTAGCTGTGTGGTACTGAATTCCAGAATGAAGCAGAATTACTCACCAGTTGCCAGAAGCACAGAAAATTGCAGGCTTTCTCACATTGTCTCTGGGAACATTTCATATAGGCAGGCAGAGCAGAACACAGATTTTATATTGGCAGCCAGCCCCCAAAAGGCAAAGAAGAGGGAATAGAGCCATCTATTATCATTTTATCTCCAAAATTTGATGAATAAGTTACTCCTCCTTAGGGAAAAACAAGGACGGGGCAGAGGGAGGTCCATGTAAATGACCTCAGTGGCTGCTGCTGGTTGTATTCCCTTGCTGGTGTGATTTCTAAATGTTGGAAAGCTTCAAGATTCCATCCTGAGACCTCTTACCCTATATTCTTCCCCTTTGTTCTCTCCTCCATCTCATGGCCCTCTTTACTGTCTGTTTTTATATTTTCTGTAGTAATCACCACTTTCTGCAAAAAAAAAAAAAAAGCAGCTCAATACTTTTTCTTCATTGTCCATAGGCAGCGTCTGCAGAACAAATGTTTCTTGAAGCCAGGGTCTAGAATCGCCAGAGGAATTAATTACCCAAACCCTAGTAGACTTTTTCTTCCAGTAATAGCTTTAGGTTTACGAATTAGTTAAACTGAGGCATGTGGCTATTTAAGCAGAGAGAGTTTGAAGATGCCAAAGAGTACAGGCTTATTTCAAAGATAGCTTCTGTTTACCCCTATCTCCTCCCCACCCCCCGTGTGCGTGTGCATGTGTGTGTGTGCCTTTATCAATGGGTGCTTGTATGGAGGGAGAGGTGGTTGTTAGGATGACTTCCTCATGCCCTCCTCTATTATATTTATTTGTTTTGAAACAAGAAACTTACTGAACTTGCTCACAGAGCTCATGATCTTGGATAGACCATCTGGCCAGTCAGATCCGTAGATCTGCCTGTCCCAGAAAGAGGTCTACAGGCACATATGGCCATGCCTTGCCTTTACTGGGTGCTGGCCACCTGGATTCAGGCCTTCACTTTGAGTAGCAAGGGTTTTACTCAGTGAAGAATTTCTTTAGCCACTCATTACCCTGTATGTGTGTCTGGGTACCATGTGCATGAATGGTGCTGGTGAGAAGCTGGGAACCAAGCCTGGCTCCCCAGAAGAGGAGGCAGTGTTTGTAACTGCTAAGCCAGCACCCTAGTTCCCCACTCGTCATTCTTAAAGGTAAATTATTGTTGTATTATTAATGTATCATTGCTAGTAATTCTGTTAAACATTGAAATTCATTGTTTGGGGTCTAGGATATTTTGTATAAGAAGCCACCAATTGTGATAGGGATTGATTTTGTCTTCCTCTTCTCTAAAGGCCAAGGGATAATTGCATAAGAAAGGACTGGAAGACTTTAAGAAGCAGAGGCAGTGAATGAATATGAGGAACAGTGTCCTCCATACACGACAGCACAGCTGCACATATGAACTCAGCAATTAAGACAGCATGCACAAGCCAGGTCAAATTCTACCACTGGGAGAAGGGGAGAGGCCTATACATATTGGCAGTTGAAAGCCTCTGGGAAAGGGAAAGTCAGGTTTTTTTTTTTTTTTTTTAAACATTTGTTTCTGTAGATGGAGAAACTGGCTCAGCAGAGGACCCAGTTTCCATTCCCAGCACCCACATGGCACTTAAAACAATCTATAACTCCAGGACCAGGGGATCTGATGCTGTCTTCTGGCCTCCATGACACCAGGCTGCCATGTGGTATACAGATATAGATGGAAGCAAAAAAGTGTTGCCCCTGGTAGTGTGGTAGGTTGAACACACTCCATTGCAGGGCCATGCACCAAAGAATACATGAGCAGCCCAAGTTGAACTGCGTTCTATGAACATCGTATTTAGTCACTGTGGTGGTGAATCTTGGTCATTAATTTGACTGAATTGAATAAAAGATAAGCTGTTGGGCACATCTGTATAAAATGTTCTTGATCAGGTTACCCAAAGTGGGAAGACCTGCACTAATGTGGACTGCATCTTTCAGTAGCACAAAGGTGAAAGGAAGTATGAGGGGAAGCTTTGGTTTGGCCCCTTGCTTGTCTTTCCATCTTCTTCCTGTTGTCTTCATGTCATGTCACCAAGCTCATCTACTCTGCCACTGCTGCTGCTGTTCCTTCTTGACATCAGAGCCCAGCTTCCTTAGTTGTCCATTATGGTCTGAATGCCTTAAGATTTTTAGGTCCTCAATGCCAGACTAAGATGGCTGAGGCACTGAAGACAGCCATTGCTGGACCACCAGACCATATTGCTTAAAGCCAATACAAATACTGCCCTCCCCTGTATGTATGCTTTATATTGGTTCCATTTCTCCAGGGAACCCTAACGGATTGTGGCATGAAATATTTGTAAACCCTTCAACATGGGTATTAAATACCAGGGAACATGGGGAAATAGGAGGGTTACTCCTTACATTTTTTCCCCCAAGGATCTCCTATCTTTTGACACAAGAAAAACAAGGATCAGTATAGTTATTTTACTCGCTGAATTTTAAAAAAAAAAGGGAGGGAGCAACACAAAGTTGGATGGGTAGGGAATAGGGGATGATCTGGGAGGAGTTGGGAGAGAGTGAGTATGATCAAAATGTATGAGATTCTCGAAGTAGTAATAATTAAAAGAGTTCTGGGATGAAAGAATTGGTGACATATATGTCTTAGTTCCCTGGAGTCAAGAGAGGTGTAGTACACAGAGGCGTAGTTGGTATGACACACAGTGAATGTGCATCTTGGTGCCGGGTGCAGAGCTGGAGTGAGCTAAAAGGCTTGTTGAAGATGGACATTGCAGTGGGTTATGTGTGAACCTCAGGCAGTCACTTTCGACCAACATCACACACATAACAGTTTTGGTCAGACAACACAGAACGTGTTGTTTATATATAGGTGTTTGAATTCAGGAATCTACAATTACTTTATTAAAACAAATACATGACAATACTGATGATGTTTCAGTTCTATTTTGTGTTGTGCTGCTGTTCATCTAAACTCTCAGGACTTGTGTCTAGTGTCAAATGTGTGATTTTCTACAGAGTACAGGTATCTTAAAATATTTGTCTATGAAGCTGACTTCGGTAGTTTTTGCCCATGATTCTTGAATCTTAACATATGTAAACATAAGTCATGTCTATAATGTTGAAATTTTATACTGTATATGGCGTATATGGCATTTAATCTTATTTGCCTTATAATTCTATGTCTATCTTTCTGCTTTATTTTCTTTTCTTTCTTTTTTTTGAGAGAGGGTCTCAATGTGTAGACCGGGCTGGCCAGAAACACGCTGTATAGAGCACGGTGGCCTTGAACTCACAGATACTGGACTCCTTCTGCCTCTCAGTGCTAGGATTAATGGCATGCACCACCGTGCCCAGCTGTTTTCTTCTTTATTAATATGTAACCTACTTGAGGGTTGAGGTTGTCTTATGTTATTTTTATATCTCAAATAGCAACTAACCCTCTGCTTTGCATATTAAAGCTATTAATCAAATATATTTCAAATAAATATTTAATGAACAATAATCTTAAATGTCATTTATAATACCATTTTAAGTAATTTTCAATCATTCTGTAAGGTGAAGCTATGTTCAGAAGAAAGCACTATGTAGTATGTTTTTACTTAAACCTAATCATTAAATGTGATACGAATAACAATAATGATAATTATGGTGATACAGAACAAAAAATAGTTTATAGAAAAGGTCTGTGTTTTGTCATTTGTTATATTACTTTTCTCCCGGCTCCATGTGATCTTTTCTCCTGTTTTTGTTTTTTCTCCTGTTTTGAGTTTCAAAAATGTAGCCTTGGCTATCTCCCTGCATTCTCTTAGTGAGATACCCAAGACCAGCCTGCTTTGCTCAAAGTCCCAAGTCTCCTGTGTGGCCTTCTTTTAGTTTGCAATATAAATTCAAATTTCCGTTTTGCTATGCATGTCTACAGTGTAATAAAATGGAAATAATGAAATTATTCTAAAGTTCAGGTGATGGATATTGCTTTTATTAAATATAAAACCTCATAAAGAAATCGATGAGATAAAAATGTTTTTAGAAAGGTAATATGAATTACTTTGGTTTGACATTTAAATGCTCAGATGAAAACCTTATCTTTGGAATAGATTATGTTTATTTAAGAGTAAACATCACAGTGCCTAGAATGTCCTTGGCACCTTAGCTTGTGAGCAAGAAGAAACAAATTCTAATGCCGGAGTCTGAAATAAAGAGCACAGTGAATTGAGTTTGGACATGGGGATCCTCAGGTACTGCCTGCTACCCTCCTGTAACCCTCCTCCTGGGGTACAGGTTCAGAATTCCCAGATTTTTAGACGCAGGATAAATGCAATTTGTCAAAATACGGTTATAAAAGCATGCATTCACAGCCAGACTCCATAATCTGAAACTCTTCTGGGTATTGGCATGGTGTTAGAAATGGAAAATTCCAAACATCATGTGATCGATCATTTAAAATACAGGCTCACTGAAAATGGTATAAAATTACAATTAACTGTGTATAACTTATACATGAAACAAAATGAATTTTTTGTTCTGATGGGTTTGATCTAAAGCTATCTTCTTAGGTGTATGGAGATACCCCACAGTCTGGCAGAAAAATCCTAAAGATGAAACACCTTCAGTCCCAAGCCTTCTGATGTGGGATTCTGCCAAGTTCACAGAAATGATGTTCGTATTTATGTAGTTTAAATTCAAGAAGCACAAGAACACATATGTGTTTGCATGCATATGGGTGGGTACAAGACAAAATATATTTGTGGTAGAAACAATACTATATTTTCACTGATCCCTGATTCCTTGATAAAAACTCACTGTTTTTGTGTATTTGTTAAATATTTGTTAAATAGTTATCTAGACCTTTTAATAGTTGCTAAGGCAAAAGAGAGCTGCAAAAACAAGTGAGGCATAGCAAACAAAACCTTCCCTGTGGGACTCAGGGTTCAGTTATGGAAAGCAGAAAGCAGTGTTCCAGTGACCCCCCAGTGTGGGTCAAACAACAAAGACAAAAAAGGACTCTTGTAAGACAGGAGGAATACCTAATCCCATGTAGATCATAAAAGCTTGAAGGAGCCTGGGCCAGGCCTGGAAGAATAGCAGACATTTGCCAAGGGAAGAGGAAGTGCGCATGGACTATTCCAGGCAAGATGAAGACATGGATTCGGTTGCCAGACAAGGAACACCAGGCTGTGTAGAAACATTAGCACCCCAGGGATATGCAGATATCCCTGGTAGGTGGGGAGTGTCAATTCTAGAGCTACCCAGTAGGCAGGGGACTGATCAAACTTTCAAAAGCACATTTTTTTTTTTTTTGTCAACCCTCCCCAATCAGTGACAAGCAGATTGAACGAAATGCCTAATTTGTGTGGGGTAACCAAGGGACTCCAGGTGTTTGAGCTCTAGAGTAGTGCAAACAAAGCATTTCTCATTTTTATTATTAACATAAGTAAAACATGAGGTGACCTTTACAGTTAACTTACACAAATACAAGTACAGCAAGAGGGAATACACTTGGTGTTATGTCTTATCTTTGGTCATGTAAAAAGAGCCGTGAATACTCTCCCTAGGCCTTTGCCTTTCCCAAAATAATAATGTGGACATGCCAGGGCATTCCCTTCAACCTTTCTTTTAAGTGTGTCCACATATCGTAATGCATGCAATTCTTTCTAGAAGGACATATTGTGGGACAAATATTCTGTACTCTGCCACAAAGTTCACGCCTTTTTTATGCAGGCTCCCACAGATTTCATAGACTGTATGGCATTGCTAGAGGTCCAAGATTTCTCAGAGAGAAGTGACGTAGCAATATGGCTTATGTTGTGTTGATTACAGATAACTTTAATGATCTCTGCTCCTTTGGGTTTAACATGACCTTCCACCTGTTGCTGTAAATAAACTCTTACTGAGACACCATCATGATTATTGGTCTTCACATTGTGAGTGCTTCTGTGTTCTGAAAGTAGCTAGTCATTGTGAAAGTGTTGGAGATAAGGCAGACAAGTAAGCAGACAGGAAATTATGAGAGTAAAAGATTAGTGTCAATGGCATTTCAGCAGTACAGGTAAGAGATAATGTGGGTGTGTTGAGAGATGGCTCATTAGTTAAGGGTACTTGTTTTTGTAGAGGACGTGGGTTCAATTCCCAGTACCCACATGGTACTAACAACCATCTTTAACTTCAGTTCCAGGGGATCTGGTGCCATCTTCTGACCTTTGTGGGGTGCATGGTGCAGAGACACAGATGCAAGCAAAATAACCATTCACATAACATTAAAAAGATAGATGATAGATAGATAGATAGATAGATAGATAGATAGATAGATAGATAGATAGATAGATAGATAGATAGATCTACTTGGGCGAGGTTATGAAGGATGGAAAATAGATGCACACTTAGAAACTCATCAAATTTGGGGTCATTTTTAGACTTTTGGCTGCTACTCATTAGGACAGTGCAAGAATGGAGAAAACAATGGAAGTAAGTTCAACATTTTAAAAAAAGCATTAGCTTAGAATATGGTAAGTGTATTTCTATACAGCACCTCACCTGACCCACACTTATGAGGCTCAAGAATTGAAAGGTCTAGGATTAGGACAAGTCTGGTTGTAACTATACGGTTATTAAAAATGATTGACCTTTTCATGGTTTGTGTTTTAAGATTATGCCACAATATTCCCAAATCAAGCAGCTCCATCTTTTCCTCACAGTACGAAATCTCTTCCATGTGGGTCCAAGGCATTTTGCTAGTTTTTCATTGCTGTTACAACCACCACAAATAAAAGCACTCGTGGAAGAAAGAGTTTATTTCGTTTCATAGCTCACAGCGAAGGGAAGTTAGGACAGGTATTCTGGGTAAGAACCTGAGGCACTGACTGAGGCAGAGGCCATGGAGGAATGCTGCTTAAGTCGCTCCTCATGACTTGCTCAGCCTGCTTTCTCACACCACCCAGGACCACCTGCCCAGCAGGGATGGCACTGGTCCTGGCGTTCCCTCTCACACCAAACATGGACCAGGAAAATTTCCCCATGGACTTGTCTGTGGGCTAATATAATAGAAGAATTTTCCTTGTCCCAGATGACCCTACTTTATATCAAGGTGACAGAAGCAAAAAGCAAGCAAACAAACAAAAAACAAAGCAAAAAGGAAACCTAGCCAGCACACAAGGTAATATTGGAAACTTCTATTTTGTCATCAAGGAAACCCTCTATATCATTGGTTCCAAATAGCCCAGAACCCACTTGATTTCAAGAAATGATGTAGAAACTGATTTTGCTCCCACACAACAGTGTTCACTGAACAGTAGTTTTCTTAACTGTCCTTCAGTGTCACGCAGATGGCCAGAGGGGCACGCCTTTGCCTTTGCTTGTGTGCAGGAGATGTTATGTAAGATACTGGAGAGAAAATGATTTTAGCAATCATATTTGGCTTTATCCTCCTCCTCCCAACTTTTACTTGCATTTAAATTCTGGCTTTTCCACAGACTGCTTCTATAACCAATGTAAGGGTATTGAATTTTTCTGTGCCTTACAACGTCTATCCTTCATCTAAAAACAATAACAGGTAACCCACATAACTATGGGAGTTAAATAAATCCAAGCAAAGAAAAGAGCACAGAATCCAGCAGAGTCATTGAATGTGGGTTGACTGACTGCTGCATCACTGAGACTGGGTTAGGCCCCGAGGATGATGTGGGTAGGCTGCTTTACTCTGCCCCTGTGTCCACTCACCATCCAGGATGACTCAGCAGCTCAGTCCTTCATTCTAAAGTTTTCTTGTCCCTGACTGTTGAGTGCTCATGTATAGTCAGTCCACTCTCAAGATCTTGTTGTTATCTAGAATAACTTCATTATCTGAAATTTAAAAGATGCCCCTGTTAGCTCTCTTCTTTGTCATCAGGGAGCTAGAGTTGTGACTTCATTACTGCTAGTATAGAATGACTTCTTAATCTGTCATTCCTTCATTACCTTTCCTCCTCAACTAAGGTCTCATTGCTTTGGTGCCATTCTCATGTGTACCCTCATTTCATGTGACCTTGCCAGTCATGACCTTAGCTGATAAATCTTTGCTGTCTTCAGCTGGGCCTCAGTGCTTTTCCCTCCTTTCTCCTTCTGGGGTGCAGAGTCAGTTCAAATACATTCTGGAATACATTGAGATTCAGTGGAGCTCAACAAAGAAGCCAGCACAAAACAAAACCGCTTAAAAGCGCCCGCTGTGGCAGCACAGGCCTTAATCCCAGCACTCAGGAGGCAGAGGCAGGTGGATCTCTATGAATTTAACACAGTCAGTTCCAGGCTATATTAGGCAACATAGTGAGAGTCAGCCTCAAGAAAGGAACAAACAAACAAAAATCCAAGAAAATGAAATGATCATTATTCTTCTTTGCTCTTCTTTTTTATTGTTTGAGAAGTATTTCTTGCGTCTGTTGTTTTCCTTTTCCCCCCCTCTTCATTGCTTTTCTGTTCTTCCTTCCATTTTCCCTTTGCTTCTCCATTATCTTCTCCTTTTTTTTTCTATCTCCACTTTCCTTCTCCTTTTGAAAATGATTTATTGCAGAACCTATTTGTAAGTAGATTCACATGCTCAGAATTTATTGAACAGAATTTTGTAAGGTCAGCCCACAGTTTTTGAAGATGAGTCAAATGTTGTGAGTTGGGAGCTTCGTGCTTCACCTTAGAATCAAGTTGATTTGAATCTGAATATTGTCCTTTTATTTTCCATCTATGCTATCCATGCCACCTCATCTTCCACACATGCCATCCATGCCAACTTATTTCTACCCATGCTCTCTCATTTTCCACATGTGCCATGCTGTCTTATTTTCCACCCATGCCATCCATGCTATTTCATTTTCTACACATGTCATCCATCTTATCTCATTTCCCACCCATGCCATCTCATTTTCCATTCATACTGCCTGGTAGAATAAACAGTTTTACTTGGCAACATGGGAGTACTTTATCTACAGAAATGAATGTGGACACATGGGTCATTGGTAGGAGGAAAGATTTTTCAATGAAATTGATGTTTCCCAGGAAATTATTTGTTTTCTGTGAACACAATGTAAAAAATTTAATTTCTCCAATATGGAGGTTTTGCTATTCCACTTTCAGAAAATATGGTTATTGCACATTGTAAAGTATCCCATAGGATTCATAAGCTACCTCATAAATGTAGACCTGCAAAGGCATGGCTCTGCATTCTGTAAGCCTGAAAAATGCCTTAATATTTCCTACTTTGACTTAGTAACGTCATTATATTCTCTTATTTCATCTTCTATCCTCACTTTTATTGTTCATTGATGCTTTCTTTCCTCTTCATGTACGTTTTACCTTAGTTTTCCTATGCCTTTACAGACCAGAAAGTACAATTTGTTTTCTGTGCCTTCTTCATTCAGTTATTATTTGTGTCTCAGTATAACATACACATCGATTTCTTAATTATGTTTTTCATCACCTTATGTCCTTCCTTTGGGCCAACTCAACAATTTCCAGCAGCTTTTAGAAGAGAAAGAATTCATTTCCAGCATTTTGTTTCTATAACCATTCAAAACTTACATGCTCAGACATTTTGTAAAGAATTATGGTTTAATTCCATGTAATGAAAACACCTCTTTTCAATCTATTTCAACAGTTCCCACAGGTAAAAAATTATTTTAAAGTCTAGTTTATTGACAAATGTATTTAAGATGAGTGTTGAGTGAAAAGAATCAGGGTATGTCAGGAACCACACTGCTCCACAAATGTTGGGGTAGTGAGTGTGCTCCGGAAAAGGCTTGCAAGATTTTCTTCCTGTCAAATCTCTAATACAGGAGTAGAGGGAAGGTGTGATAAAGAAATGGAGGCTTGGGAAACCCAAGAGGTTTAGCTTTACATTGCCTGTAGTGAATTGTTTTATCAGAACCGATTATTTAACATTTGTTTATCACAAGAGTTTTGCTTCCCACATCATAATGTTTCCATGTTTGTTTTAAGTCAAAAATTCTCCCAAATCCCCAATGGTTCTGGTGAGATGGTCATTTTCCACATGTGTCTATAACCCACCCAAACCTTTCAGTCCACCCCTGGGAGGGTGTGTGTCCAATCCTCGGGAGGGGCGTGCCCACTCCTGGAAGGGGGCGTGTCCAGCTCCATAGGCTCAGGTCTGGCTTAAGAAAGCTGAGCATCTATTAAGGCTTGTTTCCTGTCTTGCTTTCTATTGCTGCTTCCGTTATTGAGCAGAAATGACTGTGAAAGCCAGAATGTGGTGGATGGCAGCAGTGGTTCCTTCACGGGCAGAATGGCTGTCTTTAAAGCTGTTTGTTTGAGAGTGCTGCCATGTCTGGAAGTGTTCAGACAGAGGGAAACCACGCTAAAACCACTTCAGCTGTGGGTACGTCTGGGCAAATGATCTGCCAAAGAATCTGGCTCATTTTCTAGCTGACTAAATGGGAACATTCATCTTTCTATTAGATATTCAGCTATTAAATCTACCACTAATGTCAAATATAAAGATATTAAAATCTGGAAACTATATCAGGATATTGAAATAAAACCAACAGAAAAATTCTGGTTATAGTACAAATTTGAAATAAGGTTGAATGAAATCACAGAAAGAAACCAAAACATATCGCTGAAGTGACTTGGGTTTATAAGGGGTAATATTGTCTAAAATATATACAGAAGCTGGTATTACAATTTGGTAATAAAACTCCTGCCTATTTTGTGTGAGGCTCTGGAATGATCCTTAATATAAGTAAAACTGTGCACACACACACACACAATTTATACTGACAACATACTGTCCCTTGGCTGTGCAGCAGTGGTCTTAGGGGAGGATTTGAGAAAAGACAGTCTACAACTCTTGTTGAGGAAAGGTGGGGTGAGACATTTTGTTTAGCACTGGCCACTTGTTCTGGTTTCTATTAGACCACATTCCTGTCTATTTCCCACTTCAGGCTCACAAAAAAGCTAGAGGACCCATTGGTCTATCTTCAATACATTTATTTGTTTATTTGTTTATTTTGGCTACTGTCTAGCCTAGCATTCTGTGGGACTTTGTCTGGGTTCTTTTTTTAATTTTTTTCTGGTTTTATTATTGTCTTCTTTAGACATCTAGTAAGTTTAGTGTCCTATTATCCAGAGGACTCCAGGTAAAGCAAATACAGTGTGAAAGAAATTGGCTATTAATTTGCTGAATGTTCTTAGGATCCATTTTTTAAAAATAGGGCCTTACTATAATAGCTCAGGATTCCACCTTTTCTACAACTTTATATATATTAAAATGACCCACAAATATGCCCCAATTTCTTTCTTTCTCTTTGAGACCTGGTCTGGCCTGGAAATAAACGGAGTGACTGAAAGCCTCTAGCACATAGATCTCCCACCTGAACTAGTGACCAATGCCCTTCTACCGTGAAAAGGAAATAAGGAGACCAGAGCCAGGACCCTTGTCAGAAGTTGCTTTTTGTCTCACATCAAGATGTTTTTATGCATATTGATATTATCAAAAATAGTACAAAGGATTTAAAATTTGTTATTTTTACTTTTTGTTTTCTTTTTAAATTTATTTTTCTTTTATTACAATTTATTCACTTTGTATCCCAGCTGTAGCCCCCTCCCTCATCCCCTCCCAATCTCACCCTTCCTTCCTCTTCTCCTCCTATGCCCCTCCCCTAGTCCACTGATAAAGGAGGTCCTCCTCCTCTTCCATCTGACCCTAGCCTATAAGGTCTCACCATGACTTGATGTATTTTCTTTCTCTGTGGCCTGATAAGGCTACCCACCCCCTCAGGGGGAGGGGAAAAAAGAGCCAGCCATTGAGTTCATGTCAAAGACAACCCCTGTTTCCCTTACTAGAGTACCCACCAGGAGACTGACCTGGCATGGGCTACATCTGTGCAGGGGTTCTAGGTTATCTCCGTGAAGAGTCCTTGGTTGGAGTATCAGTCTCAGAAAAGACCCCTGGGTCAAGATTTTTTTGGTTATGTTGCTCTCCTTGTGGAGCTCCTGTCCCAGGTCTTTCTGTCTCCTCCTTCTTTCACAAAATTCCCTGCACTCTGTCCAAAGTTTGGCTATGAGTCTCAGCATCTGCTTCAATACCCTGCTGGGTAGAGTTTTTCAGAGGCCCTCTGTGGTAGGCTCCTGTCCTGTTCCCTGTTTCTCCCTTTCCGATCTCTATCCCATTTGCCTTTCTAAATGAGGATTGAGCATCTTACCCAGGGTCCTCCTTCTTGCTTAGCTTCTTTAGGTATACAGATTTTAGTATGTTTATCCTATATTATATGTCTAATATCCACTTATAAGTGAGTATATACCATGTGTGTCTTTCTGCTTCTGGGATACCTCACTCAGGATGATCTTTTCTAGTTACCACCATTTGCCTGCAAATTTCATGGTTTCCTTGTTTTTAAATCGCTGAGTAGTATTCCATTGTGTAAATGTACCACAATTTCTGTATCCATTCCTCAAGTGAGGGACATCTGGGTTGTTTCCAGATTCTGGCTCTTACAAATAAAACTGCTACAAACATGGTTAAGCAAATGTCCTTGTTGTATACTTGAGCATAGGTTGGATATATACCTAGGAGTGGTATAGCTGGATCTTGAGGAAGCACTATTCCTAATTTTCTGAGAAAGCGCCAGATTGATTTCCAGAGTGGTTGTACAGGTTTGCATTCCCACCAGCAATGGAGGAGGGTTCCCCTTTCTCCACATCCTTCTAGCATGTGCTGTTACTTGAATTTTTGATCTTAGCCATTCTGATGGGTGTAAGGTGAAATCTCAGGGTCGTTTTGATTTGCATTTCTCAGATGACAAAGGATGTTGAGCATTTCTTTAAATATTTTTCTGAGATTCTACAATCCTCTACAGAGAGTTCTCTGTTTAGCTCCGTATCCCAATTTTTAAATTGGATTACTTGATTTGTTGCTTTTTAACTTTTTTAGTTATTTATATATTCTGGATATTAGCCCTCTGTCAGATATAGGGTTGGTGAAGATCCTTTCCCAGTCTGTAGGCTGTCGTTTTGTTTTGATGACAGTGTCCTTTGCTTTACAGAAGCTTTTCAGTTTCATGAGGTCCCATTTATTGATCTTAGAGCCTTGTGCTGTTGGTGTTCTGTTCAGGAAGTAGTCTCCTGTTTTGATAAGTTCAAGGCTCTTCCCCACTTTTTCTTCTAACAGGTTTAGTGTGTCTGGTTTTATGTTTAGGTCTTTGGTCCACTTGGACTTTAGTTTTGTGCAGGACAAATAATTCCACCTATGCTATCTCAACCACACCATTTACCTCCCAGCCCCTATCCAATGCTATTGGCCTTAACCATTCCTATTTGGGCTACCTTCCATCCATGATATTTTAAATACTTGTTTATATTTTCATCTTGGTGTTTGTTTCCACACCATTCCCAGAGTCCTTTCTCCTGGCTCACATGGTTCCTTCCATGCTAAGGTATCATGGTGTTCTCCTCTCTCCTCTCTTCCAGTCTTTTCCTGTGATTCTCTTGTCCTCAAAGCCTGGGAACCTTATCCATGCCTACCTACCTTCTTTTGCCCTGCTCAGGTACAGGCTTTTTTTTTTTTTAATTAACTACTCAGGAATAATGTCTTAGGCAGGTTACTGCTAGGGCAATAGCCAGATCATGAGGGTCAGCAATTAGCATCAAAATACAAACATTAGACCAACCCCCAACACACATGACAACACGCCTGGCCTCTTGCTTTTTCTTTCTTCAGTCAGGTCCATATTTCAGAGTCCTCACAGCAAACCTCACAGCTGCCTCAGTTCCTATAGTACAGTTTCGATGAGACCAAAGAGAACACAATGAAGGTGCTGTGCCTAAGTTCGGATCTGATTGATCCTTAAGCATGTTTAAAAATGCTCTTACACTATTTAAAATATAACGGTGGATATTTATTTATGCATTAGGTGAATGAAGGGCATTGAATTTATAAAGCTGTAAAAGAAATAAGGGTGGTAGAGAAGTGTTTAAAAGAGTCTGCCTGTCATTCAAGAAAACCTCAGAGTGCTGCACATGTGCCATGTGCTGAAACAGGAGGGGCAGGGCATCTTTGATCTTAGGGTTTTCCTGTGATGTGGGGATTGTGAGAGGACTCCACCCCTTCAAGTTGGTTATCCCGCCCATCAGCTGACTTGCATCTTGTTGAGGCAGTCCCTGTCAGTTTCAGCCTGCGTGACAGACACCAGGTGCTGGGAGCTGTTCTGATCGTGCTACGAAGAAGCTGCCCGTATTCTTCCACGGGAGCTGCAGTTCTAGGGCTGTGAAACTCTACGCATTTTCAACCTATTATGGCTTTGAGCAAACCCAGTGCCAGCCTGGCTGTGTGAATGCTTCCATTTGCCAAACAGAGTGGAGCTCATGGCCTCTAACCAAACTGTTAATACTCCTTTTTCAGAATATTATTATTATTTCCAGGGAAAGGCGAATAACGCCCAAAGAACTCTGACTGCCTTTGTTTTTGGATCATCCTGTTCAAGTACAGAGACAGAGGATAAAAGCCAAGGCAAGTGGAGTGTTATGTGGTTTCGACTCTGTCGTCGAACCCCCTGCACACGTGCCGCAAGTTGTTGACACGTAATGTGGGTTGCCCACATAGCACAAACAGTAATTGGAGAATAGATACTATCAAGCGATCTATGGGTTAGGAGCCAGCGGCGAACATCCAGCAGGCCTTACTATCTTTACGGTAGAGCCAGGTGTGAGGAAGGGGCGCAGTTGGTATAACTGAGCTATGTCTGGGAAAGCACTTAGGTTTGTAATCAGTATCTGACATGGGTTGTCTCATCCTTGCAGAAGCTGTAGTTTGTCTGAGACCCGTCTCAATCTGGACTTTCTTTTGCCTTGACTAACACCATTTCCTCTGACGCTATGACCTTGAGAACCTGCAAATGTGGGAGTTGACAGGGCGGTCACGGGGAACAGGACCCGTTAGCAGCGCCCTGGTCATGCGCTCCGCAGTCATCCTGTTTTTCTCCTGTTTTGTCCAGGAGAGAGGCCTGGGACAGCCAGAGAAATCGTGAAGAGCAAAGACGGGTTAATTTGGCGGTTTCCCCTTCTGTTCAGAGCCCGACTCCCCAAAACTCAGACTTTGCTTCTGGAGTAAACTCCAGTGCGATGTGGGGAAAGGGACAAACTCAAATGTCAGCTCCGGCATCCCTGGGGGGTGAGTGACAGCAGGTAATTAGAAGCAATTAGTTATGCCCCTGCCGGGAAACCGAGCAATTACCTTTCTGTCTGGCTTCCCCTTCCGTGCTTCCTGTTCGGGTGGAAGCAGTAAAGCGCCTTGCTCCTTGGGCGGCCGAACGCCGAGCTGGCGCGGGGAGCGAGCGTGAGCTGAGCCGCCGGGTTTCCTCCTCCCGCCGGTGGCGCAGCGGTGCATTGTGGAGGCAGCGCGCGCCCAGCGCTGAGCGGCGGCCCGGGACCGCGCGCGGGGAGCTGTCCGAGGTGCTGACCATCCCGCCCGCGCCCCGCGCACCCGCCTGCCCGTCAGCCTGTCCCAAGCCCCGAGGCTCCCCGGTCGGTCCCGAGCCGACTCCCGCCCTCTGGCTGCCCACCTCTCTGAACCCAGGGGCGCAGCGGCTGAAGGAAATCATGGTGTTCGCTCCAGGTACTCTTGCACCTTCTTTTCCCGCAGACGTCCAGGCGGGGAGCAGGGCGGGAGGCGAGCGTGCCGCGAGGGCAGGCCTTTAAGTTGGCGGGGTTCCTCTGCGCGCTTCGGAGGTGCGGTGACCCGGGGCTGGAGAGCTCCGGGTCGCCCATCTGCCGCACCCGCCTCCTCGGCAAGCCCCGACCTTTCCGCCTCGCCGTCCCGCCTGCAGCCCCGCACCCGGAGTGAGTACCGACACCTTGGCAAGTGGCCCACTCGCCAGCACGAGACCTGCCTGCGCTGGTGTGCGGGCGGGCAGTGGGGCGGGCTCGGGGCTCCTGCGGCGGGAGTGTCCCCCCACCTCGCCCCATCCTTAGAAGTGAAAAAGTGTCCTGCTTCCTCTGGCCTCGCGAGAAGGAGGTGGAAGGCAGGTGACTGGGGCGAGGGACAGAGGAGCGCTAGCCCCAAGGATTTCCATCTGAAACTCTGTCCGGACTGCAGCAGGAGAGGCTACTGCGGCGCCGCGGGCGCCAGCGGTGTCTTCTCCGGGCAGGTAGCGGAGGACCTTGGTCCTTTCGCTGATGGTGGAGGTTACAAGTTGGCGAAGAGTCAGATTTATCCGAGGTTGGCGGGTTTACTGGTGTGTGTGTGTGTGTGTGTGTGTGTGTGTGTGTTCGCCCGCGCGCAGGCGCACGCGTGTTCGGGTGCGTCTGCTGGGGCCTGGACCTAGTGTGTGTGTGTGCGTGTGTGTGTGTGTGTGTGTGTGTGTGTGTGTGTGTGTGTGTGTGGTGGGGCTGAATGAGGAAATCGAAGGAAAAGCTAAAGCATGCACCGAGTTCAGAGTTAACATTTCTAGATCCAAAGTTTGTCTGTCTGTTTTCTTTTTCTCCTCCTGCTTTCTAACCTCTCTCCCTTCGCCTGTCCCGCCCCCATTGTACTTTTAATTTAAGATCAGTGGACAACCGGCCGCAGGAAACACACCAAGGGTAGTATTCTGTATCTTTGGGGTCTTTAACGTGAGATATAGGTTTGAATACGTCCTGGCCAGGGTACCAGGCACTGGAGAGGAAACAGAGTATTTCTAAAAGGAAAGAATTGAATCTGGCTTTACTTTTTTTTTTCCTGAAATGAAAGAGAAAGCTGTCCACCTGTCAGTGACCCTCACAATGTCCCCAATAGCCTAGCTAAGGAGGCATGACCCAGCTTCTGCCAGCTTTAAATTACTACAGGTAGGGACTTTGGCGGGGGGGGGGGTGCCTTAGGACAGCGTTTCTCAACGTGTGGGTCTCAACCCCCTGGGTCACAGAACCTTTTCTCGGGGGTCGCATATCAGATATCCTGCACATCAGACGATATTTACATTACTACTTATAACCATTGCAAAATACAGTTATGAAGTAGCAACAAACATAATTTTTTGTTTGGGGGTCACCACAATATGAGGAGCTGTATCAAAGGGTTGAGGCATTAGGAAGCTTGAGGGGAATGTCCAAGAGTTTTTTCTCCTTCCCAAAGCAGACAACTCAAGGGAGGTGCAGTGGAAGTCCAGCATGTGATGGACCGTTAGCGTAGGGTCAGTGAACTGGAAAGCAGCATGCCTCGGTCCTCAGAAACACTCAACAGTGTCCCTGCTGCTGTCTCCCTCAGACTCAGTCATCCGCGAAGGGAGCAGTGTCACCCCCACTTTACTACTTCCTGAAAGGCTGCCAGTCTTGCCAGGCTGACCTGGGGTTGTCTGGCTTCACACTCTGCCTGGTCATGCGCCTGGAGGGCAGTGAAATGAAGCAGAGACCGTGTTGTCAGGGTAGGGGGAAGGGGGTGCAGTCTGGTTTCAAGCAACTCAATTTGAACAGGAGTGGACTTTTCAGTCTAACTTTCAAGTCTGTAGTTCCTGTTTATCTCTGTGGAGGAAAATAGTGATAGTTCATATCTGCCAAAAAATTATCCGAAATTGACCTGGATATGATAGGCAGAAGAACCTGTGAAGTATTTCTTGTGTCATCCCCCCCCCCACACACAATTTTGAGATTTTCTTGGAAACCATAAGCATTTGGGGTCCAAAAATACTCTGTCAATTTACCATCGTGTCTACTGCTAATGTTTTCCATCCCCTGTGGTTACAGCATTCTGAAAGAAAACCAAAACACTGATCTTTCTGAGCTCTGTTAAAATTTCACTATTGCGTTCTTATTTCTAGCCTCCTATTCTTCCAAACCGCTGTAATCTGGCAATATTTTCCCATTACAGTCATCTGTGCTAACCAAATACACTGGAAGGAGATGCATGGCAAAGATCACTCCAAAGTTAACAACCAGCTATTCATAAACCTCAGCCAGTGTGTATTGTATTCTCACTGGATTTTCACAGTTGTAAATAGGGTCATGGGCTCTCGCTCTGGCCTTGCCTCTGCAGACTGACTGGTATTTGAATGGTTCTCTGGTTTACCTCAAAGGCAAAGGCAAAAGCGGAGCTACTTTCAGTCTAGCAGTGGGCTAAAATGAGAGAGCACCCGAATGCAGCTGTATACAACCCTAGTTGGAGGTCACTCTTATATTTTCTATAAAACACACGTTCATTCTCTTATCTTGGTATCTGTGCACTATAAGAAACAAGGCTTTGCTTGGGCAAGAGCTGTGAGTAGCGTTTCTCCATTTGGCTAGAATAGAAAAAGAAATTGCACATCTTTCCTTTCTTTTACACAATGAATAGACATTGTATCTTAGAAGAATTTTAATTTTGTGTGAACCAGTTTTAAAATTCTCCAAGGTTAAGGGTGATGACCACTAATTTTTTTAAAGAATGTTGGTCTGAAGCCCATAGCTCATTTCTTGTACCTTATATGGCGGTTAGCAGATGAATGAGCAAGAAGGCATACCAATTTCTCAGCCAGGACTGACTACCCTCAAACAGAGGCTAAGCCAAGTTGAGATACATGGGTAAAATGAGGCACTGTGATTCTTTTCCCCAAATCTCTCATTCATCCTGTTACTGTCTCCTCAAACCGGAGGCAAAACATTTCCTGAGATTCACAACTGTAAATGGCCAGGATTAAAGAAAGAGGCTGTTGAACCAGTAACATACTTTACATTTGTAGTGTTAAACTGGCACACATTACCCTACCGGTGAGCATAGCAACAGGGATGATTTAGGAGGGGGGAAGCTTGGACTTCCCTTGTGGTATTTCTGGTGTTTGGAGTCGGGTATTACACTCTTATCTATTTATTTAGATAAGAGTGTTCTCATCTATTTATACACAAAGGCAAAGTGGAGGAAGGGAGACCACTGATCATTCATATTAAAGTTGGCACATACAGCATATGCATTTCCTGGTTGAATTCTAGGACGGAAAAAGAAGATAGACTCACAAATTTACATTTCTTCACTGCCATTTTGTTTTGACTAAAGAATCCCCAAATCAGAGTAATCTAATGAGGAATAGAAGACAACACTGGAAGTGAGAACAGAAAGAAACCCCTCATCTCTGGTCCGCACTGCTTCCCCACAGTGAGTACCATACATTTCAGGGATTAACTCACCTCTCCTGTGGATGTGCTTAATATGTGCTTGACTTGTTTGGATTTGCTTCAAGTGAGATCCTGTGCCAACAAAAGATCCTTTTCCTTGCACACAAATCAGGTAAGGTATAATAATGAGGTTCTCATAAGGATATAAAATGGTGTAATTGCAAGCAATTAGGTAGGCAGACCCTGACAGCTAAGCTTAGTTTGGAGAGCATTTAACACCAGTATTTCTAAAGAAAGTGATCAAGTATATTTAAGAAAACATTTTTACAAGGTAGCTATAGCCCTTATACACTTATATAAATCTATCAATATTAAGAAACTGATAAAATAAATTTTATATATTTATGAATTTTAAGTATATATTTAAAATATGTAAAATTTAAATACATTTATAGCAGATTGTCTTAACTGTCAGTTTTATAGTTTGCCAGCTTTACAAATTCTTTTCTATAAGTATAGTCTTTTGAAAATGTGTTCATTTCTTTAAAATTAACATACACTACATTTAATTTTTGCATATAGTTCAATGAGTTTGAAAGCATACACAGACTCTTGCAATCACCGCAGAGAATGTTCAATACACTAAAGTTTTCCCCCTTGTTGTCTTTTTCAGTCAAAGTCTTCTCTCCCTCTGACCTGATCACAGATCTGTTTTCTATCCTTAGCCCTTTGCTTTGTTCAGAATGTCTTCCAAACAGAATCACAATGAGCCTTAGCCATTGATGCCTCAATAACAAAATACCACAGACCATATGGCTTATAAAAACAGAGATTTATTTCCTACAGATTTGCAGGCTGGGAAGTCGGAGCCCTAAGTGTTGCAGATCAGGGATGGCGGATGCCCATAGCTGTATCTTCACCCTGACCTCACATGGCAGATCTGGAGGGCCCCCCACCGATCTTTCACCATGGAACTGGTGACAGCTTTTCATACTGTCACCTTAGGAATTAGGATTTTACATATGAGTGTTGTGCCAAAACCAATCAAATCATGATAGACAGCATGCCACTTTTGGAGACTGACTTCTTTTCCTGAGCATGGCGGGCTGCGGGCATCAAGAGTTCATTGTTTTTGTTTTCACTGTTGAGTAGCATTTCATTGTTTGGACATATGTAAAGCAGCTTATGCTTTCCCCACTGAAAAACATTAGGGTATTTCCAGTTTGCGGAGATTATGAATAAGGTCGTGCTAAAAATTCACATACATTTATATACAAGCTTAGACTTTGTTTGGGGTAAATATGCCAGGCTTGACTGCCGGGGCTTATAGGAAGTTAAACCTCAGTTGTTCTCTTGAAAACTGTTTTGTTTTCAAGGCCAGCATTAATCTGTGAGAAGTCCTGTTCTCCTCCTCCCTGCCATTATAATAAACATGCAGTGGTGCACAGCACGAGTCAATGTGCATTTCCTTGAAGATCAGTGATTGTGGACCTTTAAAATATTTTTTGCATGTATTTTAGTGTGTGTATGTGTGTGTGCACAAGCACATGTGTCTGTATGTGTGTGCATGTGCCCATCTGCACACCGCAACACAGATGAAGGTGAGAAGATATTTGCAGGACGAGGCTTTGTTGGTTCTCTCCTTTTACCATGTAAAAGGGGTAAATCTGGGGATTGAACTTGGGTTGTCTGCATCCTGTCCTACTGAATCATTTGCTACCTACTCGTGAGAGCTTATTTGTCAAGTGCTTATATTCTTGATGTGTTGTTTAAATATTTTGTCAATTTTTTTTAGGAGAATGTTTGCTTTCTTTACATTGGGTTTGAAGATTTCCTTCTGTAGCCTGTTGTCAGAGGTACAATATTTGCTACTGATTTTTTTTTCATCCTTTCAACACCATTTTAAAACTGAATGTTTTCAGCCAGGTACAGTGGCACATGCCTGTAATCCCAGCACTGGAGGAGGCAGAGGCAGGCAGATCTCTGTGAGTTTGAGTCCAGCCTGATTGACCAAATGAGTGTAGAACAGCCAAGGCTACACAGAGAAACCCTGTCTTGAAAAACGAAACAAAAAGAACTAAATGTTTTTAATTTTAATGGAGTTCATATATTTTAACACATTATATTTTTGTGACATATCTAAGACTTTTGCCTAATTCAAAGTCTTCAGGATTTTTTTCTCCCATGTTTCCTCCATGAGTTTTATAATTTTATGTCTATAATCTGTTTTCAGTTGCTTTTAAAAGTTATATTTACTTAGTTGTGGTAGTAAACCTATGAGTTTTGTACCCAGGAGGACTAAGGCAAGAGGGTCTAGAGCTTGTGGCCAGGTCAAAGGAAGCTCCAGGGCAGTAGGCGGTACATGGGAAAACCCTCTCACCTGTTTTTGCTCTTTTTGGTTAACCTGTAAGAGCTGTGCCTGTCTCTGAGGCGTGGAATGTTACCTCTGCCTGTGTCAGCAGGACGCTCTGCTCATGCCAGGGAAGTCATCAACTCTGCCTCCCTCTGGCTTCCTTAGGTTTGGAGCCTGCTTACCTCTCTTCTTGGTAAGATGTACAATAAGCTCCTGTGGACGGCCCCACTGTGGTTTCTAGCCAGTCAGCTCCACTGTGGGCTGTGGCCAGCTCCACGGTGGGAAACAGCCGGCCTCGGGGTCCTGTGGGCCACAGGAACCAATGCCATCTCTTCAGCTGTGCTGTGTTCTCACTCTCCAGACTTCCAGAGCTCACAGCCTTAAGTCATCACTCTCCCATTCTCTATTTAGTGTGAGCCCTCAAGCTGCTCTGCTATAGAGAGGATTGTACTACTTTCTTCCCAAGTCTGTCTCGTTTTACTTAAAATTACCATCTCTCTGTTTATTGATTTTCTTGCACATAACAGATTTCACTCATTTTGGGAGGGTGAGTAATCTTCCCCCCTCTTCTAGCCCCCCCTCCATGTGTGTCTTGCATTTTCATTATTTCCCTCCTCTGTTGATGGGCATGTACTCCGAGACCGTATTCTGGCTGTAGCGCATTGCTTCAATAAATATATGGATGATGGTCTTTTTGCTATGATTTTTACTTTTTTTTTACACTTGTACTCAGAGGTGAGGTCTGTTGTGGACCTATGTTGTGTTTTGGTGACCACCTCAAGTGCTTTCCATGATGCTGTATTAATCTGTGTTGGTATTGTAAGGTAGTGACTCCACAGGGAGTCTGTACTTAGTTATATCTGTCTGATAACAGCTGTATGAACTGGGTGGGAAGCTGTGTCACTGTGGTTCTGGTTTCCGTTTCCTAATGGCTAATGATATCCAGCATTTTCAAAGATGTGTCAACTATTTACAGTTTTTTCAGAAATGGATTCCTATCATTTGTCCAACTTCAAAAGGATTGTATTTGTATTGTTGAATTTTAATTTTTCCTGATTTACTCTGGATATTAATCTTGGCCAGCTGAGTGGTTTGCAACCCCCACCTCACCCCACACACTCTGTAGCCCACTTTGCTGGTTGCTACCTGAGCTGTGCAGAAGTTTTCTGGTTTTGCTCTTGTTGCTTTTTAATTCTGTGGGCAACATCTATGGATTGTTTGCTTAAGCTTACGACCACACAACTGTCTTCCACATATTGCTTATTTAAAAGATGGAACAAAAGATGCTATTGTTTTCATTTACTTCAGAAAAACAAATGTGAAGTGTAGAAGCCTGACCAATTTTAGGTCATAGAATCAAGACCTGAAAGTGGCTCTACTTTTTTCTCTCTCTCACATGGTTATGGAGAGTATGGTTATGGAGTAAATAGAAGATAGCAGTCAGTTTGTGCAAGTTTTGTGTCCATTGTATTTATTTTGAGTGTATGTGTATACACACATACATGCCAGGCGAGTCAGTTCTCTGCCTCTGCCCACTAGGTTCTGAGGATCAAACTCAGGTCATCAGCCTGGTGATAAGCACTTTTACCTGCTGAGTTATTTCACTAGTCTTTAAATTTTTGACATACACACACACACACACACACACACACACATTCTAACTGGTTTTCTTCAGAGAGAATCTTCCATGTGTTAAACACTCCTTCCAAGTAAACGGGATCTCTACTTTCAGATTGCATAGAAGAGTATCTTTGCACACTTCCTGGATTCCTATCTCCCCAGCTGCTGTTGTCAGTGATGGAGAAAAGAATGGGTAGCCACGGCTGCATTAAGTTGTCCAGCGGAGTAAACAGATTCCCGTGAACCAAGGGCCACGTGAAGTTTTCCAGGATGGGAGATGAATGTCGTAGGGCTCAGTGCAGTGGTTCTTACAAGTATGATGAAGACATTCCAGCTGCTCCCCAGGAATTGCAATAGGAAGCTGCACTGCTTGCTGCAAAAGTTTGAATTTGAGCACAGATATGTCTGGTTTTCAGCATTTCACTTCTGCCATCTCTGTGCTTAACATCATTGAGTATATTATTTAATCTTGTTGATTTTCTCAGTAGCGAAATAAAGATCATGATATGGATTTTCCAGAGTGAGGATGGAAATAAAGTTAACGTGTCAACTCTTCAAAGTAGAGGAGACATGGGACCAGCCTAGGTGTCCGCCAGCGGAAGCATGGCTGAGGAAAACGCCGTCCACATGCACAGTAGACATTACTCCATCATAAATAACGGCATTTAGTCATTGCAGCGGGACATCATCTAACGGGAAGTTAGCCAGACGCTAAACGATAACGTTGCGTACTCTCTGTTGCATATGGAAGCCAGACAATGTTGATCTGAGTTAAAACAGTGACAACTGAAAGAAGGGAAGGGGAAGTAAGGAAGGTGAGATAGTAGACACTGAAACATGGGTGGAAAGAATATGTTCTGGTGTTCCACCACACAATGGCTATAACTCATAGCACTCTATTATATATTTTATGGACATCTAGAGGAAAGACTCCAAAAGCTCCAAACACAGGGAGGTGGAGATGCATGCTGATGAAGAGGGCTGAACCAGATTCGTGCAGGTTAGCAAACTGAGGGGCAATAAACTAACCAGTAGTTATCGCTGCCATCACTGCTGTTAGCGGGAATGTCTAGAAGTGTGGATCTTAGAACTTACTTACCTGGATAGAGGTTATGAAACTTCAAAGCAAAATGCTCTGCCAAGCCGAACTGATGATAAAGCAGGTGTCTGAGTGCATCTTGGGATGAATAAGTTATGAATCATGAAAAGCTGCTGTTTAAAGGCTTAGCAGCTGCATGCTTGAAAGCAGATGGCCATCTTGCTGATCTGAATAATTCGGATCTTGTCTAAATTTAAACCCTGGCTGTGTTTAGGTGCGTGGACAAGCTCTTAAGAACACTGATCAGTACAGAGAGCTGACGTTCTGATGAGAACACCACATCCCATGTTTCTAATGCTTTATACCGAGTCAAGCAAGCTTGTGTATTATGGCATTGTTACCAATTTTGTATACATTGGTTCATTTGAGAACTAATCTCCCATACTTGGCTCCTAGCAACTTGTGCATTTTTAGGCCCTACTCTTTGAATATGAGCTTCAGCCTGAGGTGAGTGTTCTTAGGAAGAAAAAGCGACAGTATTGTTGGTGTGACAATCACACAGCCCTCTCTCTAGGGGTTTGAAGGGGCCAAAGTTTAGAAACATCTATTTGCTACGTGGCTGAGTCTTCTCTCCCATTCCTGTTCTAAGTGTTCACTTGCAGCACCATTAAATGCCTAGTATTTCCAACTCAGTAAAAACTTTTCATCACTGGGATGAGTTCGAGAGGAAATGATCCTAGGAAGGGAGCTTGAATTTATGGGAAAACCTGCCACATGCCAAACGTGTTGCATGGATGTTGGCATACTTTTAAACACTGTTTTATTTATTCTTCTTATGCCTGTTTCTCCCTACTCCACCCCAATTCCTTCCTACACCCCAATACCGATAAGAGAGAAAGAAGGTTAGTGGGGAGGAGGGTCATAGTTTCCCTTAGCCACTTCCTGCCGTTCAGGGTCATACTTCCTTGGGGCCAAAGCCAATCTTCATTTCAGGATATTCACAATTTCTTCCCGTCAAACTGTAACAGCAGCAACCAGGCACAGCAGCGGGGAGCAGGAGCAGCCTTCTTCTTTCCACGAGCAGCCCCCAACACTCTCTGGGTTCCAGCACTTATTCCCTCGCCAGAGTCCTAAGAACTAAACCATCTGCAGCTGGCAGAGAATCTCTCTCAGAGTCCACATGAGGCAAATAGTCTGCTGCCGTGGACAAGCTAAAGCATATCCCACACCTGGGGCTAAAACAAAAACATGTTTACACATCATAAAGCAAAACCTCTGCAACACATGGATCCTTACACCAAGGAACTACTTCAGCTGAGGAGATGTCAAACTACAACATTCTTTGGCTGCCAAGCTGCTCTACATTTCTCATGGTTGCACCTGTTTTTTTATGGGTTTTTTTTTTCTGAAATAAGGAGACAAAATGAAATGATTTCTCCAATTACCTTAAAAACATATTTTTAAGCTTAGACAAATAATCCTCATGGTTCTTGAGAAATAAACTCATAGTCTGAGTCAGTATTTCTTCCTGGGCGAATATGGTGGTCTGTTTGCTATTTGGATAGGCTACTTCTTTGCAACTCACATCTTGTGTCGGATGAAAGAAGATGCTATTTTTGTCTCCGTGGGATTTATTTATAACATTCTTAGGTAATTTTTGCCTTTCTTTCTTTCCACTATTTTTTCCCCACTATTTTCCACAGTCTTATCATGTAGTCCTGGAATTTGCAATGTAGGTCAAACTGACCTTGAACTCAGAGATCTACCATTCTTCCTCCCAAGTCCTTCCGAATGCATCCCATAAAGTTATGCTCACTGAAGTGTCATCACTGAGGGCTTAATGACTCCAACCATGAGTTTAGACTCTATGGCTCAGAACATATTATTTCACCACACGATGAAGTCATGCCATAAAACTCAATAAATAGCAGTTATTTTACTCAAAAAAAGAACTTACGTCACAGAGGTCAGACTTTAAAGCCCCATTCACCTTGCTATTTATTTTATTTGTGCCTGGGGCCCAATGCTAGTTGCAGGCAGAAGAACTGATCAAAGACCATGGATATAACCTCTCTTCTATTCCACCGTGTAAAGGGTCTGACCTCTCAGTGAAGGTCACATGCATTTGAACCAAAGGAAAGAAAATGGCTGCCATGGAGGGAATCATACTAGAGTATCAGGGAGGCCCAAATTGGTGTGGGCTATTGTGTGTGCCTGTGGGTACACGCTTTTGATAATTTCACTATTCAGTAAACTCCTTATCTGCTGTGACTCCTACAGTCTACTAGGAAGTGGACAGTGAGTTTTAGTACAAAGGACATAAAGGGTCAGAAGTACCTGTTTGAAAGTCACAGGAGTGCAAAAGGAAGAATGGCTTCATTCTTTTGAGTGGCAAAGAGCTTGCCGCAGGTCTGATTTCGTTTGAGAGGTTAGTTCTGGAGGGGTGGGAAAAGCTTTAAGGTGTAGAGAACCCTCCTTTCTGGCCTTTTAGTGTAGCTGGGTACCATTTGAATGCTAGAGTAGGAGATGGGCAGGTGGGGGTATGCTGGGAGAGTCCTTTCCATTATGTCTGTTTAGGTACACAGATGTGCCCTATACAGAAGTATGCTGTGTTTGAGTAAGGGATACTAAGGCAGGCTGGACCCAGTGCTTTGTGCATGCCAGGCAAGCACAGAGATACAGCCCAGGCCCAATAAATGCTCAGTAACATCTTTGAATGGCCATAAAAGATGCCCTCAAAGAGGTGTACCCTTAGCAGGAGAGACTGCCTAACTGCAGCAGGCAAGTACGGTGTAGCTCTTCATTCCGTCCCTGATAGTGGTAAGTTTCCATCAGTGACAATGGGTAGGACCAGGACAAGACAGAGGCACTTGAGGCACAGGCAGACAGCTTTTACCTAATCTCTCTAAGCCAAGCTGAGATGGGCTTTTACTGAAAAGTAGGAGAAAACCCAAGAAATGGTGTGAAGATATCTTGAGGGCTTGTAGGGAAGATGTCTCTGTCAGCAAAGCACTTTCCTTCTGTGCACGAGGACCCAGGTTCAGCCCCCAGATCAACAATCAATAAATGGGACCTCATGAAACTGAAAAGCTCCTGTAAAGCAAAGGACACTGTCGTCAGAACAGAACGACAGCCTACAGACTGGGAAAGGATCTTCACCAACCCTATATCTGACAGAGAGCTAATATCCAGAATATATAAAGATATATATCTTCTTGATATATATGTATATCAAGAAGTTAAACAGCAACAAATCAAGTACTCCAATTAAAAAGTGGGGTACAGGGCCAAAAAGAGAATTCTCAAAAGAGGAACATTGAATGGTAGAGAAACCTAAAGAAATGCTCAACATCCTTAGTCACCAGGGAAATGCAAATCAAAACGACTCTGAGATTTCACCTTACACCCATCAGAATGGCTAAGATCAAAAACTCAAGTTTTTGATACATGCTGGAGAGGGTGTGGCGAAAGGGGGACCCTCCTCCATTACCGGTGGGAATTTAAAACTGTACAACCACTTTGGAAATCAATCTGGTGCTTTCTCAGACAATTAGGAATAGCTATCTCAAGATACAGCTACATTATTCATAGGCATATATCCAACATATGCTCAAGTATACAACAAGGACATTAGCTCAACTATGTTCATAGCAGCTTTATTTGTAATAGCCATAATCTAGAAACAACCCAGATGTCCCTGGATACAAAAATTGTGGTACATTTACACAATGGAATACTACTCAGCAATTATAAACAAGGAAATCATGAAATTTTCAGGCAAATGATGGGAACTAGAAAAGATCACCCTGAGTGAGGTATCCCAGAAGCATATGGCATATACTCACATGGTATATACATATGGTATATACTCACTTATAAGTGGATATTAGCCATATAGTATAGGACAAACATACTTAAATCTGTATACCTAAAGAAGCTAAGCAAGAAGGAGGACCCTGTGTCAGATGATCAATCTTCACTCAGAAAGGCAAGCAAGACAGACATCGAAAGAGGGAGAAAGCAGGAAATAGGACTGGAGCCGACCACAGAGGGTCTTTGAAAGACTCTACCCGGCAGGGAATGAAGCAGATTCTGAGACTCATAGCCAACTTTAGGCAGAGTTCAGGGAATCTTAGAAAAGAAGGGGGAGATAGAAAGACCTGAAGCAGAGAGGAGCTCTACAAGGAGGGCAACAGAACCAAAAAATCTGGGCACAGGGGTCTTTTCTGAGACTGATTCTCGAACCAAGGACCATTGATGGAGATAACATAGAACTCCTGCACAGATATAGCCCAAGGCAGCTCAGTTTCCTGGTGGGTTCCGTAGTAAGGAGAACCGGGACTGTCTGTGACATGAACTCAGTGGCTGGCTCTTTGATCATCTCCCCCTGAGAGGGATGCAGCCTTACCAGACCACAGAGGAAGACAATGCAGCCAGTCCTGATGAGACCTGATAGGCTAGGGTCAGAAGGAAGGGGAGGAAGACCTCCCCTATCAGTGGGCTGGGGGAGGGGCATGGGTGGAGGTGAAGGAGGAAGGGTGAGGTAAGGAGGGGATGAGGGAGAGGGCTACAGCTGGGATACAAAGTGAATAAAAGATAATTTATAAAAAATAACTTTTCAAAAAGGTTTTTAAGGGGCTAGATTGTTTTAGTGATGACCTACTTTAATAAATAAGAGAAGCCGCCTACTTTGTGCCATTGGCTAATGAATAAATAAAGCAAATGTGGCGATATATAAACCCACTAGAATACTACTCATGTATATAGAAGATGAAATCCTGTCAGTTATGAAAATGTGAATGGAATTTGCTATCATTACATTAAAGGAAATACATCACTAATAGAAAAAAAAACTCACTTCAAAAGCCAACTGTGCACCCAGAGGAAGTGCAGGCAGGAGTGTGGGGCTTTCTGCCTTAGCTGATCAGTAACATCCTGCTCAGAGAGAGACTGGGCTCTACACAGAGGAGTTCTGCTCCTGAGGATGATGACAGAGATTGCTGCCTCCACATAGGCAGGAGAACCGGCCTATCCATGTACACACTCCCACACAACACTGCACACACACACACACACACACACACACACACACACACACACACACACACCAATGTTCTCTCTCACACACGTACACAAATACACACATACCTGTACACACACACTCAGACATACCAGTATTCATACACACAAACACCTGTATTCACACACTTACACAAACACACTCACACACAAACACCTATATTTACACACTCACACAAACACACACACCTGTATTCACACACACACACTCACACATATATGTACACACTCGCATGCGCCTGTATTCAGACACTCACACAAACACACACACACACACACACACCTATAGTCACACACTCACACAAACATACACACACCTGCACGCACATACTCACACACACCAGTGCTCGCTCTCTCTCTTTCTCACACACACATACACACAGCGTTTGAAAAGGCAGGGAGGGTGATTTGACCACGGTTGTCAACATGCTGTGGCTCAGGGGTTTCAGTGCCACCATCTCATTCATGTCCCCTGAGAAACTCTGGCTCCAACCTTGGTCATAAAACAAAAATCCCAGGGATGTGCGTCAATGTGAGCACTTTAATAGCTTTCCTGGCAGTGCATCGCACAGTGGCGAGTATCAAAGGGCAGCACAGAGGGAAAACAGCTTCACGGCTCCTCACCGTCTTGTTTTCTGTGAAGTTCTACCCGGCACCCACTGGCTGCAGGAAGGAGCGGACAGAAGAGTGCTCATCTTTCAGTATTCCCATTCGAGTGAAAACCAAGGGGTGTTTCTAGCCCCATTGCTTCCAGGGGGTCCTTGTACTGAGGCCCTGTACCAATTAGAGAAGAAAAAAACCCACCTCTGTGTGGTAACACTAAGGGCTGTCACCCTTTAGATACCAGCATGGTCATGTCTCTCCTACTTACGATGACATCTCCGTCGTGTGAATATTAAAACATTCATGCAACCAGAACCTGACATCAAGTGGCAGGAGGGTTTGCGGGGCTGCTATGGCTGCGCTGTAGGCTGGGAGATAAATCTGTGTCTTAGTATTTCTATCGCTGTGAAGAGACACCAAGACCATGACGACTCTTATAATTGCGGCTGGCTCGCAGCATCCGAGATTTAATCCCTTATCGCCATGGTGGGAAGCATCGCATCAGGCAGGCAGACCCGGTGCTGGAGAAGTAGCTCAGAGTTCTGTATCTGCAGGAAGAGAAACACTGGGCCTGTCTTGGGCTTCTGAAACCCAAGGCCCACCCCTAGTGATGCACTTCCTCCAACAAGACCACGCCTCCCGATCCTTCTCAAGTAGTGCCACTTCTAGTGACTAAGCATTCAAATTAATAAGCCTATGGGGGGGGGGCATCGCTATTCAAATTGTTACAACCTGAGCTAGTATAGTCCTTCACTGAAGGGGGACAGATGCAGAACCGTTTGGAGGGCAGCCATGGATTTGCTCTGAGGACCTCAGGACCAGCAGTCTTTTGCCTGGCTCTTTGATCACAGAGTCGACTCTGAGGCAGAATCAAAGTTGGCACAGGAATCAGGCAGTACGCATGACAACGGTCAGGGATAACTTGTCCAGTGCCATTCTGAGCAGGGTTTGTGTTTTCTTAGTCAGTAATCTGGACCAGACGCAAAAATAGGGATAGTTGCCTTGTTTTCATATTCCAAATAGCATAATATTGCAAATTTTAAATATAGAAGGATAAAAGAAACTGAGGTAAGGTGGTTTGTGAAGTAATTTTCCTTCAGATCCAAGGCTTACACTTTTATTATATGACAAATTAGCAGTAATTTATATGCTAAAATTAAACCTGTTGTTTAAGTGTACATAATGTATCCATTTGAAAATAAATATTAATGTTATCACATATGCTAGGTGTCTCACTTTGTTTTGTCCAGGAATTGAACTGGCTTTTACGATACTATAATGGGCGATTCATACAGACACATCTTTCACAAATATATCTCAAAGTTAGTCTATGAACTAAGACTTTGAGTCAGAAATGTTGGTTTAACAGTTTTTCTAGCAACTTGCTACTTGACCTGAGGGAATTCACTTAGTTTCTCTGAACCCCAGATGACCTAGTTATAGAATTGATAATAGTCTTTCTTATTTATAGAGTTGCAATCTTTACTTAATGGAAAACATATAGAGTGCTTAATGAACTACACATCACACAGAAAGCTGAGTTATAATTGTATTTAGGTTATTAACCTCAATCGGAGACTCATTTTGCATAATTGATAAAAAATCCATATGCTATTCTCAGGCATTGATGTCAGTTCCTATGCATTTCACTGTGTAGCTCAGGCTGGCCTTGAACTCACAATCCCTTAGCTTCAGCCTTCAAAGTAATAAGAACCTAGGTATGCACCAACATGAGTAACTATCATGTAATTTCTATTAAAAACTACTTCCCATTTTTATGTTCCTATTTTATTTTCATGAAGACTTTATTATACATTCTTTTTCATGATTACCCTTTTGTCTTTTGTTAAAAGAACTCCAGTGTACCCTTCCCAGTGTCTCTCTCTCTCTCTCTCTCTCTCTCTCTCACACACACACACACACACACACACACACTCACCATTTTGAAGTGGCAACATCTGGAGCTCACCAACCTTTCAAAGTTACAGCTTTTGTGTAATTTAGGCAATGCCAGCATTTACTTCCATAGTAACTCTTTCACTTCTTGGCAGGCACCCATGTTCAGTCTGAAGAAGTTCCCCGGAGAAGGCCTTATAGATGTGTTAAAGGAGAAGTGAGTCAGGCTTCCTGGGAATTGCTGCTCCAAGCAGTAAAATCTCAGCTTCTTACAGTCTTGCTACATGAGAGAGTTCAAGTAGCAAATTCTTTCCTGATACTGGGTTTCTTTTTTCTGATAATGTTAGCAGCCATCTTTCACCTTTGGTAGTAGGATTGCTTGGGTAAAAAAGATGTGACCTCATTAAAAGCTATGTAGCATTCATCACTTCTATCAATTGAGTTAAATGATAAAGTGTGCTGAGAAGCGTAAGGACTAACTTTTTCAATAAGTGCAAGATAAGTGTGTAAAGATCCAGTGAGTCAATTCTGGGCCTCAAGTTCATATGTAAAATGAGGATGAAATGCAAGTACCTTTGTGCTAGTTATCTGTTTCTGCAAAATCAAGTGCCACAGAGCTCAGCGGCTGTGCCATGTGGGCTCTGTAGAAAGTTCAGTTCTTCCCTCTTTGCCACTAGCCAGGAAGACTTTGATGTCAGAGGTTTGGATCAAAGGCTCATTTTCTTGATGACTCATGATTGGCATTGCCTCTGAGGTAAGATCTTTGCTGATTGCTTTATCTTACATGCCTTCTGATCTGGGATGCCTGCATGATGGCTGCATTGAAGGCAAAAAGACCAGGGGTCAACTTTTTAGAGCATACCTTTGGAAGGCCAGTCGGACTACACTGTATTAACTGAGGCAAGTTCAAGGAGGTAAGGTAGCCATCCCCTCACTGAGAGGTGGACAAAGTTCTAGAGAATCTGGGATGCAGGAGATACATTTTTGCAGAACATAAACTCACGCTTACTTAATACTAAATGAGCTAGTACATGCCAAGGACAGAGCTCATGCATTGTAAGTGGTAAATATGAATGTGTTGTTGTTACCCCTTACGTAAATTGCTAGGCTGCTGTGAAAGGCTCTCTTTGATCAGTGGAGACTCAGCCTGTAGGTTGTCAGTTCAGGAAGAGGAAAGTCAAACTCAAGGGTTAACGTGATCAGTCACCCAGAAGGAAGTGAAGCCAAGAGACCAAAGCTGAGAGTGCTCAGCACAGGTCAGATTAAGGAACATGGAATGGTTGATTGACAGTCACAGAACAGACCTCTGAATAGTGAATGAAGGCAAGTAATGGACACCTGGATCCTGAGCCCTGGATCCTGACCTTGAAGTAGCCATGAGCCTGAAAAAACAGCTCTTCTTTTTATTTGGAGTGCCTTTGTGTTCAGTTGTAGAGTTGTTGTTTAGAACCTATTTTGTACATTAATCTGATCAATGAGCTTCTGCAAAGATCACTAACATAATATATAAGAGGCAATATGTTTTTTTAGAAATTATTATGAATGTTAAAATCTATGAATTGATGCCTGCACATCTTTCTGTCAAGTGCAATTGCATACAATGTGTGATTTCCTATGGTTAGAGCTACTGAACCTTTGGGCAGCAGACATCTGAAACGCTTCAAGTGAAGAAGGACAATAAACGAGCGCAAAGTGCCTAGACTGGCGGGTGGGTGAGACAAAGAGGTTTTGCTGAGCTAGGGCTCATTTCTTCCCTAGAGAATTATGAATTTATTATTTATGTGATTTATTATTAAGCTTTGCCATTTTCTCTGAAATGTATTAATTAAAACAGATTTTAAAATTTGATTTGTAAAGGCTTTCTAACATAACCCAGCTAAATTCAGAGAGGCTTCTGAGGGAACTGGAGTGACACATGAGTTGATGGTGGCCATGCGTGGGAGCCGCACCACATAATAGTCTTTAGGATACTGACAGGTTATTTCTCATCTTCCTGTGAATAAGGTTTCCTGGACCCGAGCTGTGGCAAAGTCTGTTGGGGAGGGGTGTAGGCTGAGAAGGGATGTCCATCATGGTCTCAGGTGGAGGAGCTGGCTATACATTTGTGTTTTGTATTTGCTTTCTTGGTGAATTTTGCTCTTGTGGTGGTTACCTGCAAATGGTAACTTGTCTAGACTGTGGTATCAGGAATTTGGTCAAACACTTGTCTGAGTGTGGCTTAGAGGGTAATTTTGAAATACGAGTAACATTCCAATCATCGTATTTGAGCAAAGCTTGTTATTCTCCATGAGGTGGCTGGATCTTATACAATCAGTGGACAGACTTAGGAGAAAAGACTGAGGGCTGCTGGGGGCGAAGTGAATCTCAAGACTGCGACATGGAAATCATACCGCTTTCCCAAAAAGCTGCCCTAGTGAGCCTGCCATCAAGATGGCAGCTTTGGCTCTGTCTATATCTCCAGTCTGCTGGATTCCCTTGCCCATTTGGCCTCTTAGCTTCCTACATCACAGGAGCTACATCCTTAAAAAGAAGTCTTCAGGACTGCTTATTCTTGGTAAATAAAAACACACCTTTTTACCTCTGCCCCCCCCCAAGGCTTAGGAATAAGCTGTTGACAAAATTCTGGTAGTAACCACATCACTGGGGACATTGTATTCATATAGGCAGGGAGATATGGAAGGGAAATGATGGTCTCTCCTCAGTCAGCTCCTTCGTGTGCCTGTCTCTCCACCCATATGAAGAGAAGGCAGCATCAATTAATAATATTATTTAGAAGAACCGATGGGGCCATTCAGGAAAAGTGCTTTCAGCACAGGTTATCTGAGAATAGGAGCCAGCAGCAACTACAAGAATTTTTATTGCAAAGATTGGATCCAGATCCCAAGTTGAAAGGAAGGAAGAAAGGAAGGAAGGAAGAGATGAAGGAAGGAAGATGGCCAAAAACAAAAACAGGCTAGATTTGCAAATAAATATCACCTACACAGAAGCAGTTTTCACTGGGGATTAGTAAAAACAAGTTACTAAGGGCATGGTTGGAACACATCATAAGGGCCCTGTCTGACTTCATGGTTAATGTTGTTAGCACTTCTGTTTGGTGATAGCCGAGAATCTGTCCCACGGAACATTGCCTCAGTTACACACTCTATTGTTAAGTTTCTGGCAGGATGACTCTGCGTGGTATTTCTGCACAGGTGGCAACACGGGTGTGACAGACGCAGTCATGTTGCTGAGCCAAGAGCTGCCCCGTGCCCCTTGCTCATGTTTCTGGGGAAGCTTTTCATTCTGTGTCTTGTTCTGGTATCTAGCCTTTGCCGATGGTAGAAGCTCTGTCACCTTATACTGGTGATTTTATTCCCATTAGCTGGGACTGGCTGGCCTCTGGTCATGTGACCCCAGGGATGTGAGAAGAAGCCTGCTAGTAGGGATGTACAGAGGGAAGCACTTTCCTCTTCAGTATCTGTGTCCCACCTAGAGCCACAGATTTAATAGTTAAAACAACTATACACTTTTCTCTGTTTCTTTTTTTTCTCATTTGAACATTCATCTTTAGCATATAGACTATAGCATTCATCTTCCATATAGACTAACAGACTTTTCAACCTGTTCCATTTGCCATCTGCTAGTCACTTACTGCTTTAATTATTAGACATTAGTGCAAGTAGTAAGATATTCTGCATGACACCTGTGTTTCACTTAATCTTGATTTTAACACGATAAAGGGTTGATAATTTGCACATCCATGCATGCTTGCATAGCCAATTGCTATGAGCCCAGCATGCAAAGCACTTTGTGCATGGGGAGATGGGACCTGAGGAGCTGGGCATGTTTAAACATATGGCCCTCACCAGGCACAAAGAAGCAGATGCTTACAGGCTCCAGTGAAGTCTGCCATGCAGTTCCTGAAGATGCTAACCGTGGATAACGTTTTGGTGCCCTTAAATTGTGATCTGCCAACTTCTTAGAAGTTGGTTCCAAACTGCTGACACTTGCACTTTCCTTGATGAAAGCCGTCTACTTGCGAAGAGCACTGTATGAGTTTCAACCTCAATTTCTCTGCCAGCTAAGGATGTTGCGCTTCTTCAAACACCCATGGTTTGAATTATCTCTTCTCTTTAGAACTGTCTACTTAGTCTATCAACCTATATAGTCAGATGATTTGGGGGTTCTTGATGCTTAGATTTACAGCTTTGTATATATTCCACATATTTACTTCCAGACTAATGTGGTAGTATTTAGGCAGCCTGCTTCTGGGTTGCCTACCTCTCTCTGTTGGGGTGTCTTCTCTCCCCTCCCACCATTCCTATCTCTCCGTCTTCTTCTCTTTCTCTCCTACCCTGCCCAGAGATGATCTCTGTATTCCCTCCTCCCTCCCTTAATAAAACCTCCCCATGGAACCAGTCACGTGGTTCCAGGTTATGAACCTGCCATATAACTCTGCTATACAATGCTAACATTGGTGCATTGGCTGAAGAGGCAATTTCAGTGGCCACGCCGCGTGGTGGCTGCTCTTGGCACCAGCACCACCACCAGATCTTCTACCACCCACTTTCCAGAAAGCAGATTGCTACCTCCCACATGAAACACTGGCTGGACCGGTGAGTTCCCCTCATTGGCCAGCATAAACATCTCTCTTGGTTGGGGAAGATGACCATTGAGCATCTGGCAACTTCCTGGTACCTTTTGAGATGGAAGAACCCCCAACCACAGCCTTCACTGGCCACAGTTGACCCTTTTTGCTGACCTCCATGTAGGGATTCTTTTTCCTTTGGGTGAGATTTTTTCCCCCTCTACCAGCATGGTTTTGCCCCGCCCTCCTCATATGAAAATCCTAGTTCTAGGTAAACCATGTCTGTTACGGGCAGCTGTGCCCTTGGTCTCTGGCCAACGCTGATGAGCTTAGGACCAGATAGTACCATGCTAGTCTACTGAGCCAAACCTTGCCTTTGGGATGCCTCTGGCAGGTCAGTGACTCTTACCTGCCAATGGGAGCTGCCCATTCGTCTGTTCCTCTAGCATCCCTACTGGGATGTCTTTTAGAAAATTTAAAAACCCTTCACGTGGAGCCTGAGTTAAAGGCCTCTAAGCTCAAACACCTCTGTAATAAAACTTGGCCTACGTATTCCTTAGATAATGGTTCAAATTGGCCAATTAACAGCACATTAAATCCCAATATTTTAAGGGATCTTTTTAATTACTGTCAGTGATCTGGTAAATGGAAGGAGGTATCTTACATTCAAGCATTCTCTCTCCTTCACTCTAAAGCTTCTCTCTGTTCAAGCTGTTCTCCCACCCAACTTCTTCTAGCTACAAAGTCTTAACCTCAAGGGTTCTCTACCTTTGACCCTGGTTCTGCCATGCCACTTTGGCTGCACATGACTAGCGGACATGTTGATTTTGGGATAAGGAGGGTGGAGCCATGGGCTTTACTGCCATCTCCATTAAGGGAAAGCTCATGGTGTCACCGCCATCTTAACTTCAACTAGGTTATGTTTTCCCCCATGCCAGCTGCTTTTACTACTTTCTGTCCCACTGTTTTTGGAGCTACAAAATTGCAGTCATTTATAGACCTTAAAAGGCCACTGCACCCCTTCCTACCTCCATTCTAAAGCTGCCTCTCTGCCCCTATCCTTTCCTGTGGATGAGATTCCCTCTATGAGAACTCAGCCTTACTGCTGATAAAGCCCTGGTCCATACACCAAGGTTCTTGGGCTTAGCTGGGCTAAGCCGCTCACCTGCCATGCTATTTGGTTGATGTACCATTAGCCACATGGTCCATTTCAATTTCTCCTTTCTCATTCACAGGAATGGCTTCTTCATATTCTCTCCTCTTTGGGAAACCTCTGGCTTCTATACCTATGTTTTCCCTACTCAAATGTCTACTATCCAGTAATATCTAGTAACACTAAGAGAGATCCGTGAAATGAAAAGCAAGTCCCGAGTTCTCTTTTCTCAAAGTCCTGTCTGTTTGCTTGCTATCCATTTGCTGAGGAGCGTTGGGCTTCGACAGTGGCCCTTTCTCTGTAAATTGAGATGATCATGTGATTTTGTGATTTCTGCTCTTAAGTTTGTTTGTACGCTGGGTTTTACTTTGTATGTGGTGAGCTACCTTTGCAATTCTGGAATGAAGCTATTGGTTCTCCAATTTGGTTTACAAGAATTTAAAGAAAATTAGTAAACTTCATTATTGTATGGGCATGTGCAAGTGTGCACCCTTGCACCTGTGTGTATGGTGTGTGTGCATACCATGGCAGGTGTGTGGAGGTCACAGGAAAGCTTTGCAGAGTGTATTCTCTCCAACATTTGCTCTGGTTCTGTAGATCAGCCTCACATCATCAGTCTTGCAGGACAAGCTCTTCTACCTGCTGAGTCATCTCACTTGCCTGGTTTTCAAGAATTTTTTTCAGAATGTTTGCATTCATGTTCAGCAGGGGAAGTAGTCTGTAGTTCTATTTGTTGTCTTTATTCAGTTTGGGTACTGGCTTCGTGGAACAAGATGGGTCATGTATTTTCCCTTTCTGTGTTGTGGAACAGTGTGGAGAGTGTCTGTGTCCGAACTGTCCATGATGGCTGAGCTGAGCATCCTGCTGCCTGCTCTGTTTGGCTTGTTGGTGTGAGGCACTCCCGCTCTTCACAGCTGTGTGCCTGGGAGATCTGTCACCCAGGGGTTGTGACAGCTTAAGTTCTGCCTCTCTGGCTTGTGGATGTTTCTTAGTATCAGGCTCCCCAAGACTGTTCCCTTTGACAGAATAGGACCCTTTTCAAGAGGGAGCCTAGAAGTTACAAAATGGTGTTCCTCTCCACTGCTGAGCAATCCTCTGGAGGAGTTCAGCCAATCAACCTACACCCACACCCTCTCCTACACCTATACAGGAAGTTTGTGAGGACTGGAGCTTGTCCTGAGGGTCACTTTTCATCAGAACTGTCTGGAATGCCTTTCAAATGGGGCCTCTATGTCCCCTTCCAACCTGTTTGTCTTGGTTTTTTTTTTTCTTTTTTCAGTGAGATGACCATATTTTCTCTACAATTTTCTTCAGATATTCTGTTATTGCCTTTTTGAGTTTCTGAAGCTCCTATTCCTTGACTTTGTAATAAAGTCTTTTATTTCTTGTGACACTTCTGAACTGCCCACATGAAGGCAACTTCTGGTCAGCCATCTTACCTGGAACTCTACTGAGAATAAAGTTCTGCCTTGATTTCTTTTACATTGCGTGTGGATGGCATAAATATTATTAACTTTCCTATCATGAATTACTCATAAGGCAGGGGCCGTGGCATTTGCCCCAAGGACTAGACAAGCTAGCACACCACAAAGACAATGCACAATGTTTTCTACTGCTGCACTCTCTACAATAGCTCAGTAATGGGGCCACCCTATATATCCACCAGCAGATGAATAAACAAATAAAACATGGTGCATATGCAAAAAGATTTTTTACCCATTAAGAAAGCATTTTCAGGAAAATTAATTGAACTACAGATTATTACATCAAACAAAATAAGTTAAACTCAGGCAAACATCACACATTTTCTCTTATATACAGAGTTTAAAATGAAATTTCTTGGTGTGTATTTGCACCCATGTATATATAGGGCATGAAACTAGGAACACATGATGGGAGAAGAAGTCCTAAGTGTCGAGGGAGATGACAGAATCCATTACGTTACAACCCTTCTACCATATGTTCCCCATTACAATTGAGGATATCTTAAGTCACAGAGAGATGTTATCTGTATCTCTGATGGGGGTCTCAAACTTCTGACCCATTCTAATTATAGGCATAGTCCCATCCTGAATCCTATAGAAAACAGCTGAGTTAATATATGGGTTCCATATAATGAATAATTTAACACATTTCTACTTGTTTTACTTCAGAAGTTTTTGCATGAAAAGTTATACTTTTAAATGAAAAATTACCATATATTTATAACCCAATCGTGTCTCTATACTGTGTTGACTGTACTTCAAATTCTAAGAAATTAAAAGATTATTCTTATTGGTTGAGTTCTGACCTGTTAAGGTAAAAGAACATTCTAATAAGAAGTACAGGTCTTAGTACAGATGCTTCTCAACCTTTATCATTTTTTTATGCATTAGTTTACCTAAAGCCTGACATTGCTTGCTTTTACATGAATTCATTCTACATGCATTTTGTACTCATATTTGAGTTTTCTAAACCATGGGTTTGTTCATGTTACTCTAGATTTTCTGCACATGGTCAAAACATTCAGTCCACATGAAGCTTCATTGTTTATCACATGTTCTCAAACACATGTCATCACACACGTATGTACTGGACGTTTTTTATTCATCCAGTGTTAGAATTGTACCCTTTCCCCAGGCTTCTAGAAAGGCACAATTGTTTTTCTAATGGATTTTAAAAATAAACTGTCCGGGACATTATGTGATTCAAATAAGTATAGCAGATGGGTCTCAAAGATATTGAGTCATATTGTTCAGCCTCTGAGCACTCATTTTGATCACATTTCCTGCCAGCATTTCCTTTTCCTCATTGGAAAGTCTCTGTATTGAATCACCTGTGCTTGTTTACATTCCTGAGAAGTGGGTCTTCTCATCTTCCTGCTTTTATAACATTGAATTAACTTTGCTTCCTGCTTGTTTTTACGAAGGTTTACTCTTCCTAGCAAAAGGAAGACCTTATAGAATTGGGCTTTAAAATGTCTGCTTTCATTTTTTTTTTGCCCTTTCATATCCATATACATTGTATAGCGAGCATGTTCCCCTCACAACCCCCTGCCTTCCCTCTTCTCAACCTTCCTCTTGTTAGTGTATTTTGTCTCCCTATGGTTGAAAAGGTTTAAGACTTTCTCCCAGTTATGGACTCTGGATTCTCTGTAGGTTAAAGACATTGGCTTGTTGGGAGCTATCTAACAACGTCTTGTAATACTTGATCAAAGTTAATAGCAATGAATGAAACTGGCTTTTGGGGAGCAAGAAAAAGGTTAGGTCAATTTCAGAAGGACATTTTTCCTTGCATCTGTAGTTCCTGGATTTTCGATCACACACAGACACATTTGTGTATGAATAGATGGATGAGCGGTAACATGGAAGTAAAAGTGCCTAGGGACACAGAGGAGACTAACAGGGGAAGCATGGTGAGAAAAGGGAGCACAGTGGCTCGTGGGGAGGGGACGCATGTACCTGATGCGATTTCTGGCCTTTGGATTTCCCACAAAGTACAATCTGAACATTTTCCATGTGATTTACTTCTGTCAACGATCCAGAAACTGTCATAGAAGTAGTTATGCTGTCCATGAGCCGAGCGCCTGACAAATTTAACTCTAATTAAAGCAGCCAAACCTCAAAATGATACCCTGACTTGAGCCCGAGAGAGGTGTAGGTGAAGTAAACAGCATTTTGAAATGAACGGTTTAATTTTCTTTTTTTTTTTGCAAAGGTTAATTTTCAGTTTCTGCTTCTCAAAGTACAATGTACACTTAGAAATTAGCTGCTTAGATGCAAAAGGCAAACTGTGCGCGTTGGGGCTTGAATCATCTGCTTGGTCAGACCCATTAATCACATGAGTCACTCTTAGGGAGCACAAAGCTGACCATTAAATAACAGGACACAGAGCTGAGGGAGGACTCGGCAGTTCACAGCACTGCCATGCTGGCAGAGAACCCTGCTTCAGTTCCCGGCACCTACGCTGCAGCTCACTACTGTCGGTAACTCCAGGGTATCTGACAGCCTTTTCTGGACTCTGTGGGCACCAGGCATGCCCATGCACATACATACACAGGAAAGCACCAACATTCTTCACATATGATAAAGATAAACCAAGCTTAACAAAATACACAGGCCCTACCCCCAAAATGGCCCCAGCTGGAAATCTTTCTCTGTGACTGTGCTCTGTGAATGAGACAGCACAAGCCAACAAGGAAGAAGAAACTACAGCAACAGTTGTTGATCTTTGGAACAATATAAAAGAAAAGCAAGGACATGACTGTGAGAAAATCCAGCTGCTCTCTTATCAAGAGACAATGAGCTTGCACGGGATACTCAGAAGACTGTCTGAATGGCTAGCTCTTACTCCGAAGGTGCTGAGAGACAGCAACCAAATAACGGATGCTGGTGCTCTGGCCTCTGGTCTGGCAGAACTTGGGAGAAGATTTTGTGGTAGGAACATTCTGTTCTAGGAACAATCAAGACGAGAGGAAAGTTGTGAACATGAAGAGCAAAAACTACACTTCTTACCATGCCAACATCCTAAGTCTTCAATAGCTGTTGTGTGTCACGTAATTCGTTTCTGTTTTTTTTTTGTGTGTGTGTGTTGTTTGCTAGAAAGATTCACAGCACTATCTCCCATTGCAGTTAGATACAGGGAACTTTTGACATGCTCAGAGATATTACTTCTCTTTTCTCACCCACCCCCTTCTGAGACCAAGAGCTCAAAGCATTTAACTTGGAGTTTTCAATGCTGGCAACTCAAAACTCATAGAAACACGGGATGGGAAGACATTTGGCGTGAGGCTTGTGGTGCACAGCTCCAGTGAGCATTTATAAAACCAGCTTATTTTCCTTCAGCTTCATTTCCCTTCTGAAATACCACCGAGGAGAGAAGACACAGAACATCTGATCTTGTTGTTCGCTTCCCTTTCTGTTTCCAGCCAACTACTCTCTTCTTCTAATTAATCCCAACACAGTAAAAAGAGCCTGGTTCTCCTGGTTGTGGGGAGGTGCAGGAAAAGCCACATTTAACAGAGTTTCACCCACACAGAAGTCATGCGCAGAGTGGGGTTTTTGTATCTCTTTGTTCAGATTGTAGATGAAGGGATGGTGACATGCCTTCTCATCCCTTTCCTTCAAAAATGGTATGTGAATGGATAAGAAAGTTGACGTGTGCTCGGTTGAAACCAGACAGCGATGGAAATGAGACTTACATTAATGGTGTCTTGGACGCGCATTGGAGATACTCAGAAGCTGCTACAAAGAAGATGGAAACTTAGTGAAAAAAAATCTCCAAATTAGACATCAGCCCTGTGGCAGAAATCTGGAAATCAAAGACTGTTTTCTAAGAACCTCACTCCTGCCTGTGTTCTGCAGTTTCCCTGCAGAGGGCTGAAGCTGGTGTTCAAAGCACATCACTCAGGGCCATTTCTTCTTGTGCTTTAGTACACTCTGGCAAAGCAACAAAAGGGCAAAGGAGGGCAAGAATGGAACTTTAATGGGAGCCAAGAGGCTGGGAGAAGTTAGACCAGAGATAGAAAGCTACTGGGGTTGTCGTCCACTGAACAATGCTTAGGAAGTGCCCACCAGGAATAGACAGCATTGGGGACAAAAGTGAACAGGACAGGGCGGGGGTGTCCCTCTTGGGCTCAGACACTCTGGAGAGGAGAGAGGGGCCACGTTCACTGGTAATCACAACCATATGAGGATGTGCCTTAGATTGTAATCTTTTCATGGAGGAAGAAACTGGCTCGATCAAGGTCTCACAGTTGGTGGGCACATGCCAGACACACATACAGATACTCCTGTATGCTACTTTGAAAATCACAGGGAGGCCCCCACGAGCAGGAGCAAGGTGGCCATGCAGGCATCGAAAGCCACAGACTCCATATCAGGATGTTGAGCTTGCTTTTCAAATTCTGGGAGAGTCCGGATTCATTTTCAAAAGGCCTCTGTGGCTGAGCTAATGGAGGTTCAAAGACAAGATGGTCACTTAAGTGGAAACAAAAGACTATGAGGAGGTGGGCTAGTGGTGAGCAGGAGGTTGCCTTTGGGATCTTCATTGCAGACTCTAAGGTTCTTCCTCACCTCAAGTTTGCAGCCTCAGGCAAAGCTACAGGGAAAAAAAAACCCTCCAATTTAGTCAGGAATCACACCTATAGCATGGACCTAAAAAGACAGCAGTGCCAAAGAGCCCTCCTGCCTCTTTTTCCACAGATGCTTCATGGAATTTAAGGATGCTTCCGAGGAAGTGCTGTTGTCAGGCCTTGCACACTCCTCCATAAGACAGAAAGGTAAAGACCCACACTTTGAGGCAAGCGCCATGTCACCCAAACCAGACAAAGGTACAACAAAAAGCCCATGTACACAGAGATGCAAAATGCTTAATAGAACCCAAGCAAGTCAAATTCAATAATATGCCATAAATGCCATTCACCATGATCATGTGGTTTCGGTCCAGGGCTGCGAGGGTGTTTCAATGTACATAAACTAATGACCATAATATATTACATATGGACACATAATGACCATAATATATCACAGCAGCAGAACAAGGGATAGAAACCACACCATCACCACCATAGTTAGTAAAAAACATTTTATACAATTCAACATCCTTTCACAGTAAAAGCCCCAAACAAACCAGGAATACAGAGAGCATTCCCCAACACAATGAAGGCGTCACGGGACAAACCATAGCCAACATTTTATGAAAAGGGGAAAAACTGAAAGCTTTTCTTTTAAAATTGGGAACAAGAGCATGATGTCCATTCACAATGTGCTGATTAGCTCAACTGAAAGGTTTATCTGGAGCACTGAACAAGAGCAAGACATTGAAAAGAGAATTGATTTTATGTCCATTAGTTCTTTCATATGTTGAACATAGTTCACAGTACACACACACATACACACACACACACACACACACACACACAAAGTAAGAAATTGGGCCTGCAAGATAGTTCAGGGGAAAAGCTGTCACACATGATTACTTGAGTTTGTTCTCGAGACTCGAGACCCCCGCGGTAGAAGGAGAGAAATTCCTTGGGCCAGTTGTACCATGATATCTATGTATGTCCCATGACACATGCATAGCATACTCCACCCCACATCAATACAGTGAATTAAAAAACTTAAACTATGAGAGAAAATGTTGGCCATTCCATTACTCCCAAAGCTCTCTGTTTGGTACAAAGCTTGCAGAAGTGGTCATTTAATTAATGTGCCACAATTATTTAGGCGAGACTGTAATTGACACCTAGTTGTGGAAGCCTATGTTTCCATATTAGTCCTGCCCCAAACCTCATTATGGCCTTGCAAACTCATCATTAGGAATTAATTCACATTTGTCCGCTTTTTAAAGGTTGCTTCAGGTACCAGCCTGTTAGGGTACAAGGCAGGCCAGGCACTGTCTAGGGGACAGGATTGGTAGGGCTCCAAGCAAGACACATGTTTCCTAGGGGACAACACCCATGTGTCGTAGTTACTTTTTTTTTATTACTGTGAAGAGGCACATGGCCAAGACAACTTAAAAAGCAAACGTTTAATCTGCAGACTCATGGTTCCAGCAGGTCAGAGTCCATGACCATGACCATGTCATATGACAGGAGGCATGGCGGTAGGTCAGCGGGCAGGCATGGTGCTGAAACAGGAGCCAAGAGCTTTCATACTGATTCACACACACGAGGCGGGGAAAAGAGCTAACTACAAACGGTGTGGGCCTCTGAAACCCCAAAGCCCACCTACTCCCAGTGACACACCTCTTCCATAAGGCCACACCCCCTAATTCTTCCCGCGGGGTTCTGCCTACTGGGTATCAAGCGTTCTAATGCGCAAGCCTGAGTGGGCGTTTTCACGTCCTCCACTGCTGTTTATCTGTGTCACGAACCTCCACAGGTGGAGGACAGCTTCTCCTGAGTATTTCCCAAATGCAAATGGGTTTCCACTGACAAATTCATGTAAGCACGGCTGAATCCATACTCTCTTTTCATCGCGGCGAAAGGAGAATACACGAGATGTTCTGACATTACAGAAGGGTTATTCCCAAATGCTCGGAACCTATTTGTTCAAAGAAAAGAGGAAATATTTCCCTATACACCCTCATCTACTTTTCCTTCTTCCTATGTACTCTTCCTCTACAGACCATGAGTGACTTGTGAGAGCTGATTTGATTAAACTTCTCTAGAGCTGTACTTTCTGATGGCTCGCCCCATCCAGAATCTTTCCGTAACAGAAGATGGTGGCTATGGAAATGACTTCGTGCTTTCCAGAGAGGGCAGCAAGAGAAGGTGCATTTGAAGGGTTCATTTAAAACCATTCGTATTATTTATACTCACATCGATCCTTCCCCCCCGCCCCGGAAGGTGAGAAGAGCCAGTATCTGGCTAATTTTTGCCTGGGAGATCAAAATATTTCGTTAATTATTTAAGATCTCTGGCATTGTGGTCAAGTACTTTTTTTTTTCTTAATCTTACGGCAGGAAGCCTCTGGATTGCTTCCGAACTCCAAATAGGACCTGAAAGTCCATTTTTAAATAAATGGACTAGAAAGCACGGTCCTCTGAGCAGTTTAAGTGCGTTTGGTAAAATACACAGCTCTGTCTCCAGGGATCAGGGCTTCTCAGCCCTGTGACCTCTGCGTCTTCGTGGCTCAGGCAATGCTAGCAGAGGCCGGCAGGGGGCAGAAGAAGCTGCGTGAGCGGAGGCCGGGGCGGGGAGGGGCGGGGCGGTCCAGCTTCAGGGTGCGCCGGGGTTCTATTCCGACTTCCGTCCTATTGCCGGGAGGCAAGGCCAGTCCGTGCGCGGCTTTCCTGTTTCCTCCGGGCCACGTTCCGGGCTCATCCTTGGGGCTTTCTAAGTGTGGGTTGCAGCTCTACGACAGGCATATGGAGGCGGTAACCTCGCACTGTCGTCCGTCCTGGCAGATGCGAGAAGGGATGACGGGAAGTTGTATCCGGCTCAAAGTACTGCAAGCCCAGCTGCTGGACAGATTCTTGATTTTCCATCCCTGTGGCTCGCATTCCTAAACATTCCCTTCGCAGGAACATTCTAGAACTCGGGCTGACCGGCAAGTAGGAGATGGAAGTGATGGTGTTAAAGGCGGAAACCTAGATTTCTGCTAATTCCATTTAATGCCCTGTACCCATCTGAACAGCTCTGAAGCTGCCTGCACTCATAACCTAATTTTGATTGAGTTTCTTGTTCTCCACGTGCTCAGAAAACGCAACATTTAAACACCTTCAACAACATTTTCATGAGCATTTGCCCTACTCCAAATTCTTGCAGTGCAACATTTTTTCCTTCGCTCTTCAATCCGTCTCCCCCCCCCCCCCCCACCGGTGTTTTCCTGCTCCACACCGTTTTTGTCATTTACATTTTTTCCCTGCCCCCTTTTTCTAAGAATCCATTGGTGTTCAGGGCAGACAAGGTGGTTCAAAGGATAAGGTTAAGTACTTGCTCCATATGTTCTGAAAACATGAACCGGCCTAAAAGCCAAATTTTTGTATGGGAGCAGAAATAAAAGAATCCCTAGAAGGGGAGGGATGTCTTGCCTGGAGAATTCAGGGTTGGACAACAAGATACTTCCTCAAACAAGGTGGAAGGTTGTCCTTTGACACACCAGTGTTCACACACATGAGCACTTGCACACACCCTCCACCATTATATGTACAACACATTTTGAAATAGCAAAGACAAAGATCTTGTTGCTTTTTAGAGAAATTTTAGGTTCACAACAAAATTAAGAGCACAAAGACTTCCCATGTGCCCAGTGTCCCTAAACATGCACAACAGTTAGAACCTTCCACTTCACATAGTGGCTCATGCATAGTAAGTCTACGCTGGAACACCAAGAATCTAGTCTACATACATATTAAGTCTCTTTCCTCCTGTGGTGGGGCCCCTATGGGTTTGGGTGAATGGACTATGGCTCGTGCCTCTTACTTCCATAGGAGCAGTTTGACCCTCTGAAACAGCCTCTGTGCTCCAAATTTATGTTTAATATAGATATAAAATCTACCTGGAAATAATTATGTGGAGTGTGAATTAGTCAAATTCTGTGTCTCAGGCTGAATGATTGGTGTGTTTGTCATGAGTCAGGTGCTCCGGTATTTGCTGGGTTGTTCCTGGACATAGACGGTGCTCTTCTAGATGTTTGTAAACTCTGCTCCTGCTCTTCCCTGGCTCCTGTTGTATTATAATTAATGTTGACAGCTGCTAACTCGAGCCCTTCCATTCATCCTTCCTCCAACTACCTCAGTCTTTCCTGCCTAATATACTCAAATCCAATTCCTAGATTAAAGTGCGCTTGGTTTCCCTTTCAGGTTTTTATTGGCACTGTTTTGTATGGCTTCCCTAAGGCATTGCCACCCAGTAATATGGTAGAAATTAAATTATGTGCTAAAATAATTTAGCGGCTCTAAAGCTAAAAGCCTTCTGTGGCTTTATTAGTGAGCCCCGTGCCTGCCCTGTCTTCTGGGACCAGAAAAGACTCCGTTTGTTTCCCCCTTGGCAGGTCCTAACTCCACCTGTCTTTCCGGGTCTCTCCAGACCCTACAGATTTCCAGTGTGATGACTCAGCTGTCCTCTGATTTCTCCAGCGATGCTGCTTTGCCACGGAAAACACTCAAAGTCCCCCTGAGCCCTTCCCCAACCTGGACAATCTGGGCTGTCCCACTTCCTAAAAGTGTCACCCCTTGCCTCCTCCTCTCCCTCACGGATGCCCAGCCGTGCAGGATTCCTCATGTTTTGGTAAGCCTTGCTTTTACAAGTGTCTGGGACTTTCCACTTTGACCTCCTCCTTCTTCTTGTTCTTGTCTCCTTACTTTCCCTGTCAACACAAAAGTTTCTTGTCTGGGAATCGGTTGTTCGCCCCAGACTAGACCAGTTACCTCTGCAGTTGTTCCTCTGTCATAGTGTGTGTCCCAGCTCAAACCTGTACACTTGTTCAGTTACTCAATTAAAGCCCAGCTCTCCCGTTAGGTTATAGAAGCAAACAGGGCAGGGCCATGACTGTTCTGTTCTATATTTTGACCTCTGATTTCCAAGCTGCTGTGCACTCTGCAGAACGTGCTCTGTGATTATTTTGTGGATGAATGCACACGCAAACAGAAATGCCTCAGCCTGCAGGGCCATGCTCCACCCAGTACTGCCACGCACAGGGCTTTTCTCTAACTATCTGTGTGGTTATCAGACTGAGCATCTAAATGTTCAGTCAGAGATGGGAGAGGGGCTCATGGGGCCCTGCCACACAAGGGAACATTCCAGGGCCACACAGAGAGAAAAGAATTCGTTGTCTTCAGATATGTAACCGTTGGTGAATTATCCATGCTTCAGTGGGAAGCTCCACACTCACACCTACACGTGGGGCTGTGGTTAAGCCCATTTGGTAACAAAGTAAAACAACAAAAGAAAGGTGGAGGCTTGACCGGAGGAGGGGACCTTGTGTGGATTAGAGAAAGACAAAAGAAGGTGGTGGATGAATGTGACCAGACGGCATTGAGTATGTGTAAGAATCCATCAAAGAATACACTAACTTAAAAGTCTTTTGATTCTCATTTTGTTCCATAGGAAATTGTAAGAAAGAATGCTCCATACAGCTTATGGGAGTAACCATGCTGTGAAATAACATCACTGGTACTGAAGGCAGAGTCTTCTTGCTGCCCCTTACCTGAATTGCTAGGGGTGGGAGCTGCAATAACAGGATATTGCTTAAATATGATCAGAAGTGTCCTTCACTTGCTGATAATACTGTATTATCAAAAATACTTTTGGAGATTCTAGAATGCTCTGTATTTTGTTACGGTGTTCGTGGGGAAAGCGGGATTGGTGAGGTTAGAAATGTTCCTTCTTATTTGGTTATGGTGCTTGGGGAAAGCAGGGATTGGTGAGGTTAACATCAAGCTGAAAAATGAGGATCTGGAACTTCACCATTGTCAGTTCCAAAGTGGGGCAGCCAGCATGGCTCCATCAGCAGTTGGCTCAGATGAGTGAGACCTAACATCTGGTCCTTCGTGGAAAATTGCTGTATGCACAGCAGAGAAAAGAATACCATTACATTATTCAAGGGACCAGAATTAGTTCTCTTTTGCTGTGTCTCACATGCTGGTCATTGATGGATAATAGCACTGCCCTTATAATGTCAAGTGATCAGAAGGGAAGAAAAGAAATGCCTGGCTGGTTGCCACTGGCAATGTGATGTATTAGAGAGCCTGTGGGGAGAGCTGATGATCCCTCTGCCGTCCTTCCCCCTGACCCATCAGAGAGTTGCTGTTGATGACACAGCCTGTGCCACTTTCTCTGTGGGATGCAAATAAAACCACCACCCAATTCTGTCTCTAAACAGAACAGCAACCGTGGCCCTTGCCAACAGCCACTGCAGCAGGATGTAATAAGCCTAACTGAACAAGAGACAAATAGCATTTAGGTGTCTAGAGTGAGGACTGATGCAAATGTGTGACTTTCCTACAGTGGTCAGTCATGATTCTAACAGCTATACATAAAGAATTAGTACTAATTATTAGCTGAGCAGGACCAGCTGGGTATGGGGTCTGGATAGGGTCCTGGGTTTGTGGGACTGAGGATGATGAAAGAAATAAAGAGATATTCAAAGGAAAGAGTCAAAAGCTGGGGTCAAGCGGGCTGATGACCCAGGTCAGCTAGTTTATTAAATGTATAGCTTTCAAGTATGTGTGTGTGTATGTGTGTGTATGTGTGTGTGAGTGTTCTTCCCTGTTCTGAGGGGGCATAGATCTTGGCTGGGGCCACTCAGCTTCCAGACAGAGAATGGGGTTCTCCCAGGGGCAGCTAGAGCACCTTAGGGTGAAGCCTGAGTGTCATTAGCACAGTTTAACTCTTTTAGCATGAGATAGCCCGTGGCAGTGGAAGCTCAGGCGTTCTAAAGCTTATGGTGAAATCAAAGTGTTACAGATCTTGGTCAAGCTGCAGTGCTGAATGCCGGCCAAGGCCCATGCCTGGTCAGCTTGCAGCCAAAACACAGGCATGGCAAGGCCTTGGCCCAGCCAGGCCCAGGCCCAGTGGGCTGGAGGGCTGGACTGGTGAGGCTCAGATGGGGATGAATGATGACTCTTAGGTGGTCTTGAAGTGAGAGATGGAGAAACTGCATACCTTTATTCACGTGAAATCAAAGGCAATATAAGCCCGTGGCAGTGGGAGAGATTTCGAGGGTGAATGTGTTTGATTCATTATGGTCAGGGAGTCATTGATATTTAAATGGTCCTATCACAAGAAGGAAAATACAGTACTTAATTATCCTAGGCAGGGGTGGGTGGGGCAGGGAGGGGGAGGGGATCTCCAAGTACAGTTGAAGGTCACTGTGGGACTAAGATCCTTAGCAGGGTGGGGCGTTTCTAGGAAATCCTAGATGCTTGTTAGAGCAGTATCCTTATCAGGGAGATGGTCTGCCCTGTAATCTGCCCTGAGGGCTATATGGCCTCCTTACAAGACCTGGAATTACTGAGATCGGGGAGATGTTTCAGAATCCCACTGAGCAAAAGGCGTCTATCATCGTAGAGTGAGCATAAATGATTGGCAATCTGGAGATGACTGACTTCAGCCTTATCCAGCAGAATCCCGTGTGTGTGTGTGTGTGTGTGTGTGTGTGTGTGAGTGTGTGTGTGTGTGTATGTGTATGCACGGGTGCATATATGTGTGAGCACATGTGTATACATGTGTGTGTCAATAAATAGCATCAGACAGCAGAGTTTTGGTGAGCTCATGGTATCCAAGTTCACCTTTAGTACCATATGGCACTGGAATGGCAAACAGCATTTCACATCTCAGAGTCAAGTATTTGATCACATACAATGGGCAAAATGTCAAGAGCCAGTTGCTGGACTACAGCACCCCCCTCCCCTGGTGCCAGTCCATAGTTAGTCTTCCTGGTATGATCCTGGTTAGGTGAGGAGCAAAACATGCACACCCAATTATCAGGGAAGTCTCCAATCCAGGCTAGCCACCAACCATTAGCCACATGGCAACTAAATTCTTTAGAGACCTACCACCAGGGTGGTAAGATGGACAGGAAGAGGAATCTGACAAGAATAGCAAGGAGCAGCAGAGCTCCTATTGGCTTCTGGAACACTGGATGTCAAGAGAGGAGGCTGGAGGATCCCCAGAAAGAAGGCATTCTGGGAACCTGGGCAGGAGAAAGGGACTAACAATTCTCCATAGGAAAACACCTCAAACAAACTTAGCTGTATCACGTTCTTGACTTTGCATGGCCAGTTTAATTAAATAGATTTGCCATCTTCTGTGACATAGGAAATGGTATTGAAAATGCTAGTTAGGCCAGAGGACATTTACATCATTAAAAACCAGGCAGTGTGCCACCTAAAATGTGTAGGTTACACTGCAGCAAGCTTGTAAGTAAATGGCGAGGCATCAGGCATTTCTGTGGCTGCCTCTGCCTTCGCTTGGGTTGTAGCGTACAGCTTCACACTATTCTCATGAGAAAAGCTGGGTCTCCACAAGGAATTTCTCCAACACTATGTTCCTGCAAATGAATACTTGGCCTATCCATGAGTGCTATATTAGGCATAGAACACATGTTCTGGCCTATATTGCAAGGTTCCTAGTGATTTCTTCTTTCAAGGGGCTGCCTTCTTAACTGTAGACTTAAGCTACCCAGCAACGATGAATGGACCAGAATGAGTGACAGGTGTTCAATGGCTAGTGATAGTGGGCAGATTGCTAAGGACAGTGGTGGTGTGCAGTGTCTAATAGACTTTCTCCAAAGGATTTCAGCTGATGACAAGAATCAGTGGTAGCTTAGCTTTGAAACCTGTAAGAAGCCTGTACAAGCATGCAACAAGACAAGTCATAGATAAGCAGAGACAAGAGTAAGTAAGGGCGGTGGAACTGGGGAAGAGTATAGCAGAATGGAGAGGATGTTAGCAGCAGATGGAGAGCTGACTCTGTCTTGGCAATGATTGCAACTATGATGCTCAGCTAAGAAGTCGTGTATGATGCTCATGTCCTTATAATCACACCCTTGTCCCTTCCAGTATCATTTAGGGGAAAGGGGTAGGCTGTGTCTAAACTCCTGATGCACAAGTACAAGCCTGAGTTTTATATATGTTTCTTTATCTTCGGTTGTCTCTTAAGTGCTCTTGATCATTCCCCCCCCCCCCCCTTTTTGTGCCTTCTCTGCAAATGACTTGGTTCCTCATGTCCCCTGCAAGCAGATATTCATAGCCCAGAGTGGTAATGAGGACAATGAAAGATTAGCTCACAGTGAGCATTAGTTAAACCAACTCAGTCCAGGGTCTTCTGGACTGAGGCTGGCACAAACTGACTTTGACTTTTTAATCCATTTATGTTTGTAAATGGAGAAATGATAATTTAGCTTAAATACTGGGTCACAGAATTTCGGATCCTCTTGCCCCTCCCCCTCCCCCTCCCCCCATATGAAGGACTACAGGTGTGCACTATCACACCTGGCTTCTTTCACAAGTCTTCTAAACCCTTTTCTTGCTCTCCATTCTGTCTTTTGTTTCCTTCCAGCTCCAACTGGGCTGTTGTTGCTTGACCAGCTTTCCTCAGGCAGGTGATGGTCAGATTGGAAGAACATCGGGATAATGACACAGGAGGAAGAAAAGTCCTCAGATAACCGGGAGGCACAAACCACAGACACATGGGGTCTGTCTATGTATAGTGACACATGGGAGAGCATAAATATGCCTGTGGTTTGCATAGGAATGGACCTCACAGACTCATGTGTTTGAATCTTTGGTCATAGGGAGTGGCGCTATTAGGAGACTTGCTCTTTTTAGAGAAAGTGTGTCACTAGGGGGTGGGCTTTGAGGTCCCAGAAGCTCAAGTCTGGCCAGTGTGTCTCAGTCTCTTGCTGCCTGAGGATTCAGATGTAGAATCTTAGTCACCACTCCTGCCTGCACGCTGCTGGTACTTCCCGCCGTGACATAATGGACAAACCTTCTGACCTGTAAGCCAGCCTCAGTTAAATGTTTCCCTTTATAAGAGTTGCTGTGGTTGTGGTGTCTCTTCATAGCAACAAAGCCCTAACTAAAACAGCCCTCAAGCATGGAACAGTCTTATGTTTTAGTTTTTTGTTTCCACAGCTTAGTCTACCCCCTCAGTAATATTCCATGAGGGACATTCGCTAGATGCTTGCATTGCACCAGGATCCACAGAGTTCTGGATAGATGTTATATCACTCTGTTCCACAGAAATCTTCTTTGTTAGGTGTTGCCAGCCATTTTATAGATGTACAAGTGAGCTTTGAAAGGTCAAGTGTCTTGCACAAGATTCATGACTGTGTGGTATGGGAGGAATTGAACAGAGCTCCAACTTGCCTTACAACATGTTTTCAGGGCTGACGGCTTGCTGTTGGGTAGCCAATTGGTGTGCTCTTCTGGGGTAAGACTTTTTCTCCCACTGTTAGCATTTTTAGCTGCCTTAGTTCTTTGTGTAGTGTTGAGCCTCATGGACTTTCAGTTATCTGCCTTAGCAAGTGTATTGTGGTCCTTATTCAGCACATGTTTAGGCAGGCAGGTGGGTGAGGTTTTCTGAGTGTAGTTCCTGACCTTATCAGACCAGAAACATACATGTAAGTAACATAATACAGGCTGTGCTGGTCATATTTAGGAATATATATGTATATACATACATGTATGTAACAACAATTAATGAATGAAGAGGCCGTGAATTTGAAAGAGAGAAAGGAAGGGTATATGGGAGGGTTTGGAGGGAGGAACAGAAAGGGGGGAGGATGTAATTATGTTAGAATTTCAAAAAATTAAAACGAATTTCAAAAAATTAATACTACTACTGATGAAAGTTTTCCTAATAGCAGCCCCCTGCTATTTCTTTCTTTTTCTTTCATTCTTTCTTTCTTTCTTTCCTTCCTTCCTTCCTTTCTTCCTTCCTCTCTTCCTTCCTTCCTTCCTTTCTTTCTTTCTCTCTCTCTTTCTTTCCTTGTTTCTTTCTTTTCTGAGACAGGGTTTTCCTGTGCAGCCTTGGCTGTCTTGGAACTTGCTCTGTAGACCTGGCTGGCCTCAAACTCAGATCTACCTTCCTCTGCCTCCGAAGTGCTGGGGTTAAAGGTGTGCACCACACTGTCCACATTTCTTTTTTTATTAAGTATTTTCTTGAGAATTTCTTATCTGAGTACTGTATTTACAACACTTCCATCTCCTTCCTTTTCCTTCCATTCCTCCCATGTCCCTCCTCCCTTGACCTCAACTTCATGACCTCTTTACCTTTGATTATTATTGTTACACTTATATATGGACACACACACAGATATAAAATATGTCCCCTATTGAATTTTTTATTGTGTTCTAGTATACATGTATTTAGGGCTGAACACTTGGGGTGTGAGTATGTCCTTTCTTAACAGATTTTCCAGAGGACTTTGCTGGCCAGGGATGTCTTGTGACCACCTCTCACAGTTAGGGATTCTATGGTAGTGAGAACATCAACAAGGGTACATTACAGGGCAAAACAACGGAGGGAGACGCGGAGGCTTGCGCCCTGAGGCCCCTCACAGCAGCACTTTCGACCTTGCTCCCCCACCCTCCAGAGTCAGAGCTCCGGGAATGAACTTCTCTTCTCTCCTCCTTTCCATGCTTTTGGCTAGGTGACAAGCCTGGAAACGAGCTGGAAGAGCTGAAGCTGCAGAATGCCAGCAAGCGGATCGTACAGAAGGCCATCCTGCAGGCTGTGCGGCAAGTCTCCCAGGAGAGCCTGCGGAGGGAAGGCAGACCCAGTGACAGCAGGACGCGGGGCCAGCTGGGAGGGCGCGAGCTGACCAAGAAGCATGAAAAGAAGTAATGGGTGCTGGGTCTGGCTCTTCTCATATGCTTGGTCTCTGCCTTTCCTGTTAGCCTAGGAAGTAAGCAAATCAAAGTGTCATGGATGCTTATCAGTAGGATGAGTTCCCACCAGCCTTTGCGACAAGCCGTGGTTCGCACACCTGCATTAGGGACTCTTCATGTTTCTGTGGAGCCTCTGGAAGCAGCTGAGCCAGACATGATGCTCACTCCACAAAAAAAGTGAATTTGTAGCAAACCTATTTTCCAAGTTCTTAAAAAAAATCTTACATCTTGTTTATTTATACATTCTTTCTATAAATTCAACTGGCAGTTTTTATTTCCCTTTGGAGTTACCGAGTGCAGTTCTGTGTTCTTCATAAATATTTGAAAAGGCACACTAGAAAGATGAAGGAATGGACTTTCACCCTGTTCAAATACAAACTTGCAGACTGTTATGGTTAGAGTACAGGCTCAAGGTTAAATTGAGCAGAGCAGATTCCAAGACCCAGCCCTGGTCTAGACTTTATGTTTATATAACTCCAGGAAAGAGAGGTGTTCACGCCTTGTGAAAACTCAGTCTTTTTTTTAATGTCTTCGAGTTGTTCACAGGTGGTGTATACCTTCTGTAGAGATGCAGTGGGGACAGCACATACATCATTTCTTGACTGGAGATTAAGTTTGACGACTGCCTCTGTGCAGAAGGTGTTGATGACTCAGTTCTTTGGCATTCTAGGGGAAAAGCACACACTCCTTATCCCTAAGCTGCTCCACATCCTGGATTTACCTACCCTTGAGGCTGAAGGGGGCAGTGTCCTTGGCAGGGATTCCACAGTGCCATCACCTAGCTCTGCGTTTTCCACTAGACCCTTACTATTAGAACTTTCCTTCTCCCGTGAAAGAATTTAGCATGGCTTAAAAAAATTATAAAAACCATAACGCCATGAATACATGGAAACCCTCTCTTTTTAGTTTTCTGTAGGCTGAAAGCATTTGGAGAGACGTGTCTCCACATAGCCATCTCCATTCACCCCCATAGCTTCCTGCTGCTCCTGTTTGGACAGTAGATGTCTCTCTGGAGTCTTTTAGAGTCTATTGACTGTGCTTCATAGAAGCCACTGAGTTGGTGCTCCTGAGGACAGAAGAAGCACTCATCCTTGGTTAGAAACCTCCAGGCTACCGAGTGCCCATGCCTACATGGACAGGTATTCTAAAAGCAAAGTATTACATAGAAATGTGGCTAGTGTTCAGACACCTCCAACATTTCAGTATGGCATGCTGTGTGTGACCAGTGATACTACAGATAACAACAGATGGGTAAAACTATCCATTTTCACCCTATTAGACTATATTTGGTGATGCATATACGGAACAAGTTAATTTAGAGAGAGAATTCATGAGGGAAAATGGCTGTGAAAGTTTAGATATTGTTTATTCATCATTTTTTAAAGCAGAACTCATGGCAATTAAGGAATAAAACTAAAATCATATGGCTGATGCAATTGCATAGCGTGGGCAGTGAGTGAGAATAAGTGTGTTTGGGGAAATTATTCAAATGAAAAACAAACCCAATGCTTGTAGTTTGCAGGTGACCTGCCACTGTGTCTCTGCTAGAACATCTATCTATAACCAACCTTGTTTTTCTGTCAAATGGCAGAAATATGTTATCTTTCCTCTCTGGTGTGTATGTACTAATAAACTAGGGATCTGGGAAATGTTATTAATTTCTGTATCTAAATGCTATTTATAAATAAACTATATCTGCCTTTGAAATATATATCCATGTAAAGCAGTTTTCTATGCAATCTTCTTCAGCTTATATTCTGTTATTCTTATGTGCATGTGGCACCCGAGGCTTTCAGGAGGAATGTGTCTTCAAACTCTTTCATATTGTGGCCAGAGGAGGTAATTTTTAAATGTCACATGACCTTGACTAAGGATAGCTTTTTCTATGGAAAAGAAGTGTACTCCGAATTGGAAAGCCAAGGTAAGGAGGTCTGGCTGGTCAAGTGTTTATTACGGTTTTCCTGGGATGGAAAGTCTGGAGCAAGGAATAGTGACACTGAGCTCTGAGAGGACAGAAAGAAGTAGAGTAGCCAGAGCCTTCCAGGGTACGCATGATATGAAGGGACCCATGGAAGACCAGTCATATGAACAAATGTGGCCACTATACTCTTAATTCAACCCCAGTACAATGCTAAAACTCTTGGGTTTCATACGGGGTCTGCAGGGCTCCACATCACATAAACTTACAGTGAGTTTCCTTTTGGTTATTATCAAGTCAGTACTCAGCTCTCAGTCTTTAAAATTGTGGCAAAAATTTTTTGATGTCTTTTATATCTTTGATTTGCTACAAGGTAAAGTACACAAGAATTACCCAGCCCTGTGTGTCCTGCTGTCCATCCTGGCTTGCCTATCTCCAGGACAGAACTAAAGAAAGAAATCCTTCCACAAAGTGCCTTTGCTTTCCTGTGAACATCTCTTCAGTAAAAACATTTTTGCAAATAGACACAAACAACTTGCTGGCTGCCTGGGCCTCATTCTCCTCTATGCCCCATGCCCCCTTCTTTAAAGCATTCAGTCGCTTAGCCTTTTCATTATGAGATTTTAGGCTGCAAATAAGTGAAAGAAATGGTTTTAAATTGTTGAAATTGTGCTATTCAAGAATGGGAACCTGGGTATTTTTCAAGGCGGGTTTATGACCTCTGTGATTAAATAGTGCATAAGAAGAGACCTTTGGATGCATCCGCCGGAAGAGGTATTACAGAAAATAAAACCTCTGACAAAGGGTAGCTCCCTTAACACCTTAGTGCCCACAGAGATGTAAAGAGCCGATATTTGAGCAAATTCCTCTCCTAAGGGAACTCGGCAATAGTAAGAATGTCTTCTCTTTTGAGTTGGCAACATTTTCTAAAATGTATGACCACCTGTTACTGTGCTTAAGTCACCGCCACAGCCTCACAATAAGAGCAGGCAGAGAAAGATTTTACTTGGTCTGAAGGGGGATTAATATCACAGGTGGAAAAAAATATAGGGGAGTCCTACTGGAGGAGTTCAGAAGGAGACTGCTGAGCTGAAACTGAAAATTTCAATCAATGAAAACAAAGTTTAGGAATATCTGTGTTCAAATGGAAGACAATATAGTCTTACAGAATACTTTCCTGAGTAAATTAAAACCAAGATAGCAAAGGGCCAGAAAAACTATTTGCCAGAAGAAGCTCAATGTCATCAGCTCCAAACAATGGCAGCTGAATTAGTCTGTCTTATGTTACTGTAATGAAATACTGGTGTCAATTAAGTTATAAGAAAAAAATGTTGATTTATCTTATTGTTTTGGAAGTTCCATTTCCAGACTGGGCACTGTGGTCTCAGAGCAGAGGCTCACCGGTACACTGAGGTGCCACAATCTCCTGACTGAAGTGGAAACTTCTGAGTTTTGTAAAGTGATGTTTTGCTGCAAGCTGGCCACATGCTGTTTTGCCCAGGTTGGCTTGTGAGAGGGTATGTGATGTTTTGCTGTGAGCTCTCATGTGTGAGGGGCATGACTTTGGCCAGCTGAGAACGTCTGTGGACTCTAAAGAGAGGACATATATAGAGTGCCAAGCAGAGTAAGACATTGAGTTTTGGATTGACATCGCTGCACTGCTCTTTGTGCTTCAACATTTGACTTCGCAGACAGAAACTTTCTGTTCCAGAGAGCTTCTCTGGGCAATCCAAATGAGTCTTGCAGCTTGCGCTGACTTCGCGTTGCTGCTTGGTGTTGGCCTTTAGACTGGATTGCTGGTATCCTGAAGACTGAGTCTGGTAATCCCTTAATAACTCATTGATCATAATCAACACTAAGTAAATAAAAGAGTTCTACAGCCCTTTTCCTTACTAATTCACCTAAAGTTCCGGGGGGGGGTGTTGAAGGAAGGTAAAGGTACTTAAGAACCCTAAATTAAGTAGGGTTGCTGAAAAATCTAAGCCTATACCTGATGATCCAAATGCTTCCCACAAGGCTGCACATCCCAAAGGCTCCCTACCTCTGAAAACATCTGAGGAACAAACCTTTAACACCCGGGGCCTTCTTAGCTGCTCGTTGAAACTACATACTAGTAACAGAAAACCATAGGGAGCAAAGTAGAAGATCCTACCAGAGGACAGGAAGTACATTCATTATCTGCCATTTGCCATTTAGTTTTTACACAGTATTGCAAGCCTGGAGTGAGGACACTGGGATTCTTAAGCCCTATGTCTTCTTGCTACAGTGCAGCAGCCAAGATCATTCAGGAAGAAATATGTGAAGCAGAAGAGTGCTTTCAGACAAAAGAAGAATACTCAGCAAGCAGAAAGGGAAAATGAAAGAAAAGAGAAAGAAATAGGTATATTTCTAGGATATATAGTAGACTAGAAGAATATATGCAAACTCCTCAATAGCACTACTACCAGAGTCTAAGAAAACTTCTTGGACCTGTGGGCTGAGAGGGAGTGATCTTCAAAGACTAATTTCCAGACAGAGATGAGGTTTCTTCAGAATGATGCCCAATGTCTCAACACAAGAGAACAGGCCTGTGAAGGAATGACAGGGGAAAGTGAACACATTGTTTAAAGCCAGGATGTCCCTTTACAGTAAAAGAAAGCACAAAAATGTCTTCGTGGTCACTTGTGCTCACAATACTCTGTGCAAACAAATTCCTCACCGTGAGCTTGAACCAGCATAAGACAAATGAAAATAAATGTGTAAGGAATGGAGAGATCACATCAAAAGGACAGGTAATGAGCAGCTGTCTTACTTAAATATAAAAGTGGATGGAAGAAAATCATGACAATTATGACACAAAGGAAGAATGTGTCTCAATGGCATGGGAATAGTACTAACCAAGCTCAGGACATGATAGGGAGATGACATCATGCAAATGACTTCATCTGCTAAAGAAAGGATTTATATGGCTTCAAATGAAATAACCTAGTTCATAAGTCCTAAGAGTTCCAACATTTTATTAGATTTTATAATTCCTACTTAAGCTTATAGCAATGCATCAGAAAATAATAGAATAGGAAAGGGCTAGGCAAATTGAAGCAATTCTTTTAGCTTCCACTTCTTTTTACCTTTCCAATAAGTTCAGAAGAAATAAAATATAATGTATGCAAGCTTTATTCATGGTTTTGCCAGGGGATGAATCCCTTGATGAGCAGGAAGAATTTTCCTGCATATGAAGGCCAAGGGTAACTTTTGCAGAGGAAAAGAATTCTTTTGAGCATTAGAATCAGGCCAAAGGTTGTCCACAGTTTAAATAAGGAGGGAGAAAAGAATATTCAGTTCCTAAAAGGGCGTCCAGTATCGAGAGCAGTTGGTGGTGTAGTCTATGCCTTCAGCTGAATTTTTACTTAACTGAATAAGCACCTTGACCACACACCTGGTGGTCGTGTTAAAGAGAGACTTCCTTGCACACTCTCAGCCAGTGCTTCACTAATTGAGTTATCTGTGTTGCCATCCACCCGTATATTCTCACATTAGCCATTTCCCTATGCACAGATGGTACTCTGCTGCAAAGGCTGTCAACTTTTCCCCCCAGGGCTTTTTCTACCTATAGCAGTGTCCTCAGCCTACAGAAGGGGTCAGCTGGAAATAGGAGAGAGATAAAGCCGCAGAGAAATCCCAGGCATTGATGATGGGAGCTGGGACATAAACACTGCAGCTTTCTTACCCTTCAGGTCGACCAACTCAGAGCATCATCTCCCAGCCTCCAGCCATTGTCTTCTGATGGAGGACAGGTGTACACAATACTCTATCTCTCCTTCTCAGAAAACTGAGACAAGATTTACCTCAAGACCCAGCTATACCACTCCTGGGCATATACCCAAAGATGCTCCACCATACAACAACGGACACTTGCTCAACTAGGTTCATAGCAGCTTTATTTGTAATAGCCAGAATCTGGAAACAACCTAGATGTCCCTCCACTGAAGAATGGATACAGAAATTGTGTGATACAATGGAATACTGCCCAGATATTAAAAACAGGGAAATCATGAAATTTGCAGGCAAATGGATAGAACTAGAAAATATCATCATGAGTGAGGTAACCCAGACCAAGAAAGACACACATAGTATGTATTCACTTGTAAGAGATTTTAGCCATATAGTGTACAGGATACACATACAATTCGCAGTCCCAAAGAAGATAAGTAACAAGGAGGACCCAAGGGAGGATGCTGAAATCTCACTGAGGAAGGGAAATAGAGTAGACAGTGGAAGTGATTAAAGAAAAAGAATAAGACAGGAGAGGGAGCACAGAGAGAAATGACAATGGAGACCAGACCTAGGGAGGCAGGCTGGGAGGACAGAGGGCCTACAGTGAGAAGAGAAACCATGGGCAGGGACATCTCTGTGACTAGGTGGAAACCTAAGAAAGGGTAGGCTTCCGGGAAGATATGAGGGGGCTCTACCTGAGACTCCTAGTAGCAGGGGCCATGGGGACTGAAGAGGACACCTTCTAACTAGACAGGACTCCTAGTAGAGGGAGGAGAACACTAATCCATCCACAAACATTTCAATGCAAAATTTACCCTGCCTAGAACACATGCAGAGATAAAGATAGAGCAGAGACTGAGGGAATGTTCAAACAATGCCTGGCCCCAACCTGAGACCCACCTCATAGGAGAGAGCCAACCCCTGACACTATTAACGATATTTTGCTATGCTCACAGACAGGAGCCTAGCATAGCTCTCCTCTGAGAGGCTCCAACCAGCAGTGGAGCTAAACAGATCACAGCCAAACTTTGTGTGAAGCATATGGAGTCTTGTAGAAAAGTTGGGGGGTAGGATAGAAGGACCTGGAGTTAACAGGAGCTCCATAAGAAGAGCAACAGGGCCAACTAGCCAGGGCCCAGAGGGACTTGTGGAGACTGCAGCACCAACAAAGAATCATGCATAGATTGGACCTAGGCCCCCTACACAGATGTAGCCAATGGGCAGCTAGGCCTTCATTTGGGTTTCCTAGTAAGGGGAACAGGGGCTGTCTGTGACATGGACTCTGTTGCTGCTTTCTGATCATTCCTCCCTTGTGGGGCTACCTCTGAATGTGACTTGATGAGCTGGAGTGGGTTGATAGGTGGGCTCCTCTTTTCTGAGGAATAGAGTAAGGAGGAGGGGAGAAGAAAAAGGGATGGTGGGTTAGGGAGGAGAGGAGAGAGGGGATTACGATCAGAATGTAAAGTAAAAAAACTAATTAAAAAAGAAATTACTTGCTGATTACTCACTTTTGGGGGTCCAAGTGGGTCAGTCTTCCAGCCCACCTCACTCTTATTGTACATACCCCTTTTTGTAAACGTTCTCCTCATTTTAAAGTTTCTTCAATGAGAGTATTGAGATACATCATTCTCAATCTTTGTTTCTGTGAGTCAGGAATGATGGTACCAGTGACATCACTGTGCTGCCACAGACCATATATACATATATGGTCAATATGTTTTTAGGTAAAAATACAAGTATAGAGACAATGTTGGCTTTGATTTGTTTTAGCATTGTAAGAATTGGGGACATGCTTACCCCTCTGATGCTTGAGGCTGTTTCATAGGATCAAAGTCAACTGAAGTCATGTTTGAAGTGAGTGACTGGCACTCTACACCGTGTGGTTCTCCTCACACTGTCTCCTGTTTCCTCTTCAGCCATCACTTCCTTCTTTCTCATCAGCATTCCCAAACAATTTAAACATAGTCACAAAAGGCAAAAACCATAAAAAGAGGAGCCCAAGGCTAGGATGGATGTGGAAAGCAGTATCTTATGTGGATCACATTCTGCATGTATGCATTTAATTTTTAAGTCCAAGCACATAGACCTAGGATGAAGTTGGTAATAGTTTTGATCGTGGTTCTAAGTGAAAAGTAAGCCTGTTTTGTAGCAGTTTGTAAAGACACTGATAATTTATGTAAAGGCATTGAGATTTGAGCCTATCCTAAAGATGGGGGAATATGGCATCAGAAAAATTAAAAGTAATTCATTTTAGACACCAGATTTCATAATGTCCTTGGTAGCCTACTGGTAAGACTTCCACAGAGAATTCTTCCTCCTCAGCCTCACCTCCATGAGCCTTGGGCATGCTAGGTGAGGGCTCAGCCACAGAGCAAATCCTCTAGCTGAAGAATTACTTTTCTGAGTTGCTCAATAGAGTTCATGTTCTGCTATTGTCTTAGGAAATAAACAAAACTGCATTAAAAAAAAGCCTGCATAACAGAAACATCTATTTTTTACAAGGTGATTTTCTTTCTGAAGTAGCCTAAGCTCCTGATTTGACTCAAAATTTTTTATTTTTTTCTGAATTAAAGGTTGAAAATTAGAGTTCATGTTGAATTAACGTGATCATTAAACTATTATAAATGACTGTGTTGACATTTATTCACAACTAATTGGATTTGTGACCTTAAGCAAATGAACATTTGTTTACCATCTTTGTTTTCATTATTTCAGAGAAAGAGGATTATTATACCAATTCCATTTGCTGTCAGTCAGTGCAAAATGGTATTGGCATCAGAATGTTGTTGTTATTAAAATAGGCCTGGAGGAGTCGACTAAATGAATAGAAGCTGTATAGAGGAATCGCTTTTAACACCAGGTAGGCAGCACTGCTGATCTACTCTGTTGTTTCTCTTTCTGGGGCAGGACAAACAGAAGAAGGCCTTTCTGCCCAGTTATGATCTGTGCCCTTTACAGAGCCCTACTTCTCTCCTGCCTGCCCTCACAGGGTGTAATCCTTGGCAAGGTCTTCCTCTGCCAGGTGCCGGAGAGGGTGAGGAGCCATCAAAATGTTGTTCCCATGCAAAAGGAAGAGAGAAAAAAATCCAGTTCTATTTATACTTCTTCCCTTAAAGATACGCCTAATCTTTTAGAAAATACATCTTTTGGTTAAAGATCTAGATTTAGACTTAAGCATTGCCTTTTGGCTTTGATCTATTAAACAAACAAACAAACAAAGACATTAGGGTAGGGGTAAGTGTGTCATGTGCCGTCTAGGGGTACATGCATGTCATTCATGTCACTAAGGGATTTGTTCAAGGAAACCTGAATGCTTTGCAAAGTTCAAAGCACCTGAGAAAAAAAGGCACTAAGAACTGTGTGGGAACTCAAGATTGTTGCCAGAGTTTTCAAAGCGAAAGCCAGGACACCCACAGCCCTACCAGGCTGGCTCACCCCCTACTTCCCAACATACTTATTAAAGAGACAAGTAATTACAAAAAGCAGGGAGAGATTTATACAATGTGGCTAAGCTGGGAAAGGAGCAGACGGACACAAGAGCTACTTTGGTGAACTGATCTGAGCTTGTGTTTAAACAGAGGACAACAGGTTGTGCAGTTAGTGGTTCCAGGCCATGTGTGGTCCCAGCCAACACTGAATTGTGTGATCTGTGCTGTGTTTGGTAAGTCATTTAACCGGTAATTTGTTACTGAGGCACATCCCAACACTCAGAAAATTGTTCACATCTGGGGATGAGGATGTTTTTTGATCTTCTCAGAATTCAAAGTGACCGAAGAGAAAGGTTAAGAGGAGTGCCTTATCTCTGCACTTTCAGAATTGTACGGACACGATCGGGGGTGGTGGCATATACCTTCAGTCCCAGCACTCAGACATGGGAGGCAGAAGCAGTCGGAGCTCTGTGAGTTCGAGGCCAGCCTGGCCTACAGAGAGGTTCCAGGTCAGCTAGGGCCAGGAATCACACAGAGAAACCCTGTCTTAAAAACAAACAAGCAAACAAAAACCCCAACCCCAAACCAAACCAAACCAAACCAAACCAAACCAAACCAAACCAAACCAAACCAAAATATATAGAGACACAAAATAAAGGCAGGCTCCGTGCTTTCTTCCTGCTCCCAGTTACCAGAGGACCTAAGGGAAGTGTCAATGCTTTTTAGGAAATGCAGTTTCTGGAATGCCTATTTGGGGTTGAAGGGATGTGAACTCAAAGACGTTAAAAATGATACCCGTGCAAATGCACCGGTCAGAAAACAGAAACCAACAGGCCTATCACACACAAAATGGCCAAGGAGAACAGTGGTGTTCCACAGATGTGACAAGAGACAACTCAGAGAACCAGAGGAGAGGAGTTGTTTTTCTTTCCTGTCAGATTTCAGAGCGGTATTTTTTCAGCTACAACGCTGTAAATGTTAGCCTCCTGCCTCTGTGGCTCCAACATTACCATGTTATCCACATTATCCTTGCATAACCTTAAAACACTCACAGGACTGAAGGGGTCATGCAGAGAAGATGAGGCTCAGCATGATGAAGGGAGCCCAGGAGAGGCTAGAGGTGGCAGTAAGAGACCCCAGCATCTGGGAGATACCGGTACCATCGAGTGACCATCAGTGGTGGAGCGGAGCCAGTTGGAGCCAAAAGACAAGCAGTGTGTGCTGCAGAGGCCGGAGCCAGAGAATCAATCCAGGCCCTTCGGAAGAGCCCAGAAAACTGTGAGTGAATCCCAGAAACTGGACATTGCGTTATTGACACAGTTGGAGTTTCATTTTGCTTTGTTCAAACTGTGACTGTGCCGTGGTTCCTCTCCCTCGAAGTAAGAAAGTATTTAATATATTTTTGATTTTACAAGAGCCCACAATTGAGACTTCAAACTGTTAAAAAAAAAGATTTTTTTAGTTCTACAGAGAATCTGGATTTTAAAAGAGACTGGATATTTTTAAACAGGCAGCTTTTAAAGTATTTGAATTTTTAAGGCTGTGGACCTTTTGAACAAAAATCTGTAAAATGTTTCATATTGTGGTGTCATTATTAATGTGTAATCCTGGGGATGAACAAGGAAGGAAAGGTTATGGATTAACAGTGTTGTATTTGAATGCCAAGTTGACATGAGCTGAGCTGTCCTGGTTAGTTCTACATCAACTTGATACAAGCTAGAGTCATCAGAGAGGAGGAAGCTTTAGCTGAGAAAACGCCTCAATAAGCTGGTGCTATAGGCAAGCCTGTATGGACATGGAGGGGTGCTGCTTACTGGCTTGCTCCTGGTGGCTTGCTCAGCCTGCTTTCTTATAGAACCCAGGACCACCAGCCCAGCGGTGACACCTCCCTGCAATGAGCTGGGCCCTCCCGCATGGATCACTAATTAAGGAAATGCCCCTAGAATCCCCTCCCTTCAGGTTCCTGCCCTGTTTGAGTTACTTTTGTGAGTTCCTTAGAACCGTGATACAAGTATAAGCCGAATACAAGCTGCTTTTATTCCTCCCCAAGTTGCTTTCGTTATGGTGTTTCATCACAGCAAGTCAAATCCCAAGACAACACCCAACAAAAAAAAAAAAATCAAAACTAACCTATTGCAAACAGGAACAGTAGTGTAGATAGCAGTCAATAAAAATCTGGAGGGCTTGTTAAGTCTGAATCCTTTGCCAGACACACCAGAGCTGAGAAAAACTCTTACAACAGCACTGTGAGGGTTTGGAGGGGCTAGCCTCAAATGACACCCAGAGAGGATGGAGGAAGAATAGAGCTTTGAGTAGGCGCCGTTTGCATACCAGTTCTGAACCTTTCCTCAGTGTGGCAGGATGCTTACTGTCTGACTTCCTGGCTGAGGGTCAACCATTCAGAAGAGCTGAGAGAGAGGCACACGGAATGATGGTGCACGGAAGCAGGAGAGCTGGGCAAGGCTGAGAAAAAAAGATGGCAAAGAATGGGGAGGAGGCAGGGAGGGCTATGGATTTATAGATCCAGATTTGAACCAGCAGTTAGTTTGGCATCTGCTTGATGGTAGCAGTTAGAGCACCAACTCCAGGCAGTGATGAGCAACGAAGAGCACGCTGGTGTTTGCAGAGTACGCTTTGGCTTTACCGGCATCACAGCTATGTGAAGTAAACATTAACGCTTAGAGAGGGTAAGCAGCTCATTTGGAAGTATTAAAAGGTAGCAAAACAGGGATTTTCGTTGGTTTGCCTGTTTCTAGGGTGTGGCCCCTTAACCCAGCTTACTACAGGCAAGCTGCTGACCCTAATTTCACAGGACATTTAAACAGAAAAATTATACCGGTGGGGACACTTGAACGTGGGAGAGAGGAGGGAAGAACATAAGGTTCAACAACTTGAATTGTTCTGAGGGGGTGCATCCTTCTAGATTCCTACAGACTTCATGACTTTGTGACTTGATTTACCCACACTTAGTGTGTCTTTGGCCCTTAGGACATTTGAGTTTGCAATGCTTTTCCCGGATTTGCTGCATGGGAGGGGGAGGTGGAAATGTTTGAGCAGGTGAGATGATGCATCAGGAAGACATGTGACGTAGCTGGTGATTTGATGTTTATGAATGTATTTCTTCTTGCCCAAATGTGTATATTTCCTCTCCTTATTTTGGGCTTCTATTTAACTAATTTGTGAAAGTATATTGTATCCTATTTTTCTTATTTATTTACATTATAGCCTTTGGTAAAACTGTTGACCTGTTTTTATATTACAGTGGAATATATGTTAACAAAAAGAGTAGGAGAACAAAGTCACCCATAATCATATTGCTTACAGGGAAACACTGTTGTTCCTGTTAATTTGGGGAATTTTAATATATGTCTAAAATATTAGGATGTCCTGTATTTGGTGTTTTAAGTATATTTTCCCACTTATCAGGATATCACAAATATTTTTTATGTGTGTGAATAAGCATTCTAAACTTTGAGTCACACAGATGAGAGGTTTTCTTTTTTATTTTTATTAATTACAGTTTGTTCACTTTGTATCCCCCCTGTAGCTCCTTTCCTCCTCCCCTCCCAATCCCACCCTCTCTCCCTCTTCCCTCTGTGCCCATCCCCCAGTCCACTGAAAAGGGAGGTCTTCCTCCCCTTCCCTCTGATCCTAGTCTATCAGGTCTCATCAGGAGTGGCTGCTTTGTCTTCCTGTGTGGCCTGGTAAGGCTGCTCCCCCCTCAGGAGGAGGTGATCAAAGAGCAGGCAATCAGTTCATGTCAGAGACAGTCCCTGTTCCCATTACTAAGGAACCCACTTGGACACTGAACTGCCATGGGCTACCTCTGTGCAGGGGTTCCAGGCCATCTCCATGAGTAGTCCTTGGCTGGAGAATCAGTCTCAGAAAAGACCTTGTGCCCAGACTTTTTGGATTGGTTGCTCTCCCTATGCAGGGTATATACTCACTCATAAGTGGATATTAGACACATAATATAGGATAAACATACTAAAATCTGTACACCTAAGGAAGCTAACCAGGAAGGAGGACTCTGGCTAAGATGCTCAATCCCCATTCAGAAAGGCAAAGAGGATGGACATTGGAGAAGGGAGAAAACAGGGAACAGGACAGGAGCCTACCACAGAGGGCCTCTGAAAGACTCTACCCTGTGGGATATGCTGGGACTCAGCCAAATTTTGGGCAGAGTGCAGGGAATCTTATGAAAGAAATGGGAAATAGTAAGACCTGGAGAGGATGACAGGCTTTCTTATAATTTAGTATTATATTAAAAAGCATTTCTTGACCTCAGACTAATAGTTTTTTTTATCTACTCTTAACACGAATGTACGAGTGAATGCTGCTCACATTCTGAGTTGTTAAGAGTTAAGTTGACATTGCCAGGGCTGATCACTTGAGCTGCAGTGCTTACAACTTCCTCTTTGGCTCAGGAGGAGCCTGTGTGAGCAGACTCACTTCTCTAGGCTGACACTAGATGGCGCCGGCTAAATGTTAAGAAAAAATAAGATTCCAGGTGATTTTTGGAACAGGAGGATCTTCAGTGACATTACGAGTTTTCCATGGTGATTGCTTGATTTTTTTCCCCTAGGTTATGAGTTTTCCCCCATTACTTGTGTTGGTAGATGTACACTTTGACTGAGTTAAACATAATAGCATATATCAGCCTTTTCTTACTTACTTGGGGAAAACAAACCCCAAATATTAAGATTTTTTGTTTTCATCTCATCTGTTAGGCTGAGGTAAAAGCAAAACCCAAACCCCCAAAAAGCAAATGCAAATTAGCTGTTCAAGCACCTGTCTAAAACCTACTACAGGTTAGTTTTGAAGAGTGTTCATTTCGTTGTAATTTGGTCCACTAGCACATACAAAACACCTTTTACTTTTCTAATATGCTATAAAATGCGAACTTTCAAAAACCATACTTACATGCTTCACATGTGTGTTTGCTCCATGGATGGTTCAGGGCAACACTAAGGCATGTCCCAGCCAAATTCACTGCATTACGAAGTACTGAGCGCCAGCGTGCGCTGTGTAGCCATGGTCACCCAGCAAGGGGGATGCCATTAGTTGACTCTACTCTGTGACTTAGAGGGCACTTCGATCAGGATGGTGAAGGCTACCTGCATGCTGTGAAGGTGAATATATGGTATAGGCTACTGTTCCTCAGACCATGACAAATAGAACGAGCGAAATCAGAACAAGCTCAAATCAGAAGATGGTTGGATTGAAGACAAATGGTGAGCTAGAGCTCTTAGCTGTTGCCGGCATAGCACAGCTCAGCATCCTGCCCATGGCAAATGCTTTCAAAAGTAGGAAGGGTGCATTCGCATATAACGCTAAACCATAACATTGTAAGTACCCAAACCAGTAAGGTACCCTCTTGGCATTAAAGGCACTGTGCATAATTTTATATGTTATGACTTCATTTGAGAAGCAGCATCTCAACACATGAGTAAGTTATGGTCCACTTCAGTAACAGGACAAGTGGAGTATCCCTGTGCCAAGAGGCTTTCATTGTCATTATAGTATGTGACTGCTGTTCATTGAATGCGTCAGTATGCAAAAGCCCTTCCTAAGTTTGGAGAGAAAAGCCTACTCTAGGAAGACAATCAAGAGACCACGCATGAGATTAAATTTCACTGATTACTAGAAGTGGTTAATTTCTTGGGTTGCTGGCTAATTAAAAGGAAATATATTGACTTTCTAATTCGAATCAGAAAATCTTAGGATGGGGATGGAGCTCAGTGTTAGACAGATCTCTTGATTAGCATGCACAGGTTCCCTGTCTGCTTTACCCAACACTGAGGAGAACAAGCAGATAATGGACACACACACACACATACACACGTACACGCGTTAGGTTGATGAACAAACCAATTTCCCAGCCAGCCTGCTTGTCTCTTTTGATAGGATAGCTGCACTAATTCCAAGTGTCGAGGAAAATTAATGTCTCTGTGGTTCAGCTTTATTTTTTTCTCAGGATATGACCCTAGAAACACAAATGTCAGGTCAAGAAGAATGAGCGTCATTAACGGACTCAATACACATTACCGTTTGTTCTGGAAACTCATTGGTACTTCATGTGGAAGGGCGATCAGTTTCTTCTCCTCACTTATAAATTTCTCACTTAGCTGTGCTTCAATTACCCACAACATCATCATTTTAGAGATACTTGGTGGTTTTCCTCTTTTAGTGCGAATTTATAGCCTTTCTCTCTGAGAAAACGATACTGCCTTCCTCTGCATTACTGCACTTAGTGAGATAGTTTCCAATTAGCTGTGAGGCTTTGATGACCTTACTAGCTCCCTTGTTTACTTGGAGCTTGTGGCATCCGGGCCTGCTGACTTCCCACGCATCTTCACAGACAGTTTTCTTTGAAAGTTTTTCCAGCTTTTTCTGCCACAAGCTAGGATGCAGACTTTAAATATTAGCTAGAAACTAATTCTTTAAATTACTTTTGTCTGCTCCCCTGTCCCCATTCAATTTTCAGATGTTAAAACCCAGTACATTTGAGAATCTTTCTGAATAAACTCTGGGTATGGCATCACTAAAAAATATGTATGGTTAAAAATGATTCCAGTGAAACTTCTGGAATTCTCCATCATAAGCTGGGATTCTGAACTTATAATCAAATTATGTGTTTGTCCTCTGTCATTTTGGGAGAACTTGATTCATTCCTCGGTATGTTTGGAATCACTTGTAAAACACATTGTAACATATTATATATATATATATATGTATATATATATAAAATAAACATATTATAACAGATTACATATTATAATGAGGAAGAGGGAGGAGGGGGAGGAGGAGGAAGAGGAGGAGAGGAAGTAGAAGCTGCCTGGTTAAGACAGCTTTCACAGTGGCTAGGTACATTTACCTTAGAAAACCTTTCCTGCAGACCTAGTGCTTACCAATAGATCCTGTGAGAAGGGGAATCATTGTCTTAGGTTTTCTACTCACTAAGGTGTCTACCACACTCCAGTGGCTTGTTCTAAATCCATGGCTACACAGATGGCCATGGTTAAACTCACTGGATCAGAAAACCAAACTAAAGGCATGAATGTGGGGAAGGGGCTAGTAAGGAGGGATGTGTTGTGTTGATAATGGTGGAGGGAGAGAAAAGAGGGTAGGCATGACAGCCATCAGAATCCATTATATACATGTATACAATTGTCAATGGGCAAATTTAATTAATAGAAGAGCAAGCTATTAGTATGCAATCAGGAAGACAATGTATATTTATACTATCGCTTTGGGCATTAGGGATCCTTTGCTCCTTGTAGCAGGCACTTAGCCAAACTAGCTTACAGGCAGGAGCTTAAGATGATGATGATTTCAGGCAAATGTGGACCAGTGTTGATGCTGATGCAGGGATCTAGGACAGTGTTGTGTGGGCAGAGCAGTTGCTCTTGGAAGAATCCCTGGAGCCCTCTCTGTTTTTCTCATACACAATTTTGAATTCCTAACCCTTGGCTACATGTCAAAAGACTGCTTTAAGTGGGGGAAAAAACACAACATAATTTATACTATAATCTCCAAATTTTAAATTGAATTAAATTTTCTAAAAAAGTGGCACACAGGGCTGGGGAGATGGCTCTGCAGTTAAAACACTTGCCATGCAAGAGCCCAAGTAAACGCCAGGTCGGAAAGCAGAGACAAGATCCCAGGAGCAAGCCAGTTAGCAAGGATGTCCCAAAAGAGTATGATAAAATAGGGTGAAGATTTTCCCGTGTGCTTGTTTGGATAAGAATGGCCTAAAGTGTCATGCACTTGGATGTTTGCTTCCCAGTTGGCAGACGGTTGAGGAATAACTAAAAGGATAATCTTGTGAAGAGGAGTGTCACTGAGCACGGGATCTGAGGTTTCAGAAGCCCAAGCCAGGCCTGGATCTTGCAGATTAAGATGTAAGCTCTTGGCTTCAGCACCATGCCTGCCTGCTCCCATGATAATCATGGACTAACTCTCATGATGGTCATGGAAACTGTAAGCAAGCCCCAAATTTGACTCTTTTCTTTCATAAACTGCTTTGGTCATGGTCTCTTCATGGCAGTAGGACAAGAACTAAGACACCCACAATCGACCTTGAGCCTCTGCGTGTATGCTTGCTTATTTGCCATCTCGCTGGCGCTCATGCATGCACGCACGCATGTACGCCTGCTCACTCACATGCATGAATGTACACACCTATGGTGAGGAAAACCTGGCAAGATCACTAGTCACTAAGTTGGAGATGAGGTCACACAACAGCTCTAGGTCAACACTGCCTTCTCCAGCTGATTTGATCCCCGTAGGGGAGAATGTCATTTTGCTTTCCTCTGTGTCCCCATATGAATGGGGTTCTGCAAATAGGATTGAAAAGGGGAGATCAACTAGAAAAAAAGCCGAACACATATATTACAAACACACTGGTGATCAGTGACACGCTCAGAGCTGGCTAGGACTCAGCCTGGTGACAAAGGAAGACAACAAGGCCAGGTCTTTGAGTTTCTAGAGTGGCGAACTGCAGGAAGGCAAACAGGAGGAAGTGCATTGGAGGCAGTGGCTAGTTTGCAAGGTTCCTATGCAGTTGCTTTGGAGGCAGCTCAGGTGAGGGTCTAGAACTCTCTGTGTGGCTAACCACATTCTGCCCTTCCTGATTCAGGAGGGAAGAGAGAGCCATTTACTAATTTATGTCCTGCTTTTAGGTAAATAGCGGAGGGGAGAGAGGTTTTCTTGCACTTGCTTCCTCTCGGGTGTTTTCATTTCAAAATGGTGACGTGCTGAGGTGGCCCGTTATGTTGGTTGTGTGGTGTGATTGTTTGTGTTGAAAACAGCAAATGTTTGTTAAGCTGCTTAAACTGTAAGGCAAAGAACGGGTTTTCCAGAGATGTTTATACCTGGGAACATCTCTATCAATGCCGGACAGCACAGACAGCCTCACCATAGGCTAATCTTACCATGCCCCGGAAAGCTGCCATTGGGTTTGAATATTTCTGAGCAGTGAATGAGCACATGGGAATGACGAGACGTGAACAGAGCTACATAAGTCCACACTCTACCTGCCTCCACTGCAGCCATTTCCCCGAAACGTTTCCATGGATTCTGGTTCAGCGAACAGTGGTTTTAGTGGTCGGCAGTACACATCACCACAGGCAAGTTCACATTAGGGCTTCTGAATTCTCAAGGTCCATATATGATGTCCAAGTCCTTGCAGCAGGACTGGTTGATGGACGTGGAGCTGGGCGATCCTCATTGCCTCTGCTTCCCTGGGTTTCACAGCTGGTGAATGTTTTGTTTTAAGAGAAGTTTTGCTATGTAGCACAGGCTGGCCTTGAACTCACAATTCTGCCTCAGCCTCTCCAATACCAGCTTTACAGGCATGTGTCATTATACCTGCTTGAAGTGTTATATTTATAACATTTTAATTGACACTGGGTTGGGCTTTAAAGGCCAGATGCGAATATTTTTGGAACTTGGTTTTTAACAGATACATGGTGTTTAATTATCCAGCACAGAGGGGCACTTATAACTCATAGCTTATGTTAAATACTGTTCTTGTAGTTCACTAGACTAGACTCTTGTGTATAATAATGTTCTCAGAAACAAATACAGGGGCGGGAGATGCGGCTCAAAGGTTAAAGCCTCTTATTTTCCTAAGGACTAGAATTCAGTTTTGAGCATCCATGTTGGGTGGCTCACAACTATTTGTAATTTCAGCTATGGGGACATACTATACACGGTCACACAATACATATACACACAAACACATGGGACTAGGGGGCAGATACTTTTTTTTTTTTTTTTAAGAAAAGAGAAACACATACTTCAGCTGGTGTTGGTTTTGGGCATTACAGAGTTGAGACTTCACATGCCCCCTTGCTTGTGGGTTATGCCCAGATGCGGGGCCTCACTGTTTCTGCAGTGTCCATGGTAGTTAGTACAAAGCAAATAATTAGTGATAGCAACAGATGGAATGCCAGGCACCCTGTCCTTTGCCTACCTTCCTCAGCACGTGTTTGAATGAGAACACAGGCTCCCTGGACAAGGGAGAGAAACACCACATCCTTTTGTGGTAGCTCCAGAGCTCTAGAGAGATGGTAAGTCCAGCAAGTGTGCGGAAGGCCTGGCTACCTGGGACTCCCCTTGACTTGACCTTCATATATCCTTTCCCCACAATGTACTTAGTGTCCTGAGACCCCTCACCTGCCTCAGCTGAACAGATACCCTACTCCAGTTAAGCCATTCCTTCCTCTTCCCTAAGTCCTGGCCTGTCAGACACATTCCAGGATGCTGGGACACAGGCAAAGCATTCATCTAGCCTGAACTTTGGGTGTGCTCACAGTTAGGCAAACTTGTCCTGAGTGGACTGGGGAAATTCCTTATTTGCCATCTTAACACCTACCCATGATTAAAATCAGATGCATCACAGGAAAGGACATAACACTAACTGTCTGAACCTGTCAGTTAAAACCAAAGGACCACCTACAAGTCCTCCTAGCAACCGGACAGTCCTCTTTTTGGACTCACTAAAAGAAGCCCCAGGAGGTAGATGGGTGTGTAGCTCCTCCTGGCGCTTATCTTCATGCCCTTGCCATCTCCCACATCCTGAGGTCTCCACTGTGCTGTGGGCTTCTCCTTCATAGCCGCAAAAATTGCTCTTCATGGACTCCAACCTTACAACACATTGTCTGTCCCAACTGACTGGGAGCTGAGCCACAAGCCGTGATGTCCCTGTAACAAGAGCCTTCCTGCTGAAAAACTAACACCATGTGCTCAGTGTTAGATTCTGCTACCAGTTGGGGATGTGTCTGCACTTTTCTCTTTTACACATTTGCATTAGCCTCTCAATGCCTGCGAGGCTAAGTTTGGGAATGCCCTGTCCCAGGAGACCTAGTTCAGGAAGCTCTTGGGGGTGGTGCTCTCTGTTGTGATCCTCTTTGCAGGAACTTTCATTTTACCCAGAGGCTTGGATGTGTGGAGCATTGCCTTCAAATGCTAACCTTTGGGGCACTTACAGCAGATTGCTTTGTCTAGAACTCCTTTATTTTTATTTTTTATTTCTGGTTCTTTTGAAACAGGGTTTCTCTGTGTAGGCTTGGATGTCCTGGAATCACTTTTTAGAGCAGGCTGACCTCCTTGAACTCACAGAGAACCACCTACCTCTGCCTCCTTTAGTGCTGGGATAATAGGAGTGTACCCCCAAGCCCAGGTCTACCTCCTTTCTTAACAACTTTAATGACCCTTGTTATATTTCTAAACACACCGAACATTTTTCTTGCTGTTTCACTTTTTCTGCTATATGAGTTTTAAAACCTGGTGAAAAGCAATGGCGAGGGACCATGCCACAGTCTGTATATTGTGCTGTCTTGAAATTTCCTCTGCCAAAGACATGTCAGTTACTTTAGAACTGACAGAATGCAGTCAGGCTCTTTGTCAGCAGTCAGCATGAGTCGTCAGTCGCCTGTCCCATTCCCACCTCTTTGAAGCCTCATGAGCAGTCTTCATTGTTTTGTGTTTCCATCAGTGTTCTGGGCCTTCGTGCTCATATTAGAATTGCCTAGTAAGATCTGTGGACGACATTGTGGGAGGAATAAGGGCCAAGATTCTGAACTTGTCCACATTCCACCCACAAGAAAGACCCAAGAACCACGGTCAGGTTGATCACCCCAACAGCCCACTTCTTAGCATTAGTTTTCTGCACTAGTTAATTTTTCACCACTGTTTGACAAAGATGAACGATGGAAACAATTTAAGGAACAAAAGATATGCTTTGGATTACTGTCTTAGTCTACCACGGTGGCTGGAGCACGAAGTAACAGCGTCTCATGTCTTGGCAGATTAGGAAGCAGAGGGGCTAGACCAGAACCCAAGGAAGTCAATCCCTTAAAGCCTGACCCTACTGCTATGCCTAACAGGGAGGGCCTAGATCCCAATGCTTTTACAGCGTCCCCAAACAACATACTAGCTGGGGACCAGGCTCAGCCACATGAGTCTGTGGGGGGCATTTCAGGCAGCATCCTTGTTCATGTAGCCCTCATGTTTTCTTCAGACACGTGCAACGTCCTTGTTGGAGATGGCCCTGGAGCCAGCTTTGTCTCCTACTTCTTTTTCAGTCCTCAACAGATATTCAGTGGATAGTGCAGGAAAGTTTGATGAATGAATGAAGGTTTTATCTAGTGTGAATTTTTAGGCCTTCTGAATCCTTACACTGGAGGTAAATTAGACCTTGTAATTACGTTATATGTGCCTGTCAAGGTTGCAGGCAATTCTCTAAGAATCATTTTATGAACCTGAAGTTCCCACTCCAAAATCAATATATAGTCTCCCATTATGGCTGACAAAGCTTCAGTCTTGTGAAACCTCATTGGTCAGTTCTGACTTTGAGTAGTTTTCTTGGGGTTATGCCTTCTCCAAAAATGAGAGACAGGAGAGTAATAATTAGTGCCTGTGATGGCTGTTCTTGGTTGGAAGTTTGACTATATCCAGAATAAACTAAAACCCAAGCGGCTGGGTATGTGTGTGTGTGGGGGGGGGTTTCTTGGTTGAATAACTTGAAGTGGGAAGACCCCTCAAATCTGGGCACACTTTTTGGGGGCAGCCTATATAACAGACATGAAAGAAGCAAGCTTGCTCTTTTCCTGCCTGCCCTCACTCTCCCTGGCATGCTTCACTGGCATTAAAGCCCACGTCTTCGGGATCTGGTGTGCACTGAAGACCAACTGAGACACCCAGCCTCATGGACTAAATGATTACTGGATTCTTGGACTGTTCATCACTGTTCAACAACCATTGTAGAAATAGTTGAACCATAACTTGTAAGCCATTCCAATCAATCGATATTAATCATGACACAGATACATTTTCATTAGTTCTGTTTCTCTAGAGAACTCTAATCCAATATCTATTTTAAAATCCAGACAATGAGGTAATGATGCAAAAGTGGTATTCTCCTTATCTTGGGAAAGGAAGTCATAATTAATTATGCATGGGTGAGCTGTGATCACAAAAATATCGCCTGTGGCTCAAGTCAAACAGAAGTCAGGATGGGAGAAGTTTGGATGTCTTGGTGATTTGAAAGTTTGCTTGCCCTTTACCCTTTTAATCCCAGTCATTTTTCTTTCTTTGCTTCCTTATTATTGGTGTATATTATCTATGCAAAATAATGGGTTTCATCAAGATAACTGCACACACACAGACACACTCTCTCTTATCCTTCTTCCCACCTCTCTTCTCCTTCCCCTCCCCAAACTGGTACCTCCTACATTCATGACACTAAAGATAATCTAGAACCCTACACTTGAGAGAAAACAGGAAGGCTGGAGGGATGGCTCTGCTGTTAACCGTAGTTCACAACCAAATATATAAAAGAGAAAACAAAAGAATTTTCTTTTGAGAAATGCCCATGTTTGGGATTTAAAAAGGAATCATGGGGTATTAGAAATAGCATTTTATCACCCTTTGCATTTTTAAGTGACTGTTCCTTCTTTAAATAACTTCCCTATAAACTTTATCCATTTTTGTCATAAGTGATATATTCTTCCCAAGGCCCATGCAGCTTTTGTGGCTCTTTATAGCTGGGGTGGAATTTTCTCTCCTGTTTAATAGTACTCCTTGTGTCATTATCGGGAAGTTCTTTACTGTGGCTGCATTGTCGATTAACGTTTTACAGTTTGAGAAAAGATCTGTAAGGTTTTATTTCTCCCCTAATTACCGAAATCCTGCAGCTCACAGCTGACATTCACAGTGTGAAGTTTTACGCAGCATTAATCTTGTGTCCAATCTCTCTTGGGTCACTGTGTGTGGATGGCTCCTGCTGGCCTTAATAAGGAGCAGGTGGGCACAGCATGTCTGGAAGCCATGTGTTCCCAGCTGCAGATAAAAGTTAAATGCAAGGAGAAGATCCCAAACATCACTTCTGATGGCCTCGGATTGAAGGGTCAGGATTAACTGGGAACAGAAGAATACATCTGGTGCTTGAATGAATGAAATGATCATGTCTCGGCATTTAGAAAAGCCTTTTTTTTTTTTTTTTTTGTGGGCAGAATATACTGACTTTTTAAACAGAGCCCAGCCAGAGCAAAATCTCTTTTATGGTTTTGCCTTTACAAAGCCAATAATAATAACAATAGTAAAAAGATGCTAATACATTCATTGTGTTTGTTCAACAGCAAAGGCAATCTTAGGCCCCTAAGGCACTGACATGCAGGACATCTCTATGGCCAATCTGAACACAAGCACATAATGTAAGGTGAGATGGATATTCAGTGACGAGTATAGGGGGCTCTGGCACCTCCTGCCGTGACTTTGTTCAAGGCTTTCTTTTTAGGTAATCACAAAGATCAAATCATTAACAACATCAAAGCATAATGGGGGGAAGGTTGCTTGATTCTAAGGTACATCTGTTTGCACTTGGGACAATTCCTTGCTGGATGGGAAGATTCTCAGAAAGAGATATTGTCTTGGTGGGTGAGTAGGTGGAGTTACTTGAGGGCAAATATCCTTGGGAAATACAGCAAAATGAAGGACAATGCTGTCACCCGGTGACCATGTTAAGGAATTACACTGTCCTCTGTAGCTGCTCCCCGCCCTCACCCCCACCTCTTCTGAGCTCTTATCCCCAACCCTATGAGTTCAAGCTGGAGCAACAGGAAACAAAACTACATTCAGCATCCCCTCCCCCCTTTACTCACGGGAAATGGGGGTTACAGTGCCAGCATGGGCAATGACCTTGGTATGAGAAGTGATATCTTTGAGATTTACTGCCTAGGAATTCACAGATTGCTGAGCCCTGATGAACTTCAATTTCTTCACAAGTGAAATGAGAATTTGATTAGGCCACACCTATTGAGATATACAATTGTCTGCCAGGGATCAGTCATTATTGTCCTTGTGGTCACTGTTAGTGTTATCGATTCTTTTACAATAACTTCTTGGCTTCTGAAGGACCTTTGCTATATATTAATTTGTCTTTAAGGGACAAGTGTCAGTTGTCCTTACGGAACCAGGACCCATAGGTGGAGCCAAACAGAATTGGCTCAACTTTGAAATCAGCAGAAATGATGCTTTGAGCTTGAGTTTAGGTTATATTCTCTATGGACTTTTGTATTAGATTTATGTTGCTATAAGGAAGTTCCTGAGGCTATGTACATTATAAAACAGAGAGGTTTATTTTCCCCACAAGTTGGTAAGCTAAAGCTCTAAGATTGTGTAATCCCAAAGATTTGGCCTCTTGTGAGAGCCCCCTTGACTGGGTCATCACAGAAAACAACATTATAGGACCATGAGCTAGAAGGAAGGATGGCATGGTAAGTTATAAAGGCAGTGAGAGAGACAGAGAGAGCTGAAAGAGAAGAGACAAGACAGGGGTGCATCCAGTAATGGCCTCCAATGAGCTCTGTCTCTCAAAGGTTCCCACATCTCCTTTTAACGTTTTCAAGAGATATCTTTTCACTTTGTGTGTAGGATGTTTTGCTTGCACGTGTCTATGGAGCACATGCATTCATGGTGCCTCCAGAGGCCAGAAGTGCTGTCAGGTCTCCTGGAATAGGAAATAAGGGCAGTTGTGGTCTGCCATGTGGGTACTAGGAATTGAACCAGAATGCTTTCGAAGAATAGCCAGTGCTCTTAACTGCTGAGCCACCCCTCTAGCCCCTCTGCCATCTGCCATCGCTTAACATCACCATATTAGAGACCACGTTCCCAAGCTACAAGTCTTCAGGGGACATACTCAAACCTTGTTCATTTATTCATATAACCAATAAGGTTACATGGTTAGGTGCAGAGACTTGGGAGATAGTAAACATGCCTCACCTTAATGGTTTACTGTTGACTGCATGGAAAGAGGAGTCCTGGGGACCACAGAATCACAGGAGCTCCATTCTCATTCCACCTGGCTGGACAGAGCTTCATCTGTGCCAAGGACCCCGTGATGTCTTCTTCAGAGTCACAGTCCTACCTCACGGCCAATTGTAATTATCACAGAGATGGGGATACAAGAATCAATGCAGGCAGGCAGGCAGAGAGGTAGGTAGCAGGTGGCAGGCAGGCATGAATGCATACATACACACACACATACATACACACACACACATACATACACACATACAAAAAACAAACAGGTAAATTCAGGACTCTGAAGATGCACAGTCCATGCTATGTTGCTCAGAAGAGGTGTGTGTGTGTGTGGTGGAAAGAGCTACAGAGGACAGTACTGTATGTACTTAACATGGTTGCCATCTGATGAGTACTAGAGTTCTTTGAGACTTAATTTCCTGATGCATAAAATGGTGAAAGCGAGACTATCGCTCATCTGCTTTGCACACCAGGGGAAGTCAATGAGATAAGCTGTGGAGACGGTGCTGAGCAGGGCTTTACACAGAGCGGAAGCAGACTCTCACTGCTCTCAGTGTGTGCAGCGGATTGCTCTGCCAGCCTTCTCGACGGTCCCCAGGTATTGCTCAATGTGGCTGCCATCTGTAACTGTTCGCAACACTCCTGAAGCTTGTGTTATCTATGCATGTTCTTGTCTGGGAGTGTTCTTGGAGACTTTGTACCCTGTATTTTTTAAAACACAATGCCACAAATGTGTAGGCCGCTTTTGGGTAGGGATTTGGAAAACAAAACTGCGCTTTAAAAGCTGGGATACACATTTTCGTGCATCCCGCATACTTGATTAATTTATCGTATCTATAAATTAGTGAACACTAACTGGAATCGATTCATACTCTTGCAAACCCAGGGCTTTTGAAGTCAACGTGGCAGATTTTCGTTTGCAGACTGACATTACTTTATAAATTCTAACGTTAGCTTTATTTCCTCAACCAGGTTCTCAAGTCCTGGGAATTTCTGAAACCATCAGAGAATGGTATATAAGTTTGAGTGAGGGATATCAAACTACAGTGAAGCCTGGGGCCTCCCCAGTTTCCCAGCTAAAGGAAAAGGGAGCCAGCTCTGGTTAATGCATGCAGAAGTATGTTATCTCATCAATTCAATAAGAAGAGCTGGAAAGCCATCCCTGAAAAACTCATGCAGTCTGGACAAAGGTGGGTATGGAGTAGCCAACAGAAATTGTCTCCTGTTATTTCACACTGTTTCATCTAAGCTCTGTCCCCAGAGTTTCAGACACAAAGAATTGAAGCTCTTTTGTCATCTCCGTAGAGCCAAAGCCATCAGTGCACATGGGCAAGGCTCATTCACTCCTACACAGAGGGAAAATAACTGGCCTGTCCTTCGGAGAGGAAGCTCCTTACCCTTGTTTTAGAGGGAGGCAAATGATGGCTTCCACTAGAAAGGTTAACTCTGATAGGCGTGCAATAACTGGTACCGTTTCACACAGCTGATGATGGCGCCAGCTGGAACAATTCCTTTGGAAAACTGGAAACACTGGCGAAGTTTAGATATAAATAACATGACCCAGCAGCTCTGCTCTTATCATAGGCCATACCCTAAAATGTCTACACAAGTCCTACCCATAACTGCTCCAAACTGGATGCTAGTCAAATGTCCATTAACTGGACTAAATAAATAAGTTATGGAACACTCATAAAATGGAATACATATTGCATATAAAATTGTTATATGCTACATACAGCAAAATGCGTGAACCTTACAAAGCTGATTTTGAAGGAAATAATTCAGCCTCAGTAAGGAATATAATAGATGATTCTGCTTGTAGAAAGTTTGAAAGCAGGACAAATAAATCAACCTGCTAAAATCCAGCATGTGGTGAAGCTGGCGTGAGGCAGAGGCTAGACAGGGAACCCAACTAAGCCTCCTGGAGTCTTGTAATATTTTGAGGTCTTCAAACTTTGCAATAAACATTACCTTTTTCTGTAAGGGTATTATACCTTGATTTTAAAAACCCTTTTTTTATGGTTTTCTGAGACAGGGTCTCTATTTGTAGTCATGGATATCCTGAAGCTCACTATGTATACCAGGCTGGACTCAAACTCACTAAGATCCTTCTGCCTCTGCCTCCTAAGTGTTGGGATTAAATGTATGTGCCACCACAGCTGGCCAAAATGTCTTTCTAAAATGTAGTGTTACTGCACGTTCTCACTCTTATGAGGATCTTAGTGCTGAATCTTTTGATTTTTGAGTGTTTAAATTGGAGCCTGTAGAAGCCAGGAAACTAGAAAGAGGCATGGTTGGGAGGAGGAAGGAGGGTCATAAAGGATAGAGGATTGTAGAACACAGGTGGCATGAAGGGGAAAGGGGAAAGAGGGGGGAGGGAGGCTTAAGCTGAGAGAGGGGTGGGAGGGAAGGGTAGAGGAAAGCGTCATGGTAGGGATAACTAATGCACAGATGCTTGAAAAAGCCAAGTAGAAACATGGTTTATAAACTTCCTTTTTATGTGCACATACAGAGTTCCCCTACACCGAGAGCCCTGCTTCCTGGAGAGCCACAGGCTGACAAGCAGAAAGTACAGTGCCAGGGGTACTGTTCCTCCCATTGTTGCTTCAGAGTGTCCTGAAGAGCCCCCAAACAATACAGCCTGTCGCCACTTGGTTGCTCTCCAGAACTTGAGGCTAAGACTCTATTGCTGTTTTGAGAGGTTAACCTGCTTCTGGAGTCTTCCTGCATGCTGGAAGATTCATAGTACCTGAAGATTCGATGGCAGGCTTCTGGGAAGAAGGAAATCATGAACCGTCTCCTCCAGCTGTGAAACGCTGTGAGCCCGGGTAATAACCAGACATGGCATAGCTCAGCTTTTATTATAGCTTATTTACGGAACATTGCTAGCATTGTTCCACTTCAGCACTAGTTACTGTCAAACTATCACTGTGCCCAGTTTCTGTATTCAAATGGTGAAATAGTGGTGTAATAGTTACCAACCACATTTTCAGTAGATCCACTGCGTAGAAGGAAATGCATTCTTGGCGCTATTAATCTGGCTATAAACCCGTGTTTGAGGTCTTTTATAGGCCCCAGAGACCAGCCCACTATAATTATTATTTTGCTACATGGACATACTATCCGACTGCCCTTTAAATTCACATTTCTCTACTGACAGATTTGTGCAGTGCTCAGACCTCATCAGAGAAGTTTCTTTGTGCAGTGGGTGGTGGTTCATACACCAACCCACAACTGGTTAAAGCACGGAGAACAAGTGTCTGTGCAGTGTTCAGCCACAGACAGGACATCTCTATCCCGGTCCCCCCCCCCCCCATCCAACGCTCAGGGATGGGATAGAAAGAGAAACAGTATCTTCCAGATGTGGCAGGATTGCTGCTCTCATGAACTCATGGCAGCTGTGCTGACCTGCCCAAGCCCTGCATGAGATCAGGCCAACATTCTAGCAAAAGAGAAAAGGGGCTCATGGCCCCTAACTGAGGAGCCATTGGCAGTTTTTCCCTTTTTAACTATGTGTGTGTGTGTGTGTACGTATATATATATTTAACTGTAAGATTTTAACATTTTTTGGAGAATTTCCTACATAAGTACTGTACTTACAGGATATTCACCCCTTTTCTCTCTCCCTCCAAATTCTGTGCTTCCCCATTCCTCTTACATTATTGACCTCTTCTTCTTTAATAATAATAATTCTTTGTTTAGTGTTGCTTGTGTGTGTATATGCTTAGGGTTGATGACTTGGCATTGGATGATCTATCAGGGGACCTGTCCCTGAGAGGACAGCTTTCACTTTCTCAGCAATTATTAATTAACCTTCATCCAGAGGTGGGTACCTATGAGATTTAGCTCATCCAAGTTGGCGTGTCAACTGATGGATTTGGAGGTGGTGGTGGTGGGGGGGGGGAGATTCAGTTTTCTTCTAGGTTGCTGCCTCTGATAGTCTGACCTTGGCACTTGGACGGCCCTCATTCATGAGTATCTGGGCACCACAAATTGGACTTGGTGGAATATTAAAAAAGTAACATGAAATTGGGAAGGGGAAGGAGAAGGGATAGACCTGAGAGGAGACATGGAAAGGAGTGAGGATTAAATATGCTCAAAATACATTGCATGTATATAGGGAATTCTCAAATAATTAGTAAACTACTGTATTAAAAAAGTATAAAAGTATAGGGTATGTGAGGAGAGGAGGTCTAAAGAGAAGGAGATCAAATTAGGATGATGGGGGAATGATGGAATAATGCACATTTTCTTTGAAGTAGGACCTAGATTTAAATACAAACATGTATGAGTGAGAAAGAAAATGAGGGGGAAGAAAAGGGAGAATATGTATTTCTGGATGTGTTACAAATGAAGCAGAGAGGAAACTATTTGTGGGGAGGAAGAACTAAGGCAGGCGATGGGGGAGGGAAGGAAGAATGATGTAATATGATATACATGTAAGTTGATGTCGTAATGAAGCCTATTATTTGTTTGCTAACAAAAGGTTTAACAGCAAAAAGAAACAGCAAACAAAGATGTACCTTGTTATTTTGAAAATGAAATGTTGGAAAGTCCATGGACTGGAACAGCCAGTTAACCCTGTATTTCCCTCATATGGGCACATGGTGGTTAGTACAGGGACTCACCCAGTTTGTTGGCCTGCTTGTGTGTGTGTGTGTGTGAGGGTGTCAGATCCCCGGGGACTGGAGTTACAGACAGTTGTAAGCTGCCATGTGGGAGCTGGAGTTGAACGCAGGTCCTTTGGAAGAGTAGCTGGTGCTCTTAAGTCTGAAGTGGCAGGAAAAGTGGAGAAGGAGGCAAGGTTCTTTGAGAAGAATGGCTCATGGAAAAGAACCAGCATGAGGACTGATACTCCAGACATCTGTGCTGGAAACAGATACTGGAGGTCACCTATTACTGTCAGAAATTATGGGAAATCGGTGATAGGGATTGGGTAGAGGCCAAAGGAAACGAGAGGGCAACGTCAGTTCTGATCTATTGAAGGCTAAGACAGAGATTAACTTGAGCAGGTGCTATGGCATTGAAGCTGGAGTTTACCTAGCCAAGATCTCTCTCTCTCTCTTTTTCTTCCTGGAGAGTTTCTTTCTCACTCATCACGGAGCAAATGCTTCTGTTGAATGTAGTGTGACACCATGTTTTAATCTACAAGTGGTAGGATCTATTATTCATGACTTCTTTGCGATTGTCAGCTGCTTATGGTCTGAAGATGCAGTGTAGTAGAACAGGACATCGGAAGGACAAGATGGAGAGAAAGAAAAGGCAGAATGAGGAGGGGAAAGTAAAAGAGCAATATCACAAATGTGTAACTTTTATTATGGCATATTTAGGGTAGATTGGTATAATTTTCCTATGTGTTAGAATTAATTATTGTTAATCCATTACTATATACCTAATTCTTATATTTAACTTTTCACAGTGATGTATAGGGGAGACCACGGAACATTGACTGTTTCACACTATTTCAGGCCTCAGGTGTCTAATAAAGCTGTGGAACCCATTCCTTGTGCACAAAGAGAGAGCCTATACTCCATATAGGTGAACCCAAGTGGGAGGACACCGCTCTGGGGAAATATCCACACTCGGAATGCATGGCATCCCTCTGCCCTGCAGAGGCTTCATTCTCTCATTCAGCAAGCGCCATGATTGAGCCACGTCAACAGAGGGTGGGACTTTGTCAGAACGAGTGTGATGATGGTCCCAGGAGTGCTTGGGAAGTTTGCCGGGCCGAGCAAATACAGGCCGGCCTGACTCACCGTCATCTGAAATCAGATGATGCACAGTCACAAAAATAACCACATCACTTCCCCCATTTCCCACTTCCTCCTGGGAAGATGCTAAATTGCTTGTGATTCATCTGATGCGTTCTACCATCTTTCTTTCATGTTCTAAATCTGCGTTCTGTCAAACTTTTAAAATCATGTTTTTATTAATTCCTTGAGAAGTTACCCAATCTATTTTGAGCATATTTAACCCCCACCCTGACTCCTCTTCATCTCTTCTCCACCTTTGCTTTCCTACCTGCCTAACTTTGACTTTCCTTCTTTTCTTCCTGAAAGGTGCATTGCATCTAGTTTCTGCTGCCCAAGCACTCTTGGGCATGAGGCTTGTGCTGGAGTGGGTTGACATGCCAAGGGTCACACCATTAGCAAAAGCTGACTTTCCCTCTCCCGGCAGCAACAGAATTCGAACACTCCTTACCTAGTGCTGGGATTTCTTGCCAACGACCCCTCCGCCGTGCCTTGAGCTTGCACAGGTCTTGTGTGCTGTCATATTCACTGTGAGGCTCATCTGTGAAACTGCCCTGCTGGCTCTAAAAAATGCTGTTTTCATGAAGTCACCTACCACCTCTGGCTCTACCCCCTCTTCTATGAAGACCCCAGAGCCTTGGGGGAAAGGGTGTGGTATGTGTGTCCTATTTAGGCCAAGCACTTCTCTGCTGAGCTTTTACAGTCTCAGTGTCTCAGGTTGCTAAGAAGCATGTGACTCAGTTATGAGCAGACACCCCCATGGATAGCTTTATCTGGACCCCGACACATTGAGAGAGAGTCAATTCCACTGACGCTGACCTGATGAGCTTGCCCACCCAGTTATGATGCATCTTGTGAGCCTGTGCAAACATAGCTCAGAGAAATCAAACACAGAAAATATCCCCTAACCATCTAAGCCTGACTTTGGCTGGCTTTTCCTTCTTTTCCTGTTGTTTTAAAGGCTGGCCAGGCAAATGATCATATTAGACATGGACCCTCTTATTTGTCGAGGCGCAAGATAAGTCGGACAAGATTTATTTAAGTTTTAAAAAATTAAAGCAAACCAAATCTAGGTTTTATGTTTTGTGGTTAATTCTAGCAATTGAAAAAAAGAAAGCCATGCCACTCGGTTGAATGCTGCAATATTCAGGTTTGCAAGGGAGTCCAGAATCTGTGCTCTGACTTGTCACAAATATGTGCATCAGGCAGGGTTGTAAGGGAAGGGGCATTGCTGGGTTGGTGCCCCAGAGCTCAGAACCTGGTCCACAGGTTCCTCATGGGTGAGGACAGAGGGGTGGTCCAGGTACCTCGCTCCCAGCCCAGGTACACAGGGCAGCTGACCAGCGCTCTAGAGCCATGTGGGTGGTTTTGCTCGTTTTCTCAGCCACTGTGAGATTTTGAGGCTGTTCACGACATTAGTTGTTAAGGTTTGGCCCGTAATGGACATCAGCAGCAGCAGAGGACGCTCCCTGCCCCAAGCCATCTTACTGTATCCAGTAAGAGAGACGGGAAGGCCCTCAAGAGGGGAGTACGTTGTACAGGGTTCTAGGTCAGTAGGTCCTGACCACAACCCACTCTTTTGGAACAGTGAGAGAGAAACAGGAGGCAGATGACCAGAAGTAAAACAGGAAGAGATCTCAGGGAAGGGACAGATCTCAGGTTTGAACTCTGCCTCCAGTGGCCTGAAAGGTCTATACTGATTCTAGATTGTACTTGCAGAAGTGTATCCACTGAGAATATTTCTCCTGAACCAGTAGACCTCTGCTCCCACTTACACAGTATCAACCGGTAGAGAGTGATTCAAATCCCCTGAGAGAAGTGTCCTATTATGTCCAAAGAGCCATCTTCCTTACCGGCATGTCCAGGAGGAATTTCACACAATAGGCCACTTAAGTCATTAGTTATAGTGTAGAAGAGAAGAGCAAACACTAGACGTAAGGTTCAACTGCAGATGACACGGCCCTTGCTTCCCAAGTCCCCTACCGGGCAGAGCTAAGCCACAATGACCAGCCAGTGTACAAAAGTAGACAGTGATGGAGAGCAGAACGCTGGGAGCTCTGCCCAAAGGTCGGAGAGTGAGCTACATCACATGCTCCAGTTTTCTGTTACAAGAACAAAGCTAAACTCCTCGGCTCAATATGACCGTGCTAAGCACCACACCTTCAGGCCACAGATCCACAGTGGTGTCCCCGCCACATGGCCCAGATGGTTTTCACACCTATTCTCCAAGGACTCAGAAGTACCTGAAGTGGGGTGGCGGGAAGTGCCTCTTCAGACACTTTTCCAGCCATGCCTGTCGGAAACCGAGACATCGCCCTCTGAAGCTAACAGCGAGTAAGCATCTTCGTTGAGATCTCAAGCAATAATTCAGAGTACGCAGATCAGTTACTCCCCAAAGACCGGCAGTGTCAATTCGGCTAACTCCCACCCGCTTCAGACACGCAGAAATCCGGCTCCACTGGCCTTGGCTGACAAGAGCACTGTGACCTTGCTAAGAAATGCCATCATGGCAGCATTTCAAGCCTCCCGTCCCCTCCCCCACTTCTGGCTGTTTATTGAAGAGAAATGGAAACACTTGCCCCCCGAAAGGTTTATACATAATATGAACAACGACTTTATGAATGTCCCAAACTGAAAAGACTTCAAATGCCTACCAGTTAGGTAATCTTTTTATGCAATGGGACAGCAGACACAAACAGAAAAGCACAAACTGCTGATATTGACTTGGAAGAGAGGGAACAAAATCTGGCTTATAATCCCCGACCCTGGCTGCTCTGAATGCGTAGCTTTCTCATTTGCACAACCAGTCACCTCTTAAAGAAATGTAACAAAATCCTTTGACTCTAAGATGGGCATTTGCGCCCAGCTTCTATGTAGTTACTACATATATCCACTAGATGGCAGCAGCGATCTGGAAAGATCCGTGGGAATCGCTACTGTATTTCAAGGTCTCAAGGCTCAGGGACCTAGCCAGCCTTAAGAATGGTAAATGAGCTGGGAGATTAGGCTTCCAGAAGATGGGATTCAACAATAGCTTTCTCCATAAGTGCTCAAAAGCATCAGATGAGGGCAGTGAAGCAGCTAGAGGAAGTTCCAGAGAGCCTGGGAAGGTGACAGCACATCCAACCCCCCAAAAATCTGGAGAAAGGAGGCAGGTGGTTTAACAGAAAACTATTTCTAGGACAAACAGCAGGGACAGGAAGGAATTCAAAGGGACCAGCACCAGGTATAAATGAATGATGAAAGGCTGCAGGACAGCCAGACATTTGTCTGGAGTAAGATATGGAGAGGAGAGTGCTGGGGGGAAGGGGTGCAGTAGGAGGGAGGCAGAGGAGAAGCCAAGATGTATTTATAAAGCTCCCCTTGGCCTTCTCTTGTTGCAAGGAAAGATGACTGCTGAGTGGATTCTGACTCCCTGGCTTTTGAAAGAGAAACATGGATAGAAGAAAAAGACTCAGCCCCCCCACCCCGAATTCCTGTGCTGAGAGGGAGCAGAGCTTGTGGAAGGGGTGGTGGTGGATAAAACTGAAAAGTGAGAGGGTCTCGTTCCTTCCCATGAGCGTGATATACTGCTAACCAAGCAGTATGATAAGGCTGCTCCTAGGAGCGGTTAAGGAGGCGGTTTGTTGTAAGTAGGAGGGAGAAAACAGCCAGAGGCATCTGAAAGGGCCCGGACTAAACAGGGCCATGAGAGGAGAGGAGGAAGGGAGAGAGATGGAGAGGGGCAGAGGAACCAGGAGCCAAAGAGGGCAAACAGAACCAAGAGCTCCAACAGACCACAGGGCCAAATGGCTGAGGTTACACAGGGACCAAGGAGTTGGGGGAAGGGAAGGGAAGGGAAGCTGAGGCGCTGGTCAGGGGTGAGGGTAGGAGGCAGCGGATGCCAGCCAGGATGACTGTGTAACAGGTGCTTGTGAGTGGGAACTGAGGAAAACTGGAGGCAGATCCTGCTTTGACATGTTAAATGGGCACCTCAGCTGTTTCTCCTCAGTTTGAGATCTGTCCGTTGGTAGAGTCGGACTGGTGTGGTCATTAAGGACTTCTCTAAAATAGAGAAATTGTATGTGTGATAACTTTGTAACCCCACCAAACTGAGGCTATATACAAAGTTACTTTGAAGGTGGGTGAGCTAAGCCATGGGAATGGCTACAAAGCTTTGAAAAAAGTTTGGAGTTAGGAACTTAAGTGAGGGTCCAATGTGACAGTGGCACAGAAAGAAAGAGAGAGAGAGAAACAGTCAAGGAGTTAGCAGTATAATAGGAAAAGAGAAAAAAAAACTACAAAGAACAAACGTGGGTACCATGACGCATTTCCCGAGGGATTTACCTCATCCTCAGGGTGAGGGTTTGAAGCTTCCACAGATGAACGTGCCAAGCTTTTGAATGAGGCCAAATGCAGAGTGATAATCAGTGGCATATTTCTTTATTTAAAGTTATCCCCCATTTTCAGGCTTCAAAGTCTATGCTTCAGCCTTGCTATCACGCCCGCTTCCGTTACAGAGCTCTGTCTCTTCAGCCTTTAGCGTTCCTGCCATTTCCTGCCACTACAGTAGCCCAGGGCTCTCTCCTCCATTGGTGCTTTCCATTCTCGCTTGATAGGAAATGCTATGGAACCCTCCTGTACCTAAGCTCCCAACTCTTAACATAAGTAATCATTTGTCTTCCTAATAGGAGGCTCATTGAGCTTCTCCCAGCATCCCTTAGTCCCTGTGAGATACCAAAAGATTAAAAATCGGTGGCTAGTATTTTAATGTTTAAGGCCCGAACTAAGGCTAGCTGGTTGGGGAGGTCCAGTAATGCCCTGAGGGGAAGGACTCGCCTTACTGCGTTCTTTCCCCACCCACTAGAGACAGAGTTGCTAGGAAACCGGCCCTCTCCCGAGGCAGGGACACCAGATCATTAATGGTTTGGGGACCTTCCTATAGCCATTCAATTCAAAATGCAGCGTTTTGACCAATAGATGCTTGCCAGGCAGGAAATGCCCCTGCCTTTCGCATGCTGGGAGGGACCTGAATCTTTAAATCACCCAACTAACCTGAGTTTGGGGCTCTTGGCTCTCACCACTTTGGCGGTGGGGGGTGTGAGCCCAAGCTGCAGCTTGTAATGATTGATAATAAAAAGATCCTCATGTGGACTCGGCTCCTGGTGGTGGTCTTTTGGGGTATCGCGATTCGTGCCCTCTACCCTGAACTTTCCAGCCCAGGAGCAGAGCCTTCCCCTCCTCCTTCACTATATAATCCAGACATTTTGGTCATTCCCTCTCTCCTCTTTTCTCCTCCTTTGCTCCTCCTCCTCTCTCTCCTCTCTCTGTGCATGCCTTTCCCCCTTTCTCTCTCTGCTTCTCCTGCTGTATGGTGGCTGAGAGCTGTTCCAAGTAAACTTGCATCTTTATATCCTTTAACTTGTCTTAACCATCTCAAGCATGTTTATCCATTATCACTATCAGGCTCGAGATTCATTCTAAAACATCTGTTTTAACAACAAAACAGGAACAACGGAAGGAGGATGAAGACCCAGTTTCAGAACTGCCCAATAACAGCCATCCCTGCTCCTGCTCCCACCCTTTCTCGTGACCGCATTGTGCCTGTTTCTGCATCAACCTTTCCTGCTCTAAAACCTTCCTTCTCTGGAGTGTGCAGAACAGGCAAATATGTAGCCAAGATGCTTGTGTTGCCTGATACCACAAAGGAAGAGTATAGAGGGCAACATTGTTCAGTTTGATAAACCCTGGCTCTGGCCCTATATTCTTACAATCAAAATTAATTTCCACAGGAGTCTTTCATGGCATCCTAGATTTAAAATGAAGGCCCATCCTTGGGGAAAAGAACATTAATAACTGCAGGAAGCTGAAGAGGAAGCTCTCACGCTCAAGCTCCACCCTTCTAATTGTGGGAGGGTTCCCAGAGGAGTCAACTGAATTACTCTTGCATTATCAGCCTGCTCAAGCAAAGCCGGTCTCCACTGACAAAGGCTCAGGGTTGTTGACAAGCGGCGTCGTTAATTCACATAATTGACAAATATTAATTATAAAGAGCTACTTGCGTCATGCAAGGGGAGAGTCCCTGTCCCCTTCAGCAAGCTCTTTGCTAGTTTGGTTCCAATGTCATTGCTTTTCTTGGGGGAGGCACGTAATTTGTTCCCTCATTATTTTCCTTAACAAATATTTGAGTATCTGCAGTGAGTTGATTAATTTAGTGCCTGGTGTATTGAGCAACATCTGTAGTTTACAGACTTTAGGAAGCTGATGGCGGGAAATATGTCAGCAGGTGTGGGAGATGAAGGATTATCTACAACTGGGTCCTGATCCTGAACACATTCTGTGTTAGCTGGAAAAGTGAGAAGTCACCTTAATTAGGCTCAGCATCAGGTTAGCTAATGGCAAAATGACGCTATTCAGTGTCACCTCGGCACCGCAGGAACCTGCTGAGGACAAAGGGAACACGTGTGAAAGTGTTCTTCCAATGTCAAATACTGGATGATTGTGAAAGCATTGGTGTGGGCTCCCAGATGTTGAGTCGGACAATACAATCGCATATCTCTTTTGTAGCTTCTATGGCTTCCAGCTATTATTTTTAGGACATTAAAACATTGGAATTATGAGAAAAAATTACTTTCTTGATCTCTAAAACAGCTCTTGGAAATATTATGGACAAGCAAGGCCTGGGGAGGGCTCCTGAATTTTTATCTACAGACGAGGATACTTTGTGTGAAGTGCCACGGTAGGGTCTTTCTGCTAGGGTTCTGTGAGCCTCATCACCTTCCTGCTTGCACCCTAATCCCCACACAGGGTAGCAGGTCTTTATAGCTTATTACTTGATTTTTTTGTTTTATTTTTCTCACAATGTTTGTACACATTTGCCAGCCACAGTTTTGACCAACGTAAGCCTTAGGTATCTGGTTTTTGAAAGCTTTAATTATTGGCACCTACCAACCCTTATTATTTTCTCAGCTGAGCCATTATGGAACTCCACTGATATTTACTTTGAGCTCTAAACCATTGTGGCCAGCATGGTTCTGAAAAGGAAATGGACGCCATGTCCCTGTTGAGAAGTAACATCTGTGACCGAGTGTGGGCTTGTCATACTTTTCTGTGAAATACTTGGGGCCATGTCCATGGAAGCCATGCATTTACTCAAAGAATAATTATATCCATAGCATTTATTGACTTTTTTTTTTTTGGTTGGTCCAGGGATTGGATGATTTATGCAACTTGAATCACATGGAGTATCCAGGGGCAAATTAATTATTGGGGTAAAGCCTAGAAATTAGAGTTCTTCAGGGAAGTACAATAAATAGTGTGTGTGCTTGTGTATTAAGCTTTATAGAGTTTTGAAAATATTTATTTTTTGTGTATGTGTACTTGTTTGCATGTATGTTTGTGTACCACACATGTGCAGTGCCTGCATAGGTCAGAAGAAGGTATCAGACCTCTTGGAACTACAGTTAAAGATGACTGTGGTCCTCTGTGGGCACTGGGAACTGAACCCAGGTCTTCTTTAAGGGCAGCAAGTGCTCTTAACCACTGAGCTATCTCTCTAGCTCCCACACCTCCCCCTTTGTGGTTTATCTTAAGGAACTGACTTATGTGATTTTGGAGAGGTGGTTGGATCACCTGCAGTAATTCTCCTTGAGTATGTACAATGTGTTAGGGAACTTTGCAATGAGCACACCGTGCTTGTTTAATAAGCTTTGGAGTGTGTGACTTGAGGCTTGCATTCATCATGCTTTGGCTGAGATGCTCAAATTTACTTGCCATTGTAATAGGACAAATAGGTGAGCAGACCACAGGGGAGAACGGATTCCTGCTATTATTCCAAGAATGGGACCATTGTTAAGACAGCAGGGTTGTTTAAAAAGCTAACTTGGTTTTAATCTCTCACACATTCCTGCCCTTCTGCCCAGCAAGACAAGAAAAAAAAAATCCTTCTAGAAGTTAACTTCTTGACCTTGCATTTTCCAGCCTCCAGAAATGTAAAAAGTGCTGCTAACTGGCTTGTTCATCATGCTTTGCTCAGTTTGTTTTCTTATGCCACCTAGGACCACTTGCCCAGGACTGGCACTGACCCTGGAGGGGCTGGGCGCCCCTACATCAAACCTAAAGCTCCACTGACATTTTTTACAGGCTACTATGATGGAGGCATTTTCTTAAGTGGGGTTACCTTTTCCCAGATTAACCTAGACTATGCCAAATTGCCAAAAAATAAAACCAAAAACCAACCAAACAAACAAAAACCCAAAACCAAAACACAAAACAAACTAACAAAAAGCTAACTTTTATTGTCACCATCTGAGAGGATAGCACACCTGAAACTTCCGATCAAGTTGGTGACATGAACCCCTGCCATCAGGAGTACCGAAGTCTTAGTTTTCTAAAGAGTCCATTGGCATCAGAGTCCTTAAGGTGAATTTTTCACAGTGTAGGCGCCTGAAGAGTCTTTGGAAGTGCTTGATTAAATGTTTCAGAACTCATATAGACATATATTCAAGAAGAAGAAGGGTACAGTAAAATTAAATGTAGTGCAAGCAGTTTCCCTCCTGCCATTTGTGGGGTGCACAAACCATATGCCTGGACATCTAAATAAAATGACTGTGTGTATCCTTGGCACCTGATAAACAGTCCTTGAAAGCCATTGGGAAGCTTTGGCCTTGTGTTCTGAGTGGTCACAAAAGCTGTGCCTTCCTGTGGTCTGTCGCCCACCCCAGCTCCATCTTCCAACTGTAGAGAACCTGGCAAGAGCCTGAACGTTCCCAGAAAAGGTTTCCAAGTTTGCTTTTCTCCTGGATGTTACATGATGCCTGGAGCCATTCACTCAGGGTCAAAATTATTAGTTCTTGCTTTTTTCCAAAATTGGTTGAACTGGGCAGTTTGCCACGAAAATGGGAGCCAGCCAGCCTCCAATTTCAGAAAAAGATTAAGAAGGGAAATACATTTGGAAAACAAAATAGATTTCATTCAGAAATAATTGAATTCACTTTTTGAATGATTGATACAAACTGACCAAACGTTATTCAATAAGAAAGCAAGAGGTTGAGATGTAACTTAGCTAACAATATTTCTCTTAAAAGTTGAAAACAAGAAAGTTCTAACTAGCAGTTCATACTTGGTTATACTCGACTCTGACTTACCTCAAATGTGAATTTAGGATTCATATTTGTCTATGAATTTAAGAACTATTCTCAACCCGGAGACTAGATAATCTGGGGACCCAGGAACTGGGTTCTGTTGTCATTGTCCACTCTGCTGGACACTCAAGTGTTTGGGGGAGGGGCAGTGGAGAGACTATTGACTTTCTTCTTTCAGGCATGGTTTGATGTTGGCCCACCAGCATGTGACGAACAGCAGCAGCCTACCCACAGCCCTCTACTGTTGGCCTCTGCTTTTGTACATGTAATGCAGACAATTAGAACAACCACACCTGAAGGTAATCTTAGAACAGTTGGAACTATGGTGCTTAATTATAGCTTCTTTAATCACTCTTTGTCTTTTTGCTCCTGAAACTCTACTCAGAAGCTTTGGGAGACTGGCTCTCAAACTTTTAACATGTGTAAAATTCAACAACAGACTTTCTAAAATGAAGATTTCTAATTCAGGCATTCTGCGTGGGGCCTTGTGACTCTGTTTTACAAAGCTCTTCACCATACTGCCAATATGGTAAGTCCATTGTCTACGGAGCTGTGAAGACAACGTTTGTAATTAGAATTGATGTCTTCTAACATCGGGGCTATCCCCACATGGGAGGGTACTCTGCTTCCAGTCTCTAAGCTCTGATGTAACTTGATTCCCTACCATTTGAATACAATGGGATGCTGTCTCCTTCCCCACTTAGTGCTGTTAACCACACTCAGTCACATTTCTAGGCTGCTCTAGCCTCATGGCCGTATGCAGAAAGTCCAGAAGAACAAATTATGCTTTTCATGACTTTTCCACCTAGAGGACTCTTTTCTCATCTGGGTATTATCCTTTGCAGATTGGAAGAACAGCAGGGTAAACCATTCTCAGGGAAACATCTGTCTTATTCATCAGATCACCTGTGCTGCTTGCACAAGCCCATGCTGATGGGGCTTGTTGACTGCTGACATTCTCTTTTTGAAGGATAGGATGGAGAGGGCCACTGGGATTCCAGCCCCCCACCTCCCAATTTATATACAATTCTGTCCTAATTGCATACAGGCTCAGGAGTATCTTTGAAGTTCTAGTGTAAGTGGGTTGTTGGTTCAGTTTAGCCAGAGGCTACATATCCTGAAGGAGCAAGTAGTGGGCTGGCATTTCATGGTCTGGGCTAAGACCCCACCATCCATCAGTCACTGTTAGATGCTCTCACCTTGTTGAGTACTTTCCGAGTATGGCTAGCCTCTGACGTTCTGGGAAGCTGATTAAAGTGACTGAAGATACATTATCAAGAGTCTCTCTGAAGATACAGAGTCAAGCAAAAGATGGATGGAAGTTGCCTGTCTATGTGTACACTACGTTCTGTCAGTCAGTGTGATGTCGGCTGTTCAAATTTACGTCAAGGAAAGTCAAATTCCATTATACGTCTGCCTTAGAAATTACAGAAGAATCTCAGAATACCTGGATGGTTTTATGTGAGAGACTTACATTTTAGACAATTCAATCTATTTGAGGAATTCATGCTTCTTTGACACAAGAGGAGAAAAAATAAGAGAATTATATGGAAGGTGGGAGATTAAATATTTCAGTTGACTAGGCCATTACATGCTCCAAATTCTACTTTACTAAAAGTTCTTTTTTCTTTCAAAGCTGTATGGATTTAAAGCATTATTAATTATGGATATGTCATTGTGAAATGCACCTTTTGTGCAGTTACTATGTGTTAAAATTGTAAGAGGCTAACGTAACACCAGTGCTGGGCAACCTGCTCACTGGAAGCTGCTGTTTCTTCTAACTCAGGACTGAAAAGACTTTAGCTCTGCGTGGTGGTGCACATGTGTAGTCCTAGTTACTCACAAAGTGGAAGTCTCAGCGCCACTTGAACTGAGGAGCTGAGACTGAGGTGTACACTGTCCAACCATTACTCTCGCTGATTTCTGCAACCACTTCAGCTTCTAGAGGCTGGAGACGACCCACTTGCACATGCCACCGCCCTCCAGCACTGGCAACACGTCAGCCTGTCCTGACGGAAAGGACTCTTCCTGATGACCGTCGGTTCCTGCTGAATACCCACATATTGCGAACAAGTCCGTGTTTGTACGATGGGTGGCATGTTCCCAAGCACACACAGACATGTACAACTTGGAACGGTTAAGCCAAGTGACCCTTGTCAGTCTTGGGAACGCAAGCAAAGATTTTTAGTGCTATTTAATGCTATGTAGCAATAATTAACCCCAACAAGTTAATAACCAGATATCAGAAGTTATTAGCTGTCACAGAGATTGAGCACACGCGCTTTCCTTTTTGATCATTACAAATGATTACCTGAGCATCTGCCTGCCCCAGCTACCACCATCTCATGTACATCTCAGTCAGGTTTTGTAAAGCGTACGTCAGCCCTAAACACCACCAGGGAAAGGAACTTCTAGCCAAGCATTGAGTGTCTTTGGGAAGGGAGCAAACAGCCCATGGGCACTTGGTGACTGGGTCTGGGTGTCTTTTCAGGGATGGCCCCACAGTTGGGTGGTACCCCCTGGCATTCCTTCAGTTTTAGCACACACTTGCCCACAAATAAATGATCATATGCTAAGACACTGCTTTACTTGTGGTATTTAGACAGGGATAGCTGCTGTCTAGAAGTTTTTTAAATAATTATTTTTTTATCTTTTTAAAAAATTTATTTATTTATTTTTTCACTTTACACTTTTTACTCTTCCCTTCTCTCCTCTTGGTCCTACCCTCCCTTCCACTTTTCCCTACTGCCCCACTCCTCAGAAAAGGGAAGTCCTTCCCAAACCAACCCATCTCAGCACATCAAGTCCCATCAGAATTGAGTGCATCCTCTTCCCCTGTGGCATGGTGAGGCAGACCTGACAAGGGGAACGTGATCAAAAAGCAGGCAACAGAGTCCATGTTAGAGACAGCTCCAGCTCCCCTTACTAGGAGACCCACATGAAGCCTGAATTGCCCATTGGCTACATCTTTACGCTCATGGTCCTTGTTGGTACTTCAATCTCCACAAGCTCCTCTGGGCCCCGCATAGCTGGCTCTATTGATCTTCCTGTGGAGCTCCTGTCACCTCCAGGCCCTTTTATTCTTCCCTCCACTTTTCCACAAGACTCCCTATGCTTTGCCCAGTGTTTGGCTGTGAGCCTCAGCAGCTGTTTCAATCCACTGCTGGGTGGAGCCTCTCAGAGGACAGCTATGCTGGGCTCCCATCTGCAAGCACAGCAGAGTGTCATTAGTAGTGTCAGGGGTTGGCTCTCTCCCATGGGATGGGTCTCAGGTTGGACCAGACTTGGTAGGACATTCCCTCAACATCTGCTCTATGTTTATCCCTGTACATCTCATAGGGAGGGTAAATTTTGGGCCAAAGTTTTTTGTGGGTGGATTGGTGTTCCCTTCCCTCTACGAGGAGTCCTGTCTAGTTAGTGGGGATCCTTTTCAATCTCCATGGCTGTTCTACTAGGATTCTTAGCTAGAGTCACCCCATATCCCCTCAGAAGTGTACTCTGTCATAGGTCTCCAGCTTGTCATAGAGATTCCCCTGCCCACAGCTTCTCTTCTCTCTGTAGGCCCTCTGTCTTCCTGTTCCCTCTCTCCTAATCATCTTCTGAGATTATAATGTTATATCATTTCTCCTTCCCCCTCTCCCTTCAGCCCTCCCTATGTACCCACTTGATCTAGCCCAAATTCAAGACCTCTTTTTATGTGTTTATAGATGTACATATACGTATTTCTAAACACATAAGTACTTGTTCTATGTAATTTTATTTGTGTATGTTTTCAGGTCTGAGGTTTTGGTTTTGGAGAACTGTTTGGTGTGTTTACCTCTGACAAAGTTGATTTTTATCGCTTTCAGCATTCCTGAGTTGTCTGTTTTTTCTTTCTTTCTTTCTTTCTTTCTTTCTTTCTTTCTTTCTTTCTTTCTTTCTTTCTTTCTTTCTTTCTTTCTTTCTTTCTATCTAGGACTGAGGCCTCCTGAATTTCTTCCCATTCTTGCAAGGATGTTTACTGGTGTCATCCTTGCTTGTTTCATGTTTAGGCAGTCATGTGGGTGAGAATTTACGGGTTGCAGCTTCTGACATTCCTAGAAAACACAGTCTCACAGCAAACTCCCTGATCATCTGTCTCTTCTATCTTTCCAGACAATCTTCAGCAGTGTTTCCTGAGCTTTACCATTGTAACGTAGATGTATCAGCCAGGATTGCTGCGTGTGTCAAGTCTTCATTTTGATTGGTTGTGATATTCTGTAATGGTCTCAGCCTGTTGCAAAGAGAAGTTCTTTTTGTTTTTGTTTTTGTTTTTTTTGATGAAGGGTGAGGACTACACCTATCTTTGGGTAGAAGGAAAAGTAGAATGTAGTCAGAGATTGTGTTGATTTAGTGAAGTGGCAGTTATAGGTTCTCCAAGGTTTTCATAATTTCACTAGCCCTGAGCAGTTGGCTAGGGGTCTAGTACCAAGCATAATTTTCCTCTTGTTATGCTAGCCTTATATTCAATTAGAAAATTGTTGGTTACAATTTTCAAGGTACATGTGCCACTACTACACTCTTAGGGTTACTGTGTGTGCTGGTTGTTGTTGTGGTTCATGGATGTCATCACTGGGTAGGGTTGTTGTTTGCTTTTATTTCTTTGGCACTTGCAGGGCACCATCAGGGTGGCAATGATGAAGGGTAATAGCAATGGCATATGACATTTTTTGGAATCTCTCACACAACCAATAGGACCGGTAACCCAAAAGAGATTTCTCATGTCTGGGGCTGGGGTTTTTGCTAGATAGTCTATGACTCCTGGGAGGGAAGAGATTTGTCAGCCTAGATGTGGAAGATTTTACTTAAATGAATATTTATATACTAATTTATGTGCATTATGGGTGTTGTTTTAGATAGTCAATATTATGATTCCTTAGTCTTCTTCACACATACCCTCTTTTTTCCTTCTTTATCTCTCTATTGAACAGGAGTGACTCCTTCACACTCAATGAAAGTAATACACTTCAAAGCAGAAATGCAGAGTGTGATACTATGCAGTTCTCACTATGGGCCCAGTGAATTCATACCATAGCCACCGTTACTTGTTTTTAATATCAGAGGAAATGAGGGCCTTCCCTTCTCCCAGAGAGCGAGGTGTCAACACTGAGCACAGGGCTGGACACTACTGGAGATATTACCAAGCAGAAAACTATCATACACAGATCCAATCAGACAAAAGCATATTTCCTCTGGCATGCCTTCATTTTACTGTTTTCATTTTCTCACTGAGGCTTACTTTGCTAAAATATCTCCTCAAAGACATTTGATGCACAGAGTTTGCTTCACCACCTTGTCAGTAAACATGGGTCTAGCATCATGTCTCAATCTACCAGGCTTACTTAGGTAACAACAACCATAATAGTAGTTAATTTTCTTTCAGATTTATTCACATTGTGTTTTTCTTATGGGATCTAGCAGAATTCATGTCTCGTGGGTATGAGGTTGTGCAAACCAACCAATCTGTTTTCCACTGTTAATGTTGTCCCTTCTAACAAAGCCTTGCCAATCTTTACTTCTGTTTACATGCTTTGAGAGCATTGTGAGACCAGATTTATATCTTAATTTAACCTCTGTCCCTTTTCAAGAATACGTTTTCTTTCCCCTGGATTTCACAATACCCGCTAAGCAATACTTCCCGTAACATACAATTTTATTTTTGGTTCTCACTGTTCTCATTCATTTTGTCCATAATTCAGTCTCAGGACTATTTTCTGTGCATTTTAGTCTCTTGCAGCCTCATTTCAAGCTTGTACATAAAGGGATCCACTATTTATGGTGAGCCTCTTCCCATCTCCATCACAGATGCGACATATGTATGAAATTTCTGCTTAGCTAGAGGACTGCAGGCATTTCTCTTTCCTACCTTTCTGCAGTTGCTACCCCTGCATCAGGAATTCTTGCAATGAGAAAGTCAAGCAAAAAATGAAGCTATCTGGTGGCTGTTTTAGGATCTAGCATCAGCATATATGTGCTTGGTAGATGTTCAAGGCTAAGGCAGACAATCCCCTGTACAAGAATGAGCTTTGGTTCTTCTAGAAGGCCTGACTCTATTCTTCCCCAAACACATACTCTTTGCTCCGAAAATCCCATCCTGTATGACAAAGGACACCCAAGAAGCAGTGAATTTTCTTTGTGTCACCAAACTTATCAATTATATTTTGACTTTTGCTGGTTGATGACCATGTCTACTGACTTAACATTCTCTACTGCACCATCTATAGATTTTAGGAAGAGAGGATATACGCCCATTCTTTTTAATCTTGGCATAGACTTCTCCTTAAAGCCTCACTGTCCCTAAGACACCCACAAAAACAAACAAAATTAACCCAGAATCTTTAGTATTAAAACTTCAATTAAAATAATTTATCTTTATTGTCCCAATTACATGTCTGTGTGACTGTGTGGGTGAACACATACAGTGTGATGCCTCTAGAGGCCTCAATGGAGGTATAGGTGGTTGTGATCTGCCATGTGGATGCTGGCAACAGAACTTGGGTCCTCTGCAAGAGCAGCAAGTGCTCTTAACAGCTGGGCCACCTCTCCAGTCCCCAAACATTTGACACAATAAATATGGGGTAGAGATGAAGCTTGTGAATTATTTCCTTAGACCTTTGTGAGGTCTGTGTAGGGTTTCCCACTTCCTCAGGAAGGCAGTGTCTGCTTTCCCCTGGGTCTTTGGGAGACTTACCATATGAAATAGATGATAGATTTAATTATGCTCATGTTGCCAAATTATCCTTTTGTACCCACCAGGTATTGATTTCTGATCACCCCATGGCTAACAAAATTTGAGGACCCTCAAGACCCCCATATAAAATTATACACTATGTGCTATATGCTGTGTCCATTCTTCTATGTACTGTATTTTTCAAATAATTCTTTCTATTATTATAGCAACTCAGAGTCCAGAATGATAACAATTACACCACACAACCATATTTTATTCACTGAAGAATAGGTACGAACTAAGTTAAGAGTTAAGAGGCTGGGAGGTGAACCCAAAGAAGCCTGTGGGCTTGATTCTCTTTGGTCTCTATGATGTATGTCTTCATCCTGGGTATAGGGGAGGTCCTCCTTTATATCTGCTGTAAGACAAGGTAATCATAGAATGTTCTCATCATCAGCTCTAACCCAGAAAGGCAGGCAAGACTGATATGATGTTTCTAGGGTCATGAATGACTCTAAGAAGAGGGGTCTAATTTCTATGTTCTGCCTGGGAAAAGTAAAGTTCTTAGTTTGTATGGCCTGCTATGGAGGCAAATGGGAGGCAACAGAAAGAATAGGGATGGCCAGAAGTGACCCTGTGTCAGAGGCTCTTCTGATGTTCCTCATTTCCAAGTGTGTTATGGCTTTCTGATATCCATCAATGGTATGCATCCATTTATCTGTAATATGAGTCCTTTTCACATTCACACTAGAGAGACAGCAGTTATAGTTTGTGCAGCGCGGTGGTGATGTCCCCTGTTTGCCAATTATAGTTTGAAAAGACCTAGACTGACCTTAACTGATGACATCAAAGGAAAAAAAAATGTCCTATCAGGTTAGTAATAAGCATTGAGTATTTTGGATGGCTTTCTCTCCACAGTGTGGAGAATAAGCCCATCAGAGATATAGGAGCTTAGCATATTACTGATTTTTTTTT
>CM053751.1:13147967-13183116 GCA_028658305.1 Pachyuromys duprasi
GGCCCCGGGTTAAGGAGGAAGGGTCGAGGGAGCTTCAACTCTGCATACCTCAAAAGAAGAGGATAGCACTAGTTGGCTACTCCCTCCCTCCCTCCCAACCTGACGCCACAAAGCTGGCTCCACTACCACCAACCCTAGTCAGAATTTATAACCCTGGCAGTTACCAAGCTTCACTCCTTGCTTGATCTTATAAGTGTATGCCCCTTGGACCCTACAGCCCCTGAGTATGCAGATGAAGCATCTTCCAATACCCCTGCCTTAGCCAATGGTACACGGCCACACTAACCTTGCCACAGAGACCCTGGCCATCTTCCGGGGCATAAATACCTCTCCCCACAATAAACCAAAGTAGTTCTCTGAAGCTGTTCTCTGGTGTGTTAATTGTCTGTACACTCATCGCTGACAAAGACTCTGTCTGCACTGCGTTTACCCACACTGGACAAAGCTTCTCCCTCTCCGGCCCAGTTTGCTGTATAGTGAATCAGGCTACCCCAAGGTGGAAGCAAACATGGGGCAGCAAATGCTTGGGGATTGGAGTGACGACATGAATCAAAAGTGTGCTGTCAGGTTAGTTTTCTATCTTTGCAACATCAAAAAATAATTTTGCCTTATGATTCTTGAAAGGATAAATAGGGTTATTGCTTGGGCTGAGAGGAAATGACAGGTTGAGAAGTTGTCTTTGTAGTTGTAATATTTGCCCTAATCCTTTCAGTTTTCCTAACACACTGGTCCATGTGGCTAGCAAATGTAGGGTACGTTGCTGTGCCTTCATAGCTTCATTACTTGAGTCTATCACAGAGGAGAACACGTTAAGCACAACTTACCAGCTCAGCCACACTAGGCAAATCCCAGGGCTGTGCTTCAGAATTAATTAGAGGAACAGCAAAGTTATTAGCTGCTATAGTAATCAAGGCCAGAATGGATGTCCTAAAGGGCCGTGTAAGGCAAGGGGACACATTTTCCCCCCCTGAAATTTCAGGAACATTGAGGTTGCACATCAGGCCAATATCAACCTGAACCGTCTGGATTGGCTCTGTAGAGATTGTAGGTGCCAGCCAGAAAATACGTTGGCTGACATTAAGAGAAACTGTTTGACAATAGAGAGCAGCGAGAGGATCACAGTGAGCGGATCAGTTAGTGGGACAGATAGCACAGGGAATATTTCAAGGTTTGTGTACTCATCTGAAAATAGCGCTGATGCCTTGCCTCTGAGTGTTGTGGCAAATGACCATGAGAAGCACCTCTTTAAAGTGTCCCTCCTTTCTACAGTTTTCTTTTCGCCGAAAACTTATTTTGCATTTGTAGCTTTTGGGGGCTGGAAATGTGGTTCAGTGCTAATGTTTGCTTAGCATGCAAGTAGTCCTACTCAATCTGCTGCCTTAACAGGCTTGTTTATAGTAGTGATATGCCTGTGATCTCAGCACTCAGGAAGTGATACAGGAGGATCAGAAATCAAAGTTCTCCTTGGCTCCAAAGTGAGTTTGAGGCTAGCCTGTGATATATGGGATTCTGTAGTTAAAAAAATATAAGTGAGTAAAGAAAGGAATTTTTCAATTTTGTTTTCCAATAACATTGGTTAGCTCAAGATTTTTAAAAAGCTCGATGAACATCAGAAGGGGGAGAATTTTAAGTTATAGAATCAAGAGGACAATCTCAGATCTCTGAATCAAAAACTTTCAGATGAGATCTTTCACAAGCTCTGAAAAATCTTCTGGTGACTTCACTGTAGTCTGTCTATCTATCTATCTATCTATCTATCTATCTATCTATCTATCTATCTATCTATCTATCTATCTGTCTGTCTTCTTTCTGTCTCTGTATAATCTCTACCTATCTATCTGTCTGTTTATCTACCTACCTATCATCTTTGTGTCTGTCTATAATCTATCTGTATCATATCTATCTACCTATCTTTAATCTATTGCTATCTATCATATCTATCTCTCCACCTATTTGTCTGTCATATCTATCTCTATCTACTATATATTTATCATCTCTTTATTTGTCTATCTACCTATCTATCTCTAACATCTATCAATATCTATCTACCTACCTACCTATCTCTACCTATCATATTTATTTGCCTGTTTGTCTGTCAACTTACATATTTTATCAATGTACTAGGTGATAGCTAAACCAGAACTCACAGAGTTGTATTTTACATCAAAGTCTGTTGCTCCCATGGTCTATTTTGATGGGATAAAATATAAAGAATTCAGATAACTTTTAGAAATCATGGTATTCTCTTGCCCAATATTTTACACAATGCTTCTTGTAGTCCTTAGACTAAATCCTAGGCCCAATAATGGACTTACTATTTAAACTCACTCTGGTTGCTCTAGCTACATATTTTAAGTTAGGTCATTAATAAGTACATTTATAAATACAGACTTGTATTTCTCTCAGTGGTCCTGCAGCCTGGAAAGTCTAAGACCAAGGCTTAGGCTTAAGGTGAAGGCTCATTCTGTGCTTTAAAGATGGTGCAAGTGAATTTGGAAAGAATTTACACTTCCCTCTTTATGGCACAAATGAGCTTCCCTGTGACTTAATTACCTTTCAACAGCTTTGTGTAAACTCCAAATGCCATAATCTTGCAGGTAAAGCTTTATTTCAAAGGACTAATATCATATAGTGTACATATGATATGTACACTTACCACAACTTACCACAACTGCCATTAAATCAGGAATCAACAACTTAATAAAAGCCAGTGCACTTATTTAAAAAAATGTGAGTCTAGAAAAATCATAATTAAAATTGGAAACATTAGTAATAGAATGGCATGTGATTTATATATAGTATAATTTTTGACATACAGAATGTAGGCACACATAGGAAGTCTAAAATCTTGTATCTGGAAGGAACAGATGAGCTAAGTAGCCCCCTCATCAGTCAGAATGGGGACAATGATGTAAACTAAGGAAATAGGAGATTGCATGTCATTGCAGATGTACTTTTTAAGATTCCCAAATTTTCAAGTTTTCAGAAGAACTAAAAATAGACAAAATGGAACAGAGCAAACAGGATCTCAAACAGTCCTGAAATGAGAAAAAATAAACATCCTTCAGCAAGTAAGACAGTGATGCTCTTCTCAGCAGTCTGGGAGCAGGCAGGTCTTCAGAAAATCACTCCTATGTTTAGCTAAACTGATCTGTATCTCACCATTGTTCCTTTCTCCTGCTACCCTGCTTTTGCTGTAAGTCAGGGTTTTGACTGCTAAAGTAACCATCCCCTCAGCTTTAGTTTCCAAATCCCAAAGATATGCTATATATAAATGATAAGTAATACATCATTGACAAGTTGAGGATTAATATAGATATGCAGATTATTTATGTTTGACAGTTCCATACTTATACAATGAATTTTATCATATACCCTCCAATACCATCTTTTATTTTCCTCTCATTTCCACTGAGCCTTTCTTCTTCCTGTCCAGCTTGTTTCCTACTTTAAGTCATTTTAATATGAGATGCTTAGCATGACCATCATTGTGGATTATTATTTGGAGCATGAACAACTAACCGGTGGCTACACCACAGAAAAAAAATGATGCTCCCTCCTTCCTGGTAGTGAGCAATTGCCAGTGGTCCTTAGGGAGCGTTAGTATCCCCTAAGCCTTTGGCCTATTCATTATAGAGAGAAGCCATAGATTTTATTAAGCCACAATTCTTCCTAGAGGAAAAAAATTATACTCATATATAAAAATGTCAATTCAGCCTGTCTCGGTGAATTATCTTAAGCATGCCCTGTTTTATAACCGCCCTTAAAATCCCATAAGAGATGCTGGAGTCTGCTTGGTACAGACAGTTACTGGAACATTGAATTTGTTTTCAGGTCTGGTTCTTTTTGGTCCAGTTCACCTTCCAACTCATAAACACCAGCGTTTTCACGGAGGATAAGATGCCAGCTGTTGAATGAGCCTTAGGTTTATGCTCCAGGTTTATGTAGTTAATTTACGGCAGTCCCGCTTAAAGTCTACATTCCTTAGGTATCTACTCAAAAGTTCCTTGATGACAGGTTGTCAGATGAAAGTTCAGTAACCATTTTTAAAATAATTTTATTTATGTATTCACTTTGCCTCCTGACCACAGCCCCCTCTCTCTTCTCCTCCTGGTCCCACCTTCCCACCCCTTCTCTCCTTTCCCCCTCCCTTTCTTCTCAGAGAAGGAGAGCCCTCCCCCCACATCAACACACCCTGGCACGTTAAGTCACATCAGTACTGAGCACATCCTCTTCCACAGAGGCCAGGCAAGGCAGCCCTTCTATGGAAAAGTGATGCAAAGGCAGGCAACAGAGCCCACTAGATAGGGGACCAACATGAAGACCAAGCTGCCCATCAGTTACATTGGGTAGAGGGCCTGGGGCCAGACCATGCATGCTCTCTGGTTGGTGCTTCAGTATCTGTAAGCCCCATGGGCCTAGGTTAGATGACTTTGTTGGTTTTCTTGTGGATTTGTTATCCCCGCTGGATCCTTCTACACTCCCGCACCCCACACTTCCACAGGATTCCCTGAGCTCCTCCTAATGTTTGGTTATGAATCTCAATCCCCTGCTGGGTGAGGCCTCTCAGAGGAAACTTTTTTTTTTTTCAGTGTATTTTCATTGTAGAAATGAATGGTTTTCACTGTGGTAGTTTCAAAATCATGTCATGTGCCAGACAGTGCTCAGCCCACTATTCTGTTCGGGCACACACAGTCTAAGACTGAGATTGTATCATTCATAATTTTTAAAATATCATCTACAGTATTGAGCCTCTATCCATAAAATAAATCCGTCCCATTATGCTGAGTTAGCTCCTTCTCCCTTTCTTCTACCCCAAACACTAATCCTCTATTTAACTCTGTGGACCTTTCCTCCTGCAAGCCTTTCGTAATCCTGGTCACAAGATGCAACTGGGACTTTTGGCTACTTTATTGGGTTCCTAAATTTACCACTCTCTCCCACCCCAAACCATTCCAACCTCCCACCCCAACACTAGCCAGGTGGAAGGTTAGAGGGAAAGGGAACGTAGACCTCTTTAGATTAGTTCCTGCTGATCAGGGCAAAGTTTGACCTTCACCGTCAGGATGTTTAATGTCTTCTTCTTGTCTCTGTTTGTACAACTGCTTGACACCAACAAATTGCAGCAGCCAGGACCACTAGCAGCAACAGCCAAAGGCTCTATCAGGGCTCTCCCATTTATACCCTGTCTAGAGTACCCAGAATTAAACTACCTGCAGCTGGCAAAAAAAAAAAAAAAAAAAAAGATCCACCTAGAATACGAGACAATCACAGCTAACGGCTGTGGTCAAACTGAAACAGCCCCATATTCCACTCCTGGGATTAAAACAAAAACATATTCACATAACATGACTGAGTTTTAAAAGAAACCCAAGTTCCCCACTACGATTAGACCTGAAATCCTTCCTTCTTGCTTGCACTTCTGCCACAGTCACTGTCCATTCAGATCACGCTAATCTTCTCCAGGTTTCACCGCACGTTCACTGAGGCAGGAACCTGAGCCTTTGTGCTTTCTTCTCTCCTGTTGCCTTGGAGGATGTCTGGGGAAGAGAAACAGAAGAGGCAGACATGCTAACGTAGATTTAACTATAGGAAATTAGCCTTCATAAATTGTGTGAGACATTGATAATATTTTAATGGGAGCTCCAATCGGCTACTATGCCTATTAGTTCTTATTGTCAACTTGATATAACCTAGACTCACTGGGACCTTAACAGAGGAACCTGCCCAGATCAGGCTGGCCTGTGGCCATGCGTGAGAGAGACTGTTTTGTTTGATTGATGTGGGAGGGTTAGCACACTGTGGGCTGCTCCATCTCTGGACAGTAGATAGGGGCTGTGTGAGAAGGCAAGCTAGGAAAGGAGCTGGCAAGCAGTTTCTCCATGGTTCACCCCTGCAGACTACTGCTTCAGTCTTTCCTTGACTCATCTCAGTCAAAATCTGCGACCTGGAAATATACAATGAAATAATCTCTTTCATACCCAAGCTGTTCTTCGTCATGGTGTTTATCACGGTAGCAGAATGAAACTAGAATAGATAATATCTTAAAGCAAAGAACAATTTATACCGCTTAAAGTGACAAAGAATTTGCCTCACTTATCTTATTATTAAGTTATCATTTAAGGGTTGAAAGATGAGGACAGAACAAAATAGATGTCCAACCAATGTATAGTCAAGTGTCATTCAACAACATCAGATGACTTTATTATTGTGCAGACACTGAGTGTTCTTACACAAACACAGATCATTTAATCTGCTGCACATCTTGACTGCACTGTTCAGCTCATTTAAATGTTTTTTTTTAACTTTGAATCTTTTACCTAAAAGCTAAAATAGAAAAAAAATTTATGATAGCCTCGGTCCACACTGGGCTAGGTCAGGGCCACCAACATCCCTAGCTTCCTCCAGCACATCTGTCCCCTTGGAAGATCTTCAGGGACATGATACCTTTGGAGTTACCATTTATGATGACCAGACCGGGTCTTCTTCCTTAATAATTTTGAAGGATCTATCTGTTGCTGTTTTGTAAATGATTTTTCAAAGTTGGCGTAGACTCTAAAATAATGACAGAAAGTGCAATATGATAATATAGCCATTTATTATGTTTTCAAGTATTGTTACTATAAATAATTGCATGTGCCATCTTTTGTATACCTAGAAGTGTATCACTATGCATCATTATGAATGCAAAATGCATTGCACCACGTTATGGTGTGTACAAGATGGCAGGAATTAATCAGTTCCACTATCATCTATGGGCCTGCTGTCACCTACGAGCTACCACATTGACTAAAGCATCATGAGGTGTAGGAGTGTATTTGCTTATGAGTACATGCTGTGTAAGGCTTTAGCTGTGAAATGGAATGACTAACAATTCCATGCCCAGCTGGCATTTAAACACTGTTCTCATCAGATATTTCATATTCTCCCATACTAGAATAGGAGGTCTAAGCTCCTTGTGATTTCTTTGATTTATATACTTTCTGGAAGTGGCAGATCACTAATTATTTTGGCCTGCCAACTTAGCAGCAGGTCTCTGAAGTATACACAGCAGTTTCTTTTGAATTGCATAGTATAAAGTTTCACCCCAGGGACATTTGAACAACTTGGTCACCCAAGTTCTATAGGAACTTCTAGAATATGGTATTTCAAAGAGGGATATTAACTCAAATTCTAATCCTTTGAATTATACTTATGATATACTCATTATACAATTTGAAGCCACTCTGCGGAATTTCTCCTAAGAATTTTTATTCTGGGCTGTTGTTTCTCTCATATGAGAGAAAAAATATATAAACAATCACAATATGAAGTAGATTCATATCACGAGTGCTCAATTGTTTACAATGGTATGCTATACATAGAGGGAGGGGCAGGTGGTTGGCCTGGGTGAAACCACATGTGGAGGAGTAGCTGCTAGATCAAATGTAAACAAGAGTTCTCAGAACTCAGACTTTGAGTAAATTAAGTCAAGACTAGGGAACAGGAGCTCTTCAGCATCTCTACCTACCACCCCCTTCCATTGAAATACTTCAGTCAATTATGTTCTTTACAGTCTACTCAAGAATGTCTACTCAAAGTGACCTGCATCACAAGAAATTTCTTTGAAAAGTCCTCTTCCAACCAATATTGACTTGTGCTGCATAGGAGAGATTAACATCCTGCTTTTATGCCTACATCAAACCATATGTGCATACTTTATCTGAGTCTTCCAGTGCACAGACAATGAATTTCTGGTCAACATGAAGCATATCTCTTTAGAGTCATGGGTTTTCCATCAGAGTAGGTAACTCAATTGGCCATCTAGAACCAAAGTCCCTTCTACTACCTAATTATACTGAGTGTTGCCTTCATAATGTTTGATTTCTTAGTCACATCCTGGTCCCTTGCTTAAATATTAAACTTCATTTCTTGCTAACCATGTTTCTCTGTTTCCATTTTCCTTCGAATCTTTGGTTTCTTTATACTCTGTTACATTTAGAATTCAGTATTTGCTCATTATATTCAGAATTCTTCTCTTGCTTTCTCTTCCTTAACCTGTGGGATTCCCCAGCTGATTTCTGTGTCTTGTCTCCTGTTGTGTAAATCTTAAGTGTCTTTGTTCTGGCTGTATGTCCAGGGACTGTTGTTTTGTCTCTTCCTGCTCTGTAAGCTATGTCTTTGTTCTGGACCTATATATATCCAGTGAGTTTGTTTAGGAATCACTTACCAGGCCACTTGTGAGGTTTCCAGTCACTCATAGAGGGGAAAAAAAAAACCTTTCAACAAATAGGCGCTAAGCCTATAGAGCACTCAGTATGGACAGATGGGCCATCTTCCTAATCACTCCCTCTTTGTCATGCTGAGATGTCTTCTCCTCCTTGTTTCCATTTTACTCAGTGTATAATTCCTTTCCTTCCTAGAATGGCAATACTGAAGCAATACCAATGAAATGTCTCACTGTGTTCTTGTATTATTACTATTTTTCTAAAAAAATAGTATGATAAAATATTGAATGGCATAAGCCAAGTCTCCCAACTAGGTAAGCCAGGTCTCACTTCCTTTTAAATATATTTTATGCATATGTAAGACTACATGTATGTTATCCATATTCCTGTAGTGCAATTTCTTATAGAACACACCATAGGGATAGGAGGCCACTTGTGCTCTCAGCTGTGAGAGTCAAAGCCCTATAACCTTGTAGTTATGTTGCATTTTGTTGTTCTCCTACTCCTCGTGCTTTTCTATCTCTTCCTGGGCATATCTACCTCTGCTAGGATAGACTACCAAGCACGTTAGCTGGCACATGAGAAACATTCCACAGATGTTACGTGTCATGACTTTAATTATTATTAGAGATTTGATATTTCTCCCCTACCATTCTTCATTGGTAAATTCAAGTTCTCTCTCTTTAAATCAAGCAGCTGCAATGGAGGCTGCAGACAACAATAGCTAAGAGTTTTCAGAAAGGATTATATGAAGTATGGAGAACTGCCAAGAGATAATTTCTACAATTTAGGTGGAAAGAGACTATGAAAAAGAATAACAGAGGAGAATTCTGGGGAACAATGTATGACATCATCAAACTAAAAAGAGGTTCCAACTTAGACTATTTTTGCACTCTCTGTCAGTTAGATTGAAGCTCCAGCTGTGTTTGGTCCCTGAATATTCTGATGGGATTTCAAAATTTGTTAATCAGAGACAAGACTTGACTCTCCTCTGTGGCCCTGTGTAATTGGTACTTTGCAAGCCCTTCACTGTGAACATGATGTTAGAATGTGACAAATTATATTCTGGGGTTAGTAAGATGACAATGGTAGCTCTAGAACAGCTATTTAGAAGTTATTTAGAGACGATTTGGTTGGAAGTGTGGGTGGTAAGGGTTATTTGAAGTTATGTTTTTATAAAAGCATTCTGTTCCTACTTTGTGTCCTAGCTTTAGGAGGCTGACTTGCACAAACCAGTCATCATTTATCACTATCCAATTGTCTAAAACCAAGTTTAAAAAAATCTGTTCCTTGGGTTAGTTCTGATGTGTGTATATACATCTGTGTGCTGTACACATCTCACAGTTCTTTACTGAACAAGTAACTACAAACCATTTATAGTTGTTAAATAGTTATCTTCACTTTCCTATTTTACCCTATATGAATTTATTTCTCATATGTCCTGAATTAGTCAAGGTTCTCCAGAGGTACATACGGGTGCATGCACATGTGTATTACAGGTCATGTGTGACCTAGCAAGTCCAACAACATATGTCTCCCAAAAGAAAGACCAAGAATTCAGCAGTTTTTTTTTTAAGTCCAGGAGGCTGGATGCCTCAGCTAGCCTTCAGACTCTGTTGGAGTCCCAAAGAAACAGGTTCTAATACCAGTGAAGGGATACCTCAGCAGCAGGATGGATGAGTTTGTCAGAGAGAGTGAGAGTGAGCAGGTAAAAAGGAAAGCCTTCCTTCATACACGACCCTTCATTAGAGCTGCCACTAGAATGCATGGCCCAGACTTAAGGTAGTCCTTCCTGCTTCCTATGATCTGGATGTAAGGTATGACTTCCCACCTGGAATGACCCTATCGAGAACATCCTTCCCAGGTAGTCCAGGTGCCTCAGCTGTAGATGCTTCTAGATGTAGTCATGTTGACAACCAAGGTAAGAAACCACAAGTTTCTTGTTTAGAACACAGGAATGACACTGTAAAGTGTCCCTCACTCTTATCATCCCAGCTTGATGGAAATATCCATGAAACAGACCTGATACGTTCTTCCTAAATCACATAAACACATGCGGTGTGTAGGAGTCAGGGCTTAGAGTTCAGAAATCCATTTCTCCAGGATATATCTGTAGCGTGACTAATAACTTCATTAATAATGAAAGCCATGGCTCACTTTGGCTACAAAGCATATTGAAAAGTGGAACCTCTCTGAGACTTCTGCCCGTGAATGTCAAGGTCAGGAGCAGCAGCTGCCGAGGAGCTGTGATCCCCACTGACGGGACACTGCTTCTGAAACTGTTTGTATTACATGTTCTCCCACATGAAAACTTAACTCTAAGGGCACAGATATGCTGACATATGACACACAGAAACAACTTAATATGTATCTTATGACAATGCACAGTCTCGACTCAAAGAGCAAAAAATATGGCAAAAATTCAGTTCAGATTGTTTGAACTCATTTTCTTTTATTTCCCAAGGAGCATATTTGGACTTTTTTTTTGGTGTGTGTGTGTGTAAAAGGGACTTTTATGGATTATTTGTCTAACTGTAAGCTAATTTAAGTCCTCTGAGCATGTTTAAAGTACATAATAACAGGCTGTGATGTTTAGCAGATTAGCCATATTAAACACATTTTCAACTTATGATATTTTCAATAGATTTAGTAGAACTTAACAGCATTATAAGTCACAGAGAACCTGTATACTCAGATATTATTTTGGAACAAAACTGAGCACAGGGAAATTCAGTTGTGCTGGCTAGATTTATATCAACTTGACACAAGCTAAGAAGGGGCACCTCAATTAAGAAAATGTCTCCATAAGATCTGGCTATAGGCAAGCCTGAAAGGCATTTTAATAATTAGTGATTGATGGGAGAGGGCCCAGCCCATTTTAGGCGGGGCCATCCCTGAGCTGCTGTCCTGAGTTCAATAAGAAAGCAGGCTGAGCAAGCCATGGGGAGCAAGCCAGTAAGCAGCACCCCTCCATGGCCTCTGCATCAGCTCCTGCCTCCAGGTTCCTGCCCTAATTGAGTTCTTATCCTGACTTCCTTCCGTGATGTGCTGTGGAAATGTAAGCCAGATAATCTCTTTCCTCCCCAACTTGCCTTTTGGTCACAGTATTTTGTTGCTGAAACAGAAATCCTAATTAAAGCATTTGTCTCCAACCATTTCCCCATTTGCTAGATGCAGTGTTACACTTTCCTCTGAACTGAAACATTACATGCTTTCATAGAAGCCCCTAAAGCCTTAGGGGTTATAAAGGTAAGCTTAAGGCTCAGGAAATAAACAACTCAGAAGTCTGAAGAAATTCCTGAAACTTACCAGAGCCTTCCCTGAGGGTAGCAGTAAAGACTGTGGAGGAGAGGAGACACTATTAACCTGTTGATTGTTATGAACTGCTTACAAATTGTTCAGAGAGCTCCAGGGTTCCAGCCTTTATAAGTTTTCAATTATAAAACTATTGAGTAATCTCTCCAACACCAACAACTTTTTTTTTCCTAAAAAACAAACTCTACTTTGAATATTTAGGATATACAACACAATATTATGGGATAAACCAAAAGGGGAAATCGTATCTCATAGACTCATCATATATTGTTATCCATGTTTCTGCTCTGTAGCACACAAAAGAAAGATCTGTACTTTGAAAGACTGGAGTGCATTGGAAATCATAAAATACTGATTCAACAAGTTGCAAAAGATACAAATAGATGGAAAGATAACCTGTGCTCAAGGATCACAATGAATAGGGCTAAAAATCTATATAGACAAACACATTCTGAGAAAGAGAATCAAAACAGTTGCCTTCACACTTCTTCATTGAAAATTATATCACAAAGCTGTAGTTTAGTATGGCACTGGCATAAAGTAGACATAGAGTAGTGATATGGAATACAGAGCCCAGAAGTGAGTCTAACCATGTATAGACAACCTGATAAACATACAGTGGAGGCACAATGGAGAAAGAATAGCTCCTTCAGTAATGGCACTGAGCAAAACTAGATTTGCATATAAGAAAAAATGAGATTACACCTTAAAACTATACATAAAATAACTCAAAATAGACATATGACTTAAAACATTAAGATTAAGAGCATAGAACTAGAAAACAACATAAAGGGAATTTTCTGACACTGGAGTTGGCAACATTTTAGACACCATACCAAAATCTATGTAACAAAGAAAAGTAAATTCCCATCATCAAGTGTAAGACCATACAAAAAGCAAAATAAATAGTAAGCAAAATGACATTGATAATAGTTGCAAATCTATTTCTAATAATGGTTAATACAAAAAAAATGTAAAGAACCCATACAACTAAATCCCAGGACAAATACTTCAATTTAAAAAGAAAACCAACGTGAGTAGATGTCACTTAACCATTTATCAAGTATACAGTTAGTAATATTAAATACTGTCAAATAGTTGTATAACCTTCAACACCGTCTACCTATACCATTTTCATCTTGTGAAATGAAACTGTGTTTACATCAACCAACAGCACTGTATATGCTCAATAATCTTTGTACCTGGAAATTGCCATTGTACTCCATCTCTGACACAGAATAGTTTCACATAGGTTAAACTATACTGTTCTAATGCTCAGCTTGATTAACTTAGTGCACTGTGTGCCCCATTCATGATGCTGCCCGTGATGGGACTTCTCTCCTTTACATGGCTGAGCAATATTGAGCCATATATATATATTCTTTATTTGTTTTTTAGCCCTCTGAGAAAGAGTCTTGCTACGAAGACCTGGCTGACCTGAAATTGACCTAAAAATAATGGGCAGATGGCAATAGTGGAGAACTCTCCCTTTTAGTGGACTAGGAGAAGGGGATGGGGAAAAAGGAGGGAAGCTGGGACTGGGGGAATTTAGAGAGGGGGCTTCAAACAGGATATATAATGAATAAATGGTGAAGAAAAAAATTGCTGGAAATATCTACCATTCTGCATGAATTGAACTTTTATGTAAGTTTAATAAAGAAATTAAATTACATAGAATACTCAAGATATTCCTAATTCATACCTTGAAAAAATATTCATCTTGATCAAAGTTAGCTATGTCAGTGGCCATATTTCCTTGGAAATAGTAAATCTTGTGGCATAACTCTTTTCCTTCTAAAGAGTCTACCTAAGTCGATTATGGACGTTTTAATGAGATCTAAGTTAGAACACTGATTTATCATCATGAGATTTCCAGTAAAAACCTGAGAACCGGACTGACTGAAGTGCTGTAGCAAACAGTGTTGAGAGAGGAGTGCGAGTCAAAAAACAGAGAGCAGGAAAGCAAAGCCATGTTAAGGAAACCTTTACAAGAAAAGGAGAAAGTGAACATTTAGAGAACTGACTCTATGGAAGTGGTTTTTCTAGTATTAAATATGAATGGATTCAGCGGATCTTGGTAGTCACCTTACAGTTACTCCTTGCCTCTGAAGAGGCTTTTCTCTCTGAAAGTTTTAAAGAATTAAATGTTATAGGTAAGCTTTTCTTTTTTGAAAGGAAAAGGAAAAGCATACTGGGTTCCTCTTACCGACTCTACTGGAAGAGATAAATCATGTGTAAGTTAAAAATATGAGCAACCATACTAGAACCCACACCCACATGGATTAGAAACATCTCTAGGAAGGAAAGAAAAAGGGAGGAGGAGGGGAGAGGGAGAGGAAGGAAGAGAAAGAATGAGAGAGAAAGAGGGAGAAAGTGAAGCAGGCTTCTCTATTTCCCACTGTTTAAAAGTTGACAGTGACCTTGATGTATGGTCTGCCACCTATCCCCTGCCCTGCAAAACCGCTTCCTTGTGAAATGATTTATAATCATATCCCAGTGCTTCAGGCCGGTGTCAGTATAAGTGGAAATATTCGAGTCCTTTCAGCCCCTCATTTTTTAATTAGACTCTGGATGACACTCTGAAACAGGAGTGTCACTGTTTCTGCTTTTGTGCTGTCCGGACTAATTAATGAACAGACTCTTTCATAAGTAGATTAATGGAAGTTGTCTCATTACCAAAGTTATTTCAGGCATGGCTCTATTGCACCTCATTACAGAAGCGTGAATGGAGATGACTTTCAATTAGAACACAAACTCCTGGATCTCAATATTTTTGTTAGAATAGTTTGTTTTGTTAGAATAGTTTGTGTTTCCAGAAAGGATTCTTAGCTTTCTTTCCTTTGCTTGTGTCCTTATTTAGACAAAAGCTATTCCACATAAATTCAGAGATCTGTAATCAAAAGTGCTTGTCCACCTGAAATCTGTCACTTAATGAAATTATTTAAGGTCTCTACTATTACTTTTTCCTTTGTAAATTGACGATAACACCTTGGTGCCTCTCTTGCCTCATAGACTTGAAAGACTGAATGAAAGCACTAATGATGCTCGTCTTCCTTTTCCACACACGCACTCCCCTCTTTCCAGGCTCCTACCGTGCCGTCCTTTCTTTTGTTAGCTTCAGCATTTGAGTCAATGACCCACCTTTGACTTTCTCAAGCATAGTGAGCTGTATCTGTGACTGCACTTCATGGTTCACAGTCACATCATGATCTTATCGCCATGAATTGTTCATTATTCCAACTTCGGGCCATAACTCCACATTTTAAGAATCTACCACTTCATATTAAGTAGATAATTAAAAAAAATTTAGTCAAGAATGATTTTAGTAATTCTGTGAGATTTTCATATATTCTGTTTTGATCATATTCACCCCATTCCCCAACTCATCCTAGATTCATCTCCTTCCCTAAACACCCAGCCTTTTATCCTATGTTTGTTTTTAAATCCATCAAGTCCAGTTTGTGCTTAGCACATCCTTTTGACTGTGTGGACATTCGTCGGAGTGTGGTTGACCCACCAGGGGCCATGCTGCTAACAAAAACTGACGCTTGTTTCCCAGTAGCTATCAGTTGTCCACAGCTCCTAAGCTAGGGGTGGTATGTTGAGCCTGGCTCCCGTCTCCATGCTAAGATTTGGTCTAGCTTGAGCCTGGGCATGCTGCCACATCCACTGAGTTGATATGGACACTTGTTCTGATATGGTTTGAAAACACTTTCCCTTTACTATCCATTGCCTCTTGCTCTTACAATCTTTCTGGACCTTCTTCCACAACGACCCGCAGTGAGCCTTCATTTTGGAAGGAGTATAATAAAAACATCCCCCGTAGGGCTGAAAATTCTGTAGTCACTTATTCTCTGTACTTTACCCAGTTATGGGTCTTCATGTTAACTTCTATCTATTACAAAAAATGAAACTTACCTGATGAGTTTAAGGCATACACTAACCTATGTGTATAGCCACAAGTCATTAGGAGTCATTTTAATACTATGTCCATCTTGCAGAATAATAGTAGTAGTTTCTCTCCTGAGACCTATGACCTGTCTAGCCAGATTCTTGGCCTTGATAACGGTGTCAGATTTGATTTCATCTAGCAGAGGGACCTTAAATCCATTTTTTAAAAAAAGGGTTGGTTATCCCATGACAGTCCCCCCACTATTCCATTTCTCTCATTAGAGCACTTTAAGGTGAGGCCCGAGTGCTAGTCTGGGTGTGCAAAAGGTTTTCTACAGAGTGTTACTGTTACAGTTTAGCTCTTTTAGCATGAGATGGCAGGTGGCAATGGAAGCTCAGGTGTTCTAAAATCTATGGTGATACTGAAATGTTACAGCTCTTAGTTAAACTGCTGTGCTAAGCACAGCAGAGGTTTAAGCAGAAGCCCGTGTCTGGTCAGCTTGCAGCTAAGACACAGTCCTGGAAAGGCCCAGGCCCAGCTGGAAGGAGGCAGGCCTGGTGAGATGCGGCAGGCAGGAGGGGAATGATGAATCTCAGATGGTCATGGTGAAAGACTGATTGTATCATGCAGCCAGTCAGCAGTGTGAACCCCTGGCAGCTATTTTAAATAAGTGATTTATAAATCTTTGGGAGGGATTTGGAGGATGAACGTGTTTGATTTGACAGGGTTAGGGGGTCAGGGATAGTTGATTTGCATGTAGTGCTACAATGCCTCATTTTCCATGTAGTATCATGGTCCCATCAAAACAAGAAGAACACAATACTTAATTATTCTAAATACAATTGAAGGTCATTGCTTAAGACTAAGATCCTTAACAGGGTGGGGCATTTCTAGGCATAGATAGCTAGTTGAACTGGTTTTCTTATCAGGAAAGGGTCTGCCCTGTAATCTTCCCTGAGGGCTATGTGATACTCCTTAAAAGACCTGGAATCACCCAGATCAGGGGAGATTTTTAGAATACCCCTGAGAAAAAGGAGTCTCTCATAATAGACCTAGAGCTATCCGGAGATGTCACACTTCAACTTAATCCAGCAGAGCCCCACAAGAGTCAATGTTCTGGCTCAAGGATGGAAGGGTATATGGCCTGGAGTGCAAGCACCATCTTGAAGCTCAAAGTAGCCTTAATTGGCAGCTAACCAGGACCTTCATCTCTTTCTCTCATATGAAGAGATCTATTCTTCAAGTCAACAGTGAACTTGGAAAAGGAACTTAACCACAGCCTGGTCAACCTCTTATCTCCACACAGTGCTAATCAAAGAAGCCCATGCACACATGCCCAGACTTTTGATCCCCTGAATGAGGAACTGAACTGAGTATTGTTTTAGCCACCAAGCTGATGGAAGTGCAAAAGAAACTAGAAAAGTTAACAGGAAAAGGGAGACATCTGCTCTCTGCCTTCATTGATCATTCTCCCTACAGCAAATACTTTAACATTTTCTGAACACCATATTTTAGTAGAGATCAATGATGTTGGGAATCTTCTCTATTTGTTATCCACTTGTTATCTTTCTCAAGGAATCATCTTCTGAAGTTCTTTGGCCTTAAAAAAGTCCAATTACATAGTTATTTGCCATTATATTATAGGAATTCCTTACCTGTATATTACTTTAAAATATTTTCTGCTTCTCTGTGGGGTGTTTGTTCCCTATTTCCTTTCCTGTGCAGACACTTTTTCATTTTAAATCTTGTCTGTTTTTGCTTTTGGTGCCTGTGTTTTGGGAAATCATTCTCAATAAATCATTGCTAAGACCAATGGCGTGAAGCATGCTTTCTCCTCTTTTTTCTTCTAGGTGTTTTATAGTTCCAGACTTTAGGTTTGCTTACTTAGTCCTTTTGTGTTGATCTTTGGATATTCTGTGAGATAAAGTTGGGTTTAATTTTCTCCCCAGCACCACTGAAGAATGCCATTCTTCCCCTACTGTGTACTCTTATCAACCTTGGTGAAGATCAATTTATTGTATCTATATGGGCTTATTTCTGGGTTCTCTTTGGGGAGGTGACTGAGCCCACCATACTGTATGTCCACTATCCATAGTTTCCACTACATAAATATAGTTCTTTATTTTAAACTCCGTGTATTTTAAACGACATCAACTTTTTCCATCTAAAATGAGTTATCTCTTAGTGACTTTTTATTAAGGCTCATTTTTTTTTTTACAATTGCCTGTGTTTGAAGTACAGTGAAGTTCTTGTGAGTATAAGTACATTCACACATACACACACACACATTTATTTTCAGACATTTTGCAAATATATCTTCTACTCTGGGATTAAGAAAGCCACTCAGAATCATCCTGAAATACTAGTGACAATTCCCAGAGTCATCTCCTGCACAGCACTGTTGGTTTGTTCTATGAACTGTATAATGTCAATTATTAAATAAATAGATAAAGCATATTCATTATTAATGATCTTAAGCAGTATAGGTGACCACAACTTTACTATTATAAAAATTTAAGACAAAGACAAATTGCTCTGGCATAATGAACAAGTAAAGTAAACATTAAAAGTATTTGCATTCAGGTTATCAAAGACAGCACAGAAAATATGCACTCATATCCCGTCTTTGCCCTTTACTGTGTGAAAGCATGTGGCTTATTATAGTTAAAACCAGCAGGGTTTTCTTTGGATATTCACTCATTTATTCCCAGAATATTTTTTGTTATTTAATCACTTATGTGAGTTTCTTGGTGAAATGTGATTCTCTAATCTTCCTTATGATCCATAACACTTAGAAAGACATTATACAGGTCACAGCATCAGGACCGCTGAGGCATATGCCAGCTACAGGTCCTGAACCCAATGCCGCCCTTGGAAGAACATCTTGAATTCAGAATTCGAAATGCTGCAAGCCACTGCTCATGTTCTTGAAAAAAGAAGTGAAATCCTAAGGTTTTACAGTATAGAACAGATGACGGCCTACATCTAACGTTCTTGACTCTCAAAGCTACTTTCCTATAAATACTTATTAAAATGCTCTTAGATTTTATAAAGACAAATGGTAATACTCAGATATTCACACACACACACACATACACACACACACACACACACACATACACACACACAGCAGCAGCTATTACTAATGACGGTCAAGGAAGTCACCACACTGCAACAGGCATGAATTTTGATTTACAAATAACTATTAGTGTGACATTTAAAGTGCATTCTTTCTTTTCTTTTTTTTCTCTAAAAGCCACAACACCAAATAAACCTACAATTATTAATTTTATCAGAGTGGGAAATATGAATCAAGTGGTTCAATCTGGACAGAGAACAAACTCTCTTAACACATCCTGTTTCTAAAGCACTGTCCACCTGGTGTTGGTTACATGCTGGATACAGAATAAAGACAACAATGCAAACAGCATTTAGTTTTGTCTTTTAAGCAATGGCAATAAGTGAATATCTAGAGTTATGGGCAATGATTATAAAAACGTTCATTTGCATATTATGAAGCATTATGTCTCAGTGAGTGTCATAAAATGTATCCCAGAGATCAGGCAAGGATCCCCACTGGACAGTAGATGTTATGAGAGAAAAGGTGTTCTAAATAACAATATTTATGTTGGTATAATGTTCTTGTGGAATGTGTACAATTTACCCTTGTTCATTCAAATGCTGATTTCTCTACCCCTCTATCTGGTTTCAATCTGGACATTGCATTGTGATGTTTATTCTAAGCATCACCTGTCTCAAGTTCGTGTAAACATGCCACCGTTTGTTCTCTGTAATTTCAGTAAAACAACCAGCCAAAGCTGAGCAATGGAGAGAATAGGGTGGGACATCCTGGTCTGGAAGGGAGGCTAAAGAAGTGAGGGGGAGGAGTAGAAGAGAAGAGATCAGCAAGAGAGTAGTTGGAACCATGAGGAGAGATGAACCAGACCTAAAATATGATTAAAAGCAAGTATAATGTGGAAAATCTTAATGGGAGGAAACTATGTGGGCTTGGAGGTTTAGGATGGAGTAACTATTGCCCAGCATTGTGCTCTAGATTAATTAAATAAAGCTAGTCTCTGTGTGGTGATTTGGGTATACAGCTGGTTTAGGAATAAGCACTGTTTAACTAAAATATAAATGAATAATGAATATTACGAATCAAAACCACATTTATTTGGAAATTTCATACATGCATTCAGTGTATCTTAAGCATATATATCCCTCCCCCAAATCCTCCCCAGGATTTCCCCATCACTTCTCCCTCCTAATTTTATGTCTTTCATTTTAATTAATCTTAACCTACCTAGACAGGTTAGTTCAGTCCATAAGCATGTAGCATAAAGTTATATTCTATGGCATGGAAAACCTGCCAGTGTCCACACTCCTGAAGAAAAAAAATGAGTCTCTTTCCTCAAATATCCATCAGCTCCCAATAGATCCTCAGCCCTCAGTGTGGCTTTGTGAACCCTCCCCTCTTCCATAGTGGAAATTTTAACTGCATTGATCTTATGCAGGTCTTGTGCAAGTAATCATGCTGCTATGAGTTCATCAGAGGACAGCACTTCACAGCACTCTCCTCCATCTTAGGGCTCTTTCTGCCCTGTGTCCTATGTGTCTAGGTGTGTGATATAGATGCTCTGGGCCTGAGCACTCACAGCCATTGATTCTCAGCACTTTGAATAGTATTGCAGGTTATCCCATCACTCAGGAGGCACGCAATCACATGTTTTATACAAGTTGGCTTAGGTGGCAAGGCTGTTTAAACAAAGCTCTAAATAATGAACGAGTAGATGGATGGATGGATGGGTGGGTGGATAAAGAGAAGGAATATTCTGGGGAATGGCTTATGGAAAGTAGGCATGTGATTATCATAAACATGTATTTGATGATCAAAGTTCACAGATCTGTTTTGTGTTTTAGTTTTCCAAATAAAGATACCCTCAGACACAACCATTTACTCTGCCAATTGTGTCAGAGATTACTGAGCTACTAGAAAGCTACCCACCATGGCTCTCTTGTGTGTAGATTCATCAGTATTCTCTCACTATGGCTGATGAAGGAGTTCTTCCTTGGGAGTGTTGGTATGCTTGGCTTTATAGACCTGGGCAACTCAGGAGGGAGGAAGGCAAATTAGCTTTAATTAAGTTTTCATTTTTTACCCTCTCATGGCTTTTTAAAACATAAATGAGCCCTTATCTCTTTAACTGAGTTTGAATCACTCATCTTCAAGAAAGTGATCAAAAGTAAATTCTTTAATACTTGTAAAAATTATCTAAATTAAGCAAAGGTGATGGGAAGTTGGAGTAATAATAAACTACATTCACTTACATTTATTAGCTCAATATTTTATCATATTCTTGACACATCATCTATGTCCTACTATTATACTAATTTTGTAAATATTGTAGCAGGGATAATTTATTCATTCTCTAAAATGCTTTGTCTATGTTCAAGGAATAAAGTTATGTGGCTGAGCTGAGATAATGAAACAGGGGTGTACATTAGGCAAGCAGAAGCACTGTAAGAAAATATCTACCTTAACAGGAAAGGGTGGAAGTATTGTGAGTAATTTTTGCCTTTCTATGAACCTGAGGAGTGCCTTTAGCAATAAGAGCAATCATAATCAAAATCATAATAATCATGTGTTTGCATCAGCATAAGCTTAGTTTTCTGAATATGCCTCTTACAGCGGTAGTCTGTCTATAGAGCAAATGAAAAACAAATGGCAGTTTTACAGAGATATAGGATGTACTGTCAATGAAGACAACTTCTGGTTCCTAGGAAACTATCCAAGTACTCTCAACATCTGTAGAAGTCTCGATGTTCACCATGCATTACATTTTAGTTCCCCTTTGGCTTTTTATTGCAATCATCTAGAGTTCTAACAGAAAATTCAATTCTATAGATTAGGTTTACTTCCTACAAGTAGATTTCATCAAATAGGAAATGGGTTAGTTCAGAAAAGCACAGTGATGTATGACAACTAAAGACTTTCCTTGGTTTACTTTTAATTTTACAAAGATCATGAGAAACCATGACAATGGCTCTTGGTGGGAAATCTGTGCTACATTTCTTAAAGCATTTAAAAATATATGGATTCACTTAGTATCCAACCTACCAAAGTTATTTGAGTCCATATCTGGACTAACTATCCATATCTGGCATATTCTAGATGTTGAGTAAGCCTTTTAAGACTTACCGAATACCAGCCATTCCTGAAGGGTCATATGCGCTTCTTTAATATATAATAAAGCAAGTTTGTGTCAGTCACTAGAAAATAGTAAGCAATGTCATGTTTAAACCAGTGTTAATAATGTGTTTAAGAAGTGAATGTAGTAGAAGCCAGAGGGGTCAAGGATACCACAAGAAAATCCACAGAATCAACAAACCTGGACTCATAGAGGCTCACTGTGACCAACAATCAGAGAGCCTACAGAGGTCAAGCCTAAGCCCCCATGTGTGTACTATTATATATTATATAATATATATTATAGTTTGTATAACTTGGTTTTTTGTGGGACTCCTAACAGAGGGAGTTGGGACTGTTTCTGATGCTTTCACCTGCTTTTGAGACCCTTTTCTTCCTACTGGGTTGCCTCATCCAGCCTTACTATGAGGGGAGGTGCCTAGTCTTATTGTAACTTGACATGCCACGTTTGGTTGATATTCCTGGGAGACCTGCCATTTTCGGAAGGGAAACAGAGGAGGACTGGATGGGGAGGGAGGAAGTGGCTGGTAGAGGACATAGGGGGCCAGAGGGAGGAGGGGGAAACTGCAGTCAGGATGTAATATGGGAGAGGGTAAATTAATTTAAAAAACAAAGTGAATGTGGATTAAAAGAGAAGCCATGAATTTGACAGTGAGTGGGGTTTAGAGGGGGAAAAGGGAAGGGAGAATTGTTGTAATTGAATTACGTTTCATAAATAAATGAAACAAACAAACAAAAAAGAAATGTGGGTTTCCTTTATTGGGGAGAATGCCTTTCAATGGGTCTTAGGTAACTCTGACAATGATTTCTTTGATGCTGAGGTGAGGGGAGATGAACGAATCTGCCACTGCATCACAGATGACCTGAGCCATCACCTCTGGTCATATGCAACAGACCAGAGCACAGCGAGAGAGGAGCAGTTGTTACCTCCGATGCAGGGGTGGGTGGCTTTTCTTCATTTGACTGAAGGCAAGCAGGAATTAATTTGAGGTCTTCAAATTGTGATTTGCTTTCAAATGATTAGGTTAACCATTCCCTTAGGAAATTCTTTGCACGAGGCAAAAAGTTATTATTTCACAAAAAGTTGTTTCAACAGTTTCTACACAGTCGGGGTTAGCCATCACCATAGTTACTTGTGGTTAGAGCCAAGAGAAATAGTGCCATCCCGCAGCATCAGTAACTCAGTGTCACATGACAAGATAAGTGCTGTATGTATGGAACAATTCAGTAAGTGCTAGAAATACCAAAATGCCGTCACAGTGATGCAGACAAAGGTAGTACAGGCACACGGAAGACAAAGTGCCAAGGTGCTTGAGGGGCTGTGGGTGAACAATGCTATTCTTTGGAAGTATGGGTAGCATTTGTCACCTGGGAAGAGGATGAAGGGCTGGGAGAGCAAGGGAATGCCATACACAAAGGATAGAGAAGGGTGGCACATTTGGAGAAAAGCCTTTCTAGTTCTAGATAAGAAAGTGTCCTGCGTAGTGGCAAATGCATTCTGAAAGATGGAGACAGGATGCCAAATGCTCCTTATGGCAGCCTGAGGAGCTCTCTGCAGAGGACACTGTTCAAGTAAAGCTCTTGGCCAATACAGAAAAGAGCTTCAAGACAATACAGTGCAAGTCAGAATTTTAGTTTACTAAGACTCCAACGCAAACTTAAGATGGAACTTGAGACTAAGATATTTGGGGGGGTCACATTTTGTTTTCTTTGCAGTAGTCAGGTACATGATTTGAGTGTGTTCTGGTTATCATCTTCAGTGAAGTCACGTGCCCACAGAGGCAGTCAAGAAGGAAGGGAATGGCGTATCAGATCTCCCGAGGCTGGAGTTACAGGAGGGTATGAGCTGCCCTGTGGCTGCTTGGAACTGACTGAACCTAAGTCCTCTTTAAGTAGAGTGATCAATTCATCCCACATCAAGTCATCCTGAGTGCACCAGACATAACTGCAATAGACAGAGGACACCTTCAATCATGGGGATGAGGGAAGTAATCATACATTCTGGGACATGAAAGGTCTACTGACTTTGTAAGATTCCCAGAAACTATGCAGGACAGCAGCAAGCCCACACTGGAGGTTACTGGATCGTATGTGCTCAAACCTCATACCCAGTTACTGCTACTTTAGTATTTTTATTTGAAGGTATTTCTGCATGAGAGACATCCTTTCTTTCTAGGAAATTTTCACAGCACTGGGATTCCTGATTTCTGGCTGTTGAGAAGTTTTAACTGGATTCTGGAGGAAGAGGCTCCCTTCTCTTTTCATGTCCCATAATTCTCCGTGTCTTTTCGTCTGGCCTTAAGCTCAGGAGAGAATTTTAGGAGACTCATATTCTATGCTAAAGAGTTTCTCTCACAGGCAAATCAGGAAGCAAACGTCTAAGGAAACTGAATGCGGTAGAAACAAATCTCTGTGCTGGAGAGTGCAGGCTGGACCAGCAAAATTTGGTGCTGAGCGACTTGATGTCACTTGTTTGAATCACTCAGCTGAGAGGTGATGATTTTACAGGAGACGCCGCAGTGTAGAAGGGAGAGAACCACAGGCGGGAAACACGGTTGCTGTGCTGGGGCAATGGCTGCTGCCGCTCGGATTCCTTAAATAGACAAAACCTTTAATTTAAAGCTAGCAATGAGGATTTAATTATGCCTCTCCTAATCATTTTACAGACCATTAATACAGCTAATTTGTAAATTTAACAGAAGCCCAATTCCAGCCATGAGTAGCTTTCGTTAGAGGTAATGAACTTCACTGTGAGGATGACATAGAAATAACCGGCATCATATGAGAGTTGGTATCTTTGGAAATTTCATTATTCAGAAGAGGTTTGTAATTTAACACCTTCAGCACTAATATCGTAGCATTTGTAGTTCTGAAAGGTCAATTGTCTCATCACTTTCTTTCACACCATTCTTCAAACTGGGGGTGCAGAGCCCATGTGTACATCCTTGTTGATGTATGAGCAGGCTGTGCAGTCGATGACTGCAAAAGTGCTTCATTTTTGTGAAGTTCTGTGAAATGACTGTATTTCTCATGTAGTAAAGACTCCGGAAGGCGAATCTCATGGGTCTGTATGTTATAAAAATTAGGATTTATTTTTATCTCGATAGAGGTCAGATGCCATAGTTTTGTAGAATGGTGATGATTTTACTAGAAGCAGGGAGCACAATTATGCTTATTTGAATACCATTACTAATTTAGGAGACATTATCACCATCCTACTGTTAGCGCAATCACATACTAATGGATACCGTGGGCCACAGAAAACCTGCCATCTGTTTTTTCCTGGAGAAATAATATTTACCACAAAGTATTAAGAAAGATGTGAATGTAATTTTGCAAATTTGATGGATTCCCAGAATGGCTTTTTCTTGGTACCGACTTTTTGCATAAAGGAGACGATATTAAGGTGTATAAAATGAAGAATCAGTTTCCTAAAGTATCCTGTGGTGTCAATTTATGAAAATTGCCAACTATCCACAGTAATTTATATTTAATCACGGGAATTAGAATCTGGTTCAGGGCTATTCAGTCAAGTTCAGATTTAAACTTATATTTTCTTCTCTTTGTTGTGAGTCAGTGGGATCTATGTCAAACTTTTCTAGAGACACAGGTACATGGAACTAAATATTCTTTTGTGTATTGGGATTGGGCAGGGTTCTTTACAGTAATAGAATCAAGAGAATAGTAGGATGTTCTCTCTCTCTCTCTCTCTCTCTCTCTCTCTCTCTCTCTCTCTGTGTGTGTGTGTGTGTGTGCGCTCAAAATACTCAGGTACTCTCCAAGAGTAGCAGGAACTCTTAACCGCTGATTCATCTTTCCAACTACACAGTTTGTACATGTTCAAGAATGAAGCAACTGGTTCCGATATCCCCAGATAAATTGCCACATAAGAATTAACCTTCATAGTAGGTATGATAAAGACAAAGTAAATCTCACGCACTGAATGATGTAGAAAGTTGACTTGAAGTTTTGTCACCAGGACTTGTGAATTTTAGTTTTCTCCAGGAAAATTTTATTTGTATAGTTTAATAATTAAAATCTGAAGTGAAAGAATCACAAATATTATCAGTTCTGTAAAACTGAAGTTGAATCTTTGTGGTATCTGTATAACATTAGGAATGCAAATATGATTTCTCACTTAGTTTCCAGGAATTGCCTGGAAATGCCAATGACAATTTCAGGTACTGTTAGGTGAAAGTCACCAGCTCATGTGTAAGATGTGTGACATCAGCTCCTTCAAAGGCTGTGGTGCTGTTTCTAAATGGTGGCATAGAGGAATGAGCTCGTGAGGGTGTAATTCTTGACTGGAGGAGGAGCAGAATTCACCCAGGAGACTCCAGCCTGTACAGGATTTACATATCTGATTCACTTCAACCTCAAATTTCACTGGGATATATTTATGCTCTTCTTGTGATGGAGAAATTGATGAGAAGTTGACCAACCAAGTCACATCCCATGTTTGATAAGTGGGTGAGCTGGAATTCATACTCTGCTCTATCTATGACATTTGGCTGTTAGTTAAGTAGAAGTCCCAGATCTACTTGAAACATATAAAGTTAAATTTGACAGTTTTTTAAATTCACATATTCAGGCACTTGTATTTTCAGGTTAATTTCAATGCATGGGTGTCACGGTGAATGTATAAGAATAGTGGGTAGAGGAAATAAAGTAAACTTTTCTTACCTCACGATTCCTTTCACTACACCAACTGTGTGTGCTGCTTTCAGAGAAGGAGAAATCTGTCCATAGCCCTGATGGTCTGTAAGGAGTAGGATGGAGTTCTACAGGGATGTGCATGATCTGGAAGCTTGCCTTCCAGAAAAAGTGTGAACACAGGCAACTAAAAATCCAGGTTTTACTTAGTACCCTTACTCCTTAGTCCATGTCCACCCAGGCTACTGGTTTTCAATGTCTACCTTCTCTGTGAAGGTCTTCTTCATTCTGACTGATTTACTTTACAAATACAGATGTGTCCCCTTATCTAGTGTCAGAGACTGCAGATGGTTCCAAGTCCTATAAACACTGTGTTTTTGTTGTACATACATCTGTGGTAGGATTTAATTTATAATCAGGTAAACAGATTTAGGATAGGAAAACAGAAACATTACATTCATATAACAATAGATGAATAAAATAGTGACTGTGATTTCTCATTCTATTGTACTGCCTTTTTTTTTTAAGCTCAAAAGATATCTGTAATAGCTTTTCTTTGGCAAATCCCAATTGTTGGCATCATTGCATCTGTGCTTTAGTACAATTACTGAGTGAAATTACTTGAGCTGATGGACTGTGCTACTAAGACAGTGGACCTGATCACCGAGACTGCTCTAACAACTACAGGCTGCCAATGTGTACTCAGAACATTCTGTAGAGGTTGTTTACACATGGAAAATGAAGCCGGAGGGTGCAAGGTCTCGTCCTACACTGTGGAAATATGTGTAATTTATAGCTTTTGAGTTCACTGCTTTTTTAAAAAAATATTTTCAGACCACAATTGACCACAGGGAGCGGAAGCCACAGATGTGAAGCACCAGCAGGGAGACTGATGTGAAAACTTCTACTAAATTGACTTTTTAAAAGATTTATTTATTATGTATACAATGTTGCATTTGCATGTACACCTGCATGCCAGAAGAGGACACCAGATTTCATTATAGATGGTTGTGAGCCACCATGTGGTTGCTGGGAATTGGACTCAGGACCCCTGGAAGAGCAGTCAGTGCTCTTAATCTCTGAGCCATCTCTCCAGCCCCAACTAAGTAGACTTTTAACAGCAAGGCTATCACTTAATATTCATGCAAATCTGGTCAAGCGACATTGATATTACCTCCTTCAAAAGAAAGTCCTTTCTGCTGAGACCTTCTCCTGCCTTCAGCTCATAGCCCACCTGCTGTAAGATCATTATTGCTGCAGCTGTTGCTTTGTCACAGTAGGGAGGGACAGGCACCTATTTCCAAGTATGGCTTGGGATCTAGGTCAGCCCTTTTGACTGACCAGGTAAATTGATTCAGCTAATTGCTCAGGATTGTGTTCTGTACTTGCACAGAGAAAAACATGACATTTGTTAAAAATTTGACAGAAAGAATTGCTGCTTTTTTTTTTTGTTTCAGCAATACACAGTGTTTAAAACAACAAGCAGCCCTCCTTGACCTATGCAGTCTAGACGTGACAGCATTGCACATGTATTAATAATCTTGGCTGTACATTAATTTATTGATAGTCTTGTATTTTCACCTCCTATACAATGCATTGTTAACACTGGCTTACCTTGTTTTATAAGTTATTATAAAATATTTCATAAGTACACACTAAAGTGTATGTGAAAAGGGTACAAAGTATGAAGACATCTAGATGTATATTTCTTAGTGCCAACACCCAGTTTGAGAGTAGAACATTATTCACATCTTTGAAGCCTATCATATGTCTATTTACTACTTGAGAATTTTTATTTCTAGTCAAAGGTAATCACAAACCTGTATTTGAGATTATTATTCATAGTTTTACTTATATATTCAACCTGCCTTGAGTCATATAAAATGTTTATGCTTTATATGAGAATATTATACCACAAGCATGTGATATGTCTTTTTTTGTTTTCTTTTTTATTTTATTTTTATTATTAGTTACATTTTATTAACTCTGAATCCCGGTATATCTTTCTTTAATACTCTGATAGTAGTATTCATCAGTGTAGACCCATGTTTCTCTTCTTCGTTCTTGCTTACTGGGCTATATTATTTCATTATAGGGCTAGTTCTGCTGTTTTGGTAGATGTTTTATTGGTTAGGATCAGTGGGTTTGTTTTCTCTTCTCTGCTGTTTAAAGAATGTTCCTGTGGATCATGTGTGTGCTTTCTCTGGAACTGTGCAAGATCTGCCCTAGAGCAATACATAAAGATGATGAATTGCTGGATCCTCGGAATACATATCACCAACTTAATGATTTATAAAAAGACTCCAGAGTGAGGTGCTAATTCACTAGTCCTCTTTGCTACATTGCTGATAATCCAGATTATGATATATTCTTTTTCAGTTTCATGTATTTGGGTGTAAAATGGTGTCCATCTCTGATTATGCCATGATTGCATGTAAATACAAACAACTTCTTTGTGATTATTGTTTGGGGCTATTTGTTTCTGTAAAATGCCTGATTATTCTCTCCCCTTTCTCATTTCTATATATGTATGGAAAATAATATATAAAACCATCTTTATTGTGGTTAATTAATATCTTTCAGTTTCTTGTCTTAAAACTTTTACATTTTTAAATGAATGAACATTTCCCAGTTTTTTGTACAATTTCTGCCTTTTACACATTAAAAAAGCCTTTACCAATCCCATTTCATACAAAACACATTTATTTTTCTATGTTTTCTGTCCTGTTTTAAAAGCATGTAATCCACCTGAAATTTGTTACCATGTACATTTTTGTGCAAATATTATCACCTTCTTCCCGGTTTTCTTATGGATAATATATTGCTCAGTAACATTTTTGACAGTTTTTTTTCATGAAACTGACATAAAATGGGTTTTAATTTATGCACAGGTCTAATTTTAGACCATTCTCTAGAGTGAGGCCACAAGTCTATTATTGCACTTTTGCCACACTGTGTTATAAAAAGCCTTAATCTACTCAGGGTAGGTCGCTTCTTTTTCATATAAAGTGTGTTTTATGTTTTCCATGCTTCTTAATATTTCCACACACACACGCGCGTGCGCGCACACACACACACACACACACACACACACACACGTTAGAAACAGTTTGTCTACTTGCATAGACTATCCTGTTGGAGAGTTGTTTAAATGTGCTTTGAATTCACAGTATTTTGTTGAATTGTTGTTGCTACAATATGGAATCATCTTGTCCATGTAGACAATTATTTCTTACTGTTTACTGAGGGATTTTTAATTTTGTTTACGTTTTTATAATTTTCCTATGCAACAGATTTTATCCAAAAGCATATTGCATTTTGGCTGCTATTTTGAATAGTGTTTTTATTCAATGACATCTTAGCTGTTGGCAGGAGCTGTAACATAATTGGTTTTCTCCGTGGATCTTCCTGTCTGTTGTCCCTGTCCTTTTACTTAGACGTCAAATACTATGTTTCCTCTTTAAGCGTGCTAGATGCTGGAGAATTTGTAAATCTGGCTTGAAAAAAACAACTGATGTTAAACTCAATTATTAAATTCTTATTTCAGTTATTCTAAAATCTCTGCCTGGTCCTGCTTTTAAATTCTTTTTCTCTAACAATCTCCTGAACATGTCTTATGCTTTTTGTTTATTTATTTGTTTGTTTTTTATCTTGTTATGCCTTGGCTGTTTTTGTGGTCCTGGTTGTTGGATTCAGAATCATCTACACTTAAAGCATATGCTTGTCACTGAGCCATATTAAAAGATCCACACATTCACTTTTCACAGACTATATTTCATGCCTGTTAGCTCAGAGAACTGGGCCCTCTGGATGCATTTTGTTGCCTGGCTTTTAATATATATTTTTGAAATTTAAAATGTATTTTCCTCAGTTGAAGAGCATCTGGGTTGTTTCCAACTTCTGGCTATTACAAATAAAGCTGCACCAAACATGTTTGAGCAAATGTCCTTACTGCGTACTTGAGCCTCTTTTGGATATATGCCTAGGACTGGTATAGCTGGATCTTGAGGAAGCGCTATTCCTAGTTGTCTGAGGAAGTGCCAGATTGATTTCCAGAGTGGTTGTACAAGTTTACATTCCCACCAGCAGTGGAGGAGGGTTCCCCTTTCTCCACATCCTCTCCAGCATGTGTTGTCACTTGAGTTTTTAATCTTAGCTATTCTGATGGGTGTAAGGTGAAATATCAGGGTCGTTTTGATTTGCATTTCCCTGGTAGCTAATGACGATGAGCATTTCTTTAAGTGTTTCTCTGCTTTTCAATATTCCTCTATCGAGAATTCTCTGTTTAGCTCTGTTCCCCATTTTTTAATTGGATTACTTGATTTGTTGCTTTTCAACTTGTTTAGTTCTTTATATATACTGGATATTAGCCCTCTGTTAGATATAGGGTTGGTGAAGATCCTTTACCAATCTGTAGGTAGTCGTTTTGTTCTGACCACAGTATCCTCTGCTTTACAGAAGCTTTTCTGTTTCATGAGGTCCCATTTATTGATTGTTGATCTTAGAGCCTGTGCTGTTGGCATTCTGTTCAGGAGGTTATCTCCTCTTCCTGAGACTGACACTCCAACAAAGTAGCATGCATGGAGATAACCTAGAACCCCTGCACAGATGTAGCCCATGGCAGTTCAGTCTCCAAGTGGGTTCCACAGTAATGTGAACAGGGACTGTCTCTGACATGAACAGATTGGCCTGCTCTTTGATCACCTCCCCCTGATGGGGGAGCAACCTTTCCAGGCCACAGAAGAAGACAATGTAGCCACTCCTGATGAGACCTAACAGACTAGGATCAGAAGGAAGGAAGAGAAGACCTCCCCTATCAGTGGACTTGGGGAGGGGCATGGGTGAAGGGGAAGGAAGGAAGGGATTGGAAGGGGAGGAGGGAGGGAGCTACAGGGGGGACACAAAGTGAATAAGGTGTAATTAATATAAAAAATTTTAAAAATAAGTGAGTACAAAAAATAAAATATATTTTCATGATTTTTTCCCTTCACTTTCTTTACTCTATGCCCACCCATGCTTTGCTTTATGCTCTCTTGAACTCATGGAATCTCCTTAAAGTTGTTGTTAAACATACACACACACACACACCTCTATCTTGCCTACTCCTTGTAATGCTATTTGCATGTATATGACTTCAGGGCTGGCCATTTGGTAATGGGTAACCAACTGGGGTGCTCTTGTATTGGGCTGACTGCTTTTCCTTTTCTAAGCATTCCTTGGTTGCCTACAGTTCTTGCCCTAGCATCTGTTGGCACTTCCTAAATTCCTCCTTCCATTTCAGCATGTCTGTCGTGGCATCCTTGTTCAGGTCATATTTAGGCAACTGGGTTGCTGAGACTTCATGAGAACGGTTTCTCTGACATTTCCAGGACATTCAGTGTCACAGCAGACTTCCTGTTCATCTGGCTCTTGTAATGATCTAGCCTCCTCTTCCATGGTATTCCCTGAGCCTTGGGTGCAGGATTTGTGTAGGAGCCAGATCAGTTGGAGCTGGCCACCACAACATCACTTGTTCTCTGCATTTTGATTGGTTGTGGTTCTCTATAATGGTCTCATGTTGCAAAGAGAAGTTTCTTAATTTAGGAGTGAGGACGGCACTTGTTTGTGGGTAGAAGGACAACTATTTAGAATGCAGTTAGGAATTATGCTAGTTTAGTAAAGGGGGAATTGTATTTTCTCCTACAAGATTAATGACTTCATGAGCCCTGGGTAACTAGTCACATTTCCAGTACCAGGCAGCGTTTCCCTCTTAATAATAATATAATTTCTTATGGTTTGAGTCAGACATCATCCTGTTATTTTACTTTCCTCTCTTTCTTTTCATTTATATTGACCTTTTACATGTAGTCATGTTTGAGTCTTCAATTTTCTTCCCTTTGTGCCTGTACCATATTGCTTTTATTACTATGGCTCTGTAGTATATCTTAAGATATATTGATATCCCAATGGTAATCCCTCCAGTATTTTCTTTTTGCTCAGGACTGTTTTGTTTATTTGGGTTCATTTTTAATTCCATATTAATTTTAGCATATTTTATTTTTAAATCTACTTATGTGAAGAATGTAATGGAGATTTTGGTAGAGATTGCTTTGAACCTGTAAGTAGCTTTTGGTAGAATGGTTATTTTCATAACATTAGTTCTACCAAATCCATGAGCGTGGCATATCTTTCCATTTTCTAGTGTCTTTCTTTATCTCTTTCTTAAAGGCTTACAGTTTTTATTGTAGGGGTCCTTCACTTTATTCCTAGATATTTTACCTTCTTTGAGGCTATTGAGAATGGGAAAGTGTGCATGATCTTCACTTCTATATGATCGTTGTTTGTGTAGAGAAAAACTATCGATCTTTTTCAAGTTGATTCTGTATCTTGCTATCATGATGAATTTGTTTATTGTTTCTACAAGTTTCATGGTAGAAGTTTTGCCATCACTAGTGTATAATATCATAAATATAATGTATAAATATGGATGGTTTGACTTATTTTTTCCTATTTCTATCCCTTTAATTTCCTTTTCTTGCTTAAAACACAATATTGAAAAGAAGTTGGGATTGAGGACAATCTTGTCTTATTCCTGACTTCAGTTGGGTTGTTTCAATTCATTTTCCATTTAGGATTATGTTGGTTATGGTTTTCTCATATATAGATTATTTTTTCAAATTATTATTATTATTTATTATAATTTATACAATTTGTATCCTGGCTGTAGCCCCCCATCTCCTTCTGGTCCTTCCCTCCCTCCTTCTTCTCCCCATATGTCCTTCCCCTTGTCCACTGATAAGGGAGATCCTTCTCCACTACTATCTGACCCTAGCCTATCATGACTGTCCGGATCCTCTTTCTCTGTGGCCTAGTAAGGCCACCTTGCCAGGGGAATGTGTTCAAAGAGCAGATACCTGAATTCCTGCCAGAGACTGGCCCTGCTCTCCTTTCTAGGGAATCTCCATGGAGACTGAGCTGCCCATGCATTACATCTGAGCAGGGGGTCTAGGTCTTCTGTGTGTATGGTCCTTGGTTGATTCATCAGTCTCTGCAGTCCCCCACCCCCAGGCCCAGATATTTCGGCTCTGTTGGTCTCGTTGGTTTCCTTGTGGAGCTTCTGTCCATTCCAGGTCTTTCTCTTTCCCTTCTTCCATTATAAGGTCCCCCACACTTTGCCCAAAGTTTGGCTATAAGTCCCAGCATCTGCTTCGATACCCTGCTGGGTAGAGTCTTTCAGAGGCCTCTGTGGTAGGCTCCTTTCCTTTTCCCTGTCTTCTCCCACTTCTGATGTCCATCTGTTTGCCTTTCTATATGAGGAGCAAACATCTTCCCCAGGGTCCTCCTTGATGGTTAGCTTCTTTAGGACTATAGATTTTAGTATGTTTAGCCTTTACTTCATGGCTAATATCCACTTATAAGTGAGTAGATACCATGTGTGTCTTTCTGGGTCTGGGTTACATCACTCAGGATGATCTTTTCTAGTTCCATTCATTTACCTGCAAATTTCATGATTTCCTTGTTTTTCATTGTTGAGTTGTATTTTGTTGTATATCTGGCACTTTTTCAGAAAATTAGGAGTAGAGCTACCTCAACATCCAGCTATACCACTCCTGGGCATATATCTGAAAGATGCTCAACCATACAGCAAGGACATTTGCTTAACTATGTTCATAACAGCTATCTTCATAATAGCCAGAATCCTGAAACAACCCAGATGTCCCTCAACCGAGGAATAAATACAGAAATTGTGGTACATTTACACATATGTAGCTTGTTTTATTAGGTTGAGATATGTTTTCTCTCGCCTTACATCTCTAGGACTTTCATCATAAATGAATGTTGAATTTTGTCAAACTCCTTTTCTACATCTATTAAGATAATCATGTGTTTCATGTGATTTTGTTTTTGTCTTTGAACTCATGTTTATGGTTTAAATCGCTTATTGACTTCTGTATGTTGAGCTACACCTACATTTCAGGCATAAAGCCAACTTTGTCATAGCATATTATCTTTTTTTATGCATGTCTGTATTCTTAATGAGCATTTTAAAATCTATGTTTATCAAGGATTTTGACCTGTAATTTTCTTTTTTTGTATGTCTGTTTTTTTCTATTTCCAATATTAAAATGACACTAACTTTGTAGAAGGCGTTTAGAGTGCTCCTACTGCTTCTGGGTCCTCCTCCTCCCCAGATAGTTGCTTAGGATCTTCTTGATTTAATTTTGCTGGTTTGGCTGTATAGAGAAAATTATCCATTTCTTCTGGTTTTTCTGACTTAAAAGTATTTCCTTGCAACATCCTGAATTTCTTTAGACTCTGTTGTAATGTTTCCCAGTTCATTTCTGATTACCTTAATTTGGGTCTTGTCTTTCTTTTTTCTGGTTACTTGAACATAGAGTCTATCAATCTTCTTTATCTTCTTTACAATGTGACACTTAGATTCATTAATTTTTTGTATTTTTTCCCCTATTACCTTGATTTCTGTTCTGATGTTATTATTTCTTGACATTGACTAGGTTTGGAGTTGGTTTGTTCTTGTTTCTCCTAATTCTTTAGTTGTATCATCATGTTATTTATCTGTGTTCTTTCTGACTTTTTAATGTAGACCCCCTCACAAAGCTATGTTCAATTTGTTGTGCTGTGTTTATATTTTTATTTAGTCTCAGGAAATGTTTATTCTTGATTCTTCTTTGACCTATTTATTATTCAGTAGTAAGTTGTGTAATCTCCATGAGTTTGAGTATTTTTTTTTTGAAAGCATCAGTTTTCTTTTCTTTTTTTTTTTAATTTATTTATTTTTATCTCAATCACAGGTTGGGTACTTTGAATCCCAGGCGTAGCCCCCTCCCCCATTCCCTCCTACCCTCCCACTCCCTCCCTCATCTCCTTCTTCCC
>CM053751.1:13183616-13198787 GCA_028658305.1 Pachyuromys duprasi
TATCGTCTGCAAATAGTGATACTTTGACTTCTTCCTTTCCAATTTGTATCCCCTTGATCTCCTTTAGTTGCCTTATTGCTCTAGCTAGGACTTCAAGTACTATGTTGAAGAGATATGGCGACAATGGGCAGCCTTGCCTAGTCCGAGTTTGAGTATTTATTAGAGACTTTTTGGTGTGGATTTTAAGTTTTACTGTTCTGTAGATGTATGGAATTAATGTAAGTCTTTCTGACTTTGTTGCAATTTGTTTTGTGTCCCAAGAAATAGTTTCTTTTGCTGAAAGTTTTATGTGCTGCTGACTATGCTGTATATCCTCTTGTGCTTGGGTAGATATCTGTTAAGTCCATTTGATGTATGATGTCATTTAATGTTGATGTTTCTCTGTTTATTATTATTATTATTATTATTATTGTCCAAAGTCTCTAATGGAGAAAGTGGGACTTAAAATGGCTTACATTTAACATGTTAATCTGTGTATTTTTTTCCTGTGGTACACTTTTTATGAAATTGGATCTACCAGTGTTGGGTGTATATATGTTTAGGATAGTAGTGTTTACTTGGTTTACTGTTTTCTTTATTAAAATTAAGTGTCCTTCTTTATCTCTTCTGATAAGTTGTAGTTTGAAGACTATTTTGTCAGATACTATGATAGAGACACCTGCTTGCTGGTCTTATTTAACTGAAGTACTTTTGTCCATCTTTCACTCTAAGGTAGTTTCTATCTTTAAAGCTGAGTTTTTTGTAGACAGCAAGTAGATAGATTTTGTTTATTGATCCATTCACCCAGCCTGACTTTTGATTAGAAAAGACAAGGCCATTAGTATTTAAAATTGTTATTGAAAGGTGTTTGTGGATTGTCATCATTGTGGTTTGGGTTGTTCTTGTTGATGTTCTTGGTGATGCTTTGCATTTCAGTAATTATGGCTTCATTTGTCTTCTTTCAACCGTCTCTTGGCTATGATTATCCCCTCTTTAGTTCAAAATATTATTTTCTGTATTTTGTCTCGGGTTGGTCTGCAATATAAAAATATTTTTAGGCTGTTTCTATGACAGGAAGCTTTTTTTCCCCTTTCTGCTTCAGGAATGAAGTATAGTTTTGCTGGCACATTAGTCTGGGCTGGCAGTCCTGGTCATAAGACATGGAATGAAGGGCATTGCTCACGGCTCTTCCTACTGTCAAAGCATCCATTGAGAAATCAGCTGTTATTTTGATGGCTTTTCCCTTATAGGTGTCTTAGGTTTTTCTGTTGCCACTTTTGGTACTCTTTTTGTTCTGTGAACTTAGTGATTTAACTATGATATATCATAGGGATTTTCTTTTCTGACTTTGCCTATTTGGTGTTCTACGTGCTTCTTGTATTTGTACTGATGTGTCTTTCTACAGTTTGAGGTCGTTTTCGACTATGATCTTACAAAACAACTGGTCTATGCCATTGACTTGAGATTCTTGTCCCTTACCTATGCCTATAATTTGAAGGTTTGGTCTTTTCATGGTGTCCCAGAACTCCTGTTTGTTTCTTTCCCGTGTTTTATAGAATGTCATGTTCTTTTATTGTTTGATCTAGTTATTCTTTAATTTTAAAATTTTATTCTTATCTCATCCCAACTGCAGTTCTCCCTCTCTCCTTTCCTCCATGGCTCTCCCTGTACTCCTCTGTTTCCCTTCAGAAAACGGCATGCCTTCCAGGGATATCAACCAAACATGCATACCAAGGTGCAATAAGACTACTACTGACCGGGTCACAGGCACTGGATGTGGAATCTGAGCTAGAGCTTGGGCTTAGAGGGGCACATGAAAGAAGTCATAAGGTAGATTCACCAGGTTAGGCCCTGGCACAAACAAGCATGGCATGTTTGGGTGGAGGGGCTAGATGTCATTGCCCAATTTTGATGTTGCTTCTCGATTCTTCTATAACTTGTGACCTGAATGCTGGACATTGTGTTGACAGATTGTGAAACATCTAGGTGATGTCTTCTTCTATAGAGAGAGTCACAGTTTACTTTAACATGACTGGAAACTTAGCTAACCGGTGCTGTGTAATATGTATTGTAAGAGGTCATAGAACAATTTACCTGAGAAGGGAATGCTAAAATCTTAAGGCTATCTGTCATTTGGTCACTGAGTCAGTAAAGATTATTTACTGTCCTTGACATCCTTGGTTGAGCTGTTCCTGAGAAAACACGTGTCATGCTGACCCTGCCCTCTGGGAAGCATGTATTGTCCTCGTTGTTAACCTAGAATTTATGAGTGGTCTTCTAAGCCCCTTGCCTCTCTTACCAGCAAAAGACAGATCAGATCCCACGGCAGAGGGCCATTTCGTTTTTCCAGGCTTTTCTTCCCGTGTCATAATTTCTCTGTTTTCCTACCCCGCCTCATTTCTGTCCTATGTATCCCTTCTACTAGAGCTGTGCACCCTATGCGGCTGCTGTGGCTACATCCTTAATTTCTATTTCTCCAGCCAACTGTGTTCGCCAATTTTTTCCTGACTTCACTGCCCTCTATCAGTATCCCCTTACACGAACCTCTGCTTGAATTCATGCTAAGAATTGCTAAGAACCCTGAGAAAAGAAAGGCTGCAAAATGCCAGCTCCTCTCTGTGTGCTGTCTGTCTCTGCAGGATACTGGCCTCTGAGTGGCATTTGCTTTGGAATGTCCTCAGTGCCTCCAACCAGAAGTCACTGGCTTGCTTTTTGTTTTGTTTCGCTCTGTATTTTGTGTGCTAGTCTTAGTTGCTCTGTGCGGGGATGCCAATCTTCTGTAAACTGCTTTATCATACACAGATGTCTGACTTTATAACATTTCCCTTTTAAAATTAAATGTAAATACAAAAAGCACATTATGCCAAAATGAAAGGAGTTTGGTGGATTAGAATAGAGCAATTATCTGCAACCATCATGTTAGAAGCGGAATCTTTTCAGCCATCCTGTCACGCACTTTACATGGCTCATTCCCACCTCAGCCTTTAATCCTTTCCAAATGGTCCGCCACCTGGGTTTCCAACTTCTGTTTCTTTATGATATCTTCACCAACATAAAATATGGTAGTTTAGTATGTTTCGACATGGTTTAATTATTATTATTTCATTAATCTATACGTTCTAGCTCCACCCTCTTTTGTAATACCATGTGTCTTGAACCGATTGACCCTAGGTGTTTCTGGAAATCCAAATGCTGCTGGTCAATTGCTCTAAAATGCCACTTAAATACTGTTGGTCAATGTTTTTAAATTCATACACGTGTCTACTAAATTTCTTTTATTGAGTCTATCTACTGCCAAGAAGTGGATATTCTCAAATCTCTAAATATGAAAGCTGATTAAAAATTATTGCTTTTGTTTGGTTGAATTTGACTTCATGTATTTGCAGTCCATTATTAGGTATATGCAATATTGGGTTGTGTCTGATGAATCTGCAATTTTATCCTTAAGTAAATTCCCTCTGTAATTTGCAATAATAAGCATTCAGTTTTGTTCTTATCTATTTATTTAAATTTATTCACTTTCCTGGCTGTAGCCTTGTCCTTTATTTCCTCCCAGTTCCACCTATCTTCTCTCTTTTCCCCTTATGCCCCATCCCTAGTCTACTGATGGGGGAGATCCTCCTCCCCTTCTATCTGATGCTACTCTACCAGGTCTCATCAGGGATGGCTGCATCATATTCCTCTGTAGCCTGGCAAGGCTGTATTGCCCAGGGGGAGGTGATCAAAGAGCCAACTACTGAGTTCCTGTCAGAGACAGTTCCTGTTCCCCTTACTAGGGAGCTTACTTGGAAACTGAAAAGCCTATGGGCATCCTCTGATCAGGGGGTCTATTTTCTTTCCATGCATGGTTCTTGCTTGGACTATTGGTCTGTTCAGGTCCCCCTGGGCCCACATTTTATTGCTCTGTTGGTCTCCTTGCGAGGTTCTTATCCCCTCCAGGTCTTTCTATCTTCCTCTTCTTCCATAAAGTTTCCTGCACTCTGCCCAAAGTTTGGCTATGAGATTCAGTATCTCCTTTGATTCCATGTTGGGTAGGGTCTTTCAGAGACTCCCCTGTGGAAGGCTCATGTCCTGTTCCTTGTCTTCTCCTACTTCTGATGTCTATCTTGTTTGCCCTTCTGAGTGAGGTTTTAGCCATTTCCCTAGGGTCCTCCTTGTTGTTTAGCTTCTTTAGGACTATATATTTTAGCATATTTATCCTATATTTTATGTCTAATATCCGCTTATAAGTCAGTATATACCATATGTGTCTTTCTGCTTCTGGATTACCTCACTCAGGATGATATTTTCTATTTCCCACAATTTGCCTGCAAATTCAATGATTTCCTTGTTTTAATGGATGCGTAGTATTCCATTATGTAAATGTACTACAATTTCTGTATCCATTCTTCAGTTGAGGGACATCTAGGTTGTTTCCAGATTCTTGCTATTATCAATAAAGCTCCTATGAACATAGTTGAGCAAATGTCCTTGTTGTATGATGTAGCATCTTTTGAATATATGACCAAGAGTAGTATAACTGGATCTTGAGGTAGCACTATTCCTAATTTTCTGAGAAAGTGCCAGATTGATTTCCAAAGTGATTGTACAAGGTACATTCCTACCAGCAGTGGAGGAGGGTTCCCTTTTCTCCACATTCTCCCCAGCATATGTCATCTCTTGAGTTTTTTATCTTAGCCATTCTGATGGGTGTGAGATGGAATTTCATGGTCATTTTGGTTTGCATTTCCCTGATGACTAAGGATGTTGAGTATTTCTTTGTTTCTTTACAGTTCCATATTCCCCTGTTGAGAATTCTCTGTTTAGCTCTGTACCCCATTTTTTAAAATTGGATTACTTGATTTGTTGGTGTTTAACTTCTTGAGTTCCTTATATATTCTGGATATTAGCTCTCAGTCAGATGTAGGGTTGGTAAAGATCTTTTCCCAGTCTGTAACCTGTCATTTTGTTCTAATGACAGTGTCCTTTGCTTTACAGAAGCCTTTCAGTTTCATGGGGTCCAATTTATTGATTGTTGCTCTTACAGCCTATCCTGTTGCTGTTATGTTCAGCAAGTTGTCTCCTGTGCCAATGAGGTCAAGTTTCTTCTCCATTTTTAATTCTAACAGGTTTAGTGTGTCTGGTTTTATGTTGAGGTCTTTGATCCACTTCGAATTTAGTTTTGTGCAAGGTGGTAAATATGGGTCTGTTTGCATTTTTCTACATGTAGGCACCCAGTTAGACCAGCACAATTCATTGAAAATTCTATCTTTTTTCCATTGTATGGTTTCAGTAGGTGTGTGGGCTTATTTCTGGGTCTTTGATTCAATTCCGTTGATCCACTGGTTTGTTTCTATGCCCGTACCATGCAGTTTTTTTTTATTATTATTACTGTTATTCTATAGTACAGCTTGAGAACAAGGATGGAGATACCTCCAAAAGAACTTATTTTGGGGGATTATTTTAGCTATTCTGCTTTTTTTTTCCATATGAAGTTGAGAATTGTTCTTTCAAGGTCTGTAAAGAATTGAGTGGGTTTTTGATGGGAATTACAGGGAATCTGTAGGTTGCTTCTGATAGGCTGACCATTTTCACTATATGTTAATCCTACCAATCCATGAACACTAGAGATCTTTCCATCTTCTGATATCTTCTTCAATTTCTTTTTTCAGAGACTTGGAATTTTTTTTTTCATACAGGTCTTTCACTTGCTTGGTTAACACCATACCAAGGTCCTTTATGTTATTTGTGGCCATTGTGAAGGGTGTTGTTTCTCAGCCCATTTGTCTTTAGTGTAAAGGAGGGCTTCTGATTTTTTTTTTTTAGTTGATTTTGTATCCAGCCACTTTGCTGAAGGTGTTTATGAGCTGAAGGAGCTCTCCAGTAGAATTTTTGGGTGACTCATGCACACTATTATGTCATCTGCGAGTAGTGAAACTTTGACTTCTTCCTTTCCTATTTGTATCCCCTTGATCTCCTTTAGTTGTCTTATTGCTCCATCTAGGACTTCAAGCACTATGTTGAAGAGATATGGAGAGAGTGGGCAGCCTTGCCTTGTCCCTGTTTTCAGTGGGACTGATTTAAGTTTCTCTCCTTTTAGTTTGATGTTGGCTATAGGCTTACTGTATATTGCTTTTACTATGTTTAGGTATGTGCCTTGTATCCCTGATGTCTCTAAAACCTTAAACATGAATGGGTATTGAATTTTGTCAAGTGCTTTTTTTGGCATCTAAGGAGATGATCATGTGGGGTTTTTTTCCTTTCAGTTTATTTATATGGTGGATTATGTTGATGGATTTTCATATGTTGAACCACCCCGGTATGCCTGGGATGAAGCCTACTTGGTCATGGTGGATGATATATTTAATGGGTTCTTGGATTCAGTTTGCGCGTATTTTATTGAGTTTTTTTTTGAGTCAATGTTCATAAGTGAGATCGGTCTGAAATTCACTTTCTTTGTTAGATCTTTAGTTTTATTCTTAATTAAAGTTTACTTTACTTTTACATTCCCTCCTTTGTTGAAGATATAAATTTTGTCACTTTGAAGTGACATTCGATGCCACTGAATGCCATCTCAGCTAATTTTGTGCCCATTTAATTGTAAGTCCCCATTCACTTCTAATACCCTCAGCACTTTCTGTTCATATGAAGTTTATAATTTACTATCTAATTTTTAGCATATTTGGTGTTTACCACATGATAGACTATTAAATTCTGTCAATTTCTTTCTGACGTCAGTTGAGGTGACAGATCTCATCTTTCATCCTTTCGGTGGGATGTATTGTGATGGTCACCTCTTTCATGTTTTCTGCCCCCATTCCAGGAACAAGTCCTTCTCCTTAGTCATGATTTACTATCTTTTTATGCAAATAAACCGAGCTTGATAGTGCATTGAAGATTTTTATGTCAATTTATTCATAAGGGATATTTATCTATGTTCACTTTATTTTTTTGTCACTTTGGTATATGACTTGGCGTTGGTAGCAGGGAAACATCAATCTCCAAGGATAAGTTACAAAGGGCCTATCTGTATATAAATGAAATAAATATAATATGTATTTTCTTTATTATTATTTACAAGTTATTCAGTGTTTATCCCAATTGTAGCCCCCTCCCTCACCTGCACTCCTAATCCCACCCTCCATCTTTCTTACATCCCTATTTCCTTCCCCTAGTCCACTGATAGCTACTGTCTGACCCCAGCCTATCATATCCCTTCAGGACTGTCTGGATCCTCCTCTTCTGTGGGCTGACTAGGTTGTTCTGCCAGGGAGGAGTGGTCAAGGAGCAGCAACCGAGTTCATGTCTGAGACTGTCTCTTTTCCCCGTACTAGGGAACCCACATGGGGAGTGAGCTGTCTGTGGTCTACATCTGAGCAGGTGTGTCTAGATCCTCTCTATGCATGGTCTTTGGTTGATGCATCAGTCTCTGCAGTCCCCCCTGGGTCCAGCTTTTTTTTTTTTTTTTGGCTTTGTTGATATCCTTGTGTGGCTCCTGTATATAAAGAAAAATATAATTATTTTATATATTAAAATTAAAAGTTTCTTTTTCTTTAGCATCTATTCAGTTAACATTTTGACAAGCATTTACCTGACTGGTGGGATCCAAAACAAACAGATTACAAAAACGAACAAACAAAAACAAAGTAAAAGAATAGTCTGGAATGGGAGGGCAATGTGGAAACCTCGTGCATTGGAAACTCCCAGGGTTCTACAAGAGCAACCCTAGCAATGACACCTAGTAATGGGGAGGGGGTATGAACTTGCCATGTTCTATAACCAGGCAACTTCTGGTAGTAGGACTGGGACACCAGTGTAGCCACAAAACCCTCAACCCATGATCTATCTGCTAGTAAGAAGTGTTGAGGCGACGGAGGCAAAGCACTTGTGGAAGTGGTGAACCAATGACTAGTCTAACTTGAAGCCCACACCACAAGAGGAAAGCCCTGCCCCTCTGGATGTGGTGACTGAGTCTAGCCACCTCAACACTGCCTGGATGATGAGGAACCAGAGGCTGGATAGGGCAGAAAAAAAATTCAATATGCTCAGCCCAAATCGTCATCAGAAAGGCTTTCTCCAGCGGCAGATGGGAGCAGATGCAGAGACCCACAGACAAGCATTATGCATAGAGAAAGCCCAAGTTGAATATCTCCATCAGGTGCCTACCCTTGGAGCTTAGAGAACCCCTCAGAAGAGCCAGAGGGGCAGAGGACACCAAGATAACAGGGTCCACAGAATCCACTAAGCAGGGCTCATTGGGGCTCAGAAAGGCTGAACTGATATCACAGAGCCCCTGTGGATCTGTGCGAGTTCCTCTATATGTATGTTATGGTTGTTTGCTGGGTGTTTCTACGGGACTCCTAACAGTGGGAGTGGGTGTGTCTCTGACTCTTTTGCTGACTCTTAGGGCCTGTTTCCTCATACTGGGTTATCTCATACAGCCTTGATATGAGGATTTGTATCTTGTGCCATCTTCTGTTGGTATCTCTGAGAGGACTAATGTTTCCTAAAGGGAAACGGAGGAGTGCATATAGTGGTAAGGGAAAGCGGTGAGTAATTAGGAGGAGAGGAGAGAAGGGAAACTACAGTCAAGATATGTTGTATGAGAGAAGAATTAAAAATTTTTTCAAAAGCATGAAATATCAGTTAAAAAATAAAGAATAGTCATGTCCTCCAATCTCTGCAGTCCCACTCTACACTAGAGACATTCCTTCCACAGTCATCAAGGCTTGCTCTGGTTGTAGGGACCAGAACAACCAGGGAATGAAGGTTTTCCAGAAATTCTCTTATAGCAAATCTTGCATTACGTGGCTCTTCAGACTTCTCTTGCACAGCGAACCACTTTAGAGCATCCTATTATCTTAAAGAGCTCCACTTCAGACTTCTAATCTTCTAAAAGATCTCATTTCTCAAAAGCTTCCTCTTCAGCATCTCCTCCATACTTGAGATGACATATTATATGTTTCAGTTTCCAGTTTCTTGCCCCAGGCACCTGTAGGTTGTAATCCAACTTGTGGTTTTTATGACTAGTTCCGGCTCCTTCTCTTGACTGTATTCCAAGCTGCTGGAAAAAAAGTTACATCCTTGCTGAAATCTTTCATATGACTCACAGTTCACAGAGGTGTACACACGAATTTGCTGATAGGATCTGATTTTCAACCTGCGGTTTATGGAAGGTGGCTGCAACTCAGCTGCCAATTGTGAGTGACTTCTTGGTCTAGTTAGAATCAGTAGTTTACCCTTTAACTGGAATGTAGAATCATTGTAACAGAGTTCCTTTTATCTTCCTCCCTCTGTGTTACATTGAACAAGTATTTTAATCTTGAAATTCTATTAGTTATGTTTGGTTGTTTCTTGTGTTTGTTTCTAGTTTTCAGTTTACTCCAGAAATCTTGCTTCATTGTTAACATTTTATTGTTGATAATACATGGTGATTAGATCATTCCAATTGTTTTTGTTGTTTATTTTCTCTCAGGAGAGTGGACATTTTCCCATGTTTCATATACCAAGATATTCTCTTATGAGACAGTGGTTCTTATTTTCATTTTATTGCTACTTAGTGGGTAATAACCTTGATTAGGTTTACTACGAAGTTCCTATGTCCCCAGTGGAATATCTTACCATCAGTTAAGTTTTTAAAATATTTGAGGAGCTATTTGACTCTCTCTTCTGTTTGTGATACTCAGTAGCCCATCTGAGATTTGAATAGTATTCTATCAATTCAATTCTCACTAACTGGTTCACTACTAGAATCAGGTTTATTTACTCATGGTTTGAGGGAATGACTGGGAACTTATAAGCACTTCATGGCATTGCTTCCAAAAACTCTTAAATACTTTCTGGTTGTCTGGAATTTTCCCTTTTGTGTACCTAACTCAATTCATGAAAGCCTACTTATCTCTATCTGCTGTCCAGTTGATGATTGTTTACATAGAGTAAGGGCAAATGAAGAGATGTGTAGGGCTTGAGCTATGACAGAAGGCAGAGAGAAAAAACAAACCAAGAATAGTCCTAACCTCCTGGAGCAGCAGCGGCTTCCTTCCCTGTTCTTTGAGGTAGAACTTGTCAGCAGGTATTTGCAGCAGAACTCCCAAGCTGTAGTCTGTGATGAATGTATTCTGGAGGGTACAGGGAAAATAAAGGAGGAATTACTGCTGGGTCAGGGTTGTGTTTTGTTTTGTTTTTTTTTCCTTTACTTTTTACTTAAAATAACACTTTGCCCCTAATTTTTCATTTTTTTAAAATAAACATTTTGTATTTTTGTTTATGTGTGCTGACTCTTTTTCTGAAAATTAGAGAACAGTTATTACAAGTCCTTATATATTCATCTCTATTTTACTTGTGTGTAAAGAGGGATTCAGTTAGGCCAGGTGTTGTGTAGGCCATGCTGCCATGTCTAGGTGTATGGTCCTACTTTGACGGAGATCAGTGTTAATGTCTGTGGCCCACGTTTCCGCTGACAGTTGTTCAGATGTTGAATTTGAGTGGCCTGTGCTGCTGCTGAGGGTGAAGACTGGCTGGTGCAGTGGCCGAGGTCCTTGATGATGTCTGCGGTTTGTACTGCCACTGGGGACCACACTGAGGTCCATGGCACATGCTTGTGCCAGAGACCACGTAGACGGTCATGGCCTATGCTGTCACCAGAAACCAGGTATAAGCCCATGATCAATGATCCCGCTGACTATAAAAGGCAAGGACGCCACATTTCCCATGGTGTTAGTGACTGCAGACTCACAGTTGAAAAAGAGGGACATTGAAGGCTTCTGTGACAATCCCTAGTCCCACTCCAAAAAGTAAGAGCCTAGATAGTCATTGAAGAGAACTCTTAAGAACGGTAATGAGCTCAAGTGTAGCTCTCCATAGTTGTTGGCTTTTGGCAGGAATGTGGGCCACCCGGGAGTTTGGCCATGCGTCAGTGAGTATTTGGGCAACACAAATTGGGCATGTTTTTGTTGCTGGTGGTATTCTGTTTTGTTTTCATTTGTTTTGATGTCTTCTTTCTTTCTTCTTCGGGGGGAGGGGAACATGAGGTACTGAGAGTGGAGGGACACGGCTGAGAGAACTGGGAAGTGAGGGTGTTTGGGGTTCATGACCTCTGTGGATGTCGCTCCTTGGGTGCCAGCATCGTGTCTTTCTGTCAAGGCCTCACACTGGGACCCGACAAGTAGCTTAGGGTGAGCTCTTCCTTTCTGTCCCTCTCCAATGCTCATATTCCATGTACAAGCCATTACAGCTTTTTATATGTTGGCTCTAGGGAGCAAACTATGGCCCCATGCTTGCCAGGCAGGCACTTTACCAACTGACATCTCAGGGCTGTTGGTTCCTTCTATCGTTAACTATGTTTTTACAGCTTTGGTAGGATTTTCAACTGGAATTTTCACTTTTTCCTCATCATTTTTAGAAAATGTTTATGCAATAAAGCAGAAGTTCTCAACCTTCCTAATGCTGCAACCTTTTAATTCAGTTCCTCATGTTATGGTGACCCCCAAGCATAAAATTATGCAGCTGTTATGAATTGTAATGTAAATATCAGTGTTTCCTGATGGTCTTACGTGACCCCTGTGAAAGGGTCATTTGATCCAAAGGGGTTGTGACCCTCAGGTCGAGAACCATGGCATTAAAGTTTTCCTCTTTGTTTTTGTTGTGTTACAAGGTCTATTTCTACAGAATTTTTTGTTCAATTTTAAACTTTACTTACGCTTTGTAAAAATAACACTGTTTTATATTTGTGGAATCAATTTTATCAGATGTTTTGAAAATTGTTTCTGAGCTTGGGCTCAGTTTCTCCATTGGGTAGATTGAAAACATCACCTTATTTAGAGATGTTAGGGAATTAATTGGTCCCTGTAATCTATGACATTTTTTGTGGTTTCCCCTTCTCACCTTTGAATCTGTGATTTAGGTAGTATTTATGATGAGTGTAAGAATTTATTCTATTCCTTCATCATTTTACTTTTTCTGACATCATTACACTATATACTAAGTTCTTTTGTATACCTATGTTTAAGTCTACACTCCACATTCAATTCATTGTTCATCTCATTTGTCTGCTGCCACCACATGGCATTATTTCCAACATAGTGCCATTACAGTATCCATATTTGAAATATACTGTTAAAATTTTGGTAATTGTCTCTCCTCATTATAATCTCACTGAATTATTGTACCGTATTTCTTTTAAACAAAATTGGCTTTCTTCTAGCCTTTTCATTTCATTGTATATAACCTCACTGATCCATTGGCCTGAGACAGTTCTATATCAGCTGTCTTGTTTGTGATGATTTTGTTTCTTAGTGTTCATTTGTTTTCATTTTCCTAATGTCTATTCCTCATTCTACATAATCATATTAATCATCTGATGTGCAAGAGTGTTCTTCATGAGTTTCTACTGTGAGGTATCCCCCAGAGAGAAGACCACTCAGACATGGGAAGTCATTCTTAGGTGACCGGTGACTGCACTGGTTGTTTGGGACCTGAATGCAGCCCAATCCTTTCTCCGTATGAACTTTCAAGCACAAAAACCACATCCTGGGTTGATGTTCCTCAGTTAGCAAGAGCAGTTATCCAGAAGAACTACAAAACCCAAAGAGCACACATTTCCATTCCTTCAAAAATGTCAATTTATATTTAACTTACATTCTGTGGGATAACCAGTTGTTATGGTTTGACCTTATATTCTAAACCAGGCTTACCTTACCCCAGTCTTCTGAAGACTATCCCTTCAACCTCTCAGCCCTTTCTGACCCTGTGGATTCCTTTTCTCCTTTTATTTGCAAACATATTCTGAGCACTTACAGTGTGTCAGACACATGGTAGGTTGAGGATAATCACTGTCTGAAAACACTTTGGAATGACACAGAAAAGACATGTGTGAACTACTGGTTGCCAATATGAGCTGCAAGTTCATTTCAACAAAATCATGATGGAGATAATGATGATTGTGGTGATGATGGTTGTGGTGATGATGATGATAGAGATGGTGAAGATGATATGGTGATGATGGTGGTAGTGGTGATGATGATGGGCATGTTGATGGTGGTGATGATGATGGAGATGATGGTGATGATGATGGAGATGATGGTGGTGATGGAGGAGATGATGATGGTGGTGATAATGGAGATGATGATGGTAGGGGTGGTGATGATAGTAATGGAGATGATGATTATTGAGATGGTGATGATGATGATAATGATGGAGATAATGACAGTAATATAGCACTTCTATGCATCAGACATAGCATGTATCACTCAACAGCAGGAATATATTCTTAGAAACTCATCCTTAAACTATTTTGGTAATGTGCAGGCAATACAAAGTGTATTTCTAAAAATTCAGATTTAGTTTAATTCAGGCAATCCAGGTAGCTTCTTGATGGATTCAAGAGAGATGTAAATATGGTATGGGTGAGGCTGCTGCCATAATACAGTGTATTGCTTCACAGTACATTTAAATACTAGAAAGAACATATTCCAAAGTAATAATAAAATATGTTATAGCAAAGGCATAACCAATGAGTCATTGTTGCCTTTATCAGGTATCTGCAAGGGCCATACTTTATATGACTGACAATGTTGTAGATTTGTTTACAGCAAATGGGCCTTTGAGCACCTGTAGAAATTTTGGTCTCCTGTATGCAATTTAGGATACATGTTCTATTTCTAAAAGGATTTATAATATATTCATTAGATCAAACCATAAAGCATTTAAATATCTAAATAAGGTATAAATTAAAGAAATAAGAAATTTTAGTGACAATAATTAAATAGATTTTCATTCTCTGATGCCATGGTACCTTTATCTTCCTAGAAGTATTTATGAAAATTAGTATCATATAGCTTATTAGTTTAAGACAAAATTACATAAGGTAAATTTAAAAGGCTTCCTAAAACCAAACTTGAGCAAGAATATGAGATATGACTGGCTAGGGTCAGATATTAGAGGGAGGAAGGAGGGGGCAATAGCTGGGACACAAAGTGATTAAACTGTAATAAATAATGATAATAATAATAATATATAAAGAGACTATGACATATAAATATTTTCATGAAAATAACACCAAGGAAAATCTTCACTCTCCATGTTTAGCACTCTGGAGAATCAATGTTTATAAATAGGCTGTAGAAAGAGATGCATAAGGAAATAATATAAAATGTTCATCAATGAAAATATTTCTGTAGAAGCTAACAGCCAGAGTATCAGGATACCTGCTCAGCTGTAGGTAACAAGAACAAAAAATATATTTTATTTCAAATAACCAAAACTCCTATTTCCCTGTTTCTAAGGCCTAGGGGCACAAAGCCTGCGGCTGTGCCCTGCTGCCTCACCTTGCTTGAGGCTACATGTGGATTCTGTCTTTTTGCTTCACACACCTACAGTTTGGAGTTGTTGTGAGTGCCTGAGAGTGTCCCAATTTCCCAGACTTGCTGGAAGAAGGAGGAAAGTCTGTAGAGGTACATTGTTTTTCTCACATTCTCCTGGCCTTGGAAAAAAGTCCAATGGAAACGGCAGTGCAGTGGAGTGAGCAGGCATTGCTAAACAAGCTGCAGGTTCTTCAGCAGCATCCTCTCCTGTGCGCTGCTGGTTTGGAAGACTTTGTTTACTGACCTTTTGTGTGAGAACTCCTTTCTTCAGAACACCTAGACACTGACTGTGCCCAAACCCTTTTATACAGACAGCTTAACTGCTGTCAACACCAAGCATAATTCCGGAATGATAAGTGATGGGGTTAAATTTAAACCATTAAGATGGGCAGCTGGATGCAGGTCTACAGCCAGAGACTTGAAAGTCTTTCTGGAGGTGCAGGGCATGTGTCATGGGCGGCGAGTTGGCTTCCATCAGAAGCAGGGGAAAACTGCTATATACAAAGCTGGGACTTAAAGATGCTCAGCATCTTACACACAGCCACCTCCCCTATTTCTTAAAAGCTGCAAATAACTTTCACTTTTACAAACCTCGGAGCACATTGCCAAGAGCACTCAAAGCCGTGTAGCTTAGAATGTTCTCCTAATTAGTCCCAAGCGAATGTAATTATTGTTGTCAACTTGGTTGATTTTCTTCTTAGTCAACAGGCTGGACATCATCAAATAGCAACTGCAGCTGGGAGGGAGAACAGGAGAGGAAGTTGCTGCTCTCACGTGCTTAGTGAAAAAGAGAGTACTGAGGAAAAAGCAGACAAGTTAGAAGACTAGAGGAAATTAGTAATCGCTTCCACAG
>CM053751.1:13199287-13227565 GCA_028658305.1 Pachyuromys duprasi
GCTATCTTAGGTATTGGGTGTTAGTTTCTGGTGGTTCCTGGAATCCTGTGGTGGAGAGAATCCCTCTGGCAGGAAGATGGTTTTTCCTGAAGGAAGCCTCCTCAGCTTTTTGGGTATGGTCACCGAATGGCCGGTGTTTTTTGGGAATTGCCACAGCTCACCCCAGGCATACAGATCTGAGTGGTAACTGTGGTATTTGTTAGTCATGAGGGCTCTCTTCTCACCAGGAGAAGACCTGGGGACAGCTGCCCTGCTTCTGGGTTTCTTGCTGTAAATTTAGTGAGCTGCAACTATTGCCTGGCTGCCCTGTGGTTAGGGATAACTGATTGCCCCTTGGAACAGTGTCTGGGGGTTGTTCTCATGGATCCCAGGCTTCTGTAGGTCTGAGGTTGGAGCTCTGTGCCCCAGTACCTACGCGGTAGTCAGTGGCCAGTAAGCACTGTTCTCATGGGAGCAGCAGGAGGCTAGTTGGTGCTCAGCAGGTCTCTAGGCTGGCAGTGCTCACTCCTGCCTGTCTGCGGGAACTTTTCCAGAGAAATCCTGGGTACCCTAAGTCAGCCCCTGTTTGCTTCTTTCCCTGTGGGTTTTTTTTCCGACAGGGAAATCCAGACTCTGATGCCCTGGGGCTCATAGTTCTTCTGTGGGGGAGAGCTGGGTGCGCAGTAAGTCTCTGTGCTTGCAGTGGAGCCTAGTTCAGAGATGACAGTGCACGCCTGCCATTCTGTGGGCCTTTTTCCTGGGACAGCTGGGTGACCTAGGTCAGTCCTGTTTCCTTCCTTCCCTGTGGGTTTTTCTCTTGACTGGGACTCCCAGTCTCCAGTGGTTTTGTGCCAACCGTTCAGCCTGGGAAGGTGATCAGGACACACAGGCGTGTGGCTCTGGTCTGGGGACCGAGTGCCTGTGTGACCTGGGATCTCTTCCAGGTTCTGGCTGTGTGTCCTGAGAATGGACCTGACAGGATCCTGTACCATGGGGTTTCCTCTCACCTGGGAAACATGATCGCTGTTTTTTAGGGCCCAGAGTTCAGGCACTCCGGCGTTGAACCAAAAAGGTTGTTCTGCAGCTCAGAAGCAGCGTCCTCCTGGTGCTGCCATCTTGTTCTGCCCCTCCCCCCATTTGTTTGTTTGTTTTTACAAGATTTTACTTTCCATATTTTGGCTTAGTGTTGTTCTTTGCTTCCCTGTTTATCCATTATCAGTGGACATCCTTGTAGCAGGCACAGCAGACAAGTGTCATAAATTTCTAATTTTGAAAAACATGGTTTGCAAAGAATAGCATTACAAGTCAAATCCACCCAATAAAATCATATTTAATATACCCTAAGGTTTCTCTAGGCAGGGCTCCTGGGTCAGGCATTGGGGTGTAGATGTCCAGGCCCAAGATTTCTGTGCCACTGTTTTTTGTTTTGTTTTAAATTTAATTTTATTTATGTATTTGTTTATTATAATTTATTCACTTTATTTTCCCCCCTATGCCTTTTCCCTAGTTCCCTGATAGGGGAGGAACTCTTCCCCTTCTATAGAAAATTAGTAACAGTTCTACCATGAGATCCAGCTATACCACTCCTAGGCATATACCCAAAAGATGCCCCATCATTCAATAAGGACATTTGCTCAACCATGTTCGTAGTAGCTCTATTTGTAATAGCCAGAATCTGGAAACAACCTAGATGTCCCTCAATGGAGGAATGGATACAGAAAGTGTGGTACATTTACACAATGGAATACTTATCAATGTTTTTATCCTGACTTAGTTTCCTTCACTTCATACACAAGGCTGAGGTAGTTTTAAATAATTCAACCCACATTTTTTTTCCTTTTTTTTTTTGCAACACATTTATTAATTCTTTGAGAATTTTATGTAATGTATTTAGAGCATATTCATGCCCTGAACTCCTCCCATAATCACTCCTCACTCAACTATGAGACTCTTCCTCCCGCCCCATAAAGTCCAGTTGGTGTGACCCAGATAATCCAATCACTGGGGCCTACCCTGGTATGGGGTCAACCTACGAGTGTCACATTATTAACAAAAACTGATTCTGTCTCTCCCAGCACCTATCAAAGGCCAGCACCCCCTCAGCTAGCAGTGAGACCCCAGGCCTACCTTCCACTCTATCTGCTCAGACTTTGTCTGGCTGAAGCTTACGAAGATCTCATGCCTGAAACCATAGTTACTGAGCTCATGCCTGAAATGGGTCTGTTGTGTCAGAAAAGCGTTGTTTCCTTGATGTTTTCAATCACCTCTGGATCTTACAACTTTCCTCCCCTCTTCCTTAAAGATCCAAGAGCTTTGGGGTCCGGGTGGGGAAGGATGTGGTCTGTATGTTCTGTTTAGGGCTGAACATCCCTCAGTATCTTATTTTCTTCATGTTTTCCAGTTTGTGTATATGTGTGTGCATGTGTGTGTTCATGTGCACATGTGTGTGTTTATGTACATGTATGTGCATGTATGTATGTTTGTGTATGTCTGTGTATGTAAGTGTGTTTATGTACATATATATGTGTATGGCATTATGTATGCTTATGTATACATATCTGTGTGCATGACTATGTGCAGGACTGTGTGTGTGTGTGTGTGTGTGTGTGTGTGTTTGGGAGTGACTCTGTTAGTTGCTATCCATTGTAAGAAAAAGCTTCTCTGACGAGTCAACCCACATTTTCAGTTTCTTTTCTTCTGCTGCTCACAGGCATCTGTTAGGTGGAAGGACATTTCTTATAAGTAACATTCTCATGGCATTAAATGTTCAGCACTACAGTATGAAGAATAGTATATTTGGATATGATTTACTTCTGCATTTTTTCTTATAGTTCATCAATAAAGTTAATTGGAAAGTGAGCCTGAGGAAAAGTGAAGGCACTCACTAGGCTATCACTATGTGCTCACTAATAGATTAAACCCATAGACATGTTTATTCCTTGCTTTTAATACCTCTCTTGCTGTGTTTTGAGAAATTATTTTAATTAATTTTTCATTGTTTACACTTAGATTATATTTAATTTTTATATGGTACATGGTCTCAAATAAAAACACTATTCATATTGCATATAATAAACAATATAATGCTAATAAAATAAGGAATTTAAAAGAATAATAAATTAATTATGATATTAGTTGCAAAACCACAACATATATATTTAGATTTTTGTCAAGCACAAGAATACATGAGAAATATTTTCCAGGCTTATTTTCTTTTAAAGTACACACATTCCAAAAATTTCCAGTCAAAAGTTAGCTCATCTTTTTTCAGTGAATACTGCTTTGATGACTTAAATCTCTCCTTTCTAAATTGGGAATCATTTTACAAATATAACAGGAGTTAAGGAACATAACACATTCTTTGCGGGTTATTTCATATTTCTTTTGCTTTTTTTGCAATGAAATTATTAATGAAATGTTGAGTTAATGCTTTCGCATTCAAGTTCTTTAGCAGTTTATTTTTAAGTGAGAGGGTGGGAAGAACAGAGCCTGAATGTAGCTACCCACCTCTGTAGCAAGGGCGCAGTGTGAACCCAGTTACAGAGCTAGCAGGGTACTGTTTCTAAGACCTAGAGTCAGAGGGATAGTTACATAACTCATTTAAAATTTTGTGGAAAGTTCTATGTCCAAAACATTCACAAAGTGCAATCATTTCTTTTTCGTTTCCTTAAAAATTTCTTATGACCATAGTTACCAACAGCACAGTGGCAGGACTTGCCTAAATTTCAAAGCACAGCCTCGCTGGAAAACCATCAGCATGGGCATTTGTTACTTTTCCATTGTTGTGATAAAATTACTATGGCCAGAAACAACTTAGAGATGAAAGAGCTTCTTTTGGCTCATTGTTCCAGAGTGAGAGTCCATGAAGTCAGGGAAGCATGGTGTGATGGCAGGATCAGAAATCTGTCGGGCCACATTTCACCCACTCACAGGAAGCGGGGCAGGACCATAAACTCTTAGCGCCCACAACCACCAGCAACTTGCTTGTTCCAGCAAAGCTGTACCTCCCAAAGTTTAGGTAACCTCCCCAACATCATCACCAACTGAGGACCAAGTGCTCAGATACTTGCGCCTGTAGAGGACCTTTTTTTGCTCAAACCATAGCAGCATATGAAGTTGATCATTACTACTATATCTTGTATGAAAAAGGTAAAGCTTGTGACTAAGGGTAAATATTCCTCCAAATTAACCTTTTCTTAAATATTTTATCACTAGAGCACTTGAAGTTCTATAAAACCCTGTGAAGATTTCTGTTTCATCATTGGATTGTGCTAGCATTGTCCTAAGGAGACAAAGCACACAGGATGGGTCTCTTTGCAGAGTAAAGGTTTTGGGTTACAGTTTAGGAGACCTTAGGCTGTGGCCCTGTAGCTTGTTCCCTTTGCACAGCACATGAAGGTGGGAAGTGTGAGGTCCTCCAGAAGCTGTTCACTTGGCATACAGGACATGAAGGACAGGTGAAGAGCAAGGAAAGGTCCAGTGGCATTTCAAGCCATCTCCCTTTAGACTCTACTCTCTCAACACTTATCCTGCCTTACAATAGTTCCAAGGGCCAGGCACCACTTTGGACTTAACTTACCAAAACTTAGTGAGGATTAAGAACCATGGCTGTCCATCGGAATGATAAAGAAAATGCTGTCAATATCAATCTTTGTGGATTCATACCTATAAAAGAGCATTAAATAATCATAACTTACTATGATATTGTGTTGTTCTATTTTCACAGTAGCTGTTTCTTTATAAAAGGAAGACAAAAAGAAAGGAAAAAAAAACTCTGGCTTGTGAAGAAAAAAAATAAACTCCTGTTTTAAAGAACCTCAATCAGGAAACAGCTTTCATAATTTCTCATACCAGCATGATGTCACTTTAAAAGGGATTTGCTTCAGAACAAAGGCATACTCTATTTTGAGAATCATGAAATATGAATGCGGTTGCTTCATTTGGAGACTATATTTAATAAACTTGTATTCAATTGGTTTTGTTTAGTTTAAGATATTAGTTCCTCTGAAGGACCAACCGTGCCTGTCACTATGGCGACGGGAGCACTTATCCTGGGTGGCAGCTAATTGGCAAAGAAGAATACTTTTTGATAGGCAGTAAAATGGACCTCATTAGTCAAGCTGCAGTCTGCACCAAAGATACCTATGGAGCGTCACCCCTATTCATGAGAACCGGTTGGGCTCTTTATACTCATAAAGTGATGGATTTTAAAGAATGCTTTTGCTATCTTATTTTAGCCTGTATTTGTGCATTCCAAACTCTCCCTCCTTTCTAAGAGGAAGAGCGATAACACAGGAGAAAAGAGCCACTACACTTACATTTAGGCACTGAAGTTCTGAAATGTTACTAAGTTAGCATCTTGTTGCTGTGTCTGTATTTATTACTACATGCTATAGGATGAATTGTGTCTCCTAGCACACATATTCCAGAATGCAATCACAATAGGAGATAAGGTCTCTAAAGAAAGAGGAGTGAGTCATAATGGCACCATTATTATCTATGTTCCTACAAGAATGGGAGAGGAATGAAGGGTGAGTACCACAGGAGAAAGGCCGTGCAAGGATGTTCTGAGATGATGACTAAGGAAAGAGCTTCCTGAGAAACTAATACCCTTGATTTGGGAATTCTAGTTTCCAGACATTAAGACTTTCTCTCATCAAGCTGCCTTGGGTACTGTGTTTTGCTATGGTTGTCCTAGTAATTAAATACATTATATTATTTCTATTAATAACTATATTTCTGCCATTCTTCAATAGAAGGGCATGGGTACTCTCTCATTCAAAGGAGAGGTGTTTGGATCTGTTGTCTTTTGATTCTTTCTATTTCATTTCTAAGGAACAGTGCTGTGTATCATCTCTTCCAGAAAAAAAAAACAGAAATAATTCAAGGGTCTTTATACACCTGTTGAATAGGACAAACACCTTTAAAAGAGAAAATTCAGAAGAACCAAAGATCCATAAATAGCTTCTTTCTTGAAAAGTAGATGATTCGAGGCTGGGGGGTGGCTCAGTGGTTAATGAACTTGCTGTGCAGGTGTGGGGATTGCATCCCCAGAACCCACATAGCTTCTGGGTGGGTGTGGTGGCTCACCCATGATCCTGGGACTTGGAGGTGGAGACAGAGGATCCCCATAGCAAGTAGGCTGGCAATGGGAGCCATATAAGGGACTTCTGGATTTAAGTGAGTGACCTTGACTCAACGAGCCGGATGGAAAGCAAGGAACAACCCCAGGTCTCCATACATAAACACACACGCAGGTGCACACTCACTCACACACATGTACATGCTGGCACTGACATGCACTCCACACATGTGTACACATGAAAGAAAAGAAAAATAGATGGTTTGCCTCTTAGCTCCTATTTTCTGATGTAAGTATACAGTGGAGAATTCACGACATTTCATACAGAACCTCCATTTTTTTCTTCTTTCCTGTTTACATCCTAATGGAGTTCTTGCAAAATATTTCCATTGGAGGTGTCTTTCTAGAGCAAAATGGGCCACCCTGCTGTTTTGTCCTCCATCTAGAAGACATTTTGCCTTTTTGGTTAAGCACTTGACATACTTTGTTGGTTTCTTCTCAATTTAGTAATATGTGTAGTGAGAACCTTCTCCAAATTGCAGTAGGAGGCTGTAGGCAGGAATGGGTACACCCAGCATCCACAAGTCTGAGTAATTGGTGTTTACTTCTTTTCCGCTCAAATATCCACTGTTCACACAAGCTTCCAAGCTCAACTATTCAGAGGCAAACCACAAACTGATGTGGAAAAGAAAAGCTATTGGGCAGTGATTAACTTTGTGGAGATTTCCTGAAAGAATGTGTCAGCGGACTGTATGCCAGGTTCACGGAAGCCTTGAATAGAGCTGTACAGTTTTCCATCCCTCACTTTCCCATTGTTGTTGTAATAGATGAGAGGAAAGGGCAATGGAGGAGGATCAAGCTTCTAAGACAATTCTTTCTTTCTTTCTTTCTTATTTTTCTTCTTCCTCCTTTATTATTATTATTATTTACAATTTGTCCAGTTTGTATTTCAGTTGTAGCCCCTCCCTTGTCTTCTCCCGGTCCCACCTTCCCCCCTCTTCTTCTCCTATTCCACTGATAGAGGAAGTCATCCTCCCCTACTGTCTGACCCTAGCCTATCAGGTCCCTTCAGGACTGTCTGGATCCTCTTCCTTTTTGGTCTGACTAAGTTGTTCTACCAGAGAGAAGTGATCAAAGAGCAACTGAGTTCATGTCTGAGATTGTCTCTTCTCCCCTTACTAGGGAACCCACATGGAGAGTGAGCTGTCTATGGGCTACATCTGAGCAGGGGTTCTATGTCCTCCCTATGTATGGTCTTTGGATGATGCATTTGTCTCTGCAGTAGGAGACTAACAAAGTCTAAGACAATTTTTAATCTCTCTAAGGCACAAGGAGGCACAGCCTACTTACTCAAGGATATGAACCTCAGCTTTCCAGGCAGGAGTAATCGCTCCTTTTGAGATCCCATATTCCTCAAGATGTAACCTTTCTCATGATGCTTTTTCTTTGCTTTGCAGTGCCACACTTTGTAAGCCATCATTTTGGGCTCTAAATTCTTCACTCACTCAATGCTAAGCTTTGTCGATGTTCCAGCACTTCAGGACACAGGTGTCCTTCGCCATCTGTTGTTTTTTAGCCTGCCTACATAGGAAGAATTGTAGAAGGTGGGGCAGAAGGAGAACCATTTTTCCTGTTAGCTTTCTGCTTCTTGTAGCAGTGAGCTATAGACAGAGGACATTCATAGCTGTCACAGCAATTGAATCCAATATATTAGTTCTCTCCAAACTTGCAGATCTATCTCCATCATGCTGTTTTGAATGCACCAAACATTAGCATAGCACCAAACCATAGCATTTTTCTCAGAGGTTAGTTTTGTTGATCTCTATTTTCTCTTCAAGCCTACACATTTAAACAGCTCTATTATCTTTGATGCTGGTTCTCACCAGAGACCCAGCCTCCCAGCCACTATCTGCTATACACTGGTGCTCTCTTTCTGATTCTTTTGCTTTTACATTTCTTAGATTAAAAAAAATCAATCTCTCTCAGTTAAATATGAGTCCTTAATTTCTGTCTCCTCTTGGGAGATGTTTCCTCTCTGCTGATCCTTGACTCTATCTACCATGCTAAATAAAAAAAATGTGAATGATGTGATCATGAGTCAGTAAGCAATTAGCATGTGGCTTCCTTGGTGCCAAATCTTTTCATATTCTTTTTATTTTTCATAATTAAAAAAACATTTTATTATCCTGGTTTTCCACAGCAAAGCAAGGATTATAGAGCTAAGGAAAAAGGGAGTTATGGACTTACACAGTGATAGGATCAACACTGAACCTGTCTCCAAAACTCAAGACTTTATGTATTTCATAACTTACTGCTTTCTGTTTGTATCCTGATCCCTTATTCCCACTAACTCATGCATCTCTTTGGATTCTCATTTGTGCAAATAGAATTTAGACTCTAGGATCCTTAAGTCCTCTTTAGATGCATTTTTTAATTTTTTCCCATCATCTTTGGAATAGAATGAGGGAAATTTTCATTATTCAATGTATGTCAACATACACACATGATTTGAAGGCCCTGCTCCAAATATTAAGCACCAAATAATCCATGGAAACATGAAATGGTTTAGAATAAAATGTTCATAATCTGTCAGTATACCATTTCACTTCCAGTGTGATCCAAACTTCAGTGACATCTGTGTCCAGAAACTGTAGTCTGATAACAGGAATTCTGCAACACAGTTCTGTCTTCTCCAAAATCTGTCATATAGTAATGATGTCGCTTATTAATCATTTGCTATGTGCAATTTGCATTATTTCTAAGCTTTGGACTTCCAGGTATTATTATTATTGTTGTTGTTGTTATTATTATTACTGTCATTACTATTTATTTACCTATTGAAAGAAAGAGACTATGACCAGGGGAAAGTTGAAAACTCAACCGTGGTACCATTGCTGGGAAACTGAAGAGCTGAATTTGAAATGTGTGTGTTGTCCTTCAGATTTGCTACCACATGTCCTCACCAATAGTGTGGCACAACAAACAGCAAAGTGGTTAAAATGAGGATGCAGACTTTTATCTTCCAAGATGAGTACTGTAAGCTACCATGGCAGACTTTGGCTAAACATGTTGATAACTTTGAAATCAATCTGTTGAGGGGTTTTGCAGAATTCACTATTTAAACTTTAAACTCTCACTTGGATCTTGTCTGAAAAATTATCAACCATTTCAGTGGGTTAACACAGTCCAGGTTATTCTCTATAACTGAGAAGCTCATTGGAATACAGCTGTGTTGAAGAGAATAGATGTATGGTTTTCTGTCAAACAAAAAATATGCTAAGGCTGAAGTTAGTTGTAAGCAGCAGCATGCCATCCCAACTGAAGGGTAAATCTGTACTAACGTTTGAACTTGGTGATTTTGAACTTCTCTATCACTCATCCTCTACAGGTTGAAGACAGATTAAAGAAAAAAAAAAAAAAAGAAGCAGCAGCAGCTCCCAGTGAGTTCACCTATAGATGTAGATAATGAGTGTTTCCATGGATACAGCATAATTATAGCACCTGAATAGAATCTCAGGGAATTGGAAAACAAGAGACAAAGAAATAAGCTTAATTATTCATCTTTCGAAAAAGATCTCTACAGTCAATTTAACAGTAAAGTAAGGTGACTAAAGAACACATATGTTGCATGCCCATATGCCCCAGAAATAACTAAGTAGGCACAACGTGTCGTTCCTAATTACAACAGTGATTGAGGGAAGAAGGGAGGCTGAATAAAGAATAGCTGGAACGTGGTGGTTCCCTTGCCCGGTAGATTGTGGTAAATGCTGCAAATGGCCAATTGGATATTTCTGTTTGTGTAGGAGGATTGGATTGTAACTGGTTTAATTAATTAGTTTTTTTTTATAGCTTCCTCATTACAAAAGCAGACACAGCAGTAAGGGCTGCAGTGAAAGCATCTGAGCACCAAGAACAAAGGGGGCACTTTGACTTGTCAATTCTCATCTAGGACAAAGGGTCCTGGTTGTTTCCTTCACCCGTCTGTGAGGATTCTTCTTCTCAGGAGCACAGGATGGTATAGACAACAGGGCCAACAGTGTCTCTTTGTTTTAGTGTAGACACTATCTGCCAACTCAGCTATCTTCAAGTCCCTCAGAAGGGCTGTTTGCGAATCTAAAAGGGAATTGTTTTCAGTTAATGAGCAGGTACCACTGAAGAGTAAGGTCATTCACACTTTAATCTGAGTTGAATTAAACTCAAAGTTCCTAAAATCAGACTATGAAAAAAAAAAAGCTGCCATCTGTGGCTAAGGTTTCCGGGGAGGACAGGAATCTGGATGTATCCAAGATTTATCCTCTCTGTTGTGTATACACTGCTAATTCCTGGCATGTGAGCACAGTAGATTTAACTTTGGTATATAATTTGATTATGTCATATTACACCATTGACCTTTAATTAGAACCCCTAGGTGGTCCAGACCTTATCCAAGTCAAGCAACCAGAAACAGAGGAAATCCAAGACTCAGAAAGCAAGAGTGGCCTGAGTGTGAATAGGCTCGATGACCAGGGCTCACAGGACCCTTAGGAGCTGATAGCAGGCCTTAGCTGATAGCCAAAAGACAATTTTGACCATGGTCCTCAAATGTACTACTAAATTCTACGAGTGGCAAGAATGAGCTTGGAACTAGCCTGGCTGGCACCATCATTTCTAGCCCATTACTCTCTCAAGGAGCACACCCATAGCACCTTTGATTTCTGATCTGTAGAACTGTATTCTTTAAAGGTGACTACTGTCTTCAGGCACTGAATTTGTAGCACTTGTAACATACTGGTTGAGAATTAGTAGAAGTGCGTAGAATTAGAAGGGCATAAGAGAAACCGTTTGAGTTACAGAACGTGAGGGGACACATGGGCTGAGAATGCCCATGGTGGGTGGTAGAAGAGCAACACATGCTTTAAGATAGAGGAACTCACAGGTCATGTCTAGAGAGGCAGCAGAAGGGCTTCTGACATTCAAGTTCCTTTTGAAACGAGTTGGTTTGGTTGTCACAAGCCTCTAGTCCTTCTTAGAATATAAGCCATGAGGTGGATTCTAGTTCTGATTTTCCTTTATCACATTGTTTAAAGTGAGTAATTTTACCTAGCTAAATCTTAGTCTTAAAGCGTTGAAGCAAACAGATTGGACAGTGAGGCTCTCTGGAGTCCCCTTCAACAATAGTGTTTGTAAGAAGACAGTAGCGCCATCAAGCCAGACTGGCCCTACTGGCTCCTGTCTCTTTCCTGCTTGATTATACAGGTCTCATCTCATTCATATCTTACTCAAAGGTCCTTAAGGTCCGTGCGCTGAGGTCCTTAAGATGCCTCTCAAAACTTTTTTATTTATGAATGTGAACGTAGTGTTTTAGTGTCCTAGGCTACTACTTATCTTCAAGAAACTGACAGTTCCAGGTAACTGTGACATTTGTTCCCATCACATTGTTCCCAGAGATAATCTCTGGTTCCACATCCTCCTAGCCCATGAATGGTTCTTTTTGGATGAATTTTTTTTTAAAAAAATATGGATCTGGCAATTGATTCTGACGACTCCATTCAGATAGAGCTGGGAAGCTTTCTCCCTGAGGGTTTCCTTAACCCTCCAGTGGGAAATGGCAGCCTGGTTCAGTCAACATCCCTGTAACCTTGTGTTTTGACATTTGTCCTTTATAATGGTATTCAATGATAAATATACTTATGTGTGTTCGTGTTTACATACAGTGGATATGCATGTATTTATATTTGATTGTCTCCAAATGATCATAAGCCTCTGAAAAGCTGGAAATCTGTTCACTCAATTTGTGTTACAATGTATACACATATATACATTTACTATATACAGTAAATATATATTTACTATTTACATATATTATATATTAATATATTTGTAAACAGTGCCTTGATTATCCAAGGATTAACCAGTACTGTATTGGTGATCTGATCCTTCACTGTCTGATAATACTACCCCTATTGTGAATTTAAATAGTATTTTGTAAATGTTCCCTTACCTACTTGGTTTTAGAAAAATACACTTCATCCTTCGAAATTAGAGCTTTTTGTCAGTAACTTGGATTTCTCTAACTTGTTTCACATGTGTATCCATAAATTGTGTCTGAGTGCTCAATGTGTCATTTGAATTCAGCTTCTACCATTCATGTTCTTTGGGTGGATATAGTTTAGATATCACAAATGTTAGCTTTTGAACTTTGTGCAAGGGCAGACTGTTCTACATATTCTAAGTTTAATTTTCCCCCAGCATCCTCAACATTCTTCTTCTATTACCAACTTCACATAGTAGAATTTGCATTGTATCTGTCTCCATCCGTGATTGTCCACGGAATGTATAGACCTTTTTATTCTGTCCACACAGGACAATTCTCCCTATTTGATCATTTCACTTTCTTCTTTCTGATTCTCCTCTTGGTCCATCTGATTTCTTAAGAGTTGACATGTATGTTTTTTCCCCCACAAGTACCCACTCATGATAGAGAAAACTGCCTTGTCACTGGTCAGCAGAATCATTCAGCAAATGCTTTTTGAACACCCTGTAAAAAAATTTATGATATTGAATAAACATTTCGGAGAGAAGCAAACATGCCCAGTTTTCAGGCAATCCAGTCCCTATCCATCAACATCTCTTCCATGTGACACAGCAGTAAGCAGCTTGAACACTGGCAATGCAGCTGTCTGTGGTAGATGCCAAGGAAACAGATGGTGGGAATGCAGGGAAAATGCTTGCCATCACTTGGTATTAAATTCTTTTGCATATGCACCAAAATGGGGAAAGAACTGACAGCCCTCAGAGTGCCTGAGCAGTCTTTAACACCAACCCTTCTCAGCTGGGTTATTTTAAACATATGTTTCTGAAGAACCTCTTGGGCTCACTCTACTTTCTCCTAGCATCACAAAAGACTTTCCAGGAAAAACAAAACAAACAAGCCAAAAGCTACCCAAGTAGCCAGACATGGTATCACATGCAGAAAAATGTCAAATTGCACCCAAAACCAGCCTTTAGAAGCTGAGATGTTTGTGTCCTTTTTCTGTTTTGGTACATTTATAGTAACAGGCACACCAATAGGCTGTCAGAAAACCATGCATTCCTTGTTGTACCCATGACAACAGCTTTTCTCTTTTGTTTTGATTTTAAGAAACCATGAGGAATGTAAAGCATGGAGCCAGCAGATGGTAGGAGAAGAAAACTTTCTCTATAACACGAAAAAGTCCACCTGCAGTTACTTCCAAACTATTTCAGTGTTTCTGACTCAACCAGCAAACAACCAGAGTTGTAAGAAGTGAGTGGTATTACAGCATCCAGTGGGAATACTTATGTATGACTCAGTTTGTATTACATGTATTACTATCACGAAATACATGAGGCTGCTTGCTTACAAAGGGGCTTGTTTAGATCATACATTTTAAGTGGAAAATCCTAAGAGCCTAGTGTCAGTTCTAATGACCCTCAACACTTGGCTGCTTCCTCACATGGTGAATGACACCATGACAGGGAGATTCCTGGCCAAACAGAAAGCCAGAGGAGGCTAAGTAGGCTTGTTCTCTCATAATGACCCTCTCATGAGAACTAATCAAAGTCTAACCTAATGCCTTCCAAAGTCAGAGCTCACAGAATCCTCTTAATAGGCTCCAGCTTTACTTTAATTAAACAAAGGTATTTATCATTATCGATATATTACCTAAAATTTTTCTTACGTATTTTTAATTTATTTTAGTTTATTATTGGGGTTATAATATAATTGCCTCATTTCTCCCTTCCTTTTTCTCCTTCCAAACTCTCCTATGTAATCCTTTCTGTTTTCTTTCAAATTCATGCTCTCTCTTTTGATTAATTATTGGTATATGCATACATGTATATGAAATAAATATATTCCCTAAGTGTAACTTGTCTGTGTGATATTATTTATATTAGTATTGGATAACCATTTGATGTGCTCTTCCTGGGGGAAGACTTTTTCTCCCATTCTCAGCATTTCCTAGTTGTCTGTAATTCTTTGTAAAGAGCTGAGGCCTTGTAGGCTTTCCCTCACCCACTCTGACATGTTTACTATTGTCCTTGTTCAGATCACATTTTGGCAGTGACATTGGTGAGACTTTGTGGTTGTAGCTTTTAACATCAGTAGGAGACACAATCTCACAGTAAGTAAACTTCCTTGATCCTCCGGCTCTTCTGGTTTTTCCACCCTTCTTCTGCAATGTTCCCTGAACCGTGTTTGCAGGAGTGACTGTGCTCTGCAACTCTGCATTACAATTAGATGCAGTTTTACTTAATGTGGGAAAAATAGTCTTCCCCAATAAGAGAACCCTAGTTAGTCATCTAGTACTAAATGGTCAGCTCTGAAAGCATTCATGTAAGTCACATTATAGAGACTGAGAAATTTATATTTAGGGGTGCGTGTGTGCATATAATAATAATCAATTCTTAAAAAGATGCCATAAACTTGAAGGAGAGCAAAGCAGGTTGTATGATAAGGCTTGGAAGTAGGAATGGGAAGGGGAAAATGTAGTGTTATTATAATATTAAAAAATATATGCAGTTTAAATAAATTTTTCTCATCTAGGATAATAATATTTTCCCCAACAGTCAAAGACTATCTAATAAAACCTCCAATACCACACATGAAAAGCTCTCTTTTGAGTTGTTGGTCAAGGTTGTCCAAGAGACTCTGTAAACATACAGCCTCTTGCTATTTCCCTTGGTTGTCTCCGAAAAGTGGAAGGTAAGACCCTATTGCTTCATAGATCAGGCCCGGAGGTACCTGAGCTGGAAATGACCTGAATGCCTCATTCCTGAGGATTAGCTTTCATGGTCCCAGAAGGCACCACACAGGCCTCCAAAGGAGGGAAATCTAACAGTCCTATCCAGCTACAAACCACAATAATAACCAGCCTGGCATAATAACCCAAGGATGCAGTAGTGATACTCATACCTTGATAGTAACCAACAGCTCTCTAATTGGGCTTAAGACTCAATCAATAAGAGGGAGAGCATGTGTGATACTGGAGAGCCAGCCAGCTTCTTGTGGCTAGTAAAATCACGGATCTTGAGAAGAACCTACAACTGCCCCTCTACTAAACCAGTGTAATCCCATACTTTATACATTATACCTGAAGATAAGTATGCTCCTCTTTTTTTCTACAAGACACAGAACTACATGCATCATAGCTTTGTTTTAGATAAATAGTAGTATAATTCCTAATGAGTTTTCAGACATCCTTATTATTATTTTACTCCCTCTCCTTCTGTATTTACCTGGCTCCTCTCCCTAAAGATCCCCCTCCCATTTCTCTGATCAGATCACCTGGACTCTGCAATTCTCTGCTTTATTACTTTCCAACTCCTCTACCCAGGAATGGTCCCTTGTTACTTTACAGGTTTCTGCAGTTACTTCAGGATATGTGTGACCACATCTGAAGATTTGGAGGTAGGAGGCTCCAACCCTTGAAGGCCTACCACCTCCTAGCATTTGAAAAATAAAATAATGGGGTTAAATTAGTGTTAATTTTTAATAGCTTTACTATTAGGAAAATTAACACTAAGATGGTTTTGTTATCTCTCAGTTCCCAAGCGTGTCTTCACTGTGACCTGTGACACTGAGAATTATTCTTTTGCCACTTGCTCTTGGGATTTCTTGTTCCCTGACTTTATATTAAAATCTACCCCAAAATAGAGGCACTATTGGAAGAAACTGAGAGAGTAAAGGAGTTAAAGATAGTCATACATCCTGTCTTCCCCATTAGCCCACTTCTGTGGGTTCCCATGCCAGATGAGGGGACAGTAGCGCACTGCCCGTAGCCCCAACAGCTCTCACAGAGGGCCACTTCCTACCCAAATCATGCTTGGCCTACTCAACCCCATGGAGACAAAGGCAACATCATGATAGAGCCAGTTAGGCTTTTGTTTCCTCGCCAGAAAACTAGTTTCCCAGAAATCACGTGACCAGCAGTCTGCTAATCTAGCTGATAGCTTGGAAAGTTCCTGCCTCCTCCCAAATGCTTTAATGTCTGAATTGGTACATCAATGTCTGCCTGTCTTCCGTCAGGTCCACTTATGCAAATTAGGTGTATTTTCTCCCTTGTCCTTTTTCTCCTCTCCCCCTGGATCTACATAAGCTAGCCCCACTATTCTAATAAATGACCTCTTCTCTGACAGCCTCCAGGTCATTTTTACCCTTCTTACTGAGAAACTGCTGGTACGCGATGTCAATTCAGGGGTGGGAGACACACACACTTCCACAGTAGCAATTGCCTCTTTGGAGCAATCTTATCTCTGTGGCTCTAGAACTCTGGGGTTCTCTTCAGAAATCCTGGCAGAGCTTGCCAATATGCCCTTTTTACTGTCCGAATGTCAACTGCATGAAGATCTTCCTGCATATCCTGACATCCTTGAGATCCACTCATCCTTCTTGTTCTTCCAGTTCCCTTTTTTTTTGGAACACCCCCACTACCGTTTTGCTTCATAAGAAGTGGCCACATCTCGCAGGACCCCTAACTGAGGCAGCGGCAAAAACATAAAATAGCTTGGCTCAGTGGTTCACAGGGATTTTCAGCCAGCAGGTTTGGCTGACTGTAAGGGAGGACTCACGTTGGGTGTCACTTTGTGTGTGGGAAGGGTTTCCTGTAGCTGGGAACACTCAGCAGCTAGGGGGTGATGACAGCAGCAAAAATAACCAGGTATATTTCGCCCAAGAGATTAGAAAACACTTACTATGTAGGTATTGGGCAGGGTGCAGAGATTAGCGTGCATCTGCCGTGGGTCTGTAGTATGAAACAGCACAGCTTTCTTGAAGGGGAACTTGACAATATCTGTTCAAATACTTTTCATTTTAGCCAAGATTCAAGAATAAATGTAACATGTATGTGTCAGAGGTCAGGAGTAACAACAACAATAGCAAAAAACTAATTAATAGAGTCAGCACAGAATTAGACACAGCACGTGGAAGCTGAATCTTAGCAGGGGAGGGTGAGATGATCATTTTTGAGCAGGAACATCTGAACAAATATGAAAAGAAAGATGTGTGAGCAGGGGAGGAAGGATGATCCAGCGAGAAAAAGGACATGGCTAAAGGATAGCAGAACATGAGTAAAAAGCGTAAGAAGGCAACATGTCAGATGCTGTTGACTACACCAAGTGGGAAACTGGGCAAGGGTGAGGGCATTTCACTCCTCTGAGAGATGTTCAGAGCTGTTACTCCATTTTCTTACCCCAAACAGAGGCATGATCTGACACTTGGTCATGAAATTCCTAAAAATACATTCTGCCTCCGACCTATAATGTTACTTTTAAGTATTTATTAAAAAAAAATATAAGAACCAAACCTCTAAGCATGTGTACAAGGACAAGAAGGTTCACTTATTATTTCTTCAAGCAATTTCAGCATATGGGAGCCTCAGTTCATGTACTTTATGTATATTAATTCATCTGAACTTCATATCTGTGTATGTATGTGTGAGAGAGATGGGGGGAGAGAGCACAGGAGAACACACGATTTTTATCTTGCAGATGAGGACATGGAAGCATAAAAATATATATTGTGGAGACTTATTTTTCTATATTCCCAAGTTTCTTCTCTTTATGTGATTCAGTTCTGAGACTTCATGAGTAAATTTTGCTTCCCGATGGTGCAGATGGATTGTAAGCAGATCACCTGGCTGGGATGAGGACGCTGTTTCCATGGACACACTATACAAGTAAGCTCACCCACACTAATGTCCAGAACTCTTTCTCACTTTCCTTGTCCCAGATGATTCATCAAGGGAACAACAGCTGGTCTACAAAGGCCCATGAAGCTCCTCTGCAGAAACTGGTTGTGAATGCCAAGCTGAAGCCTGAAGTTGGAACTGAGCTGCATGAAAGGTAACTGGGCCCTAGAGAGCCCAGACACTGGTTGTAGGACTCCGGCCACATTGCTGCCTGCTTCCCTGATGCCTGGAAACTCAGCATTCCCTTCCTCTGATTCTAAAGACTTTGTGTGAAATCCTGGGCTTTGGTTACATCTGCAAGGATCATGGCTACTGCTTGTAAACCAGATGACTTTCTCTGAAAGCTTGACATCAAATGTCAATAGTGAATGGGAAACTCCTCCATGACTGCTGTTTTTTTTCATGCAGTTAAATGCTTAAGATGCCTAGGTTGACATAGTTGCCTACTTACTGTTCTGATGTAGAGCTTTCTGATGACTTCCTGAGGCTAACAAAGCCTGGGGAACCCACAGGCCCAGGAAGGAAGGAAAGAAGCCATGATGTGGGTGATCATAAGAACTGGACTCTGATAAAATACTAGTCATAGAAAGTGCTGGAGATTAAACTTGGAACATTCTAGACCCAAAGGTAGACCAGATAGTGGCATGTAGGTATGGATATAAGTAGGGAACTCATGCAAATTGTGTTTTAAAATCCTGATGCCACCATTTGCGCTGTGACTGCTGTGGAAAGCACTGATGGAAGTTTGTGGTTTACTTCCTGAAAATACATTGTTAATACCAATCAGCCTCCATGATTTGTGTTGGTAGAGGTACCTTGAATTTTCTGCACCTTGCCAGAGTTAAAGTAGTATTATTGCCTAGAGTTTGTATACCAACAAAACAGTCAGACTGAGGATGGAAAGGAGCTAGGAATAAATGAGGTGTTCTTTTATGAAAATTAATGAACAAAAATTTGTATTTCATTCTAATTAATGGCCTATTGTGATTAAGTGCCTACTTATTAAGGCGTTCAGTAGACTTTATAGATCCATTCATAGTTTTCAATCCTGTTGAGTTTCCCCAGACTGTTCTCTGGAGTTAATTCTATATGTAGGTATGAGGTGCTCAGTCTCCCTCAAGACCTAGTGTTAGGCAGTGAAAACACAGAACTATCTAAAACTCAGGCCTCTACAGTACACCTTCACACTGGAATAGGGAGACAGTTTCAGTGCGTACCTTAAATTGTAAATGCTCAAACCCAGGATTATGTGTCAGTAATCATATTTGTATTATTTTTACTGTGTTCACAATCTTATACCTATGGCTTCACATTTTTTTCTTTTAATAATTAAAATTTTTATCTTTTATATTAGTTATAGTTTATTCATTTTGTATCCCAGCTGTATCCCCCTCCCTCGCCCCCTCCCAATCTCACCCTCCTTCCCTCATCTCCTCTTATGCCTCTCTCCAAGTCCATGGATAGGGGAGGTCCTCTTCCTCTTCCATCTGAGCCTAGCTTATCAGGTTTCATTAGAACTGGCTGCATTAAAAAAAAAAAAAGAACTGGCTGCATTGTCATCCTCTGTGGCCTCGAAATGCTGCTCCCCTATCAGGAGAAGGTATTCAAAGAGCTAGCCACTGAGGTCAAGTCAGAGACAGTCCCTGTTCCCCTTACTAGGGAATCCACTTGGACACTGAGCTGCCATGGGCTACATCTGAGCAGGGGTTCTAGATAATATCCATATATGGTCCTTGGTTGGAGTATTAGTCTCAGAAAAGACCCCTGTGCCCAGATATTTTGGTTCTGTTGTTCTCTTTGTGGAGCTCCCATCCTCTCCTGGTCTTACTATCTCCCCCTTCTTTCCTAAGATTCCCTGCACTCTGCCCAAAGTTTGTGTATGAGTCTCAGTATCTGCTTTGATGCACTGCTGGATAGAGTTTTTCAGAGGCCCTCTGTGGTAAGCTCCTGTCCTGTTTCCTGTTTTCTCCTTCTTCCAATGTCAGTCCTGTTTGCCTTTCTGAGTGAGAATTGATCATCTTACTGAGGGTCCTCCTTCTAGCTCAGCTTTTTTAGGTGTATAGATTTTTTAGGTTTATCCTATATTATATGTCTAGTATCCACTTATAAGTGAGTATATACCATGTGTGTCTATCTGCTTCTGGGCTACCTCACTCAGGATGATCTTTTCTAGTTCCCATCATTTGCCTGCAAATTTCATGATTTCCTTGTTTTTCATTCCTGAATAGTATTCCATTGTGTAAATGTACCACAATTTTTGTATCCATTCCTCTGTTGAGAGACATCTGGGTTGTTTCTAGGTTCTGGCAATTACGAATAAAGCTGCTATGAACATAGTTGAACAAATGTCTTTGTTGTATACTTGAGTACATTTTGGATGTATGCCTAGGAATGGTATAGCTGGATCTTGAGGAAGCGCTATACCAACAGTACAGGCCTTAAGATCAACAATCAATAAATGGGACCTCATGAAACTGAAAAGCTTCTATAAAGCAAAGGACACTGTCATCAGAACAAAACAACAGCCTTCAGACTGGGAAAGGATCTTCACCAACCCTATATCTGGCAGAGGGCTAATATATAAAGAACTAAAGAAGTTTAAAAAAAATAAATCAATTAATCCAATTTTAAAAATGGTGAACAGAGCTGAATAGAGAATTCTCTGTAGAGGAATATAGTATGGCAGAGAAATACTTAAAGAAATGCTCAAAGTCCTTAGTCATCAAGGAGATGCAAATCAAAATGTCCCTGGGATTCCACCTTATATCCATCAGAATGGCTAAGATCAAAAACTCAAGTGACAACACATGCTGGAGAAGATGTGGAGAAAGGGGAAGCCTACTCCATTGCTGGTGGGAATGTAAACTTGTACAACCACTTTGGAAATGAATCTGGCTTTATGTTTTTATTGCAAAATTTGACTGCATTGGTTGCATATGCTACTGTGACTGCTGTCACATTTTACTGATAGAAAATTGTGTTCAGAGAGGTAGACTTACCCAGGGTTCTAATACTCAACTGCTGTGGGCTTACTGTTAAATATCCAATACATGGTGGGTCAGATAGCAGAAGGGAGGACGTGATCTCTTGCTTTTATCTATGATACTCCTTAATATATACCTTGGTGAGGAGAAACTAATTCTTTCTGAAAGGTTAGGGTTTCAGGGTCTGGGTTGTGGCTGGAAAACTGTGTCCCTCTTAATTTGAGGGTTGAAACCATAACCTGACTGTGATGGCATTTGGATGAGGTCATGATGAGGTCAGTGCCTTTGAAGAAGAGGCACCAGAGAGAGCTCATGCACTTTCTCACTATAAGCATGCCCCTTGAATAGGCCATGTGAACCCACAGCAAGAAGGCAGCTTCCCACAAGCCTGGGAGAGACTGTCAGCAGGCACCTAGACACCTGACCTCAAAACTTCAGCTCCAGAACTGTGAGAAGCAGCTGCTTCTTCTGTTCCTTGGACATTGTGCACAGTAGTCTCCACAGATTGAAAAGAGATACAAGAACACAGGTATGCTCTTCCCAACTGGGGCCCTTATCCCTTGTCATTGGTTTATTCCCCATGACAGGAGGCTTTTGAGGAATGTTCTTGCTGTCCACCTCTGCAGAGAAACACCGGAAGCAGGACTGAGTCAATCTACACAGCAGTAAAGGTCTCAGTGAGCTCCTGCAGCTCTCAAGAGCAAGAGGTTCTTCTGACTGGGAAGACACTCTTCCTCAGTAGAAGTCCCAGGAAAGGTCTTAGCCAGAGCTGTATTTGTCATACTGCTAGCTACCAAGGAATAAAAGGGCTAATGTTCTGAACAGTGCCTTGGGATAGTCCTGAGTATCCTATACCTTTGTCCTTCATCCTCTCGATCTCAAGGTTTCTGTGTAGAACATACAACACAGACCAGATGTGGTGGTACAGGCCTTAATCCCTAGACTAAAAAGAGAGAGAAGACTACAAAGTTCAAAGCCAGCTTGGCCTATGTAACGAATTTTAGGATCTTGCTCACATAACAAGATCTGGTCTCAACACACAAAATGGGACGCAAAAAGATCCAAGTCCAATCTCAGATGGCATACATGTGCACTTTTGTGAATGATAGAAACACCCAAGTTCTGAAGTTTAGTTTAGAAAAAAAAACCCACTATGTTCACAGACTCACAGAAAATCTGGCGGTGAGTCTCAGCATCTGTTTAGATCCCCTACTGGGTAGAGCTTTTCAGAGGACCTCTATAGTAGACTCTCATCCTGTTCCCTCTCTTCCACTGCTTCTGGTGTCTCTCCTGTTTTCCCTTCTGAATGAGATTTAAGCATCCTCCCTAAGGTCCTCCTTGTTGAGTAGCTTCTTTAGGTCTGTAGATTTTAGTATGGTTATCAGAGGACCAGAGGCTGCCTCTGAACTTGGTTGCCTGACACCTCCCCCTGACAATGCAGCCTTGCTAGGCCACACAGGAAGAGGATCCAGGCAGTCCTGATAAGATCTGATAACCTAGGGTCAGATGGCAGGGAAGGAGAACTCTTCCTTTCAGTGGAGTAGGGACAGGAGTTAGGGAGGAAAAGGGAAGAAGGGTGAAACCTGAAGGAAATGAGGGAGGGGGCTTCAATCAGGATATATAATGAACAAACTGTAAAAGAGAAAAAGAAAGAAAGAAACTTAGCAGAGCCACTTCCCATCTCAGCTTCACGCCTCTGCTCCTATGAACTCCACTTTAGGGAAGAAAAAGATGGTTGGGTTCTCCGCATAGTTTTGGGTCAGCAGGCTACTACTAGGAGTAACAACAGTCTAAAAAAATTAGCATGACCATAAAGTCTAAGAACCAAAGGAAATAATCAAGAGACCAAACATATCTTTCCATAGGATGGAAGAAGCTGAGAAAGAAACATAAGATATAAAAAAATTTTAAATTCTATGAAATCATATGAGAAAAAAAAATCCCAACCCTAGGGAAAAGTAGATACTTAAACTGAAGATACTGTGTAAAGGTAAATAAAAATGAAGAAAGATTTCTTCTGAAGAAGGACCTCTCCGCACCACAAGACTAAAGTATCAGAAGGTATTAGAAGTGTAAACCAAGAAGGAAAAACTAAAAGGCAAATGAAACCAGAGGAAAACTCCATCATCTCCGCACAATATCACATCCTGTGAAACCATCGTGTGCCGCACTGCCATTGTCCACTTTGGACCAGCAGAGGTCTTTGCTCTTCATTTCCCAGAGGACAAACAAACTTGAAAAACAATTCATAATCTTATTTTCTCTCCACTACAGCAGACTACGCGAAAGCACTTGTTGTTTTCATTTCCTTGTTTGGGAGAATTTGTTTATTTGTTTGAGACAGAATTTCTGGTAGGCAAGGCTGGTCTTGAACACATTCTATAGCTGAGATTCCTGTTCTTCGTGCCTCAACTTCCCCAGTGTGGAGATCACAATTACTCAAGGCTACACTCAGCTTTTATTACTCTTATTTTTATTAATAAATATTAGAGTAAGCATTTCATGAAGACATTTACAAATAATTATTTTAATGATGTCACAATATTGGTCTGGACCAGACCAATATGTCATCATATAAATTTGCTTCTTGGACAGTGAGTGGAGATTTCTAGAGAGACTTTAGATGTGTAGATACTCCTTGACTTGTGAGATGCTCACATCCACAAGGAGTTGAAAATCTCTCCAGGTAAAACGTGCACGTAAAGCTTCCAACCTACCTACCACCGCAGCTCAATAGCCGGCTGGCTGGATGGGGGCTGCAACACAAAAATCACTGCCCACCATTTACCTTTTTAGGAAAAAGGTAAAAATATTTAACAAATGGCATTGAGTTTCTGATGAACATTTGTCACTTTCACACCATTGTAAAAGCAAAACATTGTAAGTTGGCCCACCTTAAGCAGCTATGATTTTTTCCATATATTTCTTTTTAAAAATTTTTTCAAAATCATGATGATTTAATGTTTTAAAATTTTTTCATATATATTTATTATCATTTATTACAATTTATTCAATTTGTGTCCTGGCTGTGGCCCCCTCCTTCATTATTTCCCAATCCCACCCTCCCTTCCTCTTCTTCCCTATATCCCTCCCCTAGTCCACTGATAGGGGAGGACCTCCTCACCTTCCATCTGACCCTAGCCCATCAGGTCTCATTAGGACTGGCTATATTGTCTTCCTCTGTGGCCTGGCAAGGCTGCTCCCCTCAGAGGGAGGTGATCAGAGAGCCTGCCAGTGAGTTCAGGAGATGCAAATCAAAACAACCTTGAGATTTCACCTTATACCCATCAGCAAGGCTAAGATAAAAAACTCAAGTGGCAGCAAATGCTATCTGTGATTTGTGATGTTACAGGGAGGAAGCTAACCATCCTTGGAGCCTCTTCGAATCTTCCCCATCTATTCAAACCATCTTCCGCAGTCATTAACACTGCTTTTCCCTTATGCACAGACGATTATCTTCCCTAAGTAAAATCTATTACTTTCATGATAGTCGTACCTCTTTGGCCATAAGGATAGTTTTGTTTTATTAAATAATGTCCAATTTTTAAAAAAATTCCCCAGTCATCTTGACCTACAGCATCATTAGCTCAGAAAACCTATCGTTAAGTATGTGAGAAAACAGCTGAACAGATAAAGAATTCTGAGTGAGGCCTTTTCCCAGAAGGACAGATATTTGCATTAATTGGGCTGAAATGAGAAATTGTTTTAATTTTGTCACATTAAATCTATGTTCCAAGACCTATTTAGGAAGGTATAAAAGGAAAAGAAAACCACTAGAAACATTGTTACTTTAGCATAAATACATCTGTAGCTTTATTCTAGCACATAAACCCACCAAGAGTGTTTATAAAGTACCGACAATTTGCTGGTAAATCTAAGGAATGCAGCCACACCTAGAAAGCGTATTTCCAACACTGTTAACCTAAGTGGGAGAACTCCTTTACATTCCCCACTAACACTCAGGCTCTGAGCTATTTTGAAAACACTGTGTTCGAATAAATAACTTTTATCGATTGGGAAGCTAAACTACCAAGAGATGAAAACTTTTGGCCCTAATAACACAGAGATTTCCAAATGCAAAAATTGATTTCAGGCTTTTCATCTTTCAATGCAGCTCAAAGACCACTGTAAATAACACAAAACAGGTATTGCTTTCTAGTTGCTATTAATATCATTCATCAGCACATAATACCTAAAGTAGCCAAAATGTGATGTTTTGTATCTGTGTTCCTGCTATAAAATAGCCAGTTTTCTCCTGAGAAACCTTCTAAATCAAGGAATTTAATTATTATCAACCTAGAGGTGTATCAACGACACAGCTAAGTCTCTGCAGGTACTCTGGATTTGCCTGGAAGGAGGATTGCTTGAACAAATTAGGAGAGGGAAATTAAATGGAGTTTTTAACGTTCTGTATTAAAGGGTAACTGGATTCACTTTGTCTTTAAAACAGGGTGGATTTCTGTAACATAAGAACATGATATGAAGACACTATCAAATATTCTAAAATCAAATATAAGTAACTTGAGTTTTTTGTTTGTTTCTTTGTTTAATTAGTATAGAACATTATTGAATATCACATCTTTCAATAAAGAAAAAAAATTGTTTTTGAGACAAGGTTTCTCTGTGTAACCCTGGCTGTCTTGGAACTCATTCTGTAGACAAGTCAGGCCTCAGACTCAGAGATCTGCCTGCCTCTGCCTCCTGAGCACAGGAAGTAGAGGTGTGCACCACCAACACCTGGTGTCAACAAAGAAATTTTAATGAGAGGATTGTTTTTAGAAATGTCAAAAGATAAAAGGATGACTAAAGAAACATAAATTATCTCAATACAAGGAAGCTGTCTGGAGATGATAAAGGATCATGAATTTGAATGTGGGCTATATAGTAATATCCAGAGAGAAAGAGAGAGACTTGCAGTTCCCCAATAACTAAAAGTAGATGTGAGTCTTAGGGGAGCTGAATGAATGTAGTTCATAGCAGAGAAAATCTTATCACCATACAGATGGTGAAAACTGAAGAGAAATCAATCCATTTTTTTTTTTATCTGCAAGATCTCTGTCTTGTGTTGCTGATTTTCATTGGCTCCTGTCAAGCCCAAACAGCCTCACAGAAAGATCCTGAAAATCATATCTAGAGAACTGGGGCCTCAGGACGTAAAAAAGAGTGCCCAGTGTGGACAAGTCACAAAGGGTCCTCTAATTCATTGCTCACATAGGGGATGTATTTCTTAAATTATTTTTTCATGTAAGTTTTGGTGATCGTATAGTTCCCTGATTTTGCAGCTATTAATCTGAAGAATTACACTGACATGATAAAAAGACTAAACTTTACGCTCTTTAGATGAATCTACCAGTCTAATCTTCTCTGATATAAGCATTTAAACATAATTTTCCAACTAAATTTTACCTTAGCTACATCCCTCGTAGTTTAATTTTTCCTTTCCATTCTGTATAAAATATTTTTCTAATTCACTTGAGATTTCTTTTTTAATCCACAGGCTGTTTGCATCTGTGTTGCTGATCCTCCAACTGTTTGAGGATTTGCACTATGTTGATAAAATTATGTTTATGTCTACTGACATTTCAATTAGTAACAAAATATGTTTGCCTGTCTTCTTTTTATGTTTATGTAGATTTCATTAATGCCCAGGATATAGCTCATTTTGTATTTTTTTCTAATAGCAATTTAAAAGAAAGTATAGTCTACCATTGTAGGATATCAGACTTTATTAAGTTTAATCCAGTTAGTTAATTGTTTAACTTTGACTAACTAGCTAGTTTAACTTTAAATAACAAGTTAGTTAATTATTTAACCTTTAATGGCTAAGCCTTGTCTGTTGCTTACTTAGTTAAGTGTATCATTCATATTTTCTATCTTTTTACAGACTCTTTGGCAAGTTTTATCAATTACCAAGAAGACTATGGAAATCTATGTGTCCCATCAGATACCAAGAGAAAAATGTTAGGCTGTCTGTTAAGAGAAGAGTGTTGAAACGTGACTTCAGTAGACTTGTGGAGTGATTTGAATATTATTGTTCTTAAACCTTTTTTTTTCACAGACTTTGTTCATAGTATAAATGTGAATGCCACTAATATGCAAGCTACTCTGCCATTATCAAAATTCCATCTCATTCACGCACTATTGTTAATGACTTTATGAGGAAAGTAGCAGACAGTATTTATCTGTCTTCTCTTTATTCATGTGGTAGTTTGAATGACAATGGGTCCCCTTAGGCTCATATATTTGAATACTTGGTCCCCAATAGGTGGAACTGTTTGGAAAAGAGGGGGAAGTGTGGCCTTGTTGAAGGAGGTGTGTCATTATGAGTGGGCTTCAAGATTTCAAAAGCCCACACTCTTCCCAGTTACCTCTCTCTGCCTCGTGCTTGTGTGTCATGATGTAACCTCTCAGCTACTGCTCCAGCACCAGACCTGCCTGACTTCTGCCATGCTCCTCACCATGGTGGATGTGGCTCATTCTTTGAAACTTTAACTCTCAATAAACTCTTTCTTATAGAAGTTGCCTCCATCATGATGTATGCTCACAGCAATTGGAATGTAACTAAGACAGAAGTTCATACCAGGGAGAGGGTTCTGACTGCGACTGGACTGACACACTTTTGTGAAAGAGTTTGGGACTTTGGACTAGGGAAGTAGCTGGATGCTGTGAGCAGGGCCCAATGGGGCATCCCTGTGGGAGCTTGGGAGACAGTGGTGCTGGACCATGTGGTCCATGGAGGCCCAGCTCAAGAGTTTCAGAGGGAAAAAAATAGTAGCTACAGGGTGAGAGACCATCTTGTGATATTTTAGGCAGAATGTGACTGCTCTTTACCCTTGTCCTAAGGATATGTCTCGTGCTAAAGTGAAAAGTTTGGGACTAATTTTGTTGGCAGTGGCCTTCTAAAGAAATCCTAATATTGACTCTGTCTTGTACTTATCAGTGACCACACTTAGGCAGATCCATAGTGAAACAGAGTAAATAGGCGAGAGAGAGAGAGAGAGAGAGAGAGAGAGAGAAAGGTAACATTCTGAGAAGAAAATTTTAGCTGAAGCCCTGCTTTCTGCTGAAGGAGATAAGAGGAGGCTTGATATGAAATAGAATAAAGGGAGGGGTACACTCGGAGCAAGAGCCACTCAGCTGGTCATGAAACTTCTGAAAAGAATAGGCCTAAAGAATTAGCTACCACTCCTAGGCATATATCCAAAAGATGCTCAAGTACACAACAAGGACATTTGCTCAACCATGTTCGTAGCTGCTTTATTTGTAATAGTCAGAACCTGGAAACAACCCAGATGTCCCTCAGTTGAGGAATGGATACAGAAATTGTGGTACTTTTACACAATGGAATACTACTCAGCAATTAAAAAGGAGGAAATCATGAAATTTGCAGGCAAATGGTAGGACCTGGAAACGATCATCCTGAGTGAGGTATCCCAAAAGCAGAAAGACAAACATGGTATATACCCACTTATATAGACCTATAAGATAGGATAAACATACTGAAATCTGTACACCTAAAGAAGATAAACAAGAAAGAGGACCTGGG
>CM053751.1:13228065-13243487 GCA_028658305.1 Pachyuromys duprasi
TGTATCCAGCCACTTTACTGAAGGTGTTTATCAGTTGAAGGAGTTCTCTGGTTGAATTTTTGGGGTCACTCATGTATATTATCATATCGTCTGCAAATAGTGATACTTTGACTTCTTCCTTTCCAATTTGTATCGACCTATTTTTTAAATTTACTCTTGAACTAAAATTTGACCTCTATTCTACATCTTCTTGCAAAGTAGTATTCTGCTCTCCCAACACTGTCTATGAATATGCTATAAAACCCAGTAGTTCCCCACCCCAGGAGCTCACCTTGTTAACTTCTCTGTGCCCAAGAACACTCCCATCTGCTTAAAATAGTGCCCCCTTTTTTGAAATGTACTACCCTTTTGCCTCTCTGCTGATGAATATCCAGCATTCTTTCCAGTATCGTTTCCCAGTTATATTCCTATGATATGGTATTTTCCATACCTTTTATTTGGAGATTTTTGTCTCTTCTTAGTTGAAAAGCATTTTCCCTGGTGATTACACCAATTTGCGTAGTCTTGCCTAGGATTATTGACACCTGTGGCTACAGCCCAGCTCTTACATTATACACAGAGCTGCAACAAATGTTCATTCACCAGACCACTTATATGTCTCCTGTGCTCTTACACTCAATGTGATTTATGGAACTCATCCTCTAACATGAGTTCCTTCCTAATTCTCTTTTGGGAATAAGGAGCGCCAATTCTCTGTTTGCAAAAGCACATAACTAGCTGGTGACTTAGGACTGATTTAGGGCCTCCCTTTTTTGAGGAGTGTGCATGAGCACCATACTGAATCAGTCAGTCTCCAACTACTATCTCTTTTACTTCATCATCTCTCTTCTCAGGTCTGCCAGTTATAGACCAACCATGTATTGCTACATGTGGTCTGGATCAATCCACCAACTCAGTTCTTTTTTAGCTCTCTGATGAACTAGTCTATTGCCAAACACAAGACTAAAGATTATATTCCATGATTAAAATGCAACACTCCACATTGCTTTATTGAGAGATTCTAGATGTGTTATGATCAGGACACTGTCTCATATAATGGATTTTAAGGTTTTATTTATCAATCCTGAGATCTGTGATTTGGTGACTAAAGAGTTAACACCCTGGAAATACACTTCTTTCTTGCTACACACTTCTGTATGAGTATTTCCTTTTTTCCAGAATACCTTTCTTTTTGTTTCCTCAAATGATCTTGATATTCTTTACTTCCCAACGAATGTTCTAGGAAGTCTTTGTTGATACCCCAAGGTGCTTTCTTTTAGATCATACAAGTTACTGAATAATTGATAACCATGACTATTATTACCATTACTGTTTAATTACTGGGAACCATTGTTAATATTACTAGACTGTGATCCTGAGCTAAAGCTTTATAATTCCAACATTATTCTTATAATGGGCTATATATCATTGTTATAGCCACATCTCATCAAAGTCCTCATTATAGTCAGATATAATTAAATTTAACCATGGAGGATGGTGTTTAAGAGTCTTGTAGAGGACAAAACACACAGGTGCTCAAATACCTCATGTAAAATGATGTAATATTTGCATATTACACATATCTTTCTACATACTTTAAATAATCTCTGGATGGTATACAATGATTCAGTAAAATTCTATGTAAATAATTGTTGTTACAATGCATTGATTAGAGGACAAATAAATAGGTCTATACATGTATACAGATGAATTGTCTTCTGGTTTGTAATTGGCTGAATCTGAAATGGCAGAACCTGTGGGGTATGGAGGACCAACACTAAGCATTTCAAGAAATCCTGTAACTGGCTACACAGAACCTTAGATGTTGAATATTCATCTTAAGGACAAAGACTCTGCCTTTGCAAAATTAAGAACTTTAGAATAAACTCAAACCCAGAGTCACTGATGTGCTAGGCAGACGAGATGGATGCATGTGCTAAGCAGAGGGAGCTGTGTAACAAGACAGGGACCCTACGATGACGCAAATTCCTCTATGATGATTGGGAACAGTGGTATTGAAAAAGAAAGTGTAAACTGCATACTAAGTCAAGCCCCAACCGTCAGAATTCCCCTGACCCCTTCTAAGCCTAGTATTCATCAGACTGAAGAAGTCTCTCAACAATGTGTTGCTGGTTGGTGTACAAATATTACATGACTTTGTCAATATAAAGTACATCTTCACTATTTTTCTTAGGTCAAAAGGAGGTGGATTTCAATTTTTACCTAAAATTGATATCCTTTCCAGGCAAGATGAAAGTCAAACTCTTTGTTTAATTAATATTGCATAGTGTGCTTTTGAAGTTGTCAGGGCTATAAATATGCAAATGAGAGGAGTCATTGTACATTAGTGGCATATACACCCTTAGTTCTTGCTAATGAGCATAAATAGAAAAGCTAATTATCACTGCTGGTTGGGGTTGCATGGAGTGTTGACAGCATGTAAGATACCTTATAAAGCATAGGAGGAATACAATATTAACCTTGAATGAAGACAGGAAATCCCTAAAGGTAGATTTTTATTTGATCACTTAAATGGGCCATTAGATTTCCTACAAAAGTGTTAATTTTTAATATTTATTTATTTAAATTGCGTGCACATGTATGTATCAATTAATAGACACAACCACTGTATAAAATAAGATTACTCTTCAGCGTTAGCACATGTAGAACCATAGGCACCAATTACAGAAGATATTCTAATCATGTACTTTATAAATAGAAATATGTGACCAATTTGATAGACTGTGGGAATACTATATTTGAACTAGACTGAAGCAAGACTCAATGGTGGTTCTGAGATGTATCTAATGTTTTGCTGGCTTATAGGGTTGCAGTTACTGTGGTTATTCTCTGCCCCATCACTCTTATCACAGGTAGGATACACATGTATGTTAAAGGAGCCCCAGACAGGGCTCAAGGTCATTAGGACCAGTGGCTGGAGGGCAGGCAGTTCAGAAGAGAAGCAGGTGACCTCAGGGCAATGCAAATATACTCAGCAGGCAGAGAGCAGTCTAGCAAGTGGAAATCAGCTTGTGAAGGCTGTCCTTAGCAAAGCTGCATACAAATCATGTTTGAAATTAAGGTTTTACGGTAGGTGAAGGGATTTACTTACTTATGCTTGGGAAAAACAAACAAACAAATGGTAGATCTGTTCATATAACATGCTCCAGTGAATAAGAATACATTCTCAAAGAGAATGGTCGGGGAGGGTGATGGATAACTAGGATAAGAAAAAAAGAAAATGAAGACTCAAAGATCATTTAGATGAGCAATAAGGAAACTCTTTTGGGGATACAGTAGTGTTGATAATAGTCAGTTATACTGAAGACTATAAAAAGATCAAAGGGAGAGGATAAGGTCAGTTTAGAAGGCTAAGTCTGATACAACTGTGGGACAGTCTAATGAAACACCCTGTAGCTCAGTGGAGAGAGAGATCGCTATGTACCTATAGGACAAGTCGGTGAACACAAGCCAGGATTATACTGACTAAATGATCTGACTTCAGTGAAAAATGTGTGTTTGTGTGTGTGCATGTGAGTGGCAGCCACAGGAAGAAGTTGGGTGTCCCTTTATAACCTTTCTACCTTGTTACTTTGAGACAGGGTCTTCTGAGTTTGGACACAAGGTTTAGCAAGCTTTAGTGATGCTCTTGTTTCTGTTTCTCACAGTGCTGGGGTTACAGTCACACAGAACCACACCTTACTTTTTACAGTGTACTGGAAACAGAAAGCAGACCCTCAAGCTTGCACAGTAGTGCTCCTTCCTGTATTAGTCAGAGCTCTCTAGAGAAACAGAGCAGATAGACTTCATCTATCTATCTGTCTGTCTATCTATCATCTGTCTATATTCTAATCTGTCAATCATCTATCAATAACTTCCATCTATCATTTATCTAACCTTCCATTGATCATCTATCCTCTGTCCATTGGTAATCTAATCTATCAATCATCTATCTTTATCTTATATAGATCATCTATATAATCTTCCATTTATCATCTATCTATTATCTATCTATCTATTACCAATCACCTGTCTACTTATTTAAATGGAATTCATTAAAAGTGGCTTACAGGTTGTAGTTCAACTAGTCCAACAATGGCTGTCTCTAGCTGCAATCCAATAATCTAGTGGTTGTTTGGTCCATGAGGTTCTGCGTCTTAGATGGTATTTGATATGCATGGGAATACAGAAGAAGTAGGCTCTAATAACGATGACGGAATAAGCTTGGCAATAAGAGTGAAGGCAAGTGAAAAAGAACAAGCACTTCCTTCTTTCATGTCCATTATGTAGGCTGCCACCAGAAGGTGGGGCCCAGATTTCCACAAAAAATGATTCAATCAAGAAAAATCCCTCACAGGTATACCGAGAAGCTTGGGTTTTAATCTATTCTAGATGTAGTCAAGTTGACAACTAAGAATAGGCACATTCCCTGTAAATTGTCTACTCTGCCCTTGGAATATTCTTTTTTATCAAGTCTTGCTGTTTCTTTTAATTCTTGGAAGACCCTTCATAGAGTGTCAGTATAATTTTAATATAAATGTGTCTATTAGAGATGCATTCTTTTTCTGTTACATTCCTTTTATAGCAGCTTTTCTTTTTCTAGCTACCTAGTTGGAGAGTCTTTGTTTTCAAAACCCTGTTTCAACATAATTGCATAGGTTGTTTCCAAAACAATCACATATGGACTCAGGACTGTGTCTGCTCTTCAGACAGATATGGAGTCGTACTCTTTGCTATATGATGTTGGAGGGTACAACTTACACATTACATGCCTTTGTGTCATTTCTCCATGTCCCCAAAGCACATTTCAGAGTAGTTTCACAAAACAAATCCAAGAAAAACTGTTATAAGCTGAAACATGTAGACAGGCTTCTATTTACTCCCACAAGTTAGTAATCCAATACTGTATTCTCAGGCTCTAACAGGTAGAAGGTTCAATAAGCAACGTATTGTAGCACTGACACCACCATGTTGATTTGGGTTGTGAAAATGCAGCAGTGTCCTGTGTGACTCTACAGTGATGTGACAGCCATTTTCTTTCATTGTTCCTTCTTTTCCACTTTTAGCTGAGTTTCCCATGAGGCTCATGACTTTATGTTGGCAGAGTGCACCCCCCATTGATGCAAGCTGACTTCACTCCCTCACTTGGGATAGAAAACTTAAAGAGGGATTAAGCTCAGAGCCTCTGAGAGAGACTTCTCTAGAATAACTCAAACATTCGTGCAATTTCACTGAACATGCATTACAACACTGGACACACTAACCCTAAGGACATTTTCTTTTCATCTTATTTTCAACATCAGTTTTTGGGAAATGACACCAAACTTTAAAACCTTCTCAGAAATCAGTAACCTAGATCAGGCTTTCGGACTCTAGGTGTGGAACAGAGGCTGGCCTGGAGGACTGGATGTTCATATGTGAGACTGAATTTTGATCCCAAAAACTATCATATTTGGGATGCCAGTGACATTGCGTATGGAAAACGTGCCTTTTCTGAGAGTTAAACTTAAGTCCTCGTGGTTTCAAGGCAAGCCTTTCCTGACATCTATATCTCTAGCCTGACAGGGGGCTTTAAAAATGTTTACACCTATAAAAAGATAACAAGTGTTCCAGTGCTCTGAGTTTCTCTCTGCACAATAAAGCCCTGTGTCTCATAGACTCTGAAGTTTCAAAGAATAGCTCCTGATTCTAGATCATAGACTTCAGAGTCAACAGTGGCTGGAAACGGACTTTTTTTTTTTTTTAATTAGGATCTATTTGACTTTCAGCAAGGAATCCATGGCTCTCTGACACACATAAAGTGGGAAGTTGGGCAGATCTTAGGTGAACATAACTCTTTAAAATTATGTAAATCATTAAAGAAGAGAAAACAAAATAACCATAGACAAATGAAACCAGAGGAGAACCAAACATCCAGAATATTTTGTAGCAAAAACAACAGGTTTGCAAAGGAGCTGCAAGAACCACTACCAAAAGGGCACAACAGTGTATTTCCCACGGCTGCATAAAAACAGACTTCAAATGCCACGTTATTATCTGATCATTTCCAGGGCTTAGCTGGCTCCCCTGCTTGGGGTCTCACACTGTTGCAGTCAATGCATTGGCTGATCCTGCCATCTCATCCAACACAGCCCCCGTCAGAAGCCCCTCTCTGGAGGGGATGGTTGTGGGAAGAGCTTGTTTCTTGGTTTTGGGTTTTATATCAGGCATAGGATGCTTCTGATGCTTTGAATCCAGGTTCAAAGAAGTTCTGAACTGATTTTCAAGAGCTGAATAGGTTAGGCGAGGGTTGTAGGAGAGCCTGCCTTTTGAAGAACTCCGCCAACTGTTAAAGACCTTACCTACATTTAAAATTGTTTAATAAGGTCACACAGTCCCAGGTGTCTTGTCCGGGCACCTTTACTACTTTCCCTTGGAAGCGGGTCACAGGTTCCAGCCATTTTCACGGCAGACGGTTGACCAGCTGGGCATGGCACAGGGCGTGTTCTCCACATCTGGAGACAGAATTCCTGGCTCACTTTGTAAAACAGTGATTAGATGAGCTAGACACATGGGGATATTGAGATCAGCAAGTCACTTTTTTCTGTCTTGACTTTCCAACAACCCTTAACTTTGCTTTACTCTTTAAAAGCATTTAAAAAAATCAGAAATGAAGCTGGTTTCCAGAAAACTCAAATCTGTACTTTGATGCTTATAGTTGAACCAATACATTCTTTTTGTTTATTTTAGTTTCGGTACCAAGTCAGGGCAAGGAGAGAAAGGCGAAAGAAACATTAGGAGGTGAGTGGCTGGCATCTCTGTAACTAAAAATTGGAAGCAGATTTTATTCCCAGCTGAATCCCAAAACCAAGGGCATTTCCAGACACTAAACTGCAAGGTTAGCATTTTCCCCCAAAAAATAACCTTCACGAACACTCAAGATAATTCCTCAAAGGCCGAGGACTTAAAATATCTTCCGCGTGTTCTTCCATCTCTGTTCCCCGAGCAATCAGAGATCATTCTTCCACAACGGGAAGAGTGTTTTCTTTGTCATCGCTTTGCAGGCATTAGGAGCTCAACACAGCTGTGCCCGCGCTCGGCCCCTGCGGATCCACCTGACTTCCTGCCTGCAGAGCGCTCCGCCGCACCAGCGCTGCACAATTGAGAGAATTGGCTTCAATTGGTGGAATCTGCAGTGATGTGTCCCTTGAGTGTCCTTGCCCAAAATGATTTTTCGCCTCCTATACCGGTTCTGCGTCAGCCCCTTCTAGACTTGAAAGGGATGATGATGCAGAGTAAGGAGGTGATGATGAGAACATCAGGCTCACAAGCCACAGGGGAGCTATGCGAGGCCGGACGTCTGCTTCCTGAGCTCCAACATTTCCAAGCTCTTTCCCAAGTCCTGAACCCCTTCCCAATCTAAAATCAACCACAGTGTCAAGCACAAAGCATTGTTTTCCAGAGTCGCTTTTCCTTGACTAAGCTTATTCCCTACGTTAGCAAAGGGAAGTTGAGATAAACCTGATTTCTCTATCATACTGGACAGGATGCTAGGAATCGAACACTGCTCATTTCTCAACTTTTGAGCTGCCATTTTCGTTCCCGTTAGGAACTTCTTTTGAACTGCAAGTACAGTCTAATTACATCTGTGTGGAAGCTCCTGATGGTCTTGGGCAGCAGGTCTATGCCCCTGTCTTTGCTGACCCCTCAAATGCCCCTTCTCTGAAGGCCTCCATTCCCCCCAACTCAGACACTCAGTCTCGGTTCTCTAGCGAGTGCTTATCTCATTGGGCTATTATGATCTGCATTTTTTGTTTGTCCATAAAAACAACAAAAAATGAAATCATTTTTAATTTTTATATCTCAGTCCTCATAAGACATAGGACTTTTATATGACAATAAAAGCCATTGATAACACTGATTAATGTTGAAGAGATAGTGAGGGAAGTCCATAAATGATGATTCATACAAAAAAGTGGTAGCAGGGATAGCCAATGAGATGAAAAGTTCCCAATCTTAGACAAAACAGTTTTCTATATCGCATGGAAAACATTCACACAAATACACATGATAACACATGGTGTCTCTCTGAGGGTTGGTCTTATAAATGCTGCAGACAAATAAACATCATATTCAGAAAAATCAGACTCCCAAAGACTTGTCTTCCTTGGATCTCCATGTGCTTTAAGGCATAGGGCGGATTTTACTGTTCTTGCAAGGTGCTGACTCAGATTTGTTAAGGGCAAGAATTCATCCAGTAGGTGAGACGTAACCATTGCTGGTGCTCATTTTACCAATGACAAGGACAAAAACCAAGCTGAATCAGATGTTATACAAAGGGTCAGAGATGATGACATTTTTTGGCTAATTGTTAATGACACGGCTTTGGGAGGTGGTCTGTAACTTGTTCCCTGCCAGCACGGAAATCCCCTCCACTTTACCACCCATGTAGGACTTGCTGGCTTCCACTTAAGGTATTAATGGCTCCAAAAGGTTTAGGATTTCATAACAAACACTTCTGATTAGAAAGATGCTCTTGTTCTCATTCTGTTGAATCCTACCTATTTATAACCTCTGTCATTGGGTACCTTTCTGAATCTCTATATAGAGTAAAGCAAATATAAAAGGGATATTTATTAGAGCCAAATTGATGGCATCTTGAATGCAGACCAAAGACTAAAGCTAAGAAACTTAGAGGCCATTGAAGGCTTTAGATCAGGGAAGGGATACAATTAGATGTGGATGTCTGTAAGAACTCTTGGCTCTGCAGGGAATACACTGGAGAATTCAGAAAAAGAAAAGAAAGGAGTTCAGAGGCTATAATAGTTACGGTACAGTGACAATGACGGTAAGTGCTGCTGGAACCAGCACAGTGTTTGCTTCTAGGAATGCTCTGACACGTGATGCCAAGGGTCATGTAAACTAGACCTGCACTCACGGGTACGAAGAGGAAAGGGTGGATCAGATGACGTGTGTAGGTCCATACAGAATAGAATCAGATGACTAATCTTACATGAAATACAAAGAAGGAAGTAGGCTGCTGTTCAGGCCAGGCTTTCAAGACAAATAACCAAGAAGGACAATTTTATCACTGGAGACTTGGCAGGAAGCAATGCAACCAGAATATCAGACAAAAAGTTAATAAGTACTTCTGGAAAAAGTGAGGGCAGGTATAAGGAGATCCAGCGGAGGAGAGAATGTTTTCTGAGAATTTACCATACCAGTGCCAGAGGAGGTATGGCAAGGATCTGGTTTTTGTGGCGGCTCTTGTTGGTTTCTTTGTTTTGTTTTGTTTTTGAGGCATGCCAACACTAGCCCACACATCTAGGTCTGTAGACACTTTGGTAAATGTCTGAAACCAGTCCATAATATCAGGAAGTAAGGCAAAGGGAAGTGACTATCTTATTTCCCGCCTTTGTCACTGTCAGTCATTGACTGATATCAACCAGAGGCCAAAAAGAAAGGAGGTCCCTTACCAAGATGGGTTAAAGTCAGATCCTAGGGTTCAAGGTGACATGAAGAACCATGGAAAGCTGTGTTGCAACTTTTTTTTTTCTCCTAAAAGTTAAATAAAAACCCAAACAATTATTAACACTGGTGTGTTTGTTCAACTGCATATGTAGTTGTTACCAGTTGAGAACTTTCTTCTCCAAAAAGTCATTATTGCTGCACATGGTGGTGCACACCTTTAATCCCTGAGGTAGACACAGGTGGATCTCTGTGAGGCCAGCCTAGTCTATAAAGTGAGTCCAGGACTGTCAGGGCTACACTGGGCTACCCTGCCTGGAAACCCAAAAAAATAAAAGGCATTGTCACATGTCTTGTTGAAATTAATATAACATTGTCCATAATATGACTAAGGCCAAATACATTGGTGAAAGCAGCAGAGGTTCTAATACAATCATAATATTATCCTGAAGAATATGGCTACATTCAGACTTTTTATTTTTGAATTCATACATGTTCATAACCATCCCATTCATTTTATAGTTTAGTTGTGACTTTTAAAAAAGGAAGTAGTAACAATCCTTGAATTTACCATTTTCATTATTAGCAACAGAAATATAGGCAGATAAATTGCATATTGAAAGAGAGAGACAGACAGAGAAGCACACAAATGTCAAGGACATTTGTCTTTCTGGTTGTTGATATGGTCCATTTAATCCTATTTAGAGCCACTAAATTTAATTAGTGCAACATAAATCTCTGAATCCCAGGAGATTCAGAGATTCTGTTTCATGCTCCTTTTGAATCGTGTACTGGAGAATTTCCACTCTGCCATCACCATTCCCTGTAAAACCTCCAACAAAAATTACCGAAACAATCAGTGTAGTTAAAGCTGAATTGGCCTGTAGATTTCCCTGTTTATATTATGGGAGCTTTTTAGGAAAGAGTGAATATCCCATTCACTTCACTTCAGTGCTTAATAAATGACTATTGCATGAATTTGTGAACAAATATGAAAGAGTGGAGGAAGTGATGAAGGAAACCATGGAAAATGTTATCACCTCTGTTTCTCTGTGTATCCTTGGAACCAATTTCCTTCTTCCACGAATAATAACATGCGCACTTCCATCTGTCAGTCACAGCTTTTCATAGCTACTCTGTGGTAAATGAGATTTTCTTAGAGACCATAAAACAGTTGAAATCTGCAATTTCGTTAGGCATTCAGCTTCCACCATAAAAACTAATGACTAAGCAGATGCATGTGGAGATGATTTTTGTAAGGATAAAGCTCACAGACATACACATCATAATTGCCAGGCTACTGTACCGCTTAAGCAATTCAGAGAAGCCAGCTGCTCTAAAAAGAAACAAGTGTGCCTTCTTGACAGCTTTTATCAGCTAAATTGTGTTCAGAACTTGCTTTCAATGCACACTTGATTTTGATTGGGGTATTCTGAACATATCATGTGGTGAGATCATGCGGCCCCACAGCACTCTGTCTTCTCAAGGAACAAGTACACTTGTGGATTAGTAAAAATATGTCCTTATTTCCAACACATGTACACTTACTTCCATTTTATAGACAGAGAAACTAAGGCGAGGTCAACATAAAATAACACGATAAGTGAGTATCATAGGTAGGATTACATTTGATAAAAGAAATGTGTGTTTATGTTGTATCCTGATTAAGTACAGCAAACTAAAATCGTGTGCCCAGCAGCTCCTATAAAGGTTTCACTAGGTAGAGAGTCTTATAAAGTGCTGACAAAAAGTCTAAATAGGCACAACTCTTTCTCAAAAGTAACTTGACAACATGTATTGACAGAAGTGAAAATGTTTGTTATACACCAAGAGTGAAGAACCCCAAGGAAATACATTGAGGTAAGGAGTGACAATGCATTCAAGGTTAACTCTCAAGGACTATATTAATAACCACTGTATATCATGCACATGGTATAATGTCAGCAATTGTAGTAGGTATTCTGTTATCGCATTTAGTCAGCCTCAATACCGTATGATAATGAAACTATACTCTATCATTCAGATAAAGCAGCTGAGGAACAAAAGATTTGAAGTTATCACAGCAAAACAGGAGAATTGACAGCACATGGTTACCACAGCTGAAGACTGGAATCCACAGTTTCTTATTGCAACAAATTTGACAGTGACTTTGTGCTGCATGGTTTTAGTTATTGTTCCTTGGGTTTTTATCTAAGACAATATATCTTACTGGCCCGGAGATGACTGGATGGGCTGGACTAGTTCATCGGCGAAACCTAGTGACCTGCCTGTTTCCACTAATTCTAAGCTTCTGAAATTTATTATTATATGTATCTTACTTTTCCATACTTGGAGTGTCAGCTTATAGACGAAAGGCACTCCATGTACCTTTGTAGAAGCTGAACGCCTTATTGCTCATTCCCTGATACACATTTGGGCATGGTCCCTTAATGAGAATGCACTGCTGAGTTCTGGGGTGAAGACAGTAATCACCTCTGACAGCATTCATGCTGTGGTTCTCAATCATGTTACTTTATGTTACTTTACATAAGTGAAGGACCTGTCTCAGTTAGGGTTCTATTGCTGTGAAGAGACACCATGAAGGAAAACATTTAATTTGAGCTGGCTTATGGTTTCAGAGGTTTAGTTCATTATCATCATGTCAGAGAGCTTGGCACTGTCTAGGAATGCATTGTGCTGAAAGAGCTGAGTTTTACATCTTGATCCATAGGCAGGAGAAGAGTGTCTATCACACTGAGCATAGCTTGAACATATATGACTTCAAAACCTGCCTCTGCAGTGACACACTTTCTCTAGGAAGGCCACACCTACTTCAAAATATGCCACACCTCCTAATAGTTCCACTCCCTATGGCCAAGCATTCAAACACACACATCTATGGGGGACATACCCGTTCAAGTCACCACAAACCCTGAAAGGAGAATATTGCCTTGGATGATTCAGTAAGAGTCATTCCAGTCATATGCCCTTTAAACTGAAGGACTTTTTTTCTATGTTGCAAAGTAGAGAGAGTATCTTAGTTCGGGTTTCCATTGCTGTGAAGAGACACCATGACAAAGGCAACTTTTGTAAAGCAAAACATTTAATTGGGGCTGGCTTACAGTTTCAGAGGTTTAGTCCATTATCATCATGGTGGGAAGCATGGCAGCATACAGGAAGACACGGTGCTGGAGGAGCTGAGAGTTCTATATCTTGATTTGAAGGCAACCAGGAAGAGACTGTCTTCTGCAGGTAGTCAGGAGGAGACTGGAATTCTACACTGGGCAAAGCTTAAGAATAGAAGACACCAAAGCCCACCTCCATAGTGAGACATTTCCTCCAATAAGGCCACACTTCCTAATAGTGCCATTCCCTATGGCAAAGAGTTCAAACACATGAATATATGGAGGTCAAACCTACTCAGAATGCCACATTCCACTCCATGACTCCCTAGGCTTATAGCTATAATGGAAAATACATTTAATTCAACTTCAAAAGTCTCCATAGTCTATCACAGTCTCAACAATGTTTACAAGTCCAAAATTTAAAGTCTCTTCTGAGACCGATGCAATCTCTTAGCTGTAATTTCCTATGAAATAAAATAAAATAAGGCATATCACATACTTCCAACATCACAGAATATGTATTACTATTCCAAAATGCCATAGTGAGGAAATACTGGACCAAAGCAAGACCAAAATTCTTCTGCGCAAGATTCAACCTCTGCATCTCCATGTCTGATGTCCAACTATTTTCAGGTTTGTTGGCTGCATCACAATTCTTTCTTTTGGACTGGTTCCACTCCCTGTTAGCAGTTCTCCTCAGCAGGTACCCCATGTGCCTGACATTTCTCACTTTTGGGGGTCTACAAGGCAACTTCAACTTCACAGCTTCTTGTTCCAATATCTAGGAGATATATATATGATCCTCTGTGATCCTCCAAAAAGCTTGGGTCACTTCTCCAGCTTTGGCCTATGTAGCACTTCAGGCTCTGGCCAACTCCATCCACTCCATTGCTGCTGCTGCCATTCTTGATGGTCATCCCATGGTCCTGGCATCTTCAAGACACTGGAGTTTTCTACTGCAAGTAGACTGCACTTTCACCTCTCATAGGCTCTCTTCATGGTGCCAAACCTCAACTTCTTTCACGGTCCCTTCTGTACAGGGCCTTCAACTGCAACTGAGACCGCACCTTCATGATTGGCCTTTCCTGTCCTTTCAGCTGCTCTCTGTGACCACTTCATGCCCTCAAAGCCTATAACACCTGGGTGACTCTTACACATTACCAAGTCCAGCTGCCATCACAAGGTACAACCTTGGTCACCTTACACAATGGCCTTTCTGACCTTCCATGCAAGGACACCCTGCCACACAACTGGCTTCAGCAGCATTCCTTAGTCTCAGAGGGAAATTCTATCCTAGATACTAAAGCCAGAATCATGTCGCTGAAGCTGCCAAATTCTGCTGCTGGCTGGGGCTGGAACATCGCCCTCTTTTCCAAGCATATCTTCACCAGCTTTCTGTTTTCAATGATTTCATTCACTACCTAAGCTTGGCTGTCCTGGAACTTGCTCTATAAACTGACCTTGAATCTGCATGCCTCTGTCTCTTGCGTGCTGGGATTATAGGCATGTACCACCATGTCTGGCCTTAAGCTTTTCTTTAATTCCATTTCACATTTCTTTAATTCTACTGTAGTTCATCCCAGATATAGTCAAGCCAACAACTGAGAATAGCCACCATAATCCATTCCTCGTCAGTTTGACATACAATCATATCTCCTCATGTTCAAATGGAGACTACAACCAGGCCATAATAATGCTTAACATGATATAACTATCCCTTGTTCAACTGAACACACATAAACAATAAGCTTAGCTGGGTGGGATCTTGCCTTGAGGTTACCACTACTTTAATTCCATTTAATAACCTTGAACACAGTGGAACTCCATTCCACTTCCTGTTGCCCCTTTACTCTTTGAACCAAATATTTTGTTTTCTTCTTTTCTCATTTGGCTATGCTTAATCGAAAAGCTCTCCATAAGAGAGAACTACAAGACAAAGTCTATGCAAGGTTCCTTTGTCTGTGCAATTAATCTGAATCTCTTCACCTTAGCCTCAGGCAGACTCTTTAGACAAGGGCAAAAAACAGCCACATTCTTCATTAAAATATCATAAAACAACATCTAGTCAACATACTAAAATGCTTCTCCTAAACCTCTTGAGCCAGGTCCCCACTGTTCAAATCACTGTCAGTGCCACCATCTTTCATGTTTCTACTAGTATGGTCCATTAAGCCTCACTGAAAGCAATCAGCTTCTTTCCTAAACCAAAGTTCCCAAATCCACATTCCTTGAAACAAACAAAAATGTGTCAGGCTTATCACAACAATACCCCACTCCTGATACTCTTAGGATCTAGGATACATCGAAAGAATGACACCAAACTCCAGTAGCATGCAAACAACAAAGGGCATTTATTCTCCAGGAGTCCAGCATGCTGGGGTCACCACCTTTAAAATGGCGGCAACGATGAGGGGAGCTCGAATACCCCTTTTCAAGCCAGAAAGGGGAATTCCTACTGTGGCTATGTGACCCTAATTTGGATTGGCTGGCTATATGATTCTGGTCAGAACTTAGGTGCTTTTCAAACTGGTAGTGAAGCAACCTTATCTTCCCCAGACCATATGCCCTGGCTGTTTCTGATTGTTGCCCTTTTTCTGTAACTCTTAGGCCTGTTCTGTCTAGCAAGAAAATGAAGCCTGTCATGGAGTTGGTCAGGCTTATTTAGCCAGGCTCTCTCAGTACCAACTTCTGTTCTAGTGGGTTTCAATTACTGCAAAGAGACACCATCACCATGGTAACTCTTATAAAGTATGACTTAACTGGGGCTGGCTTACAGTTTCAGCATTCAGTCTATTATTATCATGGAGGGAAGCATGGAAGCATGCAGGCAGACATGGTGCTGGAGGAGCCAAGAGTTCTACATCTTTATTTGAAGGTACCCAGGAGGAGACT
>CM053751.1:13243987-13273902 GCA_028658305.1 Pachyuromys duprasi
AGGGAGTTGCTGTCCATGGTGCTGTTTTTGCTGCCTGGGCATTTTTTCCCCCTGAGGGCAATGAAGGGGATGAGTCAGTCCCTATCAAGGTAGCTGGTCTCAGGGCATCTGGTGCCACTTACCCATCAGCTTGTTGCCTGTCTGTTCTAAATTAGCCCCTCCTCCCCATGACTTTGTTATGTTTCAGTGGCTTCTATTTCTGTCATGACCTGAAATTTATGAGAAATTTGAGTCTCCTGGCCTTTTTTCCTGCTAAGGCTGAATATACCTTCATTAACAGCTATAGTAAAAGAAATAAGGGACAAAAACGACCTAAATGACTCTCCCATTCTATAGACATCCCTTCCTCCTCCATTGTATGACTTCTATGGCTCTTAATCACTGACCTCAGTTGGAATGACAATACCAACTCCTACGTATCGGGACATAGAAAAGAGACTCCACTGGACTCCGGTAGCAGTCTTGTAGTTTAACGAGACAGTTCTGAAAGGAATGCTTGTCACCTGACAGCCAGGATCTCCAACCCTGCAGAGCCCAATGCTGCAGGAACGGGAAACACAGAATCTCCCAGTGGGACATGGGATGCTGGGAGTGAGAGGATGTGGAGCCATCCATCTTCTGCCCTTTGATGTCCAGATTCATGTTGCCTCCTTGCTCAGGACACAGTGTTCATACAGGTCTTTGATAATGCATACACTGCAACCTACAGAGTAACACAACACCCATGTCCAGGCTTGTCTTAGAGCTGAGGAATCCCTTGTGCCTTTAGGATTAAAATTTAAAAAAATAAAATTAAATTAAAATTTAAAATCATTTTAATTTCTCATGAGGCTGGGTGATTCTGAGTGATATGACTAATCTACGGTGAATCCTATCATCCTAGGAGCACTGACTCATCTTCACTATCCCCTGAGTATCTTGCTCCGTGTGTGAGATTGCATAAATCAGGAATCACATAACACCCAGAACAGGATGCTGAGAGAGGACGTGCAAACAAGACGGATAAATCTATATCTAGAGGTATATCTATTCCTGTAAGGTTCAGAACCTTCCAGATGCTGTGACCCTTAAATACAGTTCCTGATGTTGTGGTGACCTCTGACCATAAAAAATATTTTGTTACTACTTCATAACTTTCATTTTGCTACTGTTATACATTGTAATACAAATATCTGATATGCAGGATACCTGATCTGTAATTCCTGTGAAAGTCAAATGACCTCCAAAGGGGTCATGACCCACAAGTTGAGAACTGCTGCTATAAAGCTTAACAGTTGAACCATCCCTGATGGTAGAAGAAGCCTAACATTTTCACCCTATCTCCAAGTCCCAATTGCTCATATCAAGAGAGATGGCCAGATTCAAGCTATGCAGGGTTTTTGTTCTAGATACACTAGTTCTCCATAGGCAACCATCTTTAGATCAGCATAGATAAGTATCAGGTTATTGTTTAGACTTTATCTCTGCCTCTGGAATGCTATTGCTGTGCTCTAATGTCAACTGGCCCAGCAATAGGTACTTCATATTATTCTATTTTTGAGGACATCTGGTAACTCTTTGGTTGCTAAAAATCAATATCCTTTTAGATTCCAGGTCCAGTAGCCCTCATATTATCTGAGTCTTTTTCTTTATCCAGTACTGTTATCAAAGTGTTGGTGTTAATTTCCTTTGGGGGGAAAAACACAGGAGAATCACATATACTCTTCCTCCAGTTTCCAAGTCCCTTTCAGTCACTGGATATTAGAAAGAAACAAAACACTGTGCACGTTTACAGATTATAGTAGGCCCCTACCTCATTATAGTTTGAATGTGGAATGTCCTCTCTGGGCCTAGAGACCCAGCATTTGTTCTTGAGCTGGTGATATTATTTTGGGAATTATAGAACATTTGGTGTATGGCATATGGCTAGCAGCTCTAAGGTGCCAGCACGGGCCCTTGATGGTTATGACCTACTCCTAGTCTTGACTTCTCAACCCACAGGGCTGTGAACCCACCTTGCTGTAAGTTTCTGCTGCCAAGGACATGGTTACTGTAGCTGCCATGCCTTCTCTTCCTGATGAAGTGATATTCTCTGAATAGTGAACCAGAAGAAACCCATCCTCCCTCACATTGACTCTATTTAGAATTCTGCCATCACAGTAAGAATGTCATCATGTCCCTCTGGTTCTTTGTTCTGCCTTTTTATAACTATAAATATAAAGTGTGTGCTTACAGGATGCATGTGTGTTTTTAACGCTAGACATGTTGTGCTGTATTAACCTCTGCTCCTCTAAGAGTCAATTCACATTGATTTTCTTCCTGAATATTTTTAGTGTTTATCAGAGTTTTAGCCTTCTGGCTTCTGGTGGGCAAGTGCAATCACAGGCTCCTCATTGTCTTCAAACTCAGTGAGCCCGTCTGCATAATTGAGATTTGCCTTCTCTTGTCCTCATTCCTCTAACTTCTTAGTGATTTTGATGGCTTTTCACCAGCCCATTGCACTATTTACCCTCGAGGTCCACTCAAAAGCAATTTGGATTAGTCCTGCAGTATCAGAATTAAGCTATTATGATTGCTTTACAATATCTTCTGCACTGTACAGCCAGGGATATTCGGAGATGTGTTAAGTTTTCATTCTAATGACAGGCTAGTGCCAAGAGAAGACAGGATCTTGGTGGGTGCCACAAACCCTGTGGGCCTTCACAATATCTTTCACATCAATGACCTACTGGCCTGTCAGTCATACGGATGGGCCATTCAAGCCCCTGCAGTTACAAACCACAGAGCTCAACCACCCAAGAACATCTCTTCCTAGAATCTGTTCCAGGCTTCAAGGTGGAAGATTTTCTCAACCTAAACTCTAAACTTGGATAAGCATCTGAATTTCTCTGAGCTCTATGTCTCTGGTTATTGTGAGCCTAGCTTCTGCTAAATCAGACTGTAGTAAATAATGACCTCTTTGAAATATACCAGAAAGATCTTCTGGCTCTTCCTCATTCATTCACTGATTCATTCATTCTTTCGCTCATTCGTGACACCCTTTGCCTCACTGTTCTTCTGTAGGACCTCAATACAAATTAACAATATGGAGATGACCCTGCCGAGTTTGCAGAGGACTGCCTCTTCATATCTCCCAGGTTCCTGAACCATTGCCTTTGAAGGACATTTCTTCTACCAAGATACATTCTGAAGCTAGGACACTAGCCCCAGTGTGTGCACAGTCCCTTGGGACGTGTCCCTCTTGACTTCTGAGCAGTGACCATGCAACCCCCAGAGACCTGTTCAGTCTTTCTCCTTCCCACTCTTTCTAGTCCTCCTGTTTTAATCTTAGATTTCTAAAGAGCAGACACTTAAGATTAGATCATGCCTGTGTTCAGTGAGGGCAGTGCCTGAGAACCATCTTGGGAATGACAGGAGGGAGCAGGCAGAGGTTTAGCTTTATTCTGTGGAAGGGGCGAGGGCAGGAAGGAAAGATAGACAGAGTGTCAGATTATAGAAGAGCCTCAAAAAAAACCTTCATTTAGCTGAAACACAGTCCTTAAGACCAGTTTCCTCTTACAGTGTCCACTGCTCATTCCAAGGATAGGGACAGCGCCAGCAAAGCAGGAGTTCAGACATTAACACTTTGTAGACCTAGAATGCCAGGAGACAAACTCTCCTATAGAGGAGATGAGAGGCTCCTTCCATCATGTCCAGCAGGGAGTTTAATTGGCTTCTGATTAATAGCATTTACTTGCTGGCAGAAATTGCATGCAGGATTGGCAGAAGCAAGCAAGTGAGCTTCCTGGAGGCAGCCCACTCATTTTTTTTTTCACAGCTGATGAATGGCTGTAACCCTGGTGTAGGTAAGGCCCCAAGGTTTTCGCCTCAAGACTGCTTATTGTTGCTTGTCTCATATATCTGTCATGGCAGAGATCTTCACTGCTTATTGCTTCACTCTGTTGGGCAGATTTCCTGCTGATTATTTTGAAGATGTACCTTCATAGTGCTGTTTAAACGAATTGATGATTTCATGACCCCTGATGACGATTTTAAAGAATTTCTGACTTGATCCAAGTCATTTAAAAACCCTCCTGCAATGTAAATGAAACTTCTAGGAGCTCTGTGAACCTCTGTGTGTCAAGCACTTGATTTATGTTTATTCTAGGCTTAATCCAAGGAGAAGGCCCAGGTGTACACCACAATAAGAGAGACCATATGAATATAGAAACAAAAGAATAAATGGTTAGCTCTACAAGACAGGACAGACACCTGTTTCTTAGAAAAACTTTGACATAAAGAACTTGCTTTAACACAGAATGTACATTTGAAATAAGATAAAACTTCTGCTTTGAACTCATAATGAGCATATAGATAAAACCACTGCTTTAAACTAGGAGGCGGCGGAATCTTCAGGAGGTGGCATCTGGTAGGAGGTTTAAGATCATTGAACAGGAGGTTTAAACCTACATAGCATCTAGTTAGATATTAGGATCAATAGTCCTACTGTAACTCCCCTTTTATGTATCTATCTTTGAATGATGTAATTTTTTCCATACAGAGAGAACCTTTGTATTAGAGGGTATAAAAACCCAAGACAGAATTAAACAGATGTTGAGGTCGCTTCATTCAAACATGTGTCTGTCTGTCTAATTGTCTGCATATATTGTGTATATGTGTATATGTATATATGTATATTTATATCTGTATATTTACATATGTGTGGATGAATGATATCTTTGGGAGCGCCCTTGTTTTTTCTATTGATTGTATGTGTACATGTGTGTGTGTGTGCATGGTTTGTAAATATCTGGCTGCTTTATCTGCCAAATGTGTATGTTTTTGCATGTTTCTAAATTATTGTTTAGTAAATTAGAAGCAGTCTAGAGAGTTTTATTGGTCTTCTTAATTAGGACTCTACCTTCCAGCAAGCCACTGTTCACTGCTGAGCGACTTAATTTAAAAAAAAAAAAACTGAGGTTTTTCTTTTTACAATCTCTTGTATTTACAGCAAGAAACTGTCAGGGCTGAGGTTGCTTCTTGTACTGTGAGTTAAAGGAGCCACCTGGCTTGACTGATTAAGACCCTCTGCTGTCTTTTCCTTTAGAGGCTCTTGTGACCAGTGCCCCCAGGGAATTAAACTGTATATAGATTTAAAGTGTACATGTAGAATTAAACTGTATCTAGAAAGAGCTACCAGCCTGGAAATTTAAGAGTTAAAGTGTACATATATAGAAAGTAACAAGACTACTAGCCTGGGGGTTTAAGAGTTGAGAGGAATGGCAGGCATCAGCTGGTCATTGCTGTCACTGTGACCCCCCTTGATTCAGCCTGTGTGCTGGTCTCTAGCATTTACTAAGCATTTGCTATATTCCAGGTGCTTTGTGCTAAGAGCTTTAAATTTATTTTCCCACTGAATATTCTTAATGAATACCATAATTATCCTTAATTTTCAAAATTGAACTGAGAGTTGGGCATAGTGGGTCATGCCTATAATCCCAGGACTCCAAAGGCTGAGGTAGGAGGATAGCCACTGGTCTAAGCCACTCTGGGCTACATAGTGAACTCCAGTCGAGCCTGAACTTCAACATGAGACCTTATCTCAGAAAGTGCACCCAAATTTAACTAAAGCCTGGAGTGGACATTTAATCAAAGGTCATGAGGAGCTGGTGTAGGCCCTGTTTTTTAACACTCTTTTATTTGGGGTTCCTTAAGCCTCTACTTCCCTTCAAACCCCCTGACTCTATGTAGGAGAGAAAGAAGGTTCGAAAGAATAGGGGGTGTAGAACTCTTTAGATTTAGTTCCTGCTGATTAGGGTCATTGGGTTCTTTGACCAATCTCAGCCATCAGGATATCCAGCAGTCCAGCAACAGAAAAATCACAAACACAACAAGCAGGAAAAACCAGCAGAAGCCTTATTCTTTTCCTGACCCTCTCCTCGAATCCTCTTTCCTCTCTCTTGGCTCTGGTATTTATACCCTCTCAGAGTCCTCAGTGTTCAACTATCTCTGGCTGTCAAAGACCACGCCCCTCACTGAGCCACAGGAAGTTATCAGCTAAAAGTGGATAAACTAAAAGCAGCTCCACATCCCCACACTTGGAATTAAAACAAAAACCTGTTTGCATAACATAAATGAGTTTTTAAAGAAACCAAAACTTCCACTACAAGTTGGTCTTCTTGAACAAATTAGAACACTGCATTCAACTTTCCACTGAAAACAAGTTTATATAATAGGATGCCAACCACAATTTAAATATTCTCCCAAAGCTCATGTGTTTAAAAGGGATGGGCACTAGACTGGCACCACAGGGGGTGGCAGAATCTTCAGGAGGTGGCATCTGATAGGAGGTTTAAGATCATTGAACAGGAGGTTTAAACCTACTATGGGATTGTAGGACCCTAGCCCCTCACTCTTTGCTCTTCAATGACAAGGCGGGTGGCTTTTCCAGGTCACAGGCAGTATACCATGATGCTTTGCCACAGACGCAAAAACAACTGAGCCATTGGAGCACAGGCTGAAGTCCATAAAACAAACCTCTCCTCCTTAGAAGCTGAATTATCTCAGGTATTTGTTGCAGCCATGGAAAGCTGACACATTCCTCAAACACGCTCTATTTCTGAGGATTCACCACATCCTTGGATGTCAGGAGTGAACCATGTGGTGTTAACTTTACCCTGACAGAGTTCAAGTATGCTGAAGGAACATGAAGGCACAGATTCTAATATAGCTTCTGCACAGCATAAAAACACCTCAAAATGCTTCCGAAAGGCCTGCTGGAGAATGTGATACATAAACTGTGACCAGAGAATGGATAATACCTTGCTTGATAACAAATATTGAGCAGAGACTTCCAAGGAGAGCAAACAGTATGTGCAAATGCCTATGGGCCTCATGTGTTAAAGTAGCTCGTAGAAATGGGCATCATTGAATTTGGAAAAGAGTTACAAACTTGTTAACTCTGACTTTGTCTCCTATGGACATGTGCCTGTGAGAAGACAAAAAAAAAACATCTCCTGATCCCAAAAAGGGCATATAAAACAGCTTCCAAGTTGCCACATGGAAGAAAATAGCTATATAAATAAAATCTTGCAGAGCTTTACAACACATTTCACTGGATTCAGATTTCTGAGCCCTTCTTGCTTGACTAGTACAAGAATTTCCTGGTTGAGATCTCGACCCTTTGTCTCCCCATGCTTCTTCGTGCTTGAGGGTCAGAAGCCTCACACAAGCTTTGTCACTTGGAAGTTCCAGCTTCCCGTTGGTATCATCATTTATGGACACCTGGCTTTCAAGGTCCTTTACAATTAAAGCACTTTGTCAGGAAGGAGACTGATTCCTCCACATTAAACTGGATAAGTTGTCAAAGTAAGCTGTCTCAGGCACTAGAAATGCAGAGATATATGAAAGCATTTATTTTTGAGACAATGATGTAATTTCAGGTAGTCCTATGGAGGAACCTTCAAGCAGGAGGGGAAAAATTGTGCTTCACACACACACACACACAGAGAGAGAGAGAGAGAGAGAGAGAGAGAGAGAGAGAGAGAGAGAGAGAGAGAGAGAGAGGGAGAGGGAGAGGGAGAGGGAGAGGGAGAGGGAGAGGGAGAGGGAGAGAGAGATTTTGAGGTAAAGTGAGAGACTTTAATAATTGAGAAATGATGCAAGTGGGAAACTGAGAAGAGCACAGGGCAAGTATATACAATAATATAAGAAAATAAACGATGACTACTATGGATTATGTGTGGCCACTTAGAGAAGTAATAGTATGTATTACCTACTGTGACAGTAGTATGTAATATGTATTACTCTGGTTTCCTTACAAGTCATTATTTATGTTTCCTGCAATAATTGGAACTTGTAGCATTTCTACTTTAAAGATGAAAAACCTGAAATCAACAAAATCAAGCAACTTTCCCAAAGTCAAGTAGGTAGTAATTGACAGAAATCTGACTTAATTTTGAGTCTAACTCTAAAACATGAGCTTTCTCCACAGCACCTTTCTTTTTATTTTTAGTTATTTATTACAATTTATTCACTTTGCATCCTGTCTGTAGCCCTCTCTCGTCTCCTTTCAGTCCCACCTTCCCTTCCTCCTCTCCCTCTATGCCCCTCCCCTATTCCACTGAGAGGGGAGGACCCTCTGCCCTTTTCTATCTGACCCCTAGCCTATCAGGTCTCATCAGGACTGGCTGCATTGTCTTCCTCTGTAGCCTGGCAAGGCTGCACTCCCCAGGGGGATCAGATGTGGTCCATAGATGTGGTTCACAGCTCAGATGAGCTTCACGGTTCTAAGCATCTCTTTGAGGCTGTACCAACAGGTTCCTTTAGAGCCACTGACATCCTCTAGCACTTTCTGCATATGAAATGCTAAATGTTTACATGTTGGCAACAACTGAGACAATACTCCGGAAAGCCTTCATGTTCTGCATCTCCTGTGTGAGCTGGAGTTTGAGCTGTCCTTCCAAGAATTAGTGTTTAAGGAGTTGGCTCTTTCTAGAGCACAAAGCAGGGTCACTTGTATTATGCATTAAAAAGAAAGTGTCTCTCTTCCGGATGAGTATCTGTTGGGTTTGGTTACAGTCTGTCATAAAATATGAAGATTTCTATAGCTCAAGTTTCCTGAGCTGAGATGTGAAATTCACTATGTACCACACTCACTGGCTTCCCCCTGCATCCTTCTCCTTGGTGCCTGGTAGAAGGGAATGGAGTACATGGTTGGCTGTACCCTGAGAACAGTGCTTGGTCTCTGACCTGACAGTCTACAGGTTCCTGCAAGATGCCAGACAAGCCAACTCGTTAGGCTGCAAGTGAGATGAAACCCCAGACTCCACAATTCTGACATTAATTCTTGTCTATTCATGATAGTTATTAAGCTAATAATTGTGCCTTCGATTGACACATTTCATCCAGTTGTTCTCAGACATATTTGAAATGTTTGAACATTGACCCATCCATTTGGGTGCCTTTCTTTCCCTTCATTATGCTTCCTCTTTGCTCTTAGAGTTTTTGTGTTTTTTTTTAAATCTTCTTTTCACCTTTCCCTGAATTTTAACTGTAAAAATTGTATCCATTGTTCACACCTTAGGGTAAAATAAAGGTGTTGCCTCTCTTAGAGATATTTGCATTTTCAGTCTCAATTTTAGGTACAGACTCTGTCTCTGGAAATAGCAATTTAGGAATTTTGAATAAGTGAGTAGAAGAAAATTTACTGTGCCAGAGATTAAGATTCATTCTCTTTACTTCAGAAATTAAAATGCTCGTTGTTTTTCAGCTTTTTCCATAAGTTAAGAAAATTTTGGATTAACTACAAATTTCATTCTACACAGCCATACTCAAGGGTTTTACTTCTATGGGTTCAACCAGATTTTTTTTTTGTCCCATTATTCACCAACTCATGCAGTAGAGGAACTGTGCGCAGCTTCTACACTCTGTCAGGTATTGAGCATCATCTGTAGGTGATATAATGTATAGAAGTGGGGTTTTAATATCCAGGTTCTATGCAAATGCTAGAACATTTTATTTGAAGAGCTTGGGCATTTGCAGTTTTGGGTATCTTCAGGGGTCCTGGCAGCAACTCCCAGGAGTACCGAGCCATGACTGTATTTACCACTTGGAGGTGTGCTGAAAGTTACACCAAGCACAGCTTATTATTCTAATATAAACTTTTGAAATTTAGTAGGCTAGTCAGAGCACATTTCTTATTCACACCGAGAACAGCATGTGCTTGGCTGCAGATCTGCCTCCTGGTGAATCTGGGCTCACAGGCTCCTTCCATTCATGGGTCGGATAGATGAGGAATTCCACAGCCTGGACAGACATCTTACTCAGCACCCAAGAGGACTGAACATGGTTTCCCTCTCCTCTTACTCTGTTGGCTGAAGTTCGTTCACGTGACTGTGTGTGTATGCCATGAGCTCCAGCACAGAGAACTCAGCCTCATGACCAGAAAGAAAATGAAACAAGTTGAATTGAACACAGAGCTATCACAACCACAGGATTTGTACTCTTTGTTCCAGAATAAGTCAGCAGCTTTGGATATTTCTGACAAACGCTCATGAATAATTCACTCTGACACAGTGAGGAAATGCCATATGCTGCTTGTATTTGTGGCTTCTTCAATTTCAAATCAGTTTGCTTCCTTTTCTTACAGTGAAAATAATAATAGCTTACACTCTTTCATATAACATTAAATAAAAACTCAGTTTCACAAACAATTTGTATAGCAGATGCCATTATTGTAAATGTGGACTGAGTTCACAAATGACATCTACAAAGAAAACTATCAGAGTGTGTCAATAGTCCATTCCTTAGCAAGAGAAACCACTTTTGCTGTCTTATATGTTCATGTAGTTTTCTGGAAAAAATTAAATATACAATTAGAAAAGCAAAATATTTCTATTTAAAATAATAGAGACCACCTTAACTATGGGTGTTAGACTAGGGTACTCTCACACTACTGATTTTGTTGCTTAAGTAAGGCAGCGCTAGGAGTGTTATACCCACTTTGCAAATACGAGACCCGAGGCTCAGAAAGAGGAAGAACTTGGCCAAGAGTGCACATCCAGAACTAGTCAGCCGGAGACTTAAACCTACATTACGTTCTTTCAAAGTCTGTTTGTCCCCTCAGCATGAAGTTGACTTCAGGAGCCTCAGCAAACTAGTGTGTTTTTGACTGTTCCAGCAACTCTTGATTTTCATAGCAGAAAAACTCACACATGAACTTCTCTAAGGAATTCTTCCGTAGCTCTTATCAGACAGACACACATGAAGTGCTATGGTGGCTTGCCCTACAGAATGAGGCAGACTCATGTAAAGAGAAGTTTTGTGAGCTTTTAGGTGGTTTTGAGAGAAGGCTCTTTGACACAGAAATTATAGCATAGCCTTTCCTCTGTCTCCAGCCGCTCAACGTACTGTGTGCCTAATGAACCCTTGGTGCCTCCCCGCCTCCCGCCTCCCCCGCCCGCACAGCAAGGATTAGAAAAGTTGCCAGCCCGTCTTGTCAGTACCACGTCAGATCCAGATGGCTCTGCAGACTCCATTTTTAGTTCCTATTTTGTTTTCACCTCTCAGGGTAAAAAAGAACAGCCTGTAACATTGCTATGGATAAATTTCTGGAGCAATTTCTGCACAGTGACTACATATGAAAGGCAGGGTTGCCGCTGTATTTCCGTGCTAATTAGCCTCTCACTGACATAGCCATCAGCACCCTTCACCTGCCCAGCACTGAGACGTGGTATTCAGGGGCTACTGGTAAGAACCAGAGAAGACGTGAATGCAGAGGTGTTTAGCTACAAAGACGTAACTCACATTTAAAAAGCTTATGCACACACTGAAGGACATAGAGAAGGAAAATAAAACAAAAACTACGCCTTCCTAAGAACTGGTGTTTGGACTGGGCTGGCAACTAGTTATTACATTACCCAAATGGCATGTCCAATCCAATGCTGGTGACAGGTAAGGTTAGTGGCAAATAAATACATTCAAATCCTTCTTTTATAGCTCTCTCCTATAGAGTTCGGTCCCATCCCACACTCTCTCTCCCTTTAACCTTTTCTCAGTAATGTTACATTACGGCAGGGGGTGGCAGAGAAAATGCTATTTTAGGTAGCAGGATAATTTTGGTCATCAGCAGCGTTTCCTGGGAGCATGAACATAATGTATAAAAATGAGGAAATGAAAGTGTTGACTCTCATTGGAAGCTGTGGCCAATGAGACAGTTAAGGAGTAAGCTCTACAGATCACAGGGTGATTATCTCAGTGTCACCGAGAGCAAGTCAGGCATGTGTCACCTTCCCTGAAGGAGATGCAGTGTTTCTGACTCTTTGCTTGAATAGTGAAGCTATCCCAGAAAAACAGTTTTTAGACAATTAATTGTCAAAACCCTTAGAAGAATCAAAATAGAAATTATCACACGAAGATGACACAAAGTAAGACAGACACAATCAAGCCAGGAGTGCTTCAGACCTGTCACACTGACCACTTGAAGTGTTATATAACATGTCTCCTTAATAATTTGCAGGTCTGTCACTGCATCAGAATGCAAGAGAATGAGGAGGTGTGATGTGCCCTAATTTCTAGAAGAAAATCATCTTAAGGCAGCTGTGCACACCAGATGTTGTGGCGCAGTAGCATATTATGTGATGTTGTTGAGTTTTATTATTAGAGAACCTGTGTTTAGAGAATGAAAATGATGTGGCCCCTTTGAAAGTTAGAGCACAGGACCTTGGCCTTAGCTCTAAGGTAGGACCAAGCATTCCTGAAAGAAAATTATTGGTCCTCATTATGAAAAGGTGCAGAGACCTTTGCCCAGTCCTTCCTCCTACCATCTAGTTTGCACTCTGAGGGCACTGCAAGATGCATGAGTGCTCTTGATGAGACAGTTGATAAAGGGCATGGGCTGATTCTCAAGACCCAGAGGTTTGTGCCCCTTCAAATGATGGTGCATGGATTCTAGTGATTTCTGGTTTGCCCTTTATAGATTTCCTGTCTTAACACTCTCAAAAACATTTCTAGATAGGACTGTGCTATGTGAGGAATTAGTGTGAACAGGAACCTAAAGATCCAAGAACTCTAGCTCCATAAGTAAAGATCAGTGTACCTTGAAGGTAGCCTGTCTGAGTACTGCTCAGCACTATGCAGTGAGGAGAGTAGGTGTTAGAACACAGTGTCAAAACATGGCACCTTGGTACAAGAGAATGGTCATTTACACTGTCTCCTTGTTTATCTTGCTTTTCTCCCATGGGGGCCCATGAAAAGAATTATGTCAATCTGTTTTGACTTAAATGTGAACTGTTCCTCTTAAGCTCATGTGTTTGAACAATTGGTCCCCAGCTAGTATCACTGTTTCGGAAGGTTGTGGCATTTTATAAAGTGGAGCCTTGCTCAAGGGATTGAAGCGCTTGGGATGAATGGCCTGGCCTGCTCTCTACTTTCACTGTCTCAGTGCAACATTGTTTTCCCAGTGCTTGGATTCAGGTGCTTCATTAGTACCCATTTGTTTTTAACTGATTCATCATTACACCTTCACCTTTTCAAACTGTCACTTCTTTTGTTTGCTTCCCCAGAAGTGATGTATTGTTTGACTGCAGCTGCAAATAAAACTCAAATGTAACTAGCTCTAGGTTAGTAGGAATGTCTCAGCATTTTAGGATTATGGAGCTTTTCCGACTGAGGACAGCATCAACTTCTTTGGCCACTCCAGTCAGCTTCCTCATAAGTCCTACTCAACTACAGCCATCAGGCAGAGAGAAGTTACTGTAAGTTTTATGTTGTGCATCTAGTCTTTATTTTCTCATTCTTTTTACTAATTAAATGCTTCTTAAAATGTTCTCTTCACAAACGCTATTTGTGTTTATTACTTTTCTCCTTGCTGTGACAAAAAATGTCTGACAGAAGGAGCTCTAGGAAGGAAAGGTTTGCTTTAACTCACAGTTTGTCACAGTGGGGGGTCATGGAGACAGGAGCCTGAGACAACTGCAGGGAGCAGGGACAGGAGGAGGAGGAGGAGGAGGAGGAGGTCAGTGTTCATCTTAGTTTCTCCCTTATATGCAGTCTGGGAACCCAAACCACGGAGGAGTGCTCCTGCAGTTAGGGTGTGTCCCTCCTATGTCAATTAACCTACTGCAGATACATCTCCATTATTCGTCCTATCAAGTTGAAAATCACAAATTGAACCTTCACACCATCTACTCCCCATCCCCCCACCCTTTTAAGGCAGGAGACAGTCTTCTCATTGATAGCTTTTCAGAGAGATTGCTTTTGTTGCTTGTGGAATATTGAATCTGGCCCAGCCCCTAGGATCATTAAAGAAGCATGTGTCACACAAGGAAGCACATGTTTAATAATAGCTAGCAGTACATTCTGATTAAGAAATGTCCCCAAATTCCACACTGTAAAGATGTAGGTATCTGTGTGTGGCACTATTAGGAGGCAAAGCAAGCTGTGGGAAATGAGGCTTCAGGGGAGGAAATCAAGTCATTAACAGAGTACCTTTGGATAGAATGTCAAGACCCTAGCCTCTCTTGCTTCTTTCTTTCTCTTTACTTTCTGACTAGCATGAAGTGAACAGTGTTGTTCCAACATAATGTTCTGATTAGACAGAAGGCCTAAGCCACATCGAATAAACTTCTGGACCCTTGAGCCAAATAAACCTTTCTTTCTTACAAACTAATTGACATCAGGGGATTTGTCATGATGACAGACAGAGACTGGCTATTACAGCTCAGTCGTATTTACGAAGCATGTGTTTGAATCATTCTCATTCCTTTGCATGCATCCGAGACCAACAATGACTAGGTGAAGTTGGTATTCTCACAGGTGTTAAATGAAATGTATTGCAGTCCTTTGGTTTGACTAAGCCTCAGAAACCTGCCCTGTGGCCCAAGCTGAAATGGAGGTAATCATGGTGAAGTTCATGCTGCCAATCAAAAGCAAGGTTTTTATTCCCCCCTGCCCCAAGTGATCAGGAAGTGAATAAAAGCCAAATCCCCAAATAAGCTAGTTTATCTAGCATGATAAGGAAAGCAATGTTGAGGTGGCCTTTAAGTTCTAAGTTTCTCTTCCTTACCCCTTTATTTCTGTCCTTAAAGCTATACTCTTTTGTTTATCTCATTAGAACTTTCATTCTATTTTGTAAACAAAGGGCTGCCATAATCTAGAATTTCTGTTGGAGCCTTTAGAATAACTTGTAATATGTATATGTGTGTTTGTATAGTGTAAACATGTGTGTGCATGTGTGTTGCTTAGGTATGCTCATATGTGAAAGTATGGAGGCCAGAGGTTCGCATTGGGTGTCTTTCTCTATTGTTATTCACTTTTCTTTTTGAGATAGGGTCTTACTAACACCGGAGCTCACAGTTTCAGCTCGACTGGCCAAAGAGGTCCCAGTATTTGTGCATCTCTGCTGCTCCCAAGCACCACCCTATAACCTCATACCCTCTCACCTGGCTTTTTACTGGGTGCTAGGAGCTGAACTCAGGCTTGTACACTTACATGGCAATGACTTTATTCACTATCAACCTCACTAGCAGTAATTTGACCCTTTGATACCATTAGTACCTCCACTGTACATGAAGAAACACAGGTATCAAAGGCCTAGAAAATTTACCAAAGGCCACAGAACTCAGAGGTAGATGAGGCAGGATAAGACACAGACAGTCCAGTTCTAATATCAGAAATGTTAACTGATGGTATTTCTGTATGCACATATTTTAGTCTGATTTTGCAGCTGTTAGCCACATTGGGCACTGCACTATGGATATCCTATCAAGCTGTTCATCTCTTGATTAGCATCTGCGGCTATTTCATGGACGCTTACACTTACTATGAAAATGGAACAAGAATGAAGTATAGGAACTGCAGAAGATATAAAGGGAACAAAGCAAGAAATGAAGCTGAAAGACTACTTATCAAACGGTGACTTGTAGTCTTAGAAGACGATCCATACGCGACTTAAAAATAAAATGATGATCCTGTAACTACTTCAAAAGTAAAACTACAAAAAGACCAGGTAACAAAGAACTAAAGGCAGATGTTCAGTAGGCCAAAAGAAAGCGCTGACTTATGTTCTCTTTATCTATTCATTTAACAAATAACTATGCCAAAGCGAAACTGGCATGGAGACAGGAAGTGAGAAAACAACTAGGCAAAACTTTCTTCATTTATGAAACTTAAATTCCATTGAGATTAATATTAGGAAAAAAACAGAAGAATGAAATGGTACACTTTCCTCACCCTTTCAAGTTTGTGGCTGAGACACTGTAAATAAAAAGCAGGTTAGGAAAAATCTAAGACGTTTAAAGAATACAAGTTTTGCGTGCCACAAGAACCTTTGTGGAGGTGAGCCCATTCTCAGGGCTTCATTTCTCAGTGAATTATTTTTATGTTCTTTTGTGGTGAGCAGTGGGAAGTCTTGGATGAACATAATTAAAGGGAGAAACGATTTGATGTGAGGATGCTAAGTGGAGGCAGAGCGACCAGGAAAGCATGCTGTGTCAGGGTTAACTGAGTCTAGACAACATTCATCCTTTGAGTACTAGATGAGGATAGCTGCTAGATGAGGGTCTTAGGAGGAGAGGAGACTTGCTTTCGTGGGTATAGTGCTTTGAATGAAAATGGCCTCCAGAGCCCTTTAGAGACTGGCACTGTTTGGCGGTGAGGCCCTGTTGGAATAAGTCTATCACTGGGGGGTTGGCTTTGAAGTTTAAGATGCTCAAGCCAGGCCCAGTGTCACTCTCTCTCTTCCTGCTGCTTACGGGTCCAGATTTAGAACTCTTTGCTTTATGTCTCCAGCACCATGTCTGCCTGAATGCCACCACACTCCCTGCCATGCTGACAATGGGCTAAATCTCTGAACTGTGAGCTCTGGCTCAATTGAATGTTCCTCTTTATAAGAGTTGCTGTTGTTATGGTGTCTCTTCAGAGCAATAGAACCCTAACTAGGACACTGGGCCATAACCTGACTATTCTACTCCTATAGTTTTCTCAGTTTTCAAGGTGCCATGTTTTCCATAGCATTTCATCCACCCTACAAGATGAAGCATTGTGGTAAGTATTTCATGACAATGAACACTATGGGAAAAGGAAAATATGGGAAGACAAGGAGATTGCCATTGAGATAGGGGGTTAGGAGAGCTACTCTAAGAAGGAGCTATTTCAGTGAAAAGGACAAAACCAATCAATAAATTCAATCTCATAGATATCTCATAGAAGATGGCTTCAAAAAGGAGACTTACCAAGTAAACAGCCTTGAGGTAGGAACATGCCATCATGTTGGGAAGATAACACAGATTTGTTGCGGCTGAAGCCTTAAAGCAAAGAGGGGAGGTCTAGATAAAAGAGCAATGGAAATGGGTTCCAGAACTTACAAAGTCCTCAAGATGTAATTGGTGCACAGGAAGTGAGTAAAATGTCATTGGGGGCTATCCTCTAAGGAGCGAAGAAATATAGAATTAAAGCAATAATATAAAGCATCCCTTAAAGCAGGGCCACGACCTGTGGGCCACGACCCCACAGGGGTTGCCTACCAGATATTTACATTATGATTCAAAACAGTAGCAAAATTAGAGTTATGAAGTAGCAGTGAAATAATTGTGGTTGGGGGTCAACACAGCATGAGGAACTATGTTAAAGGGTTGCAGCTGTTAGGAAGGTTGAGAACCATGGCTCCAGAAGCTAACTCTGAACAGATCCAAATAGATCATCTGAAGGGTTTTCAGGATAACGGGTTCCAGTGAACACAGAAGACTGCAGCTCTCTCATGTCACAGCAAGGTGTTTCAAATGAGTTCCCAGTTTCAATGCTTGTAGACGGTCACTGCTCAGGTCGGGCTGGTCCCCAAGGTTATTGTGAGGTCTCTTTTTTCCAGTTCCAATAAAACCGGCTTCTATTGCCTTCATATCAATTTTCCTTTGGCTTTAGTTGCAAACATGTGTAGCATCTGAAATGTTTTTTTTAATAGTAAAGCTGAACAATTAGAGTAAAAAAATCTTCATATTTAGCATTTGTTATATAATTGCACCAAAGATATCAGTATATGAGAACTTTTAATAGAAAAAAGTAACTCTTTGTAGTTTAGGAATCTTCCATAACATTCCAATCTTATGGGAAAATAGTAAGGCCTACAGTTGGGGACTAAACTAACAAAGAATATGGGATTGTACCCAGCTCCAAAGCTAAGCTTTTTACCTTGAAAGCTAGTCCAGATCACCACCAGATCCTCCTCAACCTTCCCTTTCTCACGGTGCCAATTTCTTTAATAATTACACATTCCTTGTCTACAGCTTCTCAGTTTGCTCTCTGTTGACCAGTCCTCATGTTTTCTAAATCATCTGCTCCAGTTTTTCCTTTTAAAAACATCACAGTAAACATGGCTAACAATGAGAAACAACAGCCATGCCATGCCCTGAATCTTATGCCACATTAATTAGTCTGTTCCGTTTAAATGTAGTCTCCTACAAAGTTTCTAGACATAGAAAAATATAAGCAGTTTCAATACATAATATAAATGGCCTCAAGCCCCTGGATGTTATAAATTTTTTAACATGTGATGTCAGAAATTATTTCTCTAGTGTTAGATATGATTTTCCTTATATTTATTACTTTTAATTTTATTTAACATTTGAATCTACACACTAATGTTTTCCACCAAAGTTGAGAAGTTTCTAGTTTTTTTTTCAAACATTATCTCTTCCTTTCTTTTAAACATATATTTCCACTTGTTTACCATTTCTCAAATAAGTTCATTTCTTCATAATGTCTATGGCTCTATCTCCTAGACACAGTATTTTATTTTATTTTTTATTTTATAAAACAGACAGGGTATTAGTATCATAAGTAAAACCTTTCTGCATAACTTAAAGACCATTTTTGTGTCAGAGAATAACACGAAGCCTGTAAAACAAGCGATTGCCACCAGGCAGCTCTGATAAGACCTAGACCTCAAAGGCAAGATCTGATGAGTTAGTTAGTGGACCAACCACAGCAGGCCACAGTATAGCTCAGACACTAGCCAAGTCCATGACAGACCCTGACATACCAGTGAACTAACCCCAAGGTCCACTGATATGTTAGTGAACCAACCCCAAGTTGTAATCCTTGATATTGCAAGGAGGTACACCCAATGAAATTACATAAAAATTGAAACTTTGGAAATAGTCTCTATGATCATGGCGTCTCTAGGAAGACACAGCCTCTCTATCTTCTGTGTAAGTAATTGAGACTCTGTGTGTGGTCTTGGCCTCAGTGACCATTGAACCTCAGGCACTTTTGCTGAGTAAACATATACCCTCCTGTCAACACTAGCTTCTCCTGATGTTCTCAAGGACCTTCTGGGACCTCTGTCAGTGACATACCTCCCCAACCTGTTGTGTCTCTCACGCACCACCCCCTCCAGAATCGTGGCCATTGGTCTCTGAGGACAAAGGAAGCCTGGGGGTTGGGGACACATGACTCAGATGGCTGTGAGCACCATGGAATGACCTGTGGGATCAGCTGCACGGTGGCAGATCAATTTTATTCAAGGTGAAGGAAGGTAATATAGAACTTTGGGGATGGAGTGGGATTTCCAAGGCAGGTGAATGCCATTGACTGAAAGGCTGAGATACTGAGATGCCTCATTTACATGGGGAGGCATTTCAGGAATCCCAAATGCTTCCTGAACAGGTTCTCCTGGCAGAAAGGGAAGTGGACCTGTAATTTCCCTAAAGACTATGTGGCATTTCTCTGGTAGAGGAAGTGGGGATTCAGAGTTCCCCAGGGAGAGAAGAGGAAGCCTTCTTGACAAAGGGAGTTGTCATTTTGCACCTCTGAGCTTTTCGACCTCAACCTTAGTACTGTTTCCTAACAGACTGTCGTAGTGGAAGGACTTCATAGGAGATGCAGGTTGAGCCTGCAGGCTCCCAAAGTGCCCTCTCTACAATGATTCCCCAGTGGAATCCTGTAGCATCATTTTCTGCCCGATCAACTGTTCCCTGCTTGATGAGAAATCTCTTTAATTTGTATATTAGCATGGTACTACAAGGAAGGTCTGTGTGAATTAATCCAGCATAGTTGAATGACAAATCTTGTTTGGAAATCCTAACTGCCCAAATGCCTCATAGTCCACAGTCCATTCACCCTAGACAGTCTCACTACGTATCCCTGGCTAGACAAGAACTGTTTATGTAGACCAGGTTGGCATCAAACTCAGAAATCTGTTTGCCTCTGACTCCCGAGGGCTAGGATTAAAGATATACCCAGCTCTCTGTGGCTGGCTAGTCATGTTAATCCTGTCTGTGATAAAACTAGAAAAAAACTCTGATACATGGGGGTAGGGGATTAATAGATCCCTACATGGTACCAGATCCCAAGACAGTGACGGATGTGAGCTGGGAGAGGGAGAGATTGATTCAGTAAAGAAAATCTCCATTAGTTATCATCAATCTGGTTTCTTTCCAAGTTTCCAAGCATGGGATAAATTAATTTTTGTGTGTGGCTACAAATGCCCAACAGAAGCAATCTAATTTGGAAAGGTTGATTTCTATTTGCATTTTCAGAAGATTGAAACCATGGTTGCTTGGTCCCATAGAATATAAGGGGCCATTCCTCTCATGCTGGACAGGAAGCAGACAAAGTCAGTACCAGAAGGGACCAAGCTAGTCTCAAAGGACATTCACCTAGTGAAGTAAACTTCTTCCTCCATCTAGGTCTACTTTTTTTGCTGCTTCTTAACAATGTGGTCGAATTATGCATCAGTCAAGGGGCTAAATCTGTTCACCAGATTGCAATGCTCATGATTTTACTGGGTCTTGAAAATCCCTTACAGACCTTCTCAGCAACATGCTTTACTTATCTCCTCTGAGTTTCTCAGTCGAAGTCACACCAATTATCATGTCTTGCTTCCTTAAATCTGACTATGCCCAGTACATATAAAATACAAAGCAATCTCATAAGATTAGGATGCAGTTTATATAAGATCCACAGCTTTCAACTGTTGGTAAGGTCCTCCCCTATCAGTGGACTTGGAAAGCAGCAGGCAGTAGAGGAAAGAGGGAGGGTGGGATTGGGAGGGAGTGAGGGAGTGGGATACAGCTGGGATACAGAGTTAATAAAACATAACTAATAATATATATATATATATATTAGTTACGTTTAGTTACTAGTTACTATATATATGGTGGAAAAAAATATAACACACACACAAACCAAAAACCAAAAACACGTGCATTGAATTAATCAATATCTTCTCCAAGTTTACTATGTTTTCTGTAGGAAATATAACTCTTTCTCAAGGGCTAATAAAGAGAGATGGGGTGGAGATGGAGATGTTTAAACTATGCTGGCCACATGTTTTATATAATTATAGAGAATGTAAATATGCTATATGGGATTAAATAAAGTAAATATACTTTAAAACTCCCAAAAATTAATCAACAAGGTATTAGCATTCATTTATCATCACACATGGTAGAGCAGCCTTTCCTTCCCCTGCTGTAATGCACTAGCTTTACCTTGTAGTTTCCAAGTACAACCAGATTCTCTTTGAGAGTGTTGCTCCCTTACGAAATTTAGCAGAAAGCTGAATTCTTATTCATCTTAAGTATTCCAATTACCATCACTCTGCTCTTGAAACAGCAGCGAAACTTCCAAGTCTATTTATGTAGCACAAAATTAGACTAAGAATATTGACTTTTCAAATGTTTTTTTAAAACAATATTCAACATACATTTTAAACACTTTCGTTCTGCATGAATGTTTCAAAGTTCTGAAACAGGAAGAATTTGGGTTTTGAGGGAATGCTGAGTTCAGGGTGATGTCAATGAGGTAGCATAGAGCATTGTAGTAACCTAGACAGACAAAAGGCCATATCCTGGACAGCCTCACAGACTGACAATTTTGAATTTTGTTTCAAAGTGATCAAGGCCTCAAGACAGGGAAGGACGCCTTCATCACTCTAGCTCCCAGCCCAGCTTGTTGGTTTCAGCAGGCGCATGGCAGAGTCGTCTGCCTGGGCAGCTGCTGTGACAAGGGAGGAAAGGTAACGTTTGGTATGCTCAGTTTGGACACTGAAAGAATTTATTCATGGGGTGATGTGAGTGTGAGAGAAAGCAGGAAGTGAAGGATACTTCTTAACCTGCTCTGATGACAAGTGCATATTCCCCTGGTAGCTTAGGGAAGACCACAGAAGGCAGAGTAACATAACGCATCGTCCTCACTTAGGAAGTGTTGTGGGATAAGCCAAAATGCTAACATGGTTTCTAAAAACTGAGCAGCTCAGCCATGTTGCTTATAGAGTCTGCTGGTGACTGGAACATGGCCCTAGAATGAAGAAACAAACAGACTTTTAGACTAGTGTGTATCTCAGCAGTAGAATACTTGCCTAGCGTGTATGAAACATACTTTTCATCCCACCACCCCCAACATAAAAAGAATTTTTTATTTTTTATTTTTTAAGAGTAGAGGTGCCTGGAAAAGGACCAAACTAGAGTACTGGGTAAATGACAAGGGAAGACTGAGATTTCTGTGTTAGAGAGCGGAATGCATTCAAGTCAGTACTCACCAGGAACAGAGACCCAACTGGCCCTGTTGGGATAGAAGCTGAGAGGTTTGTTCTAAGAAATAAAGACTCTAATTAATAGATCTGGTCACCCTGGAATTAGAAAAAGGAAATTTGACATGTATTTGGTAAATATTGAACTACAGTTTACACACAAGTAACATCTGGCCTGAGCGGGGTTGTATTTGCGTCTTTGGGAACACACATACATACACACAGAAACACATACATATATGCATGTTTATAACAACAACTGCAGAAAAATAAGAGAACAAGGTGATGGTGTTCATTAGAGAGGTTGGAGGAAGAAAAAGGAAGGGGTAAATGATGTCGTTATATTATAATCTCAAAACTTTAAAAAATATTTTTAAAAAAGATTAGGACCCACCCCAGTGTTTGGCCAGCAATGAGGGTTGTCCTGACCATTGCAGAGCCGGGTGGGAGTGTGAGGCTGAAGAAATGGAGAGTCAGGGACTCTCCTAAGCCATGCTACTGTGCTCCTTTCTGTTAGGAAAAAAATGGGGCAAGTGCGGGGAAGCAGGCCAGCCACGTGCAGCAGGGAAAACGATGTCATCTTCCTGTCTCCCCGCGACTGTTGGCGCCTCACCTTCCACTCCACCCTCCCCGCAATGCCTTCTTGTTCTCTCACCCACAAAACATGATGACTAAAATGCTTGAAAATGATGCCCCTGTTGCAACTCAGTCACACCACTCTAAAGTGTTGCCTGCAAAATTGAGTCTTCCTCTGGGTAAACAGCAAAGGAAAATGAGAAAGAGAAGGGGAAAGTGTGGAGCTGCAAACACCGCCCGTCAATTTCTCTTTATATATTAAGTACACAGTTTGGCCAACATCCCTCCCCTGACTTCATTTGAAATTCACTAGGAAGTAGTAGCCAAGAAGCATGTTGAAAACCTCCGATGTAAAAACTGCAAAACGATCGTGGATTTGATCAACAGTGGAATTTAAGGGTCAATGATCCTCTAAAAGCACGCATACAGCAAGTTGGTTTCATTTTCTGGAAAAACGATAATTGTGTATTCTTTGATTTTTCTCTGTTCATGTTTTTTTTTGTTTCTTTCTTTGTTTTTTAGAATAGGGTCTTGTGTATAAACACCCTAGCCTCAAGCTTGCTGTGCAGGTAAAGCTAACCTGACTCGACTACTCTGGCCTCTGACTGAGCGCTAAGTTAGAGATTTAAACTACCAGTGTCTTCTCTCTGATTTTAGAAAAACCTCAGGTACGACCAGAAGTCAATTTCTGTAAGTTAGGTCCCCGAGAGGATGCCTGCGATTATTAGAACTCTCCTCCTTGTGTTGTTTTCTTTCAGGGGTAATTTATGGCAGCTTGCCCTGTGCCGTCTCTGGCTGGCTCATCTTCCTCACTCTATGTAGATGGCTTTGGTCCTCTCTTTCTGCTCGACCTGTGCTGCCAAATCTTATTTGCTCCCAACAACATCTCCTTACTGTGAAGTATCATCCTGGAATTGTGCCCTTGTGGTAAGGCAAGGGGATAGAAGAGTTGCCTGAATGAGTTCCTAAAATTTAGTAAAAGATTGGAATGCCTTCTTTCATGTTCTAGCCTCTTAAAGATTATATAAAATGGGAGCTGGGCAATCAACCCCTTCCCACATGTTCTATGGGTAGTAATTACCAAAAAGCCCGTCCTGCTCCCAGAAGGCAGAAAGCCTGACATAGTGACCAGGACATTACTTCAGGTCCAGAACGTCACCCTCCCACTGTCCACTTTCCCAGCAGAAATCCAGGCCCATCTATGAGCAATAGGAAAACAAGTCCATCAGCAGCTTCTTACTTGGATCCTAAGTGCTTTTTTTGTGATATACTTGCCCTGACCCTGCTGTGCTTCAGCTCTAGGCATCACAGCATCCAGCAGGGAATCAGAGCGGAATGAAGAAGAGAACAACGAGGCAAAAATGCAGCCAAGAAAGGATTTTAACTAACAATAACATTTATTTTTTGGTAGAATTGTTTTCTTTCTTCCACTTAAAACTAGAAATGTCATGATATAAATAATGTGATTCTGGAATAATATGGTTCTCTGTGAAGTTGATTTTTATATTCAATATGTACAAGGTTCATTGTAAAATACTGAAACAGCACCTATGAGCATATAATTCTATCCCATAAATTTCTAAGTTTCTTGTATATGCTGAAGATATAGAGCTAAGTGTATAAGTCAGACTATGATGATTTAAATATGCAAAAAAGAATAAGCAACACAAAAGATAGGGTTTTTTCAGCAAATAATACTGGAACAACTTGACATCCATACGTAAAAATTAAAGATAATGCAGACAGAAAATGCAAGGGTCTCTGCAGGCATAACTCAAAATAGCTCAATGTGCTAAATATAGAGCTCAAACCTACAAAACACGATAACATAGAGGAAAACGCAGAGGAGCTTTAGTTCACAAATGTCTTTCTGATACAATGTCAAAGAAAAATCCATAGAAAACAATTGGTATATTGTATTACTGTGGTTTGGATGTGTCTCCCAAAGGCCCATGTGCTAAAAGCTTGCTTCAAAGCCATAACACTATCAGGAAGTGCTGGTGCAGTGAGACCTGGGGCTGCTGAGAGGAAGTTGGGTAGTGGCAGACATGCCTTTAAAGGAGATTGCCCTTCTCAAGTTCTCAGTGCACCCCACTTATGAGTTAAGCATGCTTCTCTTTGGTGTGCTACCTCCAACGAAACAACAACACAAAAAACCCCTACAGAGTAACCTACTAGCCATGGCCTGAAAATTCTGAATGCTGAGCCAAAACAAATATTTTCTTATTATGTTATCTCATGTTTATGTTAGCCAGAAGGTACTCACTCACATGGGCTTTATTAAAATAAAAAAATGAAGTGAATACTCAGACAAATACACTGCTATTGCAATATGGCTCTTGTTGAGGGAAGACAGACATGATGAGAAAGGGCAGCCCGAGAAACTCTGTACAAGTATGACACACAGTGATGGAAAATAAAGGCAGAATTTGAACAGAAGGAGAAATGCTTCATGTATAAGACTGTCCTGTTCTTCAGAGCTGGCTAATATCTGCAGAGCTGATACTTATGACTGAAGTTTATATATGAAGGGATCTTCCATTTAGGACAATGAACTAGATGCTATGGTCCACACAGTGAGGAGCAGAAATTCACTGTATAAATTACCTCAGATCTTCTTACTTTCTTTTCTTCAACCTAATACTTTACTACATAATCCAGGGCAGTGTTGATGAGTATTTGGCAAATTTCACGTTAGAACATACTACTGCAAAATATTCATATAAAAGATAATTTGTTGGCAATTTTGTAAATTCCATTTTGGCTATCCTGTTTGTAATTTTCAAAATAACTTCAGACAGGACATATCCCCACCCCAACCCAGGAAATTTGACAACCTTCTAAATTAAAAAAAAATTAATGTCTCTCCATGAAGTGGGGGAGCTCTCCGAAGAGAGTGATGCAAAAGACCTCAGGCATGTCTGAGCTGCATAAGTAACATGAACACAAGTTAGTTATTTGATAGTTTTATTTTTAAAACATGTAAAAGTAGTTCTTAGTTACAATAAAAGCAAAGACATACTCATATTTCTACAGTAATATAAATCCTGGAGATGTTTTCAGGGAAGTCTGTCTCCTAAATTACTCCCTGGATGTGACTTCAGAGGAGATCCATTTGGCTCATCGAGTTCCCTAGGAAGCTTTCAGTGCTGGCAATGATAACTGTGAGACGAGAATGTATCACCCCAGAGCTGGCCGTTAGCAACGGTGTATTGAGTGGTGGGCACTCAAAAGATGTAGACTACATTCCAGTGAACAGATTAGACCAGGGTCATATCCTTCTCAAGACACCCACCTCAGTAGGAAAAGCTGAAGAGGAAATGAACATTGAAACGAAGTGAACATAGACTGAGAGTGAGCACAAAACAAAACAAAATCACAAAACAAAACAGAGCATAAAAGTATGTTCTGCCAAGGGAGGAGCAGCCTTGCCAGGCCACAGAGGAGGACTTTGCAGCCAGTCCTGAAGATACCTGGTAAGCTGGGGTCAGATGGAAAGGGAGGAGGACCTCCCCCATCAGTGGACTTAGAGAGAGGCAGGAAGGAGATGAGGGAGAGAGCGTGGGTTTGGGAGGGAATGAGGGAGGGGGCTACAGCTGGGATACAAAGTAAATAAACTGTAATTAATATAAAAAATAATAAAAATTTAAAAAAGAAAAATATGTTCTGACACAAAGTCCTAATGAGTGAGCAGCAAGAGAATCAGCACTTCAGTGATTTCATTAACCCTGACATAGCTAAAATAACAACATTTATTCAAACCAACAATCCCATGCTTGTGCTGTCCAGCAGTAGTCTCAAATGAAATATACAAAAATGTACTTTTATAAAGCTGTTGGGAGTTGTCCTGTTAAATTGCCGGGTGCTGAGTTATCATTCTAGCACCCTGAGTGAGGGCTAATGTAATCACCTAGGAAACATTGGAAGAAAACTCACTAGCCGTGGAGCATAGTAAGTGCTTGGAGAATTCTACAATATGAGAAATCCTTTTTATGATTTTGTTTTTTGAGAGATAGTTGTGTAACCAAAGCTGGCCTCAGATTGCACTGGTCCTCAGTCTCTTGTGCATTGAGATCACAGACATTGGCCACAGTGCTTGGATTTTCAGTGTTCTTTGCCATTCTGAGTGGGTGTTTCTTTATGAAAGTCACTAATCTTCACTCTACATTGGAGCTACAGTCAGGCTCACATCTACCAGAAGGCTGGCCCTGTCTGACAACTGGTCCCAGAATGGCAAGGTATGTGAATGACATCTTTCAAATATTAAAAAGCTTTCACATTTAAAAACCTAACTCAGGTCTGGAGGGTCTAAATGTCAATTCAAGTTCTTAGTGTATGATTGCTCTGATGTCAACTTCCAGATTAAAAGCAAGCACGTTACTGTCGTCACCACCCCTTCTACTTTTACGAATAAGAAAAATCACTGCATGACAGTGGACTAGGCACTCCTAACAGCACTGGAAAAAAAGTCCCATGATCTGTTCAATTACAGGCATTGCCAATGCTCACTAGAATGTGCATACTCAATTTCTAAAACGTTCCCAAAGTCTGCTCACTACCGGTACCTTGATCTTCTACAAGTTGCTTGTTCCCACTCTTGCCTCCCCTTGATTAATTTCCACACTGAGCCCAAACTCTTATACAAAAGCCTTCCCTTTATAGCAGCTTTTGATTCATACTAAAATGGAGGGGAAGGATGGAAGATGTCTGATATATCTTCTGTCCCCATACATCTGACTTTTCCCCCTATTAACCTCAGGCACTAGTGGTACAGTGGAGATAAACCTTCATGGACCTTCCCGGTATCCCAGTTTATATTAGTAGACATTCTTGGTAAGTCCTATTGGTTCGGACAAGTCTGTGATGTCACACATCATCCTACAGTGCCACACAACGTAGTTAACACTGCCCTAGTTGTTTACTGTCTGTTCATCTTTCCTCCTTTCTCCTCCAATACCTGGCATTCACTGATCCCTTTAACGTGGCCACACCTTTGTCTTCTCCATAATGCTGTATAGCTGGGAACACATCATATGCAGCCTTTGAAGACTGGCATATTTTACTTATCAGCATATCACAGCATATATCAGCATATGAAGTTTCAGGACATCTTCACAGCTTGAGACCTTGTTTCTTTATATCACTGTATTCTTAAAAATAACAATCCATTTTATAAATGTACCATGGTTGATTTACCTATCCAGTAAAAACTCTGAAAGACAACTGGTTTTTCCAAGCAGGTAAAGGTGTGGTTGCTAAGTTGGATCAAGGACCACAGAAGCCTTTTATAAGTTAATATACCCTCAAAGAAAATGTGTGCACTGAGAGCATTTCTCTAACACAAGTTACAAAAACTTTGCCATGCAACCAGAGTTTGCTGATTTCATTGACCACGGCTTTTCCTGACTTATACTAAGAATAGCTCTTCACATTTACCCCACCAAGGCAAAGTCATGCCAAGGCATACTGTTATATCTGCTTCTAGGTAGCGTCTTCCTTTCAAAGTTTTGTGACCTTGGCTCAAAGCATCACACGGTATGGAGACATTGTGGTACTGCCTTTCCCCTCTTACATTAGCTATCTGAAACCCTGCAGAACACAAAGTAAAATATGGCTGCTTTACCTCATTTTGCTTCCTTCTCCTCTACACACATGACTGCTGGTGGAAGCCAGCATTGTACCTGCCTTACTCTTCAACTGCTATCTTTCCTTGGTCTGCAGTGATTATCACGACAGAGGGCAATGACTCTTACTTGTTAGGTAGTTGCTCAGCAATTAGCTGACTGAGCTGCTGTTGACACTGGACCCTTCTCCCATGACTGGTTCTATACCCTATCTCTTGTTTCCCTAGTAACATTAATTTTTAAAAAGGAAAATGCTACATGTGATCTCCTTAGAGCTTGAAATACCATGTGAAAGGAAGAAGGAAGCATCCAAAATACCCTCCCTCAAGACAAAAACCCATAGTAAAAAGAGCTGGTTGGAGGTGGAGAGCTTTCATTAAGGAAAAGCTATTTCTTCCTTATAAAACACGGTTATTTTACAGATTTTTTTAAGTTAAAAATATTTAGTCTACTATAGTACATGATTTTTAGTCAAAACAGGTTCTGAATCACATCTCTGGCCTTCGTAGAAATGCCATTCTAAACCGCCCAAAGAATTATAAGTTTAAAAATTAGTGTTGTTCCATTCCTTAAGATGAGTGAGACTGTCAATCACCTGGATAGAAAACCACTCAGTAGGACAACTGCCTGTCCTGTTAAAAAGCCATGCCGATAAGATCAAAAAACTCAAGTAACAACACATGCTGGAGAGATTGTGGAGAAAGGGGAACCCTCCTCTATTGCTGGTGGGAATGCAAACTTGTACAATCAATCTGGAAATCAATTTGGCACTTTCTTAGACAATAAGGATTAGTGATTCCTCAAGATCCAGCTATACCACTACTAGGCATATATCCAAAACATGCTCAAGTACACAACGAGGACATTTGTTCAACTATGTTCCTAGCAGCTTTATTCATAATAGCCAGAACCTGGAAGCAACCCAGATGTCCCTCAGTTGAGGAATGGATACAGAAATTATGGTACTTTTACACAATGGAATACTACTCAGCAATTAAAAGTGAGGAAATCATGAAATTTGCAGGCACATGGTGGGACTTGGAAAAGATCATCCTGAGTGAGATACACATGGTATATACTCACTTATATAGACCTACAAGATAGGATAAACATACTGAAATCTATACACCTAAAGAAGATAAACAAGAAAGAGGACCTGGGGTAAGATGATCAACCCTCACTTAGAAAGACAAATGGGATGGACATTGGATGTAGGAGAAAACAAGTAGCAGGACAAGAGCCTACCACAGAGGGCCTCGGAAAGACTCTACCTAACAATGTATCAAAACAAATATTAAGACACATAACCGACCCTTTGGCAGAGTTCAGGGATTCATAGGAAAGAAGGGGGAGTTAGTAAGACCTGGAGAAGACAGGAGCTCCGCAAGGACCAAATAGATCAGGGCACAGGGGTCTTTTATGAGACTGTTTCTCCAACCAAGGACCATCTATGGATATAACCTAGAACCCCTGCTCAGATATAGCCCATGGTAGCTCAGTATCCAAGTGGGTACCCTAGTAAGGGGAACAGAGATTATTTCTGACATGAACCCAATGGCTGGATTTTCGACCCCACCCCCACCCCTAAGGGAGGAGCAGCTTTGCTAGGCCACAGAAGAGGACATTGCAGCCAGTCCTGAAGAGACCTGATAGGCTAGGTTAGATGGAAGGGGAGGAGGTCCTCCCCTATCTGTGGACTTGGAAAGGGGCAGGGAGGAGATGAAGGAGGG